>OZ030009.1:142645113-143855113 GCA_964023405.1 Apodemus agrarius | reverse complement strand
GCCAGCCTGGTCCACATAGCAAGTTCCAGGTCAGCCAAAGCCACCGAAGGAGACCCCGTCTCAAAACAAAAGAATTATTTCCCATTAGCTAAATCTCCTCAGCACTTTACAAACTCAGCTTCAGCTTCTTCTTCTTCTTCTTCTTCTTCTTCTTCTTCTTCTTCTTCTTCTTCTTCTTCTTCTTCTTCTTCTCCTCCTCCTCCTCCTCCTCCTCCTCCTCCTCCTCCTCCTCCTCCTCCTCCTCCTCCTCCTCCTCCTTCTTTAATAGAACTGACCAATGAGGCTCTGTCGGGGGCGGTATTACCTCCTCCTTTCTCTCCAGTCCTCCCCCTGCGCCCCATCCACTCCCCACCTCTCCTTTTCCTCCCTGTATTTCAGGCACAGAAAAGTGCTCAGCAGTCCAAATCTAGTCCAGAGCCTCTGTCCCATTGTCTCAGAATAACAGTTCTGTATTCAGCAGCCAAAGTCAGGCGCCGGCCAGCCCGCCGCAGAGGGCCCTGATACAGGAAGTGATGCAGGGTGCCTCTTGGTCCTGAGCCTTCCTGTGGTGTGTCTGTGAGGGGCTTGGACTGAAGAGTTTCGAATGCCCCGGTTGGTCATCAAAAGTAAATGACATGTTAATGACTCTGACTCTTCCACAAGGTGCGGCCACAGCAAGGCCGCATTTCATTTTTCTCCTCAGGACACACCGATTTTAACCAAAAGCTGGTCAGATCGCATCCTCCTCCTGCTGTGTGAGGTGGTGCCATGTGCTGGGCTTGCCCTGACAGATCACACTGTCTGTCATGCCTTCTTCATATGTGTGGTGGACGTTTTGCTTCCTCCTGTCTTGATGCTGGGCTATAAAACTGGTGAAACGCTTTAAAAAGCAGCAGTTCGCAATTCTTAGAAAAATGTTTGTGTCCAGGATTCATCGGTGACGTCATCATCCTTTCATTATGAATTTTTGATTTTTCGTTCTTTATTTAAAAACAGGATTTTTCTTTTAGGGCTGAAATGACGATGCTCCGCCCCTCCCCCACTCATTCTGTCCCTTCGTTCAGAACCTTATTCCTAGTAACAGTATTTCCTCCGGGATTTTTTTTTTCTTTTCCTGTTAGCAGAAGCATGCACAGGCATCTTCTTCTTGAGTCTTTCTCGAGAAGTAGAGGAGTGAGCTGCTGTGCTTTATGCTGAAGCGGCGGGTTCTCTTCGGTTCCAGAGGTTTGTTCGCCGGCCGCACATCCAGACAGAGACACACTTTGCATTTGTCCCAAGCAGAATCAGAAGCCACTTTTGCTGCCGCATGGTGTGCTTTCAGTCATCGCTTTACCCTGGACGTTCCCTCCTCCGTCACATAGCCTCCCGGAGGTAGAGCTGGTGGGCCGCAGGCCTCGCGCGGCTCCACTGTCCTGGGCTGTGTTTGACCGCAAGCATGGACGCTTGCCAACGGGCGTACCGATTACCAATCTTTAACATTTTTAGCGGCATGGTAAAACATTGAATTAAAGCAGGAACTGCCGGGCGTAGCGGCACCCGACTTCAGTCCAAGCGTTTGGGAGACAGGGCGTTCAAGCCTAGCTTGGTTTAGTTGTGGTTTTCAGGCCAGCCCTGGCTACACAGTGAGAACCTGTTCCCAGATAAACAAATAAAACCCACCACCCTACTTATCAGAGCTGCTCAGTATAACTTGCACATCTCAGTTCGCACTCCTTCTCCCTCCTCCTCCAGGATTAGGAATTGAACCCAGGGCTCTGTGCGCACTGTGTAAGTGCTTACCACTGACGCGTACATCCCCGGCCCTCAACTGTTTCTCTCTTAGGCCCCAAATCAAAGCGCATTGGAGTACCTGGAGAAATGATAGTATGACAGTAATTGTATTAACCTTTATAGCCTGTAGATTCTTTTCTAATGCACCATTGCTGGTGGGCTCTCTACATTAAAACGTTCAGTCATACAAAAACAGAGACGAGTGTGCTAGACTCCCATAGGTCCGATGTGCACCCCGGGCTGCCCCTGCCCTCAGTGGAGATGGCCGAGGGAGTTGGGGGGTGTGTATACACAGGTTTGTGCCTGTGTGTTCTGAAGGGACTGCTGTTTGGAGCAGCAGAGTTACAAGGTCCCAGGACCCCAGATCTCTAGTTTATTACTGTGGTTAGCATAATGGTCTTTTCACTCGCCATTCAGGATGAAAATGCCATAAGATTTAGAAAAGGAAGGAAAGAAAATAGTCTCGCTACCGTGTACCCCGTGTGTCACAGAGCCCCAAAGCCCATCCTTTAAAACTCACCCTGTCGGCCTTGTGTTGCAGAAGAGGCGGTCCAGCAGGCAGGTGAAGAGGAAGCGCTACACTGAAGATTTGGAGTTCCGGATCTCTGATGAGGAGGCAGATGATGCAGATGCTGGGCGAGACTCCCCCTCCACCACCTCGCAGTCGGAGCAGCAGGTCAGCCGCCAGGCCCGGGCCGGGTCCCATGCGCTTTCAAGGTGGACTGGAAATCTTACACCCGGAAGCCCAGCAGCTCCGTGGCAGAGGTGGACTCTGAGCAGGGGATGTCCTGCTAACGCTGGCTGACGTGTTGTGGGAAATTCACGGTTTAGTAGTATCTTAAAAAGCCCTGCTCGCCCAAATGTATTTTGACACCAGGCTATGATATGTAATTTGACGCAGTTTTGGAGAATTAATGGTCTCCGCTGAGGAAGAGTCTGAGCTAGAACTTGAAGCACTGAAGTTACCTGTGAGAGTTCAGTGCTGCGGCCCCTGGAACTGTAATAAACCACTCAGGCTCGTCTCTTGCTGCTTGGCACCGTCAGAACCCCTTTATGAAATTACCGTCGTGGAATACCCAGCAGGGCACACTTTATTTCCTGTGCAATGTAAATGATGGATAAAATAGTTTGTATGTAGCGCGGGTAGTAACAGAATTGATTATTCCAAAGATTTTATTTATTCATTTTTTTTTGCTATTACTGTACTTTAGTTAAACAAGCGGCTGGCCGGTTGCAAGGCCCTGTTAAACGCAGCTTTGTGCTTAGTCGGCCATTTGTTCTCCGTTAAACTGTTGGACGGTGTTTGACACAGCCTCTGTAGGAGAGAGCTGCCTACAGACTCAGAGCAGAGGGTTGCTCACTCCGTGAATGGAGATGTAGAAAAGTTGCCTTTGGCCAGCTGTCATGCACAGATTACTTTTTTCTTAGCAGCCGGAGCGAATGCTTTGTGGCTTGAGGGACTGTGCTTGTCTCCATAATTAACCACACAATCAGGAAGTCATAAGCACAGCCCTTCCCTTGCCTTTCGGTGGCGTGAGGTTTTTCGTGTTTTTAGTAATTTTTCCCACTGGTAACTTTGGACCCTGTGGTTTAAAGGGCGGGGAGGCCTGGAGGGAGGGAGTGCTTTCCCATTCGCCTTTAAACGTAGCACAGGTCAGATGGCTTTCCATTTGAATTGGTGGATGCCACTTTCTCTTTTTCAGGAATCTGTTGATGCAGAAGGCCCAGTGGTGGAGAAGATTATGAGCAGTCGCCTAGTGAAAAAGCAGGTGAGTGCCGTGTGCAAAGGCGGGGGGACCCGAGTGGGGTGGCCTTCCCAGTATGGCGCTGGGTATGGTGGGGGAGGGGTGGTTCAGGAGGATCAGGAGTTCGAGGCCAGCCTGCTAAGGCCAGCTTATTCTACATGTGACCATTTCTCAAAAAAACAAAAAACAGCTACAAAACAAACAAAACCCGAAGAAAAGGAAAGCCCACTCTCATCATGAGATGAAACGTCTGGTCTGATACACTAGCCCAGTGTAAGGTGGAGGATGGGGGATTGTTCTGGAGTGAAATCAGAGCTCCATCAAGCAACAACATGAAGGTGGAGCCCTGTTTGTAACCTTATTTGGAGAAGGCAAGAAACTCAAACTCAAAAGAAAGGTTTTAGGCTTACAGACGTACAGACTGCTTTTTTTTTTTTTTTTTTTTTTAATGAAAAAGTTGTAAGAAGCCCTTGCTTGGGAGCCCTGGGCAAGTCCTGTCTATTACCAGGGCAAGCAGACATTTTATCAGGCTGCGTGCCACTTTTTGCATATGTAACTCAATGTGTCGGGAGTATCTTTATTACCGATACAGTTAATATTGAATAGCAGAAGTGCCAGTGGGCAGCAGGCAAGCTCGTGGCCAGGGGTCGTTAGAAAGAAGGACGCCAAGATGCTCTCCACCCACTGGACGTTCTCTGCTCCCTGTCGGTGGACTTCTTGCCCACGTTGGGAAGTGCTGAGCTTGTGTCTCTAGAGAGTAGGTGCTGTGAGTGTGTGTCAGCCAGTCAGGCCTGAGCGGCCCTTCCTGTTTCTTGAAATGTAGAGCAGATGTGGTTTCTTTTAGTAAAATGAATACAAGGTATAGTTTCCCAGTGGCCAAGAGAATCATGAGACTTAGGTGCCTGTCCTGAAGCTCTTCAGCTATCAGATGAGGGAAAATAAAGATAGACGGACAGACAGACAGACAGACAGACAGACAGACAGACAGACAGAAGCACCGCTATCAACAACAAAGTACTGGTGAGCACCGGCACTCAACACAATTCTTTCTGTTAATGTATCATCTGTTGGGGCTGAAGAGGTACCGAGCAGTCAGGAAGGAGTACTTCCTACCTCCAGAGGACCTGACTTCAGTTCCCAGCACCCCTTTTTGAATGTTTCAAAACCACCTATAATGTAACCCCAACTCTAAGGGATCCGATGCCCTCTCTGACCTGAAGTCACACCTGTTCACGCACACTGACACATACATGAAAATAAAACTCGTATGTTTTAAACTAAGAGCTCATTGAGATACCCGGGCACCAACAGTAGGCCCATGTCTACCTCTCACTAAGGCTTGCTTTTTTCCCATGCATTCAGAATTTGCACACTTATCAGCTTACACACCACATGCTCCTATAAAAACTGTCCGGAGCAACAAGCCAAGGAATCGGGTGTGAAGGTTGGGTGTGCAGGACCCCGTTGGTGACTGAATTTATAGCTTCAGGCCCTGATGGATCAAATGCTAAAAACCAAGCCAGGTTTGTCTCCTGTTGAAACAGACATGAGCACCACTCATTGGAAAGGTCCCCTTTTTCCTAGTGTCTCTAGAACTGTTAGTTTGTGAGTATAGATATATGGTAAAATTTACATAGTCGGCATGTTCAAAGAGTGGTCCTCGTCACTGAATTGACGTGACTTGACTAAAATAGCTTGTCATTGGGGTGGGGTGCACTAATATCTGTGGAACTGATAGTACTTCAGCAGGCATACTTAGCAGGGTTAGAGCTGAAGTTAGAATTGGCTTTATTATCCATAGCTAGTGAGATTATACTTGGTGTGGACATGGCTTCTCTTTCTGTTTTGCCTGCTTCAGAGAACTTAGTTTTCCCCCTCTGCCCGCCTTTATTGGCAGGTACCCATGGATTATGAACTGGTATTCATTCCCACACCTATGTAAGGCATTAGATGTCGCTGCAGATGGATGTGAGGATGGAGCATTTATTGCGGTGGTTCTCAGCCTTCCTAATGCTGTGACCCTTTAACTCAGCTCCTCGTGTTGTGGTGACCTCCTCAACCAGAAATTTTGCTACTTCATAACTGTAATCTATGATTTGTAAGGTAACTATCTGACAAGCAGGGCGTCTAATACATGACCCCTGGGAAAAGGTTGTTTGACCCTCAAAGGGGCCGTGACCTACGGATTGAGAACCACTGATTGGTGGGCTTGGTGAATCTGGGAATGGAGAAAATTGGAGGCAAAAGTTCTTCGGAAGACAGGACCTGCCTGAAAGAGTAGAAAGCCCACGGCTGCTCTCTGCTGCTGCGGCCTCTCAGAGGCTCCTAAAAAGCCATCAGAAGATACGAGCATGGCCGCTCACTCTTTAATCTGCTAATGCTCTCAACATCCGCTGCTTTAAGTTATCGATTTTAAAAATTGATAGCAGGGGACAATATTGCACATGGAAACAAAAAGAAATTTGAGATTTTCCTGTGGATCCTAGCTGTGCTTCCTATTACCATGAATAATTTAAGAATTGTCTGTGAAAAGACAGCTCGTGCATGCTCGCTCTCTCTCTCTCTCTTGTCTCATGAATGTGCACACATGCATTTGTTTCTGTCTGTGTGTCTCTGTGTGGCTGTCTGTCTGTCAGTACCATGGAATTTGTGAGCTCTTGGGCCAGTCCTGAGTGTGCTAACATAGGAGGCGCTCAGTGTGTTCCAAAGCCAGTCACCTCATCCCCGAAGTACCACGAGGCTGGGGATCCAGCAGGGTGGAGTTCTGTGAATGGTTACCTAGAAGAGCCATCTCAGCTTAGCACACAACAAATGGGCATGTCTTGGCACTTAAATACTGTCCTAAACCCAAGTTAATATCCCCAAGAGCCAAGGGAGAAGGGGCTCTTGTATGTGAATGTTGAGTTATGTTTGAACACGTGCATAGGTGTTTAGAGTGCATAGATGTTTTGTTTTCCATACTTAGTTACAGCACTTTCTACATGCCATCTATCCAAAGAAAATAATCAAAGCCCTGTTTTGGATCATAAGGTCAGAAGTATCTTAGATGCAGACTTTGCATGAACTATTTTGTCTCCTAAAATTTATTTAACATGATATGTTTTCTCCATAAGAAGTTACTTTGAATTATCCAGTACCAAACAATAAGAAAGTAGAACATTTTATAATTAAAGTCTTAACCATATTCCCTAGAATATCTTTATTTTCTCACTAAGTAGACGGTGACTCACAATCTCTGTTGGAGTATGAACTATATTAGACCAGAAGCACCTTATTATTTTTGTCTGGCTACTTTTTCAATTTTTGTTCATTATTTGTATAGTTTTGAGTAGGGGAGCTGTCTAATTTTTAAAGGCCATTCCTTCTTTGAGGGCCCAAGTTATCGTGTGCTGGGGGCTGTTTCGGGCCATGTTAGAGAAGTAGGCTCCTTACCTGATGTAAAGTTCTTTGTCACATGAACAGAGACAAATATGTTAATACATCCAAAACATCAAGCTTCATATAACTAACAAAGATTTTTTTTTTTATACTCCCTGGGGAATGACAGGAACAGCCATTTTTTAAATATCTATTAACACATGAAAAGTCTCAGAGCACTATCAGGCTGAACAGTAGCTGGCCAAGGAGTGATATTAGTGTTGTGTATATTTGTGAAGCTGTACGTACCCATCATTCAATGAGTCTGCAGAGTATGGTAGTTTCCGCACACTGGTAGTGGTAGTGTGGTTTGCTGGAGGATGGACAAAGCAGATGTCTTTAGTGAGTTCTTCAAGAGAGCCATGAATCAGCAGCCTATCAGTAGAGCATGTACACATCCATGTGAGATGTTGCTAGAAACAGCTGTAGTTGAAGCCATGAAGACCATGGCCTTGTTACATGGATGGCCTGGTACACAGAAGACAGCGTTTTGGTCACTTGGGGACGTGTACAAGGCACAGGTCCCACAGCGGTTCTTCACTAGTTCCAGGACCTGCTAACCGGGGTCTCAGAGCCCATTTGCTTCTCCTGGACAGTTCCAGATCTTCTTGCTGGGAGAGTTTCAGCAGCTTCCTCCGGGAATAGGTGATCGTGACAAGAAAGTAGGTCTTACTGCATTTGAGACAGATGGCTTTCAGGGAGCAGAGCGGGGCTAGAGTACAACCCAGTTCCGCTGCTGAAGGCTCGGGTCTGAGTGTTTCAGTGACAAAATTATGGGGCCTTGAACCCATTAAGACCAAGGCAGAAAGGACAGCATGGAGGGATAGGGAGGAAATGGCATCGCATATAGATGAGGGTTTGTCTGATCCCACCCGGAAGCTGTGTGTTCTCAAACATTCACAGAAATATGGAAGATGGCACTCCAGGTTACTTCAGATCCACTCCGAGTTGACTTTGGATGCGCTGTGAGACTGTTGCGGGCTGGCTGCTTTCATCTTCAGTTTCCTCCTGGAGTCTCAGATTCTGTATAAACGTTATGCATCTTGTACAGAGTAGGGTGAAGGACGAGTGGGGTTGGAAATGGGGAGTCAGGTCAGAGGTGGACCATCGCTTGAAGCCGAGAGAGCAGCGACGTGACCTGGGTTTTTATGATGCCTCTCGTGTAAGCGCTCATCTCCTTTTGTTTTGGATAAATAGAAGCTGAATGGGTTGATTTAAAAAGCTGTGTTATGGGTAGGACCTTTCGTAAGCCCACTAGAGATGTTGGTAGGTGTTGGCCACGTGCTAGACTATCTAGGCTTCTCTTGGGTGAGAAGCAGTTTAAAGTGCAGACTTAATTGAAACTGATAAAAGGTTTGAGGGAATTCTAGACAGATTATAGTCTTCAACTGTGGTTTGGGTATTACATATGGAGGCCAGCCCGAGGGCGTGCCCCCCCCATCCTCCACACCGCACCCCTCCAGGCAGGCTCCCTGACTCTCACAGGAGCGCAAAAGAACTTCCTGAAACGTGGGTAAAGGACTTTTATGATTTACATCTTTGCTTTATCTGCTCAAACACTTATAAGAAAATGACATCTTAACGAATCGTTTCACACCCTGAAAGCAAAAGCGAAAAGGAAAAGAGATTTCTGAACCATAACCTCGATGTTGTCTTCGGTACCTTCTGGAAGCTGTCTGACCACCTAAATCTCGGGCCTTGGCGGACGTGCATCGCAATTTTAACCCGCCTAAATGTGGGATTGGAAGTGTTAATTTTACTTGGCTGTCATGTGTGTGAGACATCTTGTCTGAGAGACTTTAATTGCTCCACTGAGTAAAACTCCAAACCCTGAGTCGTGATGCCCTTAGTCCCACCGTAAGAACAAGGTTTCCTTTTATATGATTTCTTGTTTAGAGTTATTAACTATATGGAGAAATAAATGTCTTTTAAATATTTTAAAACATTACAAAACCCACAATGTAAAGTTGCCATGAGGCAGCCAAAAATAATACATCTGGCATTCAGGAGAGCGGTTGCTAATTGGCTGCTGCCTGAGAAAATGGTACACTCGGCGCTTCCTTAACTCTGCGGGTTTGGCAGGGCGCCAGGCTTGGGGTCAGGTTGTTGTGAATGAAGCTGCATGTGGTTAGGGAGGAGTTAAAATGATTCATGCCGTACAATCACAAGCACACTGAGTGGAGCCGCGTGCACACGCCTGAGGACGGCCGTCCCCCCCAGCCCGGGCTGCGGGGCTTCCTGTGCACCCCTCTGTCCAGGCAGCCCCCCCACCCCCGCCCTCAGGCATCACATCCCCAGGTGGGAGGGGTACGTGGCCGCTCTTGACATCTTCAGCGCGTGATTTCAAAGTGTGTACCTCGATCTTCTTTCGTTGCAGAAGGAATCTGGCGAGGAGGTCGAAGTTGAGGAATTTTATGTGAAGTACAAGAACTTGTAAGTAAACTGTTCCTCTTTTCAGTGGGGAAGGGTCTGCCTGGACGACCGGACTTTTTAAGAACTGAACATGGAGAGTTTGATAGGGCTTCTTTGCTGCCTCGGAAAGGCTCTTTCCTCCTAACTTTGTTATGTGTGGTGCTTTGCAGATATTTCTCTAGAAAATATTTGATGTGTAAAAGTTGACTAACTTTCTTATATAAGCAAGAAGGTCGTTGTAGACAGAAACACCTGAAGTGATCATAGTGAAATGCAGCAAGAGCTGCCCGCCCCCTAGAGCGCTCGCTCTCAGCTGCTCCTCACCCTGCGTCTGCGTCTGTGATGAGAACTCTGTACGCCTCCGAGGCCATCGGCTCAGGGCCTCCCTCGGGCTTTAATGCAGTGAGTGCTGGCCGGATTGCTTCCCAATATTTGTGTAGTGGGTTTAGTTTAGTTTAGTTTAGTTTTAAGCTGAATGGAGAAGCACAGCTGCCTTGAGCTGCGCCGTGGGTCTGCGTGCTCACCGTGGCCAGCCAGCGTGGTGGTCAGGACTGGCCATTGCTCGCCTGAAGAAGAGCGAGGCTCTTCCTAAACAGACCAACAGCTAAGGGCAGACCCCTTCGTTGACCACGGAGCTGTTTTTCTCTGCCTTGCTCTTCCGGAGACAGACCCTAAAGTCCAGATGAATCAGTCCTGGGTTTTTAAGGAGGATTTTTAGGAGTTGCTATGAAAATACCCAAGAAAGTACACTGCCCTAGGCCTACCTGTGACCACTGGGTGCCATGTTTCTCTGCTTTTTTGTCCCTTTGGTTTGTATTGTGTAAATACAGGGCCACTCTTCTGGGGAGATAAACAAAACATTAAAATGATGAAGGCATCTCTCGATCTTACCGTGAGAGTCAGAGAAACAAAGTCAGCATTATAAAATAAAATGCGTAATAAATGTCGGCTGTCATCAGCACCGTGAGTTTATGTCTATGAAAATTGTTTGTATGACGTTATTTCCTGTGGGGGGGATCCTTAATGAGAGAAACTACATAGGCAAAGAGGGGGTAAGCTAAATGAGCTAGCTCCGGGGGGAGGGGGGAGTCCTTTGGATGTGTTGAGTCAGATGGAGGACTGAGGGTTGATTGACACATAATTGCACCAATAGATGACAGGCACCAGAGACAGTAGCAGTGGGACCTACCGGTTGCCATCCATTCCCCTGTGGGAAGCTCCAAAGGCAGCACAGGGCACTTCTACCAAGCCAGGAGAGGCGTTATCAGACAAGTTTAAGGGAGGACTAGGCTGGTTTTCTGTGCACTATTGATGCACAGATGAGAGGGAAATTAAGCTTTCAACTGAGGTTTTTATTAATTTGTTTTGATGCTAATTCAGATTTGTAGAAAAGTTTCAAAAACAGTAGGATGGATTTTTTTATTGTGATTAATCTGTATCTGAAATACTTGGAGATTGTTAAATATGGGGATGTTTGCTAAGTCAGCTGATATCCCTCCCAGGTGGAATTTCGGGGCTTTTAACTTAAGGATGGCCTTTATTCTCCGCCTGGCTAATTCATAGCCTGGGTGGGGGTTCATTTTATTGAGGTTTGAATTCTTCTCTCTGGTAGTAGTATTTATTTTGCTCACATCACTCTGGATGTAGCTGGTGGAGTCCCTTTAAGCTGGTTCTGTCTTTTCCCTTATCCCTTTGAGAGCATTGATGCCAAAGTGTGCTTCCTGCTCATCCTGTCTCTGCAGGTTGTAGACTCAGTTTTGGTGTTTTCGTTCGGTAGAGAATGTGGGAGTGAGCTGCAGGCCATGAGCTTGCCCAGTGCTGCCGAGAAGTCACTGTAGACGGTGCTAGGATTGTATACACACCTGCAACCACCTGCAAACATCATCTTCCGGCACATGTAGCTCTGTTTTATACATACGTGCTTACCTCTGCCTGTGCACCCATCTACCTGACAACAGAACAGTACCACCCAGGGTGCCCCCCGCCCTTCCTCCTCTCGAGGGTAGCTGTCCCCCTCTTCAACATAAGAAGCATGGCTCTTACTGTCTGGTTGGCTTTGTTTGGTTGTTGTTGTTGTTGTTGTTGTTTGGTTTGAGGTTTTCTTTTTGTTTTGGGGGCTTTTTTTTTTTTTTTGCCAACTTTAAAATATACAGGAAAGGAATTAAGAATTCCTGAGCTGGGTAGTTGGTCTACAGAGTGAGTTCCAGGACAGCTAAGGCTACACAGAGAAACTCTGATCAAAAACCAAAAGTGAGTTACTAGCTGAGTTTTTTGGAGTTTGTTTGTTTGTTTGTTTGTTTAGAATGTCTTATGCTAGTTTCACGGAGTTAGGGGTTGAATACCTTACTCAAGGCTCCCTTAGGTCCAAGGTCTCCATCACGTCATGTTTACTCCACATAGTACAGACTTGACCAGTTTCAGTTTGCGATTTAATCTTATCTTAGACATCTCCTTTGTATTTTTAAGTTGGTGGAAATATTACCATGAATCAGAAGTCAGAGCTATATACAAAGATAGTCAGGTGGGAAGTGCCCCTTCTGCTGTGACCTACCATTTAATACCAAGCTGCTTCCTGTGCGTTTTGGCATGAGTAGCAGGTGTACAGGTAGGTATGTGCACACATAAGTGCACATGCATTTCCCTGTCTTACAAGGTTGTATAGTATAACATTAATAGACTTTTTTGTTCTTTTCCCTCCTTCAGTCCCATTCTGGCTCATCACTACATGAGTCTCTGTGGGAGGGGTGTTGACTTTTTCTTCTTTACAGCTGCATAGTATTCCACGGCATGATTGTAGTGCGACTGTTCAATCTCCCATGTCTGTGACCTTGTAAATAACTTCCTGCATTTTGTAGTGATAGACAGTGCCACAGTGATTTTTCTCATGCATGCCTATATATATTTTTCAGTTTGTTGGACATTTACCATCAGGGTGAATTCCTTAACAACAAAAAAATAGGCTTGTTATATGAAGCAAAAATGCATGTAGTTTTAAAAAGATCTTGTAAATTTTCTTTTATTTATTTGTTTTGTGCGCACACATGTGAGAGTACTTGCATGTATGCCTCTGCACATGGTAGTAATTCGAGGACAGCTTTCAGGAGTCGGTGGGTACTGAGGACCAAGTTCAACTGCCCAGAGTTGGCAGGAAGCACTGTATCCCCTGAGCCGTCCTGCTCGCCCCATGCTAGTGTTGAGAGATGTACCAGACTCCTGCATACAGAGCGTCCTCAGCCTTCCCAGCATGCTGTGCTGCCTTCTCAGTCTCGGGGACGTTTAGTTAATGTTTTCTCTTGACCGTAAGAGCACCATTTTGTAAGTGTCTGCCTGTCTCTCACTGCTTCTCTGGGTGTGCATTTGCACATGTTCTTGTCGCTTGTGTATTGGCTTGGGAGCTCTTCAGGCGTGAGGGTTATCAGGCCTCTCTTGGGCCAGAAGCCGCCAGGGACTGCACTTGCTGTGCGTTGTCTTCTAACTTTTTTTAATCTATCGCAGCATAAATTTTAAAGGTGAGATGGCTCAGCACTCGTGCGCAAACCTGACAACCTGAGTTTGAGCCCCAGATCCCACAAGGTTGACGGGAAAATCAACACCGGAGAGTTGGTTTCTTACCAACAATGGTGTCTCACCTCCACGTGTGCACCACCTGACCCCTCCCATCCCCCTCAATAAACTTAAGAGTTCCTAGTTAGATTTATCAGCCTTTTATTGGCGCTGGCTTTCCAGTCATCCTTCCTTATATTGCCGGGAGGGTAGGATTAGCCCACACTTTCTCCAGTGTACCCATGATTTTTTCTGCTTCAAGGCACGATGCGTTGTCTACAACAGAGGCCCATCCTGAGAGACACGCGGTCATTTAATTCCCTCACTGTGTGGATGTCATAGCACGTCCTTTATTAGACCCAGACAGTTCAGGTCGGTCAATCAGTATGATGCTCTGATTCAGTCAAAAGGCAGGATAAAGCTGAGCCGCCTAACGCTACCGCTGCTGTACCATGGCTTGTGAATAGTTCACTCTAAATAAGGGGAAGGATTGCGTACTGAATGCACAGCTAGGATCCTGGTGGTTGTCGGCATTATAATTACTGTATTTAACTATGTGTGCTACGCTTTCACGCAGTTGGTAGCACAGTAAGTGTTTCTGCTTGTTACCACAAACACATGGGTAACGTACAGTTCCAGAGCCTTACAGTGTTTATATCACCTGACCATGAGAATTTTTTAGGTCCTTTATAAGATTATGGGGCCACCGTCTGCCTCACGTGTGGTCCGATCACAATGTGAGATGGCACACGGCCACAGTTAAGGCTGTCTTTCCCACAGTTATTTGAGATGTACACCTTGTATACTATATATGTATCTGCATAATATATCTATTTGTATCTGTGCATCCTCTCTTCCTTCTCTCTCCTGTGTATGTGTACATGTGTTTGCATATGGAAGCATTGGGAGTCTTCTTCAATCTTGTTTTCCATATTCATTGAGTCGGGGTTCAGCTGAACGCAGTACTCCCCAGCATGGCTTTCTAGCTCTCCTTGTCAGACAAGGCTTTGCCTTGTGAGCTCTGGGATTACATGTAGGCTTCCATGCCCACCTGGCATTTAAAAAATGTGATTTGTTTTGTTTTGTTTTGTTTGTTTTGCTTTTTTAGAAATCCACACTCCTGAGACTCGCGTCTTTCTTGGTTTAGTTAGTAGCTTGGTTAGGATGTGGGAGAAGGCAGCGCCCACTCTGGAGGCAGGGACTGCAGCTGAAGCCAGGGAGGAACCATCTCCGTTCTTGTTCCTCACGGACTGCTCAACCTGCTTCCTTATAGAACTGAGCTCCACCCTCGCACCGTGCGCTGGGCCCTCCCGTGTCAACCATACGCCAGGAAAACCACTGCTGACTCTTACGGGCAATCTGATGGAGACGTCTTCTTAAATGAGGTTTCCCATCCCAGATAACTCTAGCTTCTGTCACGTTGACCAACAGCAACACCAACAAAACAACCCCACAATAGACCCCATTATTAACTTGGTATACAAACACATTGCTTATTAAATTATAACCTTTTCCTTCTTGTTCATCTCTGAGATATTCCAATATTAAACATTGCAACATATAAGGCCCCACACTTTATAAAAATTTAAACATTTTAAGTGTTTAGTATCTTTAAAATGTCCAGTCTCTTAAAGGTAAAGCCTCTGTAAATAGCCATTGTCTTTAAAATATTCCAAATGTTTTTAATGGTTGACTCTGTAAGATTAAAAACAATCAGTTATATAGTTATTTTTAAAAAGGAAAAGCCAAGGCACAGTTAGAATCAGGTCAAAGCAAAACCGAAGTCCAGCAATGTACTAAGTTCAGTATCTTACATGTGGGGTTCTCTCTAGGCCAGTAACTTCCTAATACTGTGACCCCCTTAATACAGCTCCTTATTCTGTGGTGACCCCCCCGCCATAAAATTAATTTTGTTGCTACTTCATAACTATAATTTTGCTACCAAGTTGTAATATACATATCTGATATGAAGATGTTCTTAGGCGACCCTTGTGAATAGGTCATTTGACCCCCCCAATGGGTTGTAACCCACAGGCCAAGACCCACTGCTTTATGATCTCCCGGACTCTATAGGTTCCAAGCATCTTTCCCTCTGACCATGACACTGACAGTATACCCAGCTTGTCTGCAGACTCGGCCTGGCTCCACTCCAGACCTGTAGCTGTCCTTGGTAGTCAGCCCACGGTATTGGCATCTCCAGAATGCTAAGTTAATCTGTGATACAGCTCTGCTACTCTTGTACCAATAGCTTTTCTTAGGCTCTCTTCAAGGACTCTGACCCTGCCACATGGGGCCAAAGCCTCAATTTTAGCCCCACGACCCCTCCGATTCTGCGGCTTCTTCTGCTACTGAGGCCGCCCCGCCCCTCCACTCATGTCCTTTTCTGGCTTCTCACGGTGCTCAGCCATTCTCCATGACCCCTTCATGCTTTCTGAACTAGTATCACATGTGATACTCTTACACACAAAGATCACATCTAGCCTTGGCCCCCTCTGGACCACACAGCTTCTGGGTGGTGACCTTGAGGAAGCACTTCCCAGAAGACCGCCTCAATGCTGGGCTCTTCTTTATCATAGCTAGTTCTTCAGCCCCAGCTGACTGGAAACATGGATTCTTAATTCATACCGACGAGTGCAGTACTGTTGAAGGGACTCTCAAGCGTCCCTCTGAAACTCCATCATCTGCATAGCTTTCAGCAGTCTTATCTTCCAAGCTCCCATAGAACAGCCCAGTGAACTCTCGAGCACTCTGCGGTTTTGCCATCCCAGAATGCACCTATTACCACATGCCTCCTCTAAACCACACGGCCAGGCCTGTCACAGCATACCCCACAGCCTGGTACTGATATCCGTCTCAGTTAAGGTTTTTGTTGCTATGGTAAAATACCATTACCAAAAAGCAAAGCATTGATTACTGGGAGGAGCCAAGGTAGCACTGTGGAGGCAGGAGCTGATGCAGAGGCCACGGAGGGTGCTGCTTACTGGCTGCTCCTCGTGGCTTGCTCAGCCTGTTTTCTTGGAGCACCCAGGACCTTCGGACCATAGATGGCATTGCCCCAAAGGTCAGTCTTTTCGAAGTATTTTCCTAACTGAGATTCCCCCTTCCCAAATGACTCTAGATTGTGTTAAGTTGACAAAAACCAAACCAAAACCAAAGCGGCTTGTGTGTTAACACACTAATCAGACGAGCGTTGAGGGCCCGGAAGACGCTCCGGTGGTCAGTCTCTCTCCTCGCGTCTCGGCACCGGATCACTTGCGAGCTGTCTAGTGTATTTTAATATCTGCTCTGTTTCCTCGATGGCCCCTGTTTTTAATGTTCTTGTGGATCTTATTGCATACTTATTTTTATACAAGCAGTCTTGTGTGTGAACTTGTCTAGTTCCACGAGAATGCTTACTTACATTTTTCTCTACACTGAATTACACTCACAAATTTATATTTTAGAATATTGACTTTGTACTGTATATAGAAAGCCAATAGTCCTTTTTGTTAGTTGGTTCGGCTCTATGTTCCTGTCTTTTTAAGAGTGTGTAAACATTTCATGATGCACATTTGTACAATTTGTGCAGTTTGTGTTCAATTTATGGCTAAGTCCTTTGTCTTTGTTGCTGTCCTGAAAGAAGTCTTGAGCAAGCGGGATGCCCTCTCATCGGCTGTTCTTGGGAATGATGTCTACTTATTAACTTCCATGTGCCAATTTTATTTTCTTTCACATTCCTGAATTGCTTTATTCTTTGAATTCATTTTCTGAATTGTTAGTGGGGTTTTTGTTTTGTTTTTGTTTTTTTTTTTTTGTATGTGTGTGTCTGCATAATCATTTATTCTGCAAATGGAGGTAGTTTATTTCATGGCATTGGTGCCTACATCAGATATGATATTGCATAATAGTGGGTATCTATATCTTGCTTACCCCAGATCTTTGTGGGAAAGTCTCTGTTGCATCTTTTGTCTGATAAGACCTGGCTTGTGGCTAAAGCCTACATACTTAATTATGTTAATGAAATAGCAATCAATTCCTAGTATCCTATATTTTAAAACAACTCTTATAAGTGTTGAATTTTGTCCAAGCAATTTGAGCACCAGTAGGAATAATTGTGTGATTTTTTTTTCTCCTTAGACATATATCAACATTGTATGCTTTAAAATAGATATTCTAACACTGCGCCAACTGTGTTATTACTGTAGTAAATCTTTCTTAGGTTTTTCTTTTCTTTTTTTTTTTCTTCCTCTCTTCTCCCCATCTGGGGGTGCAGGAGTCTGTCTGTCTGTCTGTCTGTCTGTCAGATGACAGCTTGCAGGAGTTGAGTCTTTCCTTTCACGGTGTGTGTTCTGGGGATTGAACCCAGGTCATCAGGCTTGGCGGCAAGCGTCTTTTACCGCTAAGCCCTCTTGCCGGCTCATCTGCTGTCTTCCTAAAACAGTGTGGGACATTTGCTGGCATTTTACTTAGAACCTTTCACTAACATGTAGAAATAGACGTAATTAATTTCCCCTTTGTACCATCTTTTTCAACATTACATGCAAACATGCAAATATTATTTAAGCCATTTCTTTTAGAAAAAAAAAATGTCTTGAAATCAAGTTTTGTTTTGCAAGGTAAGCATGCGCCCTGTTTTTATGAGGCTCCGCTGAGGTAATTTCATAGTGTATTCTTCTCAGAGTCGGTCCCTCCGTGAACACCTGTCTCGTGTTCTCGGTGCTGGCTAGTCTGTGAGAAAGCCTTCTTCTGCTCTGTCGCCCTAATGGACGAGAGACGGCAGGCGGCCTCTGGCTGGTCCCTTTCTTCCTCCTTCTTTCCAGTTAAGCCTCCATGACTTATCGGTGTCCAGAGAGAAAGTGGAGCTTCTGACAGAAAATTTCAGATTGCAGTTGGCAGAGCAGGGCCAGCCTGTGCAGGCCAGGTGCTTGTGTCCAGCCTGGAGCCTCTCTGGTGGCTCCATATGTCTTTGTCCCCTTCTCAAGACTAAAATGTTAACTGCCTCTGCTTTCCTGTCAGTTACCTAGAAGGCTAGAGTAGATTACTTGGTGTTTTCTGATTATGGTTGTATTTCTTATTGTTTACTAGAGATTCGTCCAAGTCGAAAGCAGACAATACAGTAGTTGTTCCCTTACTACTCATGACAATCATTCACGCGTTGATGCGTGCACATCTGGTCTGTTTTCCAAGTGTATGTCGGGAGGCACATGAATTCATACCTGTGTAAAGCATTTCTGCTTAAAATACTTTTCTCTTTCACTTAACTCAAGTCTTCAATCAGCCCCACATTTGATAATACATATTAGGATGTAAATATCAACAGAAAAGGGTTTCAGAAGAGTCCATAATCGACACCTGATCTCTGCGCAGCACTGTCTCGATGCCAGAAGAGTTGTAGAGCCAAGTGTGTCCATTTCTTCCTTTCTCAAAGATGGCGGGGCTGGAACCCAGAACCTTGCACGTGCTTGCTACATGGTCCACTCTGAGCTACAGCCCTGGACCTTAGTTTTCTTCTGGAGATGTTTTTTTTTTTTTTTCTGTGTCACCTAGGCTGATCTTGAACATGCTCTCGTCTTTCCTCCACCTCCCAGGTGCTGGGATTCTAGGCATGAATAGCACCAGCTTTTTAATGTCATCACCAGAAAGACAAGGTGATGGTACCAGCTCTTGGGGCAGTGATGGGCAGATGGGACGACACTACCAAAATATCACATAGCACAAAGAAGCACGGGGTGGAAGGAATTGCAGATGGTCAGTTGTGCTTGTAAGTCTGGTCCAAGCAGAAGGGAGTGTTCAGAGGGGGTTCCGGGTTCAGGTTAAGGAAGGAAAAAATCATCTAAAGAGACATCGTTTGAAGCTTTTAGAAGAACATAAGTCAATAACAGGAATGATGGTTGAGGGTCGTGGGCTGGAGCCAGAGCTGAACCTTCGCTCCTGGTGGCTGGTCCTAAAGGCCTGTGCATAGGCCCCGTGTGAGTCGGGGACCCGCTACTCCCTAACCCCAAGGGAATTGAGGCCTTAAACATAAATTCTTTTAACTTGATAAAACCCTTTTATTTCTCAAAGTTAAAAGGCTCAAAACATTTCATAATTAAGGCCACCCTGTAGTGCTCATTGTTTGATACTGACGTGTAATCTGTTAATTTAGGAAAACAACTTGCTATTGGGCTCTTTTCTGTTTGATTGTTTGATTTTAATCTTTTTAAGGTTTTTTTTTTTTTTTTTTGGTTTTGTATTTTTATGGGTGATGGATAAAGCCCAAGGCAAGGCAGATAGCAATGTTTCAGTACTATTACATTACTGATTTTCAAATGTTAGTGGCTACGTTGAATGTTGCTTGGCATTATCCATTATCATTAAGTAGGGGTGTGTGTGTGTCTGTGTGTGTGTGTGTGTGTGTCTGTGTGTCTGTGTCTGTGTGTGTGATCTCTTTTGATGATTTTTTTTTAGTAAGACATGAATGAGATGACTACTTTCCAGTGCTTTAAGCGTGCCCCTTTCCTGTTGCAGCTCCTATCTTCATTGTCACTGGGCATCCGTAGAAGATCTGGAAAAAGACAAGAGAATTCAGCAAAAGATAAAACGGTTTAAGTCAAAACAGGGCCAGAGCAAATTCCTTTCAGAGGTATGGAATAACCTGATTAGCTTTTGAATTTTGAAATGTTCTCTTTATCAAAATACTCCAGAGTTTGAATTTTAGGACCTTCAACTGTTAACAAAGACTGGTTTGGTACTTACTGTTACTCGCACATTGGTTAACTGGTGTCACTAAATTTTGTAAACAGGAAGTTTCTCATTCTTCCTGTTGGCTTCATCTAGAAAATGCTGGTTCTTCTGACATGTGGAAACGGCAGTGACGGGGTGACTAATACTGTACAGTGTGCATGCAGATGAGAAATGAACAAAACAGGCAGACAGAAGTCTGCAGGGAGCGGGTCAGAAGGAGGCTCCCCTTCTTGTTGGGGATACGTGGCCAATGTGCTTACTCAAGTTCGTGCCCCTGACCGAGGTCTCGGACAGACGCTGCACGCCATTGCACAGAGGGTAGGCAGTCTCCTACCTTTGTTCTCTTTGCCCTAGGTTATCATTTAAAGATAGACAGAGATATCTAATCCGCTTTGAGGAGAGGGCCAGCTCCCGACATGGTCAGTTATGTCTTCCAAGACACTTTCACAGGCTGCTTAGCTGCCTCTCTGGACTCGAGGTTCAAACACAAGACAAGAATATTTTTAAAAACAACAGCGCTCTAACTTTGAAAAAGATTATTTGATGGTTTCTTCGCTGTTCTCCTGAAAGAGTTAGCCAGGCCCAAGTGTGTTGCTTGCAAACGTGAGTCTCTGGGTTTGGTCCTTCCACACCGACAGGGGCACAGGCAGAGCGTAAATAACTAAAGACTTAGCTGGATATACGCTGCCAAGGATAGGGTTGTGAAATGCTGGCTGCTGGACAGCCGTTCAAGTTTACCCTTTTGTGGAGATGAGGATGAGATGGGAAAGCGTTAGGATTTTGATGCCATCGATCCCACAGGAGTCTCAGGTCCAGTGTGTGCTTTTCTGGAGCATGTCCTCAGGGAACCTGCAGGCATCCTGCCGAGCCTGGTGCTGCTTTCCCTGGCCTCACCTTCCTGCTCTGCTGCCTCTGGAGCAAAGAGTGCTTGACACGGGCAAGACTCGGTTCTCTCTCTCTCTCACCTAGGAGAATGGTGGGAAGGTTTTTCTTTGAAAGAGTGGTCTGGAAAACAAAGCAAAACAAAGCTGTGTGCTTCTATTTCTTGTGCCCCTTTTTATGAAAGTTAAAGTGTTGAGATCCTGGGTGAACACATCAGCAGAGAGAGGAAGCACATGTCCTGTTGACCTTTCCTGAGGCTCAGCAGGAGGGAAACGGGAGCGCAGTGGGAGCTTTCCCCATCTTTAAATCACCATTTCCTTTGTTAAATTCACTTGGACTCTGGCTCCTGGAGTCACTCACTCCTTAGGGAACCGTGCCTGGCCCTAATACACAGCCTGTTTCTCTGAACCTGTTGTCCACATGTCACTTGCACCCAGGATGGAAAACCTCCTGGTAAAATGGCAACTTAGAAATCTCAGTTCTATCCGGAATGAGAGTTGCCAGAAAAGAATACAGCTCTGTCCAGCCCTTCCCTGACTCGGTCCCTTTAGGATTTCTGGCTACGGCTGCTTTTGCAGTCTTGGCTGAAGCTTATGCTTCCTGACTCTCCTGAGCCTTCAGTCTAGTCAGAAGGAACATTTAGGCCAGGAAGCCCATCATATGCCTGATGCTGTAGAGTGCTCCCTCACTGGAAGGGGATGTAGGAGAGAATAAATTGGATATTGGCGGTGAAAGCTCGTGTTGGAAAGGAAGTGGTCTTACAGAGAGCCCTTGCCATCCAGGACTAGTTTGTGGGGTGTTTTACTGCTTGTGTTGTATATAAATAATATCTGATGTATGTGCTATTTGTCTAAACCCAGAAGCTTTGGCAATGCTAAACCCATCAGAACGTTAACACTTTGAATCGAGTGACTGCCGTAGTATATTCTTTTTCTTACTGCTCACCTCTGTGGGAATGTCGAAGGCCGCAGAGACACATTTTTGTGTCTGTGTTGTTTGGTTCATAGTTCACTATCCAAAGCACCCAGGTTGGACATTTTAATTGGGTACAGTAGCCATAGTGACAGAGAACGAGGCATAGCCGACGCTAAGCTGCCCTTTGTGTGCGCGCATTACAAAGTGTCACTGAGCTAATCTGCAGCACAGGTAACTGTGCGTCTTTGTTTCTGACTCAGAGCAGAACCCTCACAGCTGCGGGCTTCTTAAAGGATGGCGTGGCCTTTAGCTTTCCAGGGAGCCACAGTCTGGCCTGTTGAACCATAGTCTATTCTCATACTCTTTCTAAACAAGCATTATTACTTTGCTTTTGTAAACATTGTTAGTATATTAAATTAGCTAAGTAATTGTGCTTAAGGTTGCTTTGGATTCTTTTACCCAAACACTCAGCATCTAGAACAATTAAGTTATTGGAATGTTTAAGATTAGTGAGACGACTGCTGTTCTGAGTGAAGTAGTGATACCGGTTGGCAAAGATCTCCAAACATCGAGCCCATACTCACCATGGACAGTGAGACCCGCTGGGTTCAGGGTTAGCGGCTTATGCTAACATTCAGTACGTGGTACTCCACGGCATTCCAAGACGCGCTCGCCCGTGCCGTGTGTGGCTCTGACTCTTACGCTGCAGACTGTACTTTCCAGAATGCTGAATGTATCGCATGCCATAAGCCTTTTGGATCGCCCGTTAGTGAATTGTAATTTCACACTTCATTTGAAATATTCTTAAACATTCCCTCACAGTAGAAGGTTTCACACAGTAATTAAAATACTCAGTTAACAAAGTCTGAGAAGTTTGATTTCCTCACGGGGAGTGATTTTGTTAAATTGTAGCATTTCAATTAACATAATAGAAGATGTCATGTCAAATACAAATTTTGTGTTGCTGTGACCCAAAATATTATTGCCTACTGAAAAGTGAAATACCGGTTCTCTGAGGAAATGAACGAGCGTTTAAGTCTTTTTCTCTTCTTTGGAACAGATTGAGGATGATCTTTTTAATCCAGATTATGTGGAAGTTGACCGGATAATGGACTTTGCACGTAGCACAGATGCCCGGGGCGAGGTAACAGAGATCATTTGTGTTACCAGGGTAGCTCACATGTTTTGAGAGAAGGGACAAAATCAAGGCCTGAGCCCGATCAGAGACCCCACCACCACCAGGCTTTTCGTCTCTGTTTAACTGAAACTTAATGACTTGTAGTTAGTTTTGTGAGTTAATAGGGCTACATTGTTTTTATGTTCAATCCGAACAGTTTCACTTTTAATTGGTTTTCTATCCAAACTGCATTAAAATGTCACAATCCTATGCTGATCAGTAAGGAGCTCAACAGATTTTGTATGCGTGTACCCTGTAGCACGAAGTTTCCCTGTGGAATTGATAACACACCTGTAGTGGAAGAGAGTTTAACATTAGTTGGCACTGGCCGTCCTTAGGGAAGCTGGTGACCTTCACTTGGTAAGGTGCCTTGAGGGTAGTAGAAAGGGCTTCCTTGCTGGGCAGTGGTGGCACACGCCTTTGAACCCAGCACTTGGGAGGCAGAGGCAGGCCGATTTCTGAGTTCAAGGCCAGCCTGGTCTACCAAGACAGCCAGGGCTACACAGAGAAGCCCTGTCTCAAAAAAACAAAAAAAAAAAGGAAGGGAGGGAGGGAGGGAGGGAGGACGGAAGGAAGGAAGGAAGGAAGGAAGGAAGGAAGGAAGGAAGGAAGGAAGGAAGGAAAGAGCTTCCTTTGAGAACCCAGACCTGGCTTCCTTGTGTTGCCCTGAGCTCTGGCGTCCCCAGCCTCTCTGTGTAAGTGCTTAGCTCTTGCTTGGCTTAGGAGAGCCTCCAATCCCCCTTCATTCTAAACTTGTCTAATGGAACTTGCAGTGTTTCAAAGACCGTGTCTGTGACGCCCGCCTCGCCTTTGTCTGGGTTAGTTGTTCTTAAAAACACTGTCCCATAGCAGAGTTACATTGTCAGCAGATAATCTGGGCGAGTCAGTGTACCTTGATTGTGACCTGAAGATCAACAGAACCAAGTCTTCCTTAAAGGAGATGACAAGGACAGTTCCCACTGACTCTGATCACCCAAAATATTTTCCCTTCAGTCTTCTAGAACTCACATTCACTATTTTAATGTGACTGAGTGCAAACAGTATCATTTTTCCCTTGAAGAAAAAAAGTAGATTTGTGTAATAAATTTGTCTGTTTTTCACTCTCCAAGCAACTATTCAGTTATATAAACAAATGTGCTAAGATGTCTTACTGTAATAAATCCAAATCATGTAATTGATGAGTAATTAGATTACATAAAAATTAGCCTTTGATTTGTTTTGGCTTTTTGGTGTTCATTAGCCACTCCTTGATATTTTGGTCATGAACCAATGATTCAGATAAAAACATTTTTTCTGTTAATACCCAATAATACACTTTCCAGTGGAGACCACTTTCGGTGCTTATAGTTTTAAAATGTGGGCAGTTGAGTCTTCCCAATACAGGGGGTTGTTTTGGTCAGGGAAACAGAGCTCTTGTCTTCTCCCTGATATATACTATCTGGTCAATGACTTTAGTTCTGCTTTGTCTGACCCTGGCCCAGCCTGTGATTCACTATCTGGTGAAGTGGTGCTCACTCCCTTACGAAGACAGCACATGGGAGCTAAGGCAGGACATAGATCAAGCAAAGATTGAAGAGTTTGAAAAACTCATGTCCAGGGAGCCGGAAACGGAGCGTGTGGTAAGGACTGGCTCCTGGGGAAGGGCTTCATTCTGGCCTAGTGGTGGAGCCGAGGAGAAACCACTAATGGGGTTTACTGTGTTTGGAACAGGAGCGACCTCCTGCTGATGACTGGAAGAAATCGGAGAGTTCCAGGGAGTATAAAAACAATAACAAACTCAGGGAATACCAGTTGGAGGGAGTAAACTGGCTACTTTTCAATTGGTACAACATGTATGTAAACATGTTTCCTTTTTACTTTCAATAAATGCTGTAGCTCATATCCTTTGTAGTATTAGGAGTATTAAATTCAGTGCTGTAATACATTTTTAAAATTCAAGTGTTGGAATATACTTAATTTATTCGCCAAACGAACTGAAAGATCTATGTAGAAATAATATTTGCTTGTTAGCGACTTTTCTTTGAGCTATGTTTTCTTGAACTAAGAAAACAGCTAAGGTGGTTTGGGGTCTGCATTTATTCTGTAAGAATAAATTCTGTATACTATAAGAAGAGAGCAACAGCTAATAATCACGAAGCTTCCTTGTCTTTTTCTCTCCCAAAGGCGAAACTGCATTTTAGCAGATGAAATGGGTTTGGGAAAAACTATCCAGTCCATTACATTTCTCTATGAGATATATTTGAAAGGAATCCACGGCCCTTTTTTAGTAATTGCCCCATTGTCCACGATCCCCAACTGGGAAAGGGAGTTCCGAACCTGGACGGAGTTGAACGTGGTCGTGTACCATGGGAGCCAAGCTAGTCGTCGGACCATTCAGTTGTATGAAATGTACTTCAAAGATCCGCAGGTAAAGCGGTGGGGTGTGACCCCTGTGCACGTTGTATTTGTTTTAGAGGGTTGACGACTCAGATCTCTGTGACCTGGGGATGGAAGCTTTGATTTCGCTCACTTGAGAAACTTGTCCCACGTCTCCAAATACTATTTTTAGCATTTGTCATTCTGATGATTAATTATAAGGAGTAACTTTACTTAACATTTGGTGACCACAAAACTCTACATAAATGTTAACTTAGTTTTATTTTGTATGCCTAAGACAATGACAAACAAAAAAAGATACGAGGAAACATTTTATTGTACTATGACCCGAAGTGAAAAAATAGTGAGTAAAATTAGTTGTAAAAATCCAAGTATGTCAAAGAAGGATTTAGTGCTTTGTTCTTATAAGAATTGCTCTAATTGCCAGGCGGTGGTGGCACACGCCTTTAATCCCAGCACTTGGGAGGCAGAGGCAGGCGGATTTCTGAGTTTGAGGCCAGCCTGGTCTACAGAGTGAGTTCCAGGACAACCACAGAGAAACTCTGTCTCAAAAAACAAAAAACAAAAAAAGCAAAAACCAAAAAAACAAAAACAAACAAACAAAAAGAATTGCTCTATCTTTGTCTTGTAGTTAGTTATCTGCTTGCAATTATTGCCTCATATTAGCAATAAAACATTATGCATGCAGGACGGGGATGGTGTATGCTGAACCATGTTTGATCTTTAAGTAGTAGATGCTGTTCTATAGTTGGAAATAAGGCAGTTTTATACACACGTACTCTTTAAATGAAGTGTGACCTATAGTTAAGAGAGAAAAGAACATTGAACTCTGTTTTTATCTTTAGATTTGAGAAATTATCAATTAGAAATTTCAAATATGTTGGTATTTCATAAGAAATGTTAATAAAACACGGAAAAAATAAGTTAGAGAAACTTAAAAAAAAAATTAAAGTTACCTTAGCACTGAATTTCTCTTTAGGTTCTGTAGGCCGTGACTAGACCGGAGCATTTGATGTCACTTTACTTACGTGTGATCTCTAAAGAAATTTGACCCCACATTTTTCCAGCAATTTGCCAGTTTCTTTTTAAAAGGAAGTGCTTCAAAATTCTGTCTTAACCAAAATAGCTGTAACCTGAAAACTTGAAAACAGAATGTGCTACCTAAAATGCAGAGGTCTACAAAGGGTTAAATACATATATTTTTAGCAGCTTTTTTTATGCTCAAATGTAGGGAAGTCCTGTGAAACAACTCTGATGTGCTGTGTCCCCCGTAGGGTCGAGTGATTAAGGGGTCCTATAAGTTCCACGCCATCATCACTACGTTCGAGATGATTCTGACGGACTGTCCTGAGCTGCGAAATATTCCCTGGCGCTGTGTGGTCATCGACGAAGCCCACAGGCTGAAGAACAGGAACTGCAAGCTGCTGGAAGGGCTGAAGATGATGGACTTGGTTAGTGGCCGCTGCCGCTGCCTCCGCCACGGCGGCGGAGTCCCTGCGCTGTCGCTGTGTTCTCTGAGTGCGCTGCCTTCCTGACCGCTGCTGTCTGCTGGTATCTCAGCAGAGCGTAGTCGTGATAATTTGGCCAGCGTCAATCTCAAATATTTGCCCTGTCATTCACTGCTGAGCCCAGCATCGCCGAGGCCGTGACAGTGCAGCTGCGTTCCCCAGCACGCGGACGACTTGCTCCAGTGGGGCCAGTTGTACGTGCACGCTGCCTGTCGGCTGGTTGGCTGGGACGCCTGCTCAGTTTCTGCAGATGCTGAGAAGCTTGGGGTGTTGAAGGCCTCACGTTTGTTCTGGGGTGTCAGACCACGCTTATGTTATTTTCCCAAAGAAATAGCCACGCCTTCCCTCTTTGGGGTTGGGGGATTTTTCTCTTCTGTGGGAATACTTACCGGTGATGTGGTGTAAGAAGAGCAGGATTCGCTTGTTTGCTGTTGCCTGCCGACGTGTGTGCGATCCTCCGATAGAAGTTGCTACAAGCTCCGTTGTCCTTCTTGCTCCGTGGTTTTCGGGATAGCATGACCATTTGTTTGCCCCTCCCCCTCCCTCCCACCCTCTCCTGCGTGGGTCTGTTCGTGTGTTGAGGTTGCACATGTACCATAGTGCGTGCTTGTGGAGGTGAGGGGACAACGGTAGTTCTCCCCACTGTGTGCGCTCCTGCAAGGGGGAGGAGCTCAGGTCTGCAGAGCTTCTACCTGCTGAACCAGCTCACCAGCCCAGCTTCTCGTTTTTAATGTACATTTGAAAAAGAAAGTTGTTATCATGGAGAATGTATCGGCAGAGTTAATGAACTTCTGTAGATGGATAGAATCTCTCGTTATTGAAAGTGGGTGATGGACGGGAAGGAACCTTCTGTGAGTTCAGGGCTGTAAGTGGTTTACTAAAGACTGGACCTGCTGAAAAGAACCTCAGAGCTGTCCGGCCCAGCTTTTACAAGGGGTCGGACTAACCAGCCGTTCTTTTAATTACAAACAAGCGAACTCTAATTTTGCTTAAAGGAAAGAAGATTGACTGCTTTTTTTTTTCCTACTTAGGGTAGTATTTCCCATTTTTCTATCAAATAAACAGCTTATTAACAAGGTCTTAGATCTTTTGGAAAGCAGTTCACCAAATTTGGTAGTCAGTCCGCAAATCAGCATGAGCATTTAGAGACCCTTTTCTAGAAGGAAGGACTCCTAGCTGGCTCTGGCTTCCCCCGGCGGTACCCCAGCAGTGCAGGGAAGCAATCCTTTCTTCGCAGGTAAACACCAATGTTCAGGACATCTCTAACTAGCTCCAGAGCAGAGGTGTGCCTTCGTGGTCACCCACTGAGAGACAGTTGTATGTCTGTTCTGAAGGCTTACAGTCACGTGGCTGAGCCTGTCTGAAGTTGTGCTCTATTATTAGTTTCTAGGTCTCAAAATAGCAGATTCCCATTGTAAAACACTCCTTTGTTGGTGAGAGAAATGTATTTACTTCTCTCATCATCATAAAATGTACTTGCTTTTGAGATATTATAGAAAATTACTGTTTTATTAATGGATTATAATCTGGCATAGAAGTAACTTTTCTGTTATATATCACAATACTTAATTACTTTATTATGCGTAATAGCATATAGGCCGCCCCTCGCAGTGGGTGACCAGTCATGGGGTTCTGACTGTCATAGCCAGTGTGCCTGTAGTGTGTTTTAGATAATACACTGGAAATCTCCAGTGACCCTATCTCAGAAGAGACGTTTTTAAGGTAGAAGATATTATTGCTGTTCAAAGTCAAAATGTCCTTGTGTTGATGCAGCTGAGAATAGCTGACGGCTTGGTGCTTAAATCCTAACTCCGCCCTCATTCGGGCCTACACTCTTGCCAGAGTTACCTCTAAGGAGCAGTGCTGTCCAGGAGGGGCTGTAGGTCTTAGGGATTGCGGATCCTTAGACTAGAGTGACAGGGGTCAGCATGTGCTTGATGAAGATGATCTCCAAGTCAGAAAAGAGGATTGCTGGGTATCATCTGCCTTTCCTCTAAAACAAGGAGCTGGGGGTTTGGGGTTAATCATGGTCGGCAGCATCCTTCATAGGCCTTCTGAAAGGAAAGCCGTCAACAAAGAGGGACTATCGGGAAGCTGTTACAGGTCTTCATTGGTTCCGTTGTCTCCTCGTTCATTGACAGGAGGCTCCACACAAAAATGTGTGACTAAAATGAAATTAGGTACACATTGTCCGTCTGCACTGAGAAAGCAATCATGTTATCAGGGCAGTTGCATTTCTACCCACCCACTGAACTGGAGGCGATAGTACCCAGTAGCCCAAGGCAGGGGGAGGGGGTCCCTTACTCAAATAAGTTTCCTTTGAAATGAGCATACATAAAGTCTTGAACTTCTAAGTTAAGTGCTCAGACCTTAAGCTAGTAAGGGAGGAGATGAGAAGGCTCCAAAACAGTCAGCACAGCATGGCCACCGTTCCTTCACGGCTGTTCTTTCCTCAGTCCGTGATGACACTTTGTTCTTGAACAAAGTCATTCAGGACTTTGGCAAATCAGAGATCGTGGCCTGTGAAACTTACCAGCCTAGAAGACCTCGAACTCATTTGCAGTTTGCACAGGCTTTGTGGGCCCGGTGGCGATGATACGCCACCCATCTTCTTTAATCAGAGAGGGAGAAACCAGAACAAAACCATCAACAGCTTCATCTCATTTTCAAAGCTCTTCACCGACAGAGGGACCTGGTAGAGACGCTGTTAATAGATTGTCTCACTAGGGTACAGCGAGTGTGCACTCTGTGTGTGGTCAGCTTTCAAGTTAAATAACTACCTGGCTGCAGTCACTTCCTGAAATAAACTTGTTGTGTTATACACCAAGTACCCAAACAAAGAAGAAAATATTAAGGCTTTTAAAATTTATGAGCTCAGGTCTAAGGGCGTGGCTCAGCTGCAGAGCCTAACATTGACCAAACACTTCTTTGGCCCAGCCCCCAAAGCACTGCATACAACCTGGCACGGTGATACATGCCTTTAATCTCAGCACCTCGAGGGTGAGGGCAGGAGGATCATAAGTTCAAGTCCATCAGGGGACACGTCCCTGTCTTAACTTTCTCTTTTTAAGGACTTGGAGGAGAGGTGAGAGAGGAAATTGCAGTCTGGATGTAATATATGAGAGAATTAATTAATTAATTAATTAATTAGTAAATGAATAAATAATTGAATGAATAGTGAATGAATGACAGCATTGTTAATTTTGATCAGTTTAAAAGGCTTCCTTATGTTGAATGAGAGAAAGATAGATACATAGGCAGGCAGGCAGGCAGGCATCTCTGTTGCTTATGTGGAAATAGGAAGAGAAGGCATAGTTGTATCAACAGCTGGAGGAGAGAGAGCAGAAGCAGGGACACTGGCTGAATGAAGCAATGGCTCATGTGTTTCAAAGACACAAAATTAGAAATAGCATTGGTTGGTTTTTGTTGTTGTTGTTGTTGTTGTTGTTGTTGTTGTACTTTTTTAATGATTGTGGTATTTAAAACTAAGCCGACCGCTTTGCTAGTTGAAAATTTTGGCGGAACAACATGGCTTTCCGTGTGCTGCTGCTTAGAAGCACCTCTTTTGTGCCCCCAGTGAGTCATGCAGGAAGCAGATGGAAAGGTGAGAGCCCTGCTGGTCTAGAGAACAGAAAGGAGCGTGTAGCTGAGTCTGGGGACTTTAGGGGAAAACTAACTGCAGCAGAGAGAAAAAAAACCACAGAGATTGGGAGACTTAGAAAACCATCATCCTTAAATCCAAACCTTGAGAACTCAGAAGAGAACAGGGGCAGGCACGTGAGGGGACCCCCAGAGTTTGCCGTGGTGCCCCCCCCCCATGTCTGCATGCCCTGCACCAGGAACCACATGTGCCCGGATCTTTTTCTTTGTTCTGAGTTCTACACCTTGTGTTCAGCCCATGCTGGTCCACCGCAGTGAGCAGAAATAGGGTTCTATAGATACGGAGAGAAAAGTGTTATAGTCGAGCAACTGTTCTGTTCCCGATTGTCAAGTTGACTTCTCCGTGTTCCCCCAGGAACACAAAGTGCTGCTGACCGGGACCCCGCTGCAGAACACTGTGGAGGAGCTCTTCAGCCTGCTCCATTTCTTGGAGCCGGGCCGCTTCCCTTCAGAAACAACCTTTATGCAAGAATTCGGGGATCTGAAGACGGAAGAGCAGGTACGTAACCCCTCCGTGTTTCCCTGCAGCCATGAAACTGAAGGCGAACTGGCAAATGGCAAAACTTTGGCCTTTGCAAAGTTTAAAAAGTAAGGGTCGAGTCACAATACTTACCACCCCGGCAAAGAGCTCTGTGAATCCTTCTCTGGGACTTGAAGTCATCTTGACAGAGTTGATCTCCTTTGTCTCCTTCTCCTGCACCCTACCCCCTGCCGCCAGAAAAGCCCGTAGAGCTTTTATAGGGCGGCTACTCTACAAATGCAACTTTCAGAGATCCTTGTGCCATTTTGGTTAGTGTTTCTGCAGAGTGTTATGTCACGGGTGGTGTCAGAAGCCCCTAGGGTTTGGGATTTCGGGTCCTTGGTCTCTTCTGAACCATACTGCTTCGAGCCTATTTATTTACATTTCAGAATTGGAGAGGCAACTAGCCCACTGGATTCCTGAGAGGAACCGAAGGGCTTGTGTGTGAGGAATAGTTGGCGACTGTAGGCACGCATGTGGAGCCTCCTTCCTGTCAGTGAAGCAGCAAAGACCCACACCCCACTTATTCTAAAATAAATGCATTAATAAGCCCAGGGTCTTGGGCTTACTTGCCCACTCTCCAGTCTCCTGGCTCAAACCTCCTGGCTGAGTGTGGTCTGTTTAGTCTCTCTTCTGTCACATAACAACAGTGTGGTGCCAATCAGTGGGAGAGTAGGAGAGAGAGAGCCTCTGCTTGGTCTGCGCTCGGATGCGGAGTAGCATCTTCCAGCTCCCCCCTCCCCAGCCTCTTTCCACAAAGGAAGGGAGGCATCCAGCCCCCTGAGGTTGTTGCTCCTGCCCTCTTCCTGTTCATCCCCGTGGCTAAACCACAAAGGGAAACTGAATAGACCCCCTCCCCCAGTGGTGCTGATACTGCCTCCAGCCCCTCGGTAAAGGTTTCTCTTTGTCAACTCAAAACTTAGCTCCTTCACGTTCTTCCTAGGCTTTGAAAACTGAAGATGGATATCAAGTAAATAAGACGGCCTTCCCCCTTTTCTTTCTTTCTTTTTTATTTTTTATTTTTTTTAATGCCAGGATGTTTTAACACGCAAGTGAATGGAGATACCAATATTGACTTGAGGTCCTTTTTTAGGTGCAAAAACTACAGGCTATTCTAAAGCCAATGATGTTGAGACGCCTGAAAGAGGATGTAGAAAAGAACTTGGCCCCCAAAGAAGAGACTATTATTGAAGTTGAGCTAACAAACATTCAGAAGAAATATTACCGAGCCATCCTTGAGAAGAATTTTACATTTCTTTCCAAAGGTGGTGGACAAGCTAACGTACCTAACCTTTTAAACACTATGATGGAACTGAGAAAGTGCTGCAACCATCCCTACCTAATCAATGGTAAGCCGGCCCGCCCGCCCGCCCGGGGCTTCTCACTCCCCGCCTCAGACTCCCCTCTGCCCATGCCCTTGCCGAGGCTTTCCTGGTGTGTGCCCCTCACAGTCCTGACCACTCGCTCGCAGGCCATGCTCACAGTGGGTACCCCCTTGTGTGGTTGCTGAGGTCGGTGGCCAGCGCTCCCGGGAAGCACACGCCGTGCATGGCCGTCATCTGAAAGCGGGTATTTGCTCCGGGAATGGATGTCAGCAGGGCCAGGCCCGCTGCTGAAACCCTGCCTGGGCGGCTTTCTTGAAGCACTTAAGAGCATCTCCTTGTGGGCAGCCCCTGCCCACGCTTGAGGCGTGTGATGGAAAAGTGGCCTCGGGTCCCTTGCAATCCCAAGCCCTTCAGCAAGTGTCCCCTGAAAGTGGGAAGGGGTTTTAAAGTTCTGATCATTGTAGTGTACCTGTTTCCCATGGGGACTTTGTGGCCTTGACGCTTTCTCCTCGACTCCCATGGGTTAAATGGCTTACACACTTCCAGCGACTGTTGAGGAGCCGTGTCCCGGGCCTGTCTGAGCACAGACAGTGGGGACTTAGAAGGGGCTGCCGCTGAGGTGCAAGTCTAAGAGGAAGATGGTCTGTGAGACCAGGACTTAACCAGGCAGGGTGAGAACAGGAAGGGATGCCGAGGGGGTGAAGTCCCAACTCAAGCAAACACAAACGGGATCTTACCCAGACCGCAGCAGTGTGCATGACAGAGGGACGATCCCCTTAGACACACTGGGCCCTCCGATGGGGTCACAGGTGACTTTGGCTCAGACTGTGGGTGGAGGAAAGCCACAGCTGGTGTGTGAGCTGAGCACCAGGTAGGACTGAGTCTGCGTGGCTGAGGAGGTGTCTCTGTTGGGAGAGTGCTCACCTCGGGTTTCCAAAGCTCTGGGTTCCATCCCAGAGCGCAGTAAAGCCAGTCATGGTGGCATATTCCTGTCGTCTCAGAGCCGGGGTCAAAGGATCTGAATGTGGAGCGTTGTCAGTTATGTAGAAAATCTGAGGCTGGCCGTTAGGGAGGAACGGGGTGAGGAGGGGCTGGTGTTCACGAGAGCCCGCCTCAAAAACGAAGACTAGAGACCGGTCACAGCCAGCATTCCAAGAAGGATGGATGGAGGCTAGACAGGAGCAAGCCGAGAACAGTCAGCCGAAGGGGCACGGCCGCGATCTGGCAGTGTGGACTGCGATGGCAGGCTAACGGGGGTGACAACGCCCCCTTTCCCCGTTTCAGTGAGCGCCTGTCCCTCACCCTGGATGTCCTTGTCAATGTATGACAAAAGGTAGTATCCACCCGGAAGATAAGCTCAGGGCGTAGAACCTGAGACCGGGTGCTCGGTGTCTCAGTAGTTCTTTTTTTCTAAGAGAGCGCCTTGTCTAATAATTGCGCGTCCATTATGCTGGCTAACGGCGCAGTGTTCATGAGCCCGTAAGCCACTGTGGTGTCAGCTAGCCGGTGGGTGAGTTGGGACTCGGGGAAAGAGCTCGTGTGTGAGGACACACCTGACTTTGCGCACATACTTTTATTTCATACCTTCTAGAGAGGAAATAGATAGCAACAACCCCCAGCAGGAAAGAGGAGAAAAGAGATAATCCGTAAAGGAGTCAGGGTGCTGGCAAGGTCTGCGTCACAGGAGGTCAGCCCCATGACAAGGTAGACAGCCCAGAGCGGCCATGACTGCCCGGCTCACTCGGGTTAATTACGTCCAGAGAGCATTGCTGAGGGGTCTCTCTCTCTCTCTCTCTCTCTCTCTCTCTCTCTCTCTCTCTCTCACACACACACACACACACACACACACACACACACACACACACACACACCATAGCAGGGGGCCTTTTCTGTGGCTGATTTTTCTCCAGAGTTCCCTGTATAGCTCTCCTTTTGAAGCTCCTTGGGACTCCTTGAGGTATTTGTCCTAATTGTCATGCCTTGAGGTGAGCTCTCTTGTCCTAAGAATAAGCCACACACTGTCTGTTAGGCAGGTGTCCTTGTATCCCTGTTTTTTGGGTTTTTGTTTGTTTGTTTGTTTTTTGGAAAGTTTAAAACAAAAAATACATATACGCTAGGCTCACAGCTCCAGGAACCCATCAGGAGGGAGACACTGTATCTCAGGGCCATCTCGAATGGATTGGTCCAGGGCTCAACTGTACATTCTCACCCAGGATCTGGAAGCAAGCTCTCAGAGCTATCGCTGTGTACAAGTAGCACCCATAGGAAGTGTTCATCATACATATTAAGTTGTTATGAACTCGTTGTACAGAGGAAAGGGCCCCAGTTGGCCTAAACTTCTGTTCTGCAGAACATATCTTTCGGAAAGTAGGAGCAAATCTGTGCAGAGGTGGGAGTGGTCAGGTAAGCACAGCGGGAGAAAACGCAGAGTGTGGGAGCATGCGCAATACAGGCGTACGAGGTTGACAGAGCGTCTGCGTGTGGCAAGCACTTAGTCACCGTTGCCCGCGGGCAGATCCCTGGGTACCCTACAGAGTTAGTAGTACTGGACCAGAACATTGATTGGATAGAATTTTATTTCCCAACATGGGGACACGGATGACAAAAGCGTGTGGGAAGTCCCAGGATGGTTGGAAGTGACGTGGAGTCGTTGTGTGTTACAGTTCTTTGTAGGAACAGTGAAGAAAGTAGGGGCATTGAGTAAAGAAAAATGCGGAGTTGCCTGGTGAGAGGTGTTTCAGAGAGAACAACTTGCGGTATCTTCTTTCTGTTACATCACGACGTAGCTGTTCCCTGTCTGTCAGTGGCTAGTCGGCGCAGGACAGCAGCGCCCCTGCCTGCCGCAGTAGCAGCTCCCACTCCAGTTCCAGGTTCCCCGCTCTGCATGCGACGATGAACACACTAGCAGCTGCACCTTGACAAAGCAGGGGAGCTCACCATAACCCACGTCCAGTCCACGTTTTTCCAATCTAACCCCAAAGGGAATCTTTGATTGCTCATTTTGAAGTTTTGTCTTGTGATCCATAGGGCTAAAACTGCAACCCTCCCCACGACCTCCCTCTCGTCCCCTGTTGCCATAATAAATATGGCTGAAAGGACTGTCAAGGGCGTGTGCTTGTAGAGAATGAAGCGTTATTGGTATAGACTGTTTGGGAAGAGCTTGAACTCCTAACGAAGTCCATCAGTTCCGAAGAGGGGAACTCAATCCAGAGAGCTGGGTGTGAGGAGATGCTTAGTAGTTAAAGCACAGCTTACTGTGGCGCGGGGTGGAGCCCCAGCTGAGTTTGATCCCAGGGCTCAGAACACATCCTGTGACTCACAAGTGCTCATAACTCCATCTCGGGAGGTGGGGGAGGGGTCCGATCCCTTTGACCACTGCAGACATCCTCACCCTCACGCACACTTGCACACGTGTGCACACGTTAAATTCTAAAAGTTAAAGGACAAGAAATGATCGGTGGTGTCGAAAATGCGAGAATGTTTGTTTTGCTGCTGCTTAATAAATTTAAAATCTTATAACGTAAGTTTAGATTTCTCTGAATTATTTATATTTCAGTTTTTTTTCTTTTACTAAAATAATTCCAGCCCTTCTGACATTTGCTTTCTCAAAGTGGAAGTCTCATTTTTGAAAGATGATTCCTTGATCATTAGGTGGTTTTAAACATTTCATTTTGATCGTGGGTTGTATGCCTCATGGACAAAGAATGCGCAAACATGGTAAGGGGTAAATATTAATTTCTAGATTGTTAGCATCTTAGGATGCATTATACAAAAGAGTAAGCTTTGTGGAACAGCTAATGTGATAATTCACCCCGAGTCTCTGTGCTAGCCCACGAGAGCTTTCTGGATTTCACCTTTAGTCAGAGACTTTGACTTCTGTTCCTAACATGGCGTCTCTTCCTTGTCTTTCCTTCCTGTTTCCACACTTACAAAACCAATCTGAGTCTTAGCTTTTTGTTCTCGTGGACAGCAAGTAAGGGTCAGGTTCTTCCGAGAGAGTCGGCCTTTTCTGCCCGGCTCACTGTGTGAAAAGGTCAGGCACCGCGTGGACGGCCTGGTACTTGCTCCAAACATCAAGTGGCTTTAATCTGTCCTTGACAGTTCTTAACTAATCCGGCGTTCTCCCTATGACCTCATGAGGACAGCCTCAAGCCACCTTAAATGGGAGCGGGACTGTCCTTCATTGGTATTGTGTGGCCTGTGGAGGCGCCATGGTGGTGTCGGCGGACTGACTGACCCAACCTGACCTTCAAAAGCCTTTAGGAGATTTCTGTAACCCCCATCTGTGTGTCACATGTTTCAAACAGTGGGAGGAAGGGTTCAGTTCCTGGCACAGTATAATGGTAGGAAGTGAGTCCTTTAGGTTAAATTTGATGTGCTTTCTCCAAAGCATCTGGGATGGGCGAAACCCAGCCCTGTGTACTGAGGAGCCCCAGAGGTCAAGGAGGGGCCAGATCACCTCTGCTTAACTCCAGGAGCACCAGGAGAGGCTTACCTGCTGCAGCCTGAGCCCACAGTATGGTGGGCGAAGCCACACACAGTGGCCGTGAGCCTTCCTCATGGGCACGCGGCCCTCTCCTGAGTCTGCTCTACCTCGTTCAAGTTTTTGCACACTGAAGAAACGTCAAGAAAAAGAAAGCTAGCCAGGGAGCCATAGCGTTGCCTCCGGTGTTAGCTTTGGAGGTTTGGGCGTTGCTGTTTGTGTTTTAGTCAGCCGACAGCCTTTCCTCTGCAGCTCAGGCTCTGAATTTGCTGTAGGGATCTGGTCCTGGGCTTGTTTCTGCCACTTAGGGCCTAACAGTCTGTTGTTGAAATTTGGGTGTGTTTTGTTTTGGTCGGTTTTGGTTTTGTTTTGTTTTGTTTTGTTTTGTTTTAATATAGTCAGCAAACATTTGGTGGCTGGAAAATGTGGGTCTCTTCCCCAACTGCCTCAATCTATGGAACTTACAACTCTGCTCCCTTCGTCGGCCTGGAGTTACGTGTGCGTCTCACTTTGAGTACGCAGGTGGCTTCCTGCTCTCACATGTGAATTGGGATATTCTGATTTTGCCAGTTCGCTGTGGGTTTTGAAAGGAAATCCATTGTTTTTAGTAATAAAAAACCTCTTACAGTATTCACTCCGTGCCATCCAATCTCTGCAGGTGCTGAAGAGAAAATTTTGGAAGAGTTTAAAGAAACACACAATGCAGAGTCTCCAGATTTTCAGCTCCAGGCAATGATCCAGGCTGCTGGCAAGCTGGTGCTGATTGACAAGCTGCTGCCGAAGCTGAAGGCTGGTGGCCACAGGGTGCTGATCTTCTCCCAGATGGTGCGCTGCCTGGACATCCTGGAGGACTATCTCATCCAGAGACGGTGAGGCCCCGGACAGGAAGGACAGGGCTCTGCCTGGGTCACCTAGAAGTGACCTTTACAGTAGAGGGGGCAGGGTGGGAACAATATATCACCCTCCCTTTTAAAGACACAGTTGTAGCTAAGGGCATCATACACGATTGCAGGGACTCACTGCATACTTTTTTTTTTATAAGTCAGGGTTTCTCTGGGCAGCCCTGGCTGTCCTGGAACTCGCTCTGTAGACCAGGCTGGTCTTGAGCTCACAGAGATCCACTTGTCTCTGTTTCCTTAGTGCTGGGATTAAAGGCACGTGTCACCACCGCCAGCTATGTGTGTAGGTCTGTTTGCTTGTTTTTTTTGTTTGCTTGTTTGTTTGTTTGTTTGTTTCATGCTGCATATTTTTGGGAGCAGCTTTTCTTCATTTCATTCAACTTGGGGAGAAAAGTCCTTACTTAAAATTAAAATGTATTTTATCAGCTATTTCTAGAATTTAGCTATTCCCTTGAGAAAGTAAAATGAAACTTAAATCTTGTATGTCCTGGCAGTTGTGTGGAAACCACCTCTGATCTGAAGTACTTGTGAAATCCTTCTATATGGGTGCATGTCCCATATGGGAATACTTATGTGAAAGCAGAAAGGCGTGAGCGTATGGTAGCTGTTGGTCAGGCCTCCTTGTTGTATTTCCAGGTACCCATACGAGAGGATTGATGGCCGAGTCAGAGGCAACCTCCGCCAGGCAGCTATTGACAGGTTCTCCAAACCTGATTCCGATAGGTTTGTGTTCCTCCTGTGCACACGGGCAGGAGGGCTAGGCATCAATCTCACGGCTGCTGATACCTGCATCATCTTTGATTCAGACTGGAATCCCCAGAATGACCTCCAGGTAAGTGGGGGCAGGGTCCCCAGTGCTTCTTGTGACAGGCTTATCAGTCACACCCGTGCACTAGTGTGTCATTGCCTTTGTCTCCTGACTCAGAGGAAATCGACTACTGATCACCTGGTGTGTAGTATTCGAGGAAACTCCTTAGTGAGTTAGTATCCTTCTAACCTGCACTTTCTTTACTCTAACAGTGTGATTTTAGAACCGACCAGAGAGCCATGTGTCTCTTGAGCAGTTGTGTCGGTCACTTTGGCTGCCGTAACAGAATGCCATGGTTGGGCAGTGTAAACAATACCCAAGCCTTTCTCAGGGTTCTGTGAGGTCTGGATGCCAGCAAGATTGGGCGATTGCTCCACAGACAGCTGTCTCCCTCCTGCCTCTTCCTTCAGGACACTAATCCTGTTCATCAGGGCGCCACCCTCATGACCTAATTACCTCCTGAGTCCTCACCTCTAAATCTAACATTGAGATCAGCTTTCCAACGCACACATTCAGGGAGGGCACAGTCCTGTCTCCCACCGCAACAGCCAATGGCTTTCTTACCCTTCCAGGCTCAAGCTCGGTGCCACAGAATAGGGCAGAGCAAATCTGTGAAGATCTACAGGCTGATTACAAGGAACTCCTACGAAAGGGAGATGTTCGACAAGGCTAGTCTGAAGCTGGGTCTGGATAAAGCCGTGCTGCAGTCTATGAGCGGAAGAGAAAATACCACCAATGGGGTAAGAGGACACTGCCCAGGCCGTGTGCTCGGCCCGCCCTCCCGCCGGCTGCAGTCCGCTGCCTCTTAGGACTTATTTGGCATCTGCTTTGTGTTGGATTGTTTTCTTGAGACAAGGCCTCACTGTGAGCTCTTGCTAGCCTGGTGGAACTTGCAGATCCACCTGTTTCTACCTCCTGATTTCTGGGTTTAAAAGTGTGTGTGTTACCCCACGCCACTGGCTGTTTTTTAACCTCAGATTTTAAGTATATTTGATTGCATTTTCCTTTGTCATCAGTGAACTCTCTTAAGACATTTATTTGGTTTGTGTTTTACTTCTAAATTACTCTGAATACTTATAATTTCTCTGAAAAAGGTACAACAACTTTCCAAGAAGGAAATAGAAGACCTCCTCCGAAAGGGGGCTTACGGTGCACTTATGGATGAAGAGGATGAAGGGTCTAAGTTTTGTGAAGAAGATATCGACCAGATTCTCCTTCGACGAACCCATACTATTACCATCGAGTCCGAAGGAAAAGGTTCCACGTTTGCTAAGGTTTGAATCCCCCCTGGGGGGCCAGGTCTTTGGTGCAGCCTTCTAGAACTCATGAAGAGAACTTATGTAGAACATTAGCTTTTAATTGTGAATTACAGACCAGTTATTAATTCCCTGGCAACTCCCAACCTGGCATTCTCCGTACACTGGATTCTCTTGAACTGCTCACTGGGCGGGGCCCTCGTGACCTTGTTCTCGTGTGTTCTTCCCCATAGTTCCCTTACGAATTCCTCTCTTACGAATCTCATTCTTCATGATCTCCCAGACCCCCAATTCCCGAAACAACCCGAAAGGATGGTCAAGTCACTCTGTGTTTAAGTCTTTCTCGTTTTCCCCTTTTGTTACTGCTCCACAACTCTGCTCACAGCTAAAATGAGCCCGTGGTATTCCACGCCGGCTCCTGCCACCATCTGCCTCCCGCAGCTTGGACCGTGTGCTCTTCTCCACACCAACCCGCCGTGGACAGGGATGCCCTGAGCCCCGACTGTCGCCTAAAACCTGCTTGCCAGTATTACAGCTGTCCACACCGAGGCTTACTCTGCTTCTGATTTTGCTAAACTGTGGTTTGCGTGCCGTAAAGCATGAAGTTCAACACCTTGACACGTCATAGGCTAGGGCCACCGTTAGCACACTCCTAGATTTAGAATATTCCTACTCCCTCAGAAAGATCCCCGTGCCCGTTAGCAGACAGTCTCTACCCTTCTATGTGGAGTTTATACCATGTGTGGTTTTTTGAGTTTGCTTTCATAAAATTACGAAATGTTTTTCATGCTCGTTCTTGTTGTACTATACATGGATAATTTATTTTTATGGCTTACAATGTTCTACTCTATGGGTATCACGCAATGACCAGGTGAAGCTAGACATTGCAGTCACTTAGTCATTGCCAATTGATGATGAAATTCCGGTTATTTCTACTTTTGGATTTTCAGTGAACAGTTTCATAGTAGCTTTTGCTTGGACACGTCTTCTCATTTCTCTTGAGCATTTGACAGAAGCAGAACTAGAGGTGATGTTAGCTTTCTCGGCGCCCCAGTGAGGACTGAACCCAAGGCCTCACCCAAGCATGCCTATCATTTAAGGAACTAACAGACCCCGTTGTTTTGTTTGTTTCTGGTTTTCTTTTGAACAAATTGGAAAAAATGTGAGCATAGAAATGCTGGGCTCCATCCACCCTGGCATCTTCTTACACGGGCCATGGGACACTGCACCTTTACCCCATTGCCCTCCCTGCCCTTTGAGGCCCCTGTGGGGGTCCCTCCACTCCGCAGAAGTCCCTTCATCTGCCTTCATGTCACTTGAGACCTGTTAGTCCCCCTTTTGATTAAAATCTCTTCCTGTAGTTTTATGACATAGCCTACACACACACACACACACACACACACACACAGACACACACAGACACACACACACACACACACACACACACACACGTACATAGCAGCATCCAGGTTCACATATGAGACAAATGTGGTGTTTGTATCTCTGAGCCTGCCTTAGATTGCTTGTGCAGTGGTTTCTGGCTCCAACCACCTTCTCGCAAGCGCTATGATTTTGTTTTTCTTTACAACTAAATAAAAGTCCACTGTATATAGCTAGAGCATTTTCTTTATCAGTTCCTCTGTCATTGGACATCTCGGCTGGTTCCATTTCCTGCCTATTGTGAAACATGGTGTGCAAGCGTCTCTGTGCTGTGTTGACTCAGAGACCCGCCTTCGGGAACACAATCCCGTGGTGTAGCTCGCTTATGCGGTAGTGCTATTTTTAGTGGTTGGAGGTGCCTCCACACTGACTCCATAGTGACTCCGTGACTTTGCGCCCCCACTGGCAGTGAATACCAATTCCTCTTTCACAACATCCTGGACAGCATTCCTTGTTTGTTTGTTTTCTTCTAATTTCTATTTCCCTGGTGGCTAAAACCGTTGAAGCCCAGTTTGTTTTCTGGGTGGACCGCTCCCTCTCGCCTTCCCACACCAGCGTGTTAAGGCTGCTTCTCCTGTGTCTATTCAACCCGTTCGTGATAATATTTCAGGCCGAGCTGTCTGTGGTGTGAGCTCCCCCATCACCCCAGCTTGTAGAGGTTCTTCTCTGGCCTCTGTGCCCTCACATCTTCGCAGTCTCTTGCACGATCTTTCCTCAGTCCTCACATGCACTGTCAGTATGTGCAAGACACACGCATGTGCACACATACACACACGTGTGTGCGCACATGCGGACCCCCCACACACACGTGCACACATGCACACATGCACACAGGCATTCCATCTGAGTAACTTGCAGATGCCAGAGCCGGATATGGTAGTTTTCCCTGGCTTCTTCACTTTCGGTGTTCATGTCTGCTGATGTCTGGCACTATTAACTTCACCTCTTGAAGGATGTCTTTTTACGAAGTCTTCTTTTCTTCATTTTTAGTCATTATGTCTGGTATACACTGCTGGAGTGGTGAGCTCTAACCTCGCTGGTGGCTCTCGCTATAACTTCTCCCCCAATCAGCTCTAGGCACAGCCATGTCCATGTCACGTTGACCCCTATTTTCCAATAGTCCATGCTTCCCCCAGGATGGGCCTTGGACTGCGGACACCACACACGTGCCCTCCGCCCTCATCCACATGCCGTGGCTGCTGGTCCTTGAGCCCCTCCATCCTCGCTGCTCTCCTGAGCCCTGGCGCAGTGCGGCCATGAACCCTTCCTCCTCCTCTCTTTTTTTACAAGTGTTCTAAAGTGTGGTCCAAGCATTTTCTTCTGGAGAAAATTAATGTTTTTAGATCTGCTCCCAGCAGGCCCTTGCTGGAGCAGGTGTGGAACGTGTGCGAGGGACACTTTTCCTCTCTCTCCCACCTACTGTACTTACTGTCTTGCACAAGAGGCTGAACACGCATATGTGGTGACTAGATGAACAGAGGCTACCAGGGGTCGTGACTCCGAGCACCGCATCTCAGAGTAACGCAGACGTTTTCCTCCTTTTAGGCCAGTTTTGTTGCGTCTGGAAATAGGACAGATATTTCTCTGGATGACCCAAATTTCTGGCAGAAGTGGGCTAAGAAGGCTGAATTGGACATCGACGCCTTGAACGGGAGGGTGAGTGGGAAGTCCTGTCCAGGCTGCTGCCAGATCCCACCCGAAGGCTGGAACGACTGACTCTCACTGCGCCTGCTCTTCTTTCCTTAGAACAACCTGGTCATCGACACGCCGAGAGTGAGGAAGCAGACCCGGCTGTACAGCGCCGTGAAGGAAGACGAGCTCATGGAGTTCTCCGATCTGGAAAGCGACTCGGAAGAAAAGCCTTGCGTGAAACCGCGGCGCCCCCAGGATAAGTCTCAGGGCTATGCTCGGAGCGAGTGCTTCAGGGTGGAGAAGAATCTGCTGGTTTACGGGTAAGGCCGGTTTGCTGCATGGAGTCTCGTTTTATTTTGCCATATTTCCATGCATCTGCGTGGCCAGACAGATACCTCTGCACTAACTTTCTACAGATTGTGGATATTGTCAATATCACCCACGTCCTAATCCTCCTGGGTACAGAAAGAGAAGCCAGTGAAATTTATGAGTGCTAGCTCGCACCATGGGAATTACGGCAGTTCCAATTTACTTGTAGATTATTAAAAACTAAGAATGATGTAAAATTGCCAATCTATTGGCACTGTACTGTCACATAAACTTTATGACCATAGTTATTATTTAATAGGTTTTGGCTATAAAGACCTAGCAAGGGCAGAGGCTTCATTCACGCACCTGTCCGCCAGCTTGTCTGAAGCCTGAGAGGCCACTTGGGCTTCACGGGTCTGTGGGCTTCCCTTTGCTAAAGGACGGCTCCCGCATCAGCCCCGTGCCTCACACAGCATGGCGCCCACACAGAACTTTGAATTGCGAGGTCCTCCGTGGATGCGTGAATCAGTAGATAAGAATTTGCTCACAGATCATGGGACTGTAGGCCAATTCCGTTACAATAGAAACAGCCACCGAAGCGACGTTCGCTGATTGCATGCTGTCCTGGCTGTGGCCTGTGGCATTTCTTCCGGTGGATGGCCGCTGGTGTAGAGCAGGGGAAGCGTGTGTCTGAGGCCTGCAGGGCTCTGCAGCTGACACTCGTCTGTCCTGTGGGATCTTTCTTATGGGTGAGCCCTGTTTGGGAACCTGGCTTCCACTGGCTCCCCTGTCACCTCTGCCTGTGCACAGGTGGTTCTGCCGAGGCCCCTCCCACGCACGCCACCTTGCCGCCCTGCCCACTCCTGCCCCTTGCACTCTGGCCTGCTTGTCTCATCAGCGCCTCTCCTGATGGAATCCCGTTGAGCATTTCCGAAAGGACAGGAGCTCTCTCGGTGTATCCTCGGTGCATGCGGCATGCCGCAGAGACACAGTGCTGCATAGATGTTCGTGTGCAATGCACGGACGCCAGCCAAGCCCTGTCCTGCTTCTCAGCATCTGTGTTGGCATATTCCTCACGCTGGGTAGCTCTCCAGCGTCTACACAGGACAGAGACTCACCTCGCCTCGGCCCTGCTCCCCGCACCACCTTCCTTGTCAGCCTGATGATCATAGTTCAGATTTTGTGGGAAACCTTAGGCCTGGAGCATGCGTATAACTCCTAGTTCTAAGAGGGGTGCTCAGGGTCAGTCGAGCCCTCTCCTCTTCCCACTTCTACTGTTTTGGACTGAACAGCCACCACGTGCTGGGCGCTGGGCTAAGAGACTCTCAGACACCAGAGCTACCACGGCGAGCAAGGCAGGTGTCACCTAAGACAGGCAGGTGAGCCGGCAGACATGTCAGTGTGCTATGAAGATGAGACGCCAGGCAGTGCTCGGCCAAGGGAACACAGAAAGGAGCTCAGCATGTTGTTCCCTTAAGACGCAATTTAGGGACTGGAAGAGAATCTGTGGCGAGGGAACATCAGAAATGCGCAGACGTGAGGGAGGGAGAGGCAGGCGCAAGCCCGAGACCCGGGTCTGAGAGAGGTCAGAACAGCCAGAAAGAACAGGGGTTTGGCGAGAGGCAGCGGCGCATGGTGGAGAGCTCTCTGTTCTCTGAGCACGGCTCTCAGCTATTACAGAAGGCAGCAGAGAGGCTTAGACTGTGGGCTCTGCCTGGTGGCTCTGTCTGTTGTCCCGGGGAAGGCACGGCTCAGGCGGCCTCTGCATCGGGCGCCTGTGTGCTGTATAGTAGGTATTTCTGAGCCGGAGCCTCCTCCTGCCCTTTTTTCTGGGAGGCCCTGAGACTTGGTGCAGTTTCTTTCCTGAGCTGGAAGTAACCACTCCCTGTGGGAAAGGGGCCACAGGGCTTTTAGCTTGTCACTGGTTACTAAGGCGCCCGTGGTGGGTTGATCGTCACTGGTTACTAAGGCGCCTGTGGTGGGTTGATGCGGTGGGACCCCCCTCAGCCCATCCGTAGCTTTGATTTCTAGTAGTCACACTGACTTAAAGTCATCTTTCATCTCAGAAGCTTGGTCACCATAGGTACATATAAATCATAGTTGAAGGAAGGTCAGCGTGACAAAGTCCAGGTCCTCTGGTTGCACGCATCTCCTGAAAATGATAGCCTGAGCCCCCACCAGCCCGGGAAAGCTTCTAGCCGCCTGGGTGTCTCGGTGGCTTGTCACCTCCTCTGTACAGAGGTGTTGTGCCTGTGCTTTTTCCCTGTCTCTAGAGGTGACTGATGCCACTGTGGGTCCAGGATTTTCCGGTCCCAGACCCTGGCCGTCACGGTGATGCCACGTCTATACAGTCAGGGATCCCAGTTGCATGCCACCCTTTTTGCTTTCCAGCTGGGGCCGCTGGACAGACATCCTGTCCCATGGGCGCTACAAACGTCAGCTGACTGAGCAAGATGTGGAAACCATCTGCAGAGCCATCCTGGTGTACTGCCTCAACCACTACAGAGGGGACGAGAACATCAAGAGCTTCATCTGGGACCTGATCACGCCCACGGCGGACGGCCAGACTCGAGCCCTGCTCAACCACTCCGGTAGGTCTGTCTTCTGGGTCCCAAGAGGCTACCAGAAACGCCACCATCCGGTAAAGGGCGGCGGCAGCGGAGACGCCTACTCTCCCACCGTACCTTACAGTATCTGCTTCTGACATTGTAATGTGCACCGTCAAGGCATCCATGACTGTGACCCTGGTGCTGCTTCTAGGTCTGTCGGCCCCTGTGCCAAGGGGCCGGAAGGGGAAGAAGGTGAAGGCCCAGAGTACGCAGCCGGTAGTGCAGGATGCTGACTGGCTGGCAAGCTGCAACCCCGACGCCCTGTTCCAGGAGGACAGCTACAAGAAGCACCTGAAGCACCACTGCAACAAGTAGGTACCAGGTCGAGGCGGGCAAGCGTGCTGAGCCCCCGAGGTCAGCGAGTGCGTGTGTACCACGGGACCCGTTTGTAAGGGAGCGGTGTGTGACACGGGTGGTGCCCCCGTGCTCATCACGGCCGTCTAAGACGGACACTCAGCCATCCCTCCCAGCAGGCACCCTGCCTCCTCCTTTCCCTGCCCTCAGCGTCCATCCTGTTCTCTTGCCCGTCCTAGACTAGCTGCTTCGCGGTGGCGACCCCACCGTGTTTATCCCCGTTCTTTTGGTTTCATTTGGTCTGGTGCCCACCGTTCGTCCGCGCTGTAGGTAGTGTCAGGACCCTCTTGTCCGACGAATGCTGTTCCGCTCTGCGTACGCCTCGCTTTGTTAACCCTTTCTCATCCACGGGTGGGCATCTGGACTGTTCCCACGTTTACCTGTTAGAAGCCTCGCTGTGGGATTGTAGATTAGGGTGGGGCTAATGTGTGGGAGATAGAAATTACGGTTCCTCTTGTATGACTCCACCTTTCACTGACTGCTTCCGTGGTGGGCACCGGGGGATTTCCATAGCTTTAGTTACATCTCTGTTGCTATGTTGACCCAACTGGCTCCAAGTCACAGAACTCCTCCTGCCTCAGCCCTCTGAGCAGCTAAGATGGAAGGCACCCACGTCTCCTCTTCACAGCCGTTCTGTTTTATCTCCCGCTTATCCACAAAGACGCAGGTCTCCAGCCAGAGAAACTTACCTACTGCTTCTCAGTTCAGAACCCAGTGGGGTCCGGCGACACCCTTCCCTTCACCTGTGCAGCCCCCTCCCCCTGCCCTCCCCCCACCCCCCCAGAAGTCTGGCTCTTTGCCTCAGGGCTCTTGAGAGGGTCGCTGTGATCTCTCAAAGCATTTGTTGTCTTTGGAACTTGTTGCTGTCCTAGCATGGTGTTTCCTACTAACATTATAACCTGATCATCATAGCTCTCAGAAAATGTCCCTGTCTTTGTGGATTACCTTGTTTGGGGTTAGTTGCCTTCTGGGTTCTAGATTCAAACAGAGCAAGTTAAATTGTTTAACATGAGACCAGTGCTCCTTTTCCCAGATGCCAGGGTCACTGTGGTAGTTTTTAGTTCCTAGTCTCCTGTCAGTAGCAATCTTCCTAGGGAGCCCTCTGCATTAGTACATGTGGTGAAATTGAGGCTCTTCGTGTATTTCTTTCAGTCTCAGAAAAACACTGTTGATACCTTCTAGCTTTTCTCTGGCGTGCAAAGAGCGTCCCATTGTCCTTGGCCTGTAGACCATACCTTGAGATTCAGCCTTGTCAAACATGAAGTAATGTTGGTGTTAAGGTAGAAAACTGAGACCCAACTGAAGGACATCCTAGAAAAATAACTGGCCTCTGCTCCTCACAAACTCGAAGCCCATGAGACGGGCAGATGAAGAAGCCAGGTGGGGATGTTCTCGAGGACCAGGGGCAGGCCTGGGCTTCTGGCTGCAGTCGCTAGCTCCGGGGGCCCCTTAGCCTCCGTGCCCCTCCACCCCAGAGCGGATGCCTTGAGTGGGAGCTGTGTCCTGTCCGTCCTTTCTCTTCCTGGCTTTCCCTCTAGAAGAAAAGGAGATGTTCACATCAGTTCATAGAAAGCTCCACACTAAACCTGCCCTGAAATGGAAGTCTGTGTTTTCTACCAAAAGGAAAAGAAACCATTAGGCTCCCTGCCTTCGAGTCAAGTAAAGAGCCCAGCCACAGGTAGAGGGTTTCCTTTGGAACTTCTGTTTCTGAGCACCCAGTGCAAGGAGACAATGGCCGCAGACTCTCTAGCCAGAGGACAGCGGTGCTAACTCTGCTGCTATCCATGTTCCTGATGTGGTTCCGTGTAGCAAAGACAGGATTTGAGCTGACGTGTTACCAAGAGAAAGAAAATTGAAAAGTAGAAAGACATTCCCCCAAACAACCGCATATCTTGGCGTACATTTTAATATTTGTAAAGCCCATCCAAAACCCATGTTGGCCAGGAGTGGACTCTTGGGGTAGACAGTGCATCTCCTGATGCCTGGGCAGGGCCAGTCTGTTTTAGTAAGTCTGCCCCTGCTTGTCATTTTGATGTCTTAGAGGCAAGTCACATCTTGGGAGACCTAGATCTGCGTGCTTGTGCTCAAGGTGTCCCCGTGACCTTGGATGTGCAACTCGTCCTCTGTTACCAACAGCGCTCACATCTGTAGTGTGGAAATGAGAACTTATCCATGTCTTCACAGGGTTCTTATGAAGAGCAAGTGAGCCAGTGTATATAAATGAGAAACGCTGGTACAGGGGTGATACACAGTTATTCAGCTAGGGAAATAACACTAGGTTGGAAGAAACCAACCTTCACCAAGAGGGCCATCTTCAGGTGTCAGTCAATCCCAAATGCACATACGGGCTGTCTAGTAGAGAGACCAGGTGAGTTTTATCTGCGGGAGTGGGGGAGTCACATTCTAGCCATTGAGGAAACACAAGATGGGAAATCTGGTAACCTGACAACATCACCAATTTTTAATGCTGATTCATTAAAAATGAGTATCAGTGAGTTAGATATATTTTAATCTTATAGTGTTTATTATTTTTAAACCACCACTAAGGTCCCTGATAATATAAGTAGGGGTAATAGACATGTTTAATGTCCCCTGTGTAGGGTAAGGACCCCACCCCCTGCCCACTCCCCTCACCACCTTCCCTTTCTCGGAAGCAAAGTTGTATAATCTGAAAAACCTGACATTCCATATTGAGGGTTTATTGTAAGGTAGTAAAACCAGATTTTATATCTCGTTTATTCCTACAACTTCTGATGTGCTTCCAAAAATGGTATTAAGGCAGCAGCTGAGGAAATTTTATGAGATAATGAAGCAGAACAGTTACTGAAAGCCATCTGCTCGGTTGTTTACAAACTTGCTTCAATACTTCAGAGGCAGCGGTAGGGTACGTGTCTAAACTTCACAAGCTGCTCTAGGTAGGTCTAAGCGAAGTACTCCCGGGCTGGGCTGAGCCCGCTCCCTCTCTGTGCAGCGTGAGCGGTTGCCAGGCAGGCCTGTTGGAAGCCAGCAGAAAGCACCACACAGAGGTGATTATGTGGCACCATCTGTCACGCTTCAAGCCTACCATACAGCATGGCTAATCAGCCTTGGCAGGATGATGGATGAACAGCAGCAGCTGCCAAAAGCCACTGTTGGCAAACAGCGCCGGAGTTAAGAACTTTTTCCCCCTCCGTCTTCCTCTCCAGGGTCCTGCTGCGTGTCCGCATGCTGTACTACCTAAGACAAGAAGTGATAGGAGACCAGGCCGAGAGGATCCTTGAGGGCGCCGACTCAAGGTTGGTGCAGCTCACGTCTGTTCCGGCCCTCCACAAGCTAGCCCAGGTGGTCTGGCAACTCCACGGCCCCCAGACAGTCAGGAGCTCACCTCCTCTCTGTGCCTTTCGTGCGCGCGCGTGTCTGTCCTCTGGGCCTGGGGATGGGAAGATGGACGGGAGCATTTGCATGGACTTGTTTAGAGGAGGGTGAGAATCGATAGCTTCTGGCCTGAGCTGGCATACCTCGTGATGAGGCTCGTTGCTGGCTACTGACCGCTGCCCCGCGTTGCTGATTCCTCTCTACCATGGCAGATTCTTATTGTGAGAAACAGGACACATGGGCGGGTGCTTACCACATAGGACTAGGATTGGTTTTCAGTACTCGCGTTTAAAGACTGCCTAAATGCTGTCTTCCAGTGAGGCGGATGTGTGGATCCCTGAGCCGTTCCATGCCGAAGTTCCTGCTGATTGGTGGGACAGGGAAGCCGATAAATCCCTCTTAATTGGAGTGTTTAAACATGGTAAGGGGCGTTTCTGTTTGAACGCATCTTGACTGTGTGGCTTCATCTTTATTTAGAACTCCTTGCATATTCTTTTCCAAAGTCATAATATTAATGAGGACCGTTCCAGGGGACTCTTGGCGCCTACCACTTTTCTGTACTAAAAATCTAATATGAACTGTAAATATCAGATGCTGTTTTTGAATGTTTGTTGAGTGTTTGAGAAGAAAACATTTCTTTCTTGGCTGTAAACAGAAGTCAAACCATATTTGCTTTAGTAATAGCCAAGTTGTACCATAGCATTCCCGAAACTTTGCTTCCGGAACGGCTGCCCATACTAACTCTGCCAGCCCGTGTCAGAGTGGACGGTGGGCTTAACCTCTGCTATTAATCTGGACAAGTGCCTCCTGGGCTTTGTTCCAAGCAATATTTCACAAATGTCAGTGCTGAGGACTCACCGCTCCCCCGAGTGGGATGCAGCCTTGTTAACTTTGAAAGGCCGGGGAGGCAGAAGTGCCGTGATATATACAGTGAGCGGCTCCTGATTATAATCCCAATTCTCCTGAGGTCGCGGAGGTATTCTCAGCAGCCCGGCCTGACTAAAGGGGAGAATGATGGCTTATAAAACCTTTCATGATTACAGCTTGGCTTGCGGCTCTACGGCAGTTAGGAGCGGTGTGTTGTAGTACACATCCTAATTGAATTGTGCTCTTCCCCCTATGCGCTCCAGCCGCGTTCTGTGAGCTCGGCCTCAGAACCATTTTCCCGCAGTGCACTGTTGGGATCTGCCATTTCCCATCTAGTCAACTTGGGCAGTCAAAAAGCAAATTGCAGTTTGAAAACCATAGAGGGAACAGTGTCATCTTACTGACATGCACCATCGTAAACCTAATAAGACAGGTTCGCTGGCCTCCCATACGTGGGGATTTTTTTTTCAGCCAGCCCTGTGAGTTCCTGCAGGACCAAACCTACTGGGGGCGGGGGTGGGGGGTGGGGGGACCTGGAGAACCCCTGCAGAGGTCATAAAGAAACGTTATGAAGCCTCTTAAATGTCAAGCAAAATTAGATGTTGGGGAAGAATAGGGTCAGAAATCCTCCCCGACATCCCGCAGTCATCCCGAGCCCTCTTCTGTGTGCGTTTGTGGTCATTCAGTGGCCCCTCTGAGGTCTAAGGGGGCCACCAAAGCTGCCCTAGAATGTCACACCAAAACAAGGCCCGCTTAGTCCGGCACACATGATGTCTGGGACACACACTGGCTGTGCTGGGGCTGGGGCTGCGTGCGGGTTTTGACAGTGACGGGGTCTTCCTTTGTTTCTGCACGTGCCCTGTGTGCCCGTGGCTCTGGCCCAGGCTATGAGAAGTACAACTCGATGCGAGCTGACCCTGCGCTGTGCTTCCTGGAACGAGCGGGTATGCCCGATGCCAAGGCCATCGCCGCCGAGCAGAGAGGGACAGACATGCTAGCAGATGGCGGCGACGGGTAAGAAGGACGCTCTAAAACTTTAATAAACTTTAGGTCAGTGTCGCATCTGCTGGCAGGGGCTGGTTCTTAAGCTGAACGGGGCACTCTGTTGGTTCTGGTTTGAATTTGATGCTACCAGTAGTTCCTGTCTGTATAACATAATAACTGTTTGAAACAAAGTTCAGACACACACACACAGACACACACACACACACACAGATAAATGAAATTGTCTCCCCTGGTGACTCCCTCGTCACCCCTTATAACTGTGCTTTCTAAATATGGTAGAGTGGGTTTTTAATACAGACCCAGACTTAGTATTGGGGTGACTGTTACTCTCTCTACTTCACATCCCTACAAATTGATGCAATTTAAAACTATCGGTTTTTTTTAACCTTACACAGTGGAGAATTTGATAGAGAAGATGAAGACCCCGAATACAAACCAACGAGAGCGCCATTCAAAGACGAAATAGATGTAAGGCCTTGAGTGTGTTGGCTTTCACAGTGCCGGTAACATATTATGTGCCCATACAGAACTTGTTAAACTTTATGGATAATGGCCTTCCTCTAAAAGAGAAAGTAAAATCCAACCCCAGTTGAAAATAGTTCTGTTTCTCACATTGCTTTCAAGGAATTTGCGAATTCTCCCCCAGAGGATAAGGATGACTCCATGGAGGTGCACAGCACAGGTGAGGTGGCCGGGCAGCTGGAGGGCAGGGCACAGGCTGGGCGGCCCCAGGGCGGGCGCCTGGATCCCATGCCTGGGCCTCATGATGGCGCCACATGGGCCCTTCCCTTGGGAATAATGGTGGTCCTTAGTCATGGTTTTCATTGCATTAATTTCTTGGATAGAACTGTTTGATTAAGATAATCGATCTGCTCATTTATAGTCATTATTTAGTTGAAAATTTTACAGTCCTTAAAACATTTTCATTGGGAGGAGGGCATTTGTTTAAACCTGAAAGACTTCTGTGGACTATTGACCCTCTACCCAGTATAAAATAATTAGACAATAACTACGTGCCTGTAATGTTCAAGATTATCGTCGTGAGCACCTTTATAAGGAAGACCCGTTTTCTTTGTGTAAGACTGATAAGCCTTCGCCCCTCCCTTGAAGGAGTTAAAAGTAAATAGTTGATACATCCTCTCCACTGTTCCTGCTTGTTTATATTTCCAGATCTCAGTGTGGCAGGGTGGCCTCTCCCACCCTGTCCTCTGAGAGCTAATGAGTCATCTTTTTTGTTAGAAAGTTGCCTGTGTTGTGAGAGATGTTTCAGACCCCTTTTTCCACTTCCTCAGGCAAGCACAGCGAGAGCAATGCTGAGTTAGGTCAGCTCTACTGGCCGAACACGTCGACCCTGACGACGCGTCTGCGCCGGCTCATTACTGCCTATCAGCGCAGCTATAAAAGGCAACAAATGAGGCAAGAGGCCCTAATGAAGACGGACCGGCGCAGGCGGAGGCCCCGGGAGGAAGTGAGGGCGCTGGAGGCGGAAAGGGAAGCTATTATATCTGAGAAGAGGCAAAAGTGAGTTCTCCACCTTTTTTGCAGTGTCCCCGCCCCGCTCCCATCCCCCAGGCCTTCTCTTCCCTTCTCTGCTGGGTCTCCAAGTAGTGATCACACCACGCAGTGTGTCAATAAAGAAAGGCCTGGTGCCTGGAAAGTGTCCATCCCTCGACCCTAAATAAGTCCCAGAGACATGCTGGGGGGGTGGGGGTGCGGGGCAGAGAGAAAAGAGAGAGGGTCCTGTGTGCCCTTCCGAGCTTGATGTGAGCCAGATCCCCTCTGCCACAGGTGGACGAGAAGAGAAGAAGCTGACTTTTACCGGGTGGTATCCACCTTTGGGGTTATTTTTGACCCCGTGAAGCAGCAATTTGATTGGAACCAATTCCGAGCCTTTGCCAGACTAGACAAAAAGTCTGATGAGAGTCTGGAGAAGTATTTCGGCTGCTTTGTGGCCATGTGCAGGCGGGTGTGTCGAATGCCTGCCAAGCCGGAGGACGGTAGGTACACTGGTGAATGGCCAGCCACGCCACCGTGCTGAGCAGGAGGGTAGGGTGGGCCTGGGGCCTGTGACCGCCAGGTAACCGCCATGCTCCGTCTTACAGAGCCGCCCGACCTCGCCTCTCTGATCGAGCCCATCACAGAGGAGCGAGCCTCCAGGACCCTGTACCGCATCGAACTGCTGCGCAAGATCCGCGAGCAGGTCCTCCACCACCCGCAGCTGAGCGACAGGCTGAAGCTCTGCCAGCCCAGCCTGGACCTGCCCGAGTGGTGGGAGTGTGGGCGGCACGACAGGGACCTGCTGGTGGGCGCCGCCAAGCACGGGGTCAGCCGGACAGACTACCACATCCTCAACGACCCCGAGTTGTCCTTCTTGGATGCACACAAAAGCTTCGCTCAGAACCGCGGGGCCAGCTCCGTCGCTTCCTTGAACACTCTGACCGTGGGCTTCAGCCAGACTCCTCCAGTCATCCCCTCTGCTCACGCTCCCGAAGAAAAGGGCGCGGAGCCGGCTGAAGGCAAGGCCGAGGAGTGCGGACGCTCACCGGCCAAAGAACGGGCGGGCGGGAAGGAGGAGGAGGAAGAAGCCGGTGGCGGCGGCGGGGCCAAGGACGGCAGGGAGTGCGAGGCCGAGGCCAGCTCTGTGAAGGGCGAGCTCAAAGGGGTGGAGAGCACTGGAGACCCTGGGTCCAAGTCTGTCTCAGAGAAAGGCTCGGAAGAGGACGAGGAAGACAAGCTGGAGGACGATGACAAGTCCGAGGAGTCGTCGCAGCCGGAAGGTAATGCCTGGCTCCTGCCGCCGCCGCCCTGATACCACAACAGTGGGGCATAGCCTTGTGTGATACCATAATTTTTATTTTTATTTTTTTACTTGAGAAATCTAGAATCCTACTTCATAGCTCTGGCAGGCCCTACAATTCACAGAGATCCACCTGCTTCTGCTTCCAGAGAGCTGGGGTTATAGGCATGCACCACCATGCCCAGTGCCTTTGTTTTGTAAAAATCGTTGGAGGCCAGGCATGGTGACACACATTCCGAATTCTAGCATAGGTTGCTTAGTCTGTACACTGAACTCCAGTACTATGCAATGAGACCCTGCCTTTTCTCCCCCCACTCCCCAAGAGTAATTAATGTCCATTTTCTTCTATGAAGGAACAGTTTCAATTATAGGTACATGTGTTTGACCTCACACTTTATACCTGCAAGCATATTTCCAGAAGTGTAAACTCAGAGCAGCCGTGAACACGTCGGTCTCCTCTGGTCTAAGGAAAGATTAACTTCATCGTTGGGTGTGCTAAGAACTCCTTGTAATGTTAAAGTTGAGACATGAGTGTGATGGAAGAGAGTCGCTCGCTGAGCAAATATTTTTTCAGAATAAAATGATGATTAGTTGGTTGGTTGACTGATGGATAACACGTTTTCCATGTTACCGATTGCTATAACCAACACAAAGTAGAAGCCAGGCACTGTGTTGAGCTTGGCTTCTGCAGTGATCCTTCTTTATTAGCTAATATCTTACCCAGCACAGAAGCCCTGGGGTCAGAAACATGGTCAGCGTTCAGCACCAAAAGATCTGCTTAGTATAGTGGCACAGTCTCCTCATTTCAGCACCCAGGAGTAGGGAAACCAGAGGGTCACAGGTTCAAGCTCAGCCTCAACTATGTAGTGACTCTGAGGAAGTCTTGGGCTACATAGACTCTGTTTCTGTGGCCACAAAGAGAAGATTTCTGTGGCTGCTTCATCAAGATAGAAGAAGCACCGTCTACACGTGTGGGCTGTTTTGTTGTTTTAGACAGAACAACCCCTATCTCTCTAGGCAGAAACGCAGAGCTGGTGGTAAGGCTGTGTTCAGCGCCGTCCTTTCTAGCCGAGCTCCCGTGCATTTGGGCTGTGAGTGCTGCACGTAACTCATTTCCCGGCAGGAGCTGTCTCCAGAGGGAAGACTTTCGACGAAGAAAGCAACGCCTCCATGAGCACTGCCAGGGATGAGACCCGCGATGGATTCTACATGGAGGACGGAGATCCCTCCGTGGCTCAGCTCCTTCACGAAAGGACGTTTGCCTTCTCCTTTTGGCCCAAGGTTGGCAGGGTTTTGTTACTGTGATTGTTTCGTGTTGATCTGACATAAGAGCAGGAAGGAAGTCCCTAGCTTGATTTTTCAAATAGTTTGAAGTAAGCCGCGTTGGAGCGTATGGAGTGCAGAGTTTCCCTTTACTTTAAAGGGATGATCTGCAATGTTTCCTCCGAGCGAGGAAACCTTCAGGGTACGTCGGTAGTAAGATGATGTGGTAGACTGAACAGAACCATTGATCCTCTGCCGCCTTGGAGTTCGTCAGTCTGTCTGTCTGTCTGTCCTGTTGTCTTGTAGAGGCTCGCTCTCTCCTCTCTCACTGTTTCGATAGATTTGACAGAATGAAAAGTGTGGAATTTTGAAACCGTGTTAACTTTTTACAGATTAAGTAAAGCTTTTAGATTTAGAATAATTTATTAAAAATTCCACTGTGTTCTGAAGACCAGAGAAGGCTGGTGGGCCCCTTCGCTCTCCCATTTTTCCTGAGGTCATCCCAGACGTGGTTATCTGTGACTCAAGGCGAAGGAAAATTGCTCTTTGGTTAGGAAACATCACTCTTTAAGATGTTCTCTGTGCCGTCAGGGCCTGCGCTTCTCAGGGCAGGAAGTAGTCGTCGTAAGGGCTGTGGCACACGGTGCACGTGAGGTGATTCAACCCAGGCCACTCTTAATGGTGTTAATGTGGCTTAAAAAAGAAGGTGACATTTTTGTGTGAATAGTATACTGTCAAGGAGGGTTTTTTTTTCTTTTTTCTTTCCTCCTGGTCCCCGTGTCCTCTTGGTTCCTGGTCACACTAATTTCCCACATTGAGTCTAGAGGGGGAATTTCTCAGTTCAGTCAAAGGTTTATAGTCACGGGCACTATTGATCTATGGAAGCTTGGTCCGAGGAGCTGTAATTAGAGCATTTTAATGTGCACGCTCCAGTGAAATTTGGAGCGATAATAGGTGGGGGACCCAGACTGACAGTCATTAGGTGTTCCTAGGTCGCTACCCACTTCATAATGCTGAACTTTATTAACGGTGACGCTAATGATGGCCCCCTTCCTGGGACACACTGCACTTTGGCCTGTGGCTCTGAAGGGCCAGACCACGGAAACGCGGAGCGCAGGGGCTCCATTGAGCCCGCCACGTTCTTGAAGCCCGAATGAGTTCCTTTTACAACCTGAGGCTGTTTTGAAGGGTGTTTTCTTGGTGAGCTCCCTGCTTCCTGTCAGTCATTGAACATAGTTGAAAACAGTACTTCTTCTTCACCAGAGCAGCTAGAACATTCCATCAGAACCAGAACATTCTGATGGGTTTTGTCTGTGTACTTCTTGCCAGGCTCCTTTGGTCCAAACAATTGACCTTTCGACGTTCTGTGCACTTGGGCATCTTGGCGGGCATATTTACCCGGTAATTTAAAATAGGCCTTTGTTACAAATGTCCTGCGCCTCTTCCCCCTTCAGGACAGAGTAATGATAAACCGATTAGACAACATCTGTGAGGCTGTACTGAAAGGCAAGTGGCCAGTGAATCGGCGCCAGATGTTCGATTTCCAGGGCCTCGTCCCTGGTTACCCACCCTCCACCGTGGACAGTCCCCTGCAGAAGAGGAGCTTTGCCGAGCTCTCCATGGTCAGCCAGGCCAGCATCAGCGCGAGCGAGGACATCACCACGTCTCCTCAGCTGTCCAAGGTAGGCCACGGCAGTTTGCTTCGGTGGGTGAAAGGAGGTTTCTGTGAACTGTCACTGATCCGGGAGCTTGTGCTCACTAGTCTGACTTGATTTTCTATGTCTGTTTAGTTGTATTGGCCTCAAATTCCTGGGCTCAAACAGCCTTTCTCCCCCAGCCAGTTCCGTAGCTGGAGTCACAGGCACGCATTACTATGCCCAGCCAACGAGTAAGACTTTAAAATAAGACGATAGCTATTGCCCTAGCTGTGGCCACCGCTACAGAACGTTCTGTTCTTTGGTGTGGGCTGTTTTTTTCTAAGAGTTGAGGACTTGATTGCAGATAAAGGTCCATCTCATTACAACTCAGTTCTCTTGGGAATTTTCAATAGGATGATGCCCTCAACCTGTCTGTCCCTCGCCAACGGCGGCGGCGGAGGAGGAAAGTCGAAATCGAGGCTGAAAGAGCTGCCAAGAGGCGAAACCTTATGGAGATGGTCGCCCAGCTTCGAGAGTCTCAGGTGGTCTCAGAAAATGGACAAGAAAAAGTTGTGGACTTATCAAAGGCCTCGAGAGAGGCAACAAGCTCTACCTCAAATTTTTCATCTCTTACTTCAAAGTTTGTCTTGCCTAATGTCTCCACACCAGTGTCTGATGCCTTTAAGACTCAAATGGAGCTGCTCCAGGCAGGCCTCTCACGCACACCCACGAGGCACATACTCAATGGCTCCCTGGTGGACGGAGAGCCCCCCACGAAGAGGAGGCGAGGCAGGAGGAAAAACGTGGAGGGCCTCGACCTGCTTTTCCTGAGCCACAAACGGGCGCCGCTAAGTGCAGTAAGTTGGGTCTCCGCCCCCACGGTGTCTACCCCCGTCGACAGCCAGCCCTAGGCTGGTGACCCCACTTCTCTCAGCAACACCACACTGAAGCTGTCTTCTTCCACCAGAGAAGCAGAATTACAGTGAACAGAGCCGTGGTGCTGAGTCAGAAAACTGTTGATCGCGGGTACAGATCACTCAGCCTGAGCCAGGGGCAGCCCGGGAACTTACTCTTCCCAAGGTTCTGACGTAGTGATTGCTCTAGAAAGAACCGCGTAAAGCAGAAACTTGTTCTTCTGAGCATCCAGCTGTTACCTCTGAATTCCTGAAGAGGGAAAAGCTTCTGCTCTTAGAAACGCTGGTGTCGGGGGCCAGCATCAGTTAGCACGCTTAGTGTCAGGCCTCAGATAGCTAACTAGTGCCTTGGCGTGCTCTCACCCCCTGCAAGTAGTTGTTTTAGAAGTCTGAGACACGTCATTGCTAATTGGAGAACAAATCAGTGGATTTTTAATTAGAAGGAAATAAAGTGCAGTATAATAAATTCTCTTTTCCAAACTGACTCAACCTTATCATCCCAAAAGTGGACTCCTGACTCTCTGATGGCAAGAATTTCACCCTGAAGAACTCCGTTACTTGTGCTCCTTGAAGAGTTAAGGAATTCATATCCTGAGCTATTGGTTGGAAACTCTAATCAATAGAGCCACTTTGGGCTAGGCTACTTTGAGCCTTTCCATAGGCAGTGGGACAGGATTTTGGGGGTGGGGGCTGTGATTTTCAAATAGAGACACTAGTTGTTTCTCTCTGGCCCATCTTTTCTTCTTCCGGCTCTGTTATTTGCACCAGCTCTCTCTTTTGTAAGACAGGATCTCATTGTAGCCCAGGCTGGCCTCTAGCTTAGAGACCACCTGCTTCTGCTGTCCCAAGTACTGTGTTAAAGGCCTGTGCCACAACACCCAGCACCAGTTACTTCAGCCTACAGAGAGGCTTAAAAATGTAAAAGGAAGAAAAGGCATACTTGGAAAGTAACAAAACCTCAGTCTGAAAATTTTAGCTACATAGTGGGGTGTAAGCAGAAGCATCCAAATTCCATATGGGCTAAGAGTTAACTGTAATGTCAGCATATATAGCTAAGATCTCCCTCTCTCTCTCTCTCTCTCTCTCTCTCTCTCTCTCTCTCTCTCTCGGTTTTTTGACTCAGGGTTTCTCTGTGTAGCCCTGGCTGTCCTGGAACTCACTCTGTAGACCAGGCTGGCCTCGAACTCAGAAATCCGCCTGCCTCTGCCTCCCAAGTGCTGGGACTACAGGCGTGCGCCAGCATGCCCAGCAAGAGAACTCTTTCTTGTTGCTTTGGATTTTTGCTGTTTCAAGACAGGGTTTCTCTGTCTGCCCTGACTATCCTAGAACTGCTTTGTAGATCAGGTGGACCTGGAACCCAGAGATCCTCCTACTTCTGCCTCCCCAGTGCTGGGATTAAAAGCATTACATCAGGAACTCCTATTAGATGTTAGGAAATGTATTTTTAAGGACTTTTTAAAAAAGAACTGTTAGACATTGTGAACTGGAGATCTCCCCAGTTATTGAGGCTGGTTTGTATGTGACTGCCGTCAGGAAGGAGGGGGGTGCCTTCATTGGCGACTGTGTTCTCTGTGCCAGACATGGGGATCTGAAGAGTCAAGTCCTGATTTGACAGGATGTGTAGAAAGTCAGTGATGGGGTGGGGTGATCAAAACGTATACATTTGAATATTCCTCAATCAAAACATTCAAAGTGTTCCAAACTTTTGGGAACCAGCAGAAAGAATTCAGTAGCTAGACAATCCCACAATTGACTTCACATGAAGGGTCACAGTTAAAACAGCTGTAGAACAGGCAAAACAACTCAATATGTAAAGGCCCTTACCACCCAAGACTGGTGACATCATTTAGAAGAAGAGAAGCTATTCCTCAAAGCTACTTAGAAAGTAGCAAAACGTCAGTCTTTGAAAATTTTGACCTCCACATACATCATGATACATACATGTGTACATTTGCACACACAGAGAGAGAGAAAGAGATAGATCATGCATCCATGAATACAATCAAAGAAATTTAAAACAGTTACATTAAAATATTGCATAAAAACTGCTTAAGGCTATGTGGTGGTGATGTATATAAATGTAATGAGTTCATGTTTAGACATGAATCCCAGCCCCAATATGTCTGACAGTGTATGTACAAATACTCGAAAAATACAAAATTGAAAATGAATCCTGGTTTTAGGTGTTTTGGATAGGGGAACCCAACTTCAGTGATGTATCATAGCTATGCGTGTGTGTTGGGGTGACGGTGCTCCCAGGAAGACGTGGAGTGGAGAGGAGGTTAATTAATTCCCCTAAAGGTTGTTACCTGTCACTAAATGCTGGAGATCTTGTTGGAGCAGAAGTGCTGGGGTGAGAGAGAGCCCCTCTCGTGTCTGGCTCTGAGACCTGGGTATTTTTTTTTTCTGGAAAGATTGATGAAGTCAGGGTACAGGTTGTGGAAAGCCTTGAGTACCAAGCTGAAGAACATGGGGGTGTCCTGACGGCACTGGGGAACCTAGCGCGGGGAGTGATTAATCACAGCTTTTGAGCCGGGTGGAGGTGACTGCATTTTAGAAAGCCCCGAGGATGGAGAAGTGGATGCTGGATGTTGAAGGACCAGCAGCAGGGTGAGGGTGGAGGCCTGATCTCTGGTGTTTCCACGGCTGCCTAACAGGAAATGGTGCTCTCCCAGTGCTGGGAAGCCAGTTAAACCGGTGTTTGTTGGAACAGTGTTCAGGGATCCCTGAGAAGTCGCCTGTCACATACCTCTAGCTCAGACCACCGCATAGCATGATGGTGTTGTCCTAGTGGCTTGCTTGGCCCTCTAGGCTTTGAGTTTCCTACAGAAGAATACTGGTGGTCCTACCCTGTGAGGGGTTTAGAAGTGTCGTCTTCTATTCTGAAAGCCATCCTAACATGGGCATTGTTTCTGATAATGTCTCCTTCTTTTTTTTTTTTTTTTTTTTTTTTTGATGAAAGATCCTCTGGGCTGGGAGAGTAGAGCATTCTCAGAATCTGTCTGTTTCCTGCAGGAGGATGCTGAGGTGACCAAAGCCTTTGAAGAAGATATAGAGACCCCACCAATAAGAAACATTCCTTCTCCTGGACAGCTGGACCCCGACACCCGGATCCCTGTGATAAACCTTGAAGACGGGACTAGGCTGGTGGGAGAAGACGCTCCTAGAAACAAGGACTTGGTCGACTGGCTAAAGCTGCACCCGACCTACACTGTGGACATGCCGAGTTATGTACCAGTAAGTACTGCAGAGCCGGGCCAGTGCAGCCTACGGTCTGCCTAATGGCCTCTCATCTGGGCGAATTCGTGACAGCTACCCTCCCCCTCCGCCCGCGGCTTGAATGTCTGCAGGTTCACGTGTGCTCCAGATTTCTGCTATGACTGCAACACGAAAGGAACTGGCTGTAATCTGTCCTACTGAAGGACGCCCTCACGGTTACTTGAAGATGTCTGCTACTCGTTTTCCTACTTCTCTCGCATGCTTCCGTCACAGGGTCTAGCTCCCAGGGCTCTAGGCTTTGAGGGGACAGTCTCGAGTACGATTCCTTGGTCTTCAGACAAAGCCTGACCAGCCCAGAGCTAAGAAGCTCCTGTCTCCAGAGCTTTCTTTTAAGCACCTCGCCCTTGTGTGTTACACTAAACAGCAGTCATTATCTCCGAGTGGTGTGCCCAACAGACCGCTTTCTGGCTGGCAACGCAGACCTCTTCCTATGCTTTTGTAATTAATATTTTTCAAACACATTATGCTTTTTCACTGAGTTTGGGCCATTTTCTCTCTTGCTATCAACAGCCTCCCCCACTTAGAACACCTCAAAGGCAAACATCTCATGTAGTCATTTAGGAGATCATCTCTGGCTTCATTTATGTCACTGACTAGAAATAAGTGAAGGTACTATATAAAGTTTCTTTTAAAATACTAGGATTTGCATAAATATTTGAAGACACGCTCCCCCGCCCTTTTGTTCTTGGTTCCAGGGACTGAACCCAGGTGCTCACAGATGCCCTATAGGCGCTCTGCCACCGAGTCACATGTCTAGCCCGTCACAGAAACTTATAAATGAGAGTCTCACTTAAGTAGATTGTCAGCCGACTGGAGAGTTGGCCCATTGGTTCAGAGCACTTGTTGCTCTTGCAGAAGACCTGATTTCAGTTCCAGCACCCATTTATAACTCGAGTCCCAGGAGAGCTGATGCTCTCCTCTGACCTCTGAGGGCACCAAGCACATACATATACATACATACATACATACATACATATAGACAAAATACTCATATACACACACAAAAAGAATAAGTCTTAAAATAATTTTGAAGCTGGGCAGTGGTGGCGCATGCCTTTAATCCCAGCACTTGGGAGGCAGAGGCAGGTGGATTTCTGAGTTCGAGGCCAGCCTGGTCTACAGAGCTAGTTCCAGGACAGCCAGGGCTATACAGAGAAACCCTGTCTCGAAAAACAAAAACAAAAAAAAAAAAAATTGAGTAGATTCTCAGAGAATACCTATTGGATAGACCAGTCAGTGCTTTCTCAGGAAAGTTCAGTTTCTGCTAAGTGTAAATGATTGTTACAACTTCACAGTACATGAGCCCGTTCTCTTAGGCATGTATAGGAAGGGGCCAGTACTAAATACAGCCTCATTAAATACGGCCCTTTCTTTTGCAGAAGAATGCAGACGTGCTGTTTTCCTCATTTCAGAAACCGAAACAGAAACGACATAGATGTCGAAATCCTAATAAATTGGATATAAACACTTTGACAGGAGAAGAAAGGGTTCCGGTTGTTAACAAACGAAATGGGAAGAAGGTAAATACCGGGGAGGGGCTGGTGAGGATGACAAACGCACTTCTCCTGGAGCCTGTGTGTGTGCCTATGGGAAGAGGGGAGGAGGGGACAGGGGAGGAGGCCTCCCTGGTGTTCAGATGTTCACCAGCTGTGTCTTCCCAGATGGGCGGAGCCATGGCCCCTCCAATGAAGGACCTGCCCAGGTGGCTGGAGGAGAACCCCGAGTTTGCAGTCGCTCCAGACTGGACCGATATTGTCAAGCAGTCTGTAAGTACACAAAAGAGAGCCACGCAAAACTGTGTGCCTGGATGCTTAGTGTCCCCATTGGCTAGTAATTATTCAGTTGTGACTTAAGCCCAGCTTAAAAGAATTGTCAGGATGTTTTCTTACATCATCAGTGTGTGGTATTTTTCACACACATCATTAATTGGGAATGAGCTGACTTGCCAGCTCTGACTTAAAAACACCGTGTGGGCATACCCACTCCCAGCCCTGGCGGTGTGGACTTCCGCCAGGGGAACCAATTTCACAGCACCTTCCAGATAGAGCTTGTGCTGGACCAACTGGAATGCTAAGATTATTATGATGTCCAGTTTTAAAATAGACATAGCAATTCTTCATAAAGTTTTATCATTATTAGTATTTTTTTTCAAGACAAATTAGTGGCATGCTTATTGGCTTTGTTTGTTTAAATAATACAATAAAATTGCCTCTAGCCATGTGTTGGGACCCAGTTTTGTGAACTGATCCCTGCCTAATCTCCTGTCTGAGGTTCTCATACATCTGATGCCATCTCTGTAGCTCTGACTACTACTGTCTCGTCTCCATTCCTAATGGTTTGTCTTTGGAAACTGGATGGAATGGCAGTGGGAACTCCGTAACCCGAGCCTGTGGCTGAGTGTTTGCCGTCACCCAGGATGGAGTGCGTGCCGGGTCTGCCCCTCCTTGCTCTACAGTGTGCTTTTCCATGCTCAGCTACCGCGTGCTGTCCCCTCACCCATGGAAAGACTGCTGGGGTTTTTCACATTTGTGAAATTATTAGTGGAACTACTATAAATGTTTAAATGTTTACATGGCTTTTTGGTGTAGCTTCTCCTGGGGAGGCGGTTACACATGTGAGTTTAACTGACTCAATTTTTCTACACTGTTACAATTTTTTTCTTATTCTTACCTATATTTGAAATATCTGCAACGCACAGTGTATAGAATGCCTTATAGTCTATGCAACTCATATGATACTATTTTATCATTTTTCTTTCATACAAAACCTTTTAAAATTGGCATATTTATTTGGCAATTAATTGACAAATGAAAGGTTATTTGTGCTTGATGCTTATGATGCACAGGTGCACATCACGCACTGATTACGCCAGTCAATCAGCCACTGGCTGGTGTGTTGATCCTTAAGTTAATTATGGATGCAGCTACCTTGGCATTTACTGCAGTGGTGGAGTAGCCTTGAACAGCTCTTTCTGCAACTCAGCACAATTCCGCAAGCGAACATAATGGTAAAAAAACAGACCCTGTGCTCTCCCTGGTTCTCACATTAAGCGTTTAGAATGGAAGCAATTGCTTGCATATTCAGAATATTGGTGTGGGCCTCCAAAAGGCCCACATGGGCAGGAAGCACTCCAACCCGGCCTCTACAGCTGTTGTCTGCTCTCCCTGTCCTCCAGGGCTTTGTTCCCGAGTCCATGTTTGACCGGCTCCTCACCGGCCCTGTGGTGCGGGGAGAAGGAGCCAGCAGGAGAGGACGGAGGCCCAAGAGCGAGATCGCCCGAGCCGCCGCAGCGGCCGCCGCGGTCGCCTCGACTTCGGGGATCAACCCTCTGCTGGTGAACAGCCTGTTCGCCGGGATGGACCTGACGAGCCTGCAGAATCTGCAGAACCTCCAGTCCCTCCAGCTGGCAGGGCTCATGGGCTTCCCTCCAGGACTGGCCACAGCTGCCACCGCCGGAGGCGACGCCAAGAGCCCCGCCGCAGTGCTGCCGCTGATGCTGCCGGGGATGGCGGGGCTGCCCAACGTGTTCGGCCTGGGCGGGCTGCTCAACACCCCGCTCCCGGCTGCTCCCGGGAACGCCGCGGCCGCTCCGAGCCAAGGAGAGCCGGAGGACGGCGGCGCGGCCAAGGCGGACGAGAAAGGAAATGACCGCGAAGAGGAGCCCCGAGACTCTGAGAAAAGCACAGACGCCGCCGCCGCCGTTTCCGCTGCTGACTCTGCGAACGGATCTGTTGGTGCTGCTACTGCCCCGGCCGCATTGCCCTCCAACCCGCTGGCCTTCAACCCCTTCCTCCTGTCCACCATGGCCCCCGGCCTCTTCTACCCATCCATGTTTCTACCTCCAGGACTGGGGGGATTGACACTGCCTGGCTTCCCAGCACTGGCGGGACTCCAGAACGCCGTGGGTGCCAGCGAAGAAAAGGCTGCTGACAAGGCCGAGGGAGGCCCCTGTAAAGACAGAGAGACCCTGGAAGGCAGCGAGGCCGAGGAGAACCTGGACAAGACTGTAGAGTCCTCCATCTTGGAAGACGAGGTTGCACAGGGTGAAGAGCTGGACTCGCTGGAAGGCAGGGATGAGATAGACAACAACGGAAACGACGAGTAACAACAGCAGCTCCACTGAAAGTGTTGCAGACTGTTGACAGGTGGTAGTCCTACTGTTTACACTCACAGTTAATGTTCATACCTAGTTTTATAAGCTGTTCTGTAACATAGTGTAGCAAAAAAAGGAAAAAGAAAAAAAAGAGAGAAAGAAAAAAAAAGAAAGAAGAAGAAAGGAGAAAAAGTCCAAGTCATGTTATGCAGGTGTGTCCGAAGGTATCTTGGTCATTAAGTATTGTGCAGTGCATTATTTATTATCCCTAGGAAGGATGAAATTTGAGAGGTGATCATGTCTTTTTAAGGAAACTTACATAATGCTCTGCGTTTTTCTTTGGGTACCACTGGTATTATAATAAAGAGCAATTTGTAACAGAGCGGCCCCAGCGGAAGGAGGGGCCGTTCCGAGGAAGTATGAAGTTATATATTTAATTTTTTAATTTTAATTTTTTTGCTGTGAAGGTCAAGATGAAATTCACCATACATATCATCCCTTGCTCATCCGTCTCCCTTTCTGACGTTACGGGGTTCCCGCATTCGCTTACACACATCCATACACTCTGACAATCTCACGTTAGTGTGAACGCCTCTGTCCCGAGGCGCAGCAATAATAAGGCAGCTGTTGAATGTGAAGGGTCCCTTTGGAAAACTAACCTTCTGGGAGGGTTCTTGCCAGACAACTGCAGCTCATTGGCTTGTGGTCTTGTGATGCACTGGTATAAACAAAATGAATAGAAGAGTACATAGAGAAGTGAGAATCAGGTACCTTATTGTTTTTGTTTTTTTTTTAAATTAAAGGACGTTGTTACTTTAGCCACAAAGCTAAAACAGCATTACCTCAGCTCTAAACTAGCCTTGAAGTTTACAGACAGGACTTTGTAAATGTTTTTCTTTGTCGTGATGTCCTTTTATTTTTTTTTCCTCTGAAAACTGCTATCATGTAAGATAAAATGTAAATTTCTGCCAACTTGTAGTAATGATGCTTTTAATAAAAGTGACCCATGATATGCAGAGACGTAGTTACAGAGTGCAGTGTGCAGGGGAACTGGTGTCCGCTCTTTCTGGGTTTTGTTGTGGTATCCGATACAGCTGCAGATAGTACAGCCTCCTGGCATCCACGCCTCGCTCACTACGTCCTCGGGCTAGGTTATCTGTCAGTAACCTGCACTAGCTGTCCCCGAGACTGATGGAGAGGACAGCCTTGAATTACAGCCTGCCCGTAATTCCACGCCCGATATCTCAGCAGACACACACGTGCACACACCTCTTAGTGCTCCCCTGAAAGGCCATCTGAGAGTAGGAATCCTGGAAATGTGTGCGGCCTGTGATAATGGGGTACACAGTAGACAGAAGGGCAGAAGAAAAATGAGGCTTTAATAGGCACGCTATCTAGGTCATTTATCCTTGGATAATGGGAGGAAAAATACAATGTCTGGTGTCAGCAAGGGACACAAAGGCATTCTGGTGTCCTGCCGACCAGAGCTGGATATCAAGAGCCAGTGTGTGGAAAGACCCACGTGGAACCAGAAAGGACCCACTTAGGGGTGTGTGTGTGTGTGTGTGTGTGTGCGCGCGCGCGCGTGTGCGCGCGCGCACGCGCACATGTGTGTGTATGTGCACACACAAAAGCACATTCACCCAGTCTCAAGGGCCACCAGATTATTAAACCCTTTGTTTTTCACAATAAGATTTAAATTATAAGACCTATTATGTCATTTGAGCAAACCCTGTTTCCCTCTAAGAAGGGATAAAGATGGACGTGTGCATGTCATACCCTCCTACGCCCCTCCACACACCGGTGCACACACAGCTTAGCCTCTGCATGGGACAGGCCAGCCTATCTAAAGTCCTTTTGGACGGTGATATTCCAGCTGACTTGTGTATCCGAGATGAAAATAAGCCCATATGACTGGAAGAGAAGCTACGTGAAGCTACCGGAGTGGCCTAAATCTTGAAGACTAACCTGCCCGTGCTCGGTAAGCAAGTCCCTTGGAAGGCCTTCTGAAATGGCACCCTTTGGCGATGGAAGCGAAACTAGACCTGCAGGAAGCAGAGACCTTAAATGTTTAACTGAAAGACTTCAGTAGGGAGAGCTGGTTTAATAAAATGCATTATAAAAGGGTCTATTCCTAAAAGTCTTTATTTACTGGAAAGCTCCTTGTCCGCTTCCGTGAACAGGGTTGAGCACGACTCTGTCCCTGGCAGCACTGAATGCCGAGAGTGGCGTTGATCTTCAAAGCAGAGGTGTCTGTGGCTTGGCTGCAGGAAGAACTCTGAACTTGGAAATCAGCACCCGTTTTCTATTACACAAAGTCATTCGGATTTCCACTTTGGAACATACATGTTTTGTTTCTTTCAATGGAACGACATCATGACGTCTTGAATCTGTCTTAATTAGCACTGGCCAGCCTAATGCTAGCCAGTGTCCCCGTGCTGCGGATGAGGCCCCAGAGTACCAGTTCTCTTGCGATGCTTGATTCCGTGAGGGAAGCTGGGAACGGTAAGTGGCTCACACTGCACTTTGGAGGATGGTCTGCACCGTGGTCCACCAGGCCCTCCCGAAGGACTGCATTGGGTTTCAAAAGAAAATACGGGGCGATCCAAAGTTGTTGGAGTTACTGTGTTTTATATATTCCTCTTCATAATTGCATGGTACAGTTGAGGCTGAAACTTGAGAGAAATGTTTTGGTTTTTTTTTTTTTTTTTAAAGCTTTCTTTTTGAGGCAAGGTCTCTAGGCAGCGCAGGCTGGCCATATCCACACTTTCCTGCCTCTGCCTCTGAATGCTGAGGCCAGGGGTGTTGTGTTCTAAAAACAGTTCCAGACAGACCACACCAGGCCAAACAGTTCCGTGTGAGGCTTACTGTAGGAGAAAAGGCAAAAGTGGCGGCGAAGGAGAAAGGGGGGAAGAGAGAGAGTGAGAGGTCAGAGAGGTCTTCCTTTTATTTGAATAGTGACGGAGACGTTCTCAGGTACAGGTGGGAGGTGAGCCCAGTGGATTCTGGGAATGTGGTGGCGGTTGCCTTGGGATGTGCAGGTCACTGTCGCCTCGGTGTGATGTCACTGGGTTCAGAGCTGATCCTGACACCAGCATATCTCCCTTTTTCTTATCATGAAGAGAAGAAAAAAGGGGGGGGGTGAAGGAGGAAAGCTGATGGTGAAAAGGGGATGGGGGCCCTTTTCCTGATACCAGCAGTAGGTGTGTGCTGTTGTATAGGAAAGGAAGCGTGTGACATTAGTTCTGGAAACTGTGTTTAAGTTTCAGCTTATGTTGCTCCTCCCCCACCCCCACCCCCAAGTATTTCTAGTATATAAAGAAGCCAAGTCTTTGAAAAGATGAAGCTGACCCTGATAGAACCTGGTGTCAGGACCAAGCTTGGCCAGTGCCCAGGCCCTTCACGCTGTGCTAATAAAACCAGGACTCACAAGTAAGCAGCCATTGGTGGAGAAGTTAGAGAAATGAAAACAAAAACAAGACTGGTCCCCTGCTGCTGTGCTTCTTACCTGGTAGAAAACCGGTAGAGCAAAGACGACTTACTAAATGAGATGATAGATTGGTGAAGACGAAGGTCTCCGGAGGACCCAGCCAAACTCACCTACACCTTGAGAAACAGTAGGCAGACAGGGCTGCAGGGTCTCCCAAGAGAAAGAAATAACAATGCAAAGATCTTAAACTGTGACTGCTGCTATGGGGTGGGAAGGAATGTCGCATGACTGTCCAGGAGAGTTGGGAGGTGGGGGTTATATCCTACAGAGTCTGGATGGTTCCAGTGGGAGGTTGGGTTTCATCTAAGCACTAAAGAAAGGCATTGGAAGGCTCCAGCCAGGAAAGGGAGAGATTTATGCCTTTAAAGGGTCGATATGGCAAGAACACAAAAATAAGGGCTTGCAAAAGGAATTCCAGCTGGGAGGTAGGTCTAGCAGCCTCAGGTTTCAGCAGTGGGCTTGGGACATATTCAAAGCATTAAAACTCAATGAATAACTTCAATTAACTCTTCAGAATCATTACCACTTGAAGTATACCCAGAGATAAAACCAACAGATAAAGAATATTTTCTGTTTTGTTTATTTTTCTGTAATGCCACACAATTAGTGGTTTTTAAAACGAGATTGGAAATTGAATTTTTTTTTCACAAGACAATGAAAAGAAAGTTATTTTTGAGTTAACCTTAGAACTTATTTTTTTTTAATTTATTTATTTGGTTTGTTTTGTTTTTTGTTTTTCGAGACAGGGTTTCTCTGTGTAGCCCTGGCTGTCCTGGAACCCACTCTGTAGACCAGCTGGCCTCGAACTCAGAAATCCGCCTGCCTCTGCCTCCCAAGTGCTGGGATTATAGGTGTGCGCCACCACGCCCGGCTAGAACTTATTTTTTCATTCTTTATTCACTTTACATCGGATTGAAGCCCCTCTTCTCCTCCCAGTCCTCTTCCCTCCTCGCCTCTGAGAAGGGAGAGGTCCCTCCCTGGCATCAAAGTAAGAACCGCAGCTTCCCGGGGTGATACAGGAGCATCAAGTGCCTTGAGAGCACAGCGGCATTACTCTGGGAAGCAGAACATAGCAGTGTCTTCCCACGAGCACTTGAGAGTTAGGAGAAGTCTCATTCATTCGCTGTGTCTCTTGAATAAGCGGTTTTTTCCTTAGCTTGGGTAGGATTTACCACAGTTTTACAGACATACTAAACTAAATTGAAAACTACTTCTGGAATTTAGTCTAACTTAAGACTCCTTCCGTATGACACATCCATCACTTTTTTAGCAGCCGAAGTCTGTGATGCTGAAGATGGCCATTGGACTATTAAAATGTGTTGCGTAAATGTAGTGTCAGCTCTCCCAAAGGATCTGTCGTAAGATCTAGCTTTGGATCTTCCTACATCTAGCTGAATTACACCTTGATCTCCTTAATCATCTTCACTGTGTAGTTTAAACAAAATGGACAGCGGGGCGGAGACGACACCAGGTATGCTCTCTGACATGGTTCTGTTTAGAGCGATGCGTGGTGTGTCTGGCTCCTAAGATTGGGACTTCTGTCACGAGAGCAAAGAAGGCTGCGTTCCGTGTCTGCGTGCTCGTGGGCATGCCGCTGAGCTGTAGCGAGCCTCTCTGCAGCCTCGGCCTCCTGGGAGTGGTCTTTTCCCCGGGGCCTCCCAGGCCCAGAAAGCAATCAATCATGGCGGCTTTGGAGTTGTAGCGAAGCTACATCTGAGTGAGATTTCTAGCGTGTGAAGCCGTGAGGGCTTCGGTCCAGGGGACCCCCTCCAGTGCCCTTTCGCCACTTCCACAGTTTGATCTGAAAGCCTAATTTCAAAATTACCGAAGAAACGTGATCCTTCTCACCGTGTGATGGGAGCCAGCTGATGCTTTGCAACTCCAGACGGCCTCGATTCTGACAGTGTCCATTCTAAACTTCCAATTGGACGTGGCCTGGGTGGCTGAAAACGAAGCAGGCTGTGCACTTAATGGTTTGGGGGAAGGCAAGTGGCGTCTAACGATGGCATGAATTCCTGTTCAACTTGTCCCACCATGCCTCCCTGGGAGGCAGGAAGCTCTGTTTTGTTGATTTGATTGATTGATTGATTGATTGATTTCTCTCTCTCTCTCTCTCTCTCTCTCTCTTCCTTCCTTTCCTTTTTTTTTTTTTTTTTTTGTCACTACGTACTCATGAGGTAACAACACCACACCCAGCCAGTTAGGCATGCATTGTTAAAATCCCTTTACAAGAAAAAGGGATTTTTTTTTTTTTTTTTTTTTTTTTTTTTGGTTTTTCGAGACAGGGTTTCTCTGTGTAGTCCTGGCTGTCCTGGAACTCACTCTGTAGACCAGGCTGGCCTCGAACTCAGAAATCCGCCTGCCTCTACCTCCCAGAGTGCTGGGATTACAGGGGTGCACCACCAATCCCAGCAAGACTTGCATCTCCCCACCCCCCACCCCACCCCACCCCACCCCAGTCTCCCACGTGGCTTTTTCTGGGCTAGCGTAGCCCTCTCTCACTATGGTGGGCACTGCTATGGTTCCCTCTGCTAGGGTTGGAGCCTCCGAGGCAACCCCGTGGTGTTCCCCTCTTCCTGTGAGAGGTCTGGAGAGGGAGGGCAGCCATTGCCTCTCGCCGTGGACTTATTCTGCTCCTTCGTCTTCCCAAGGGGCAGCTGTATCAGCTCAGAGTAACCCGAGAGGTTACTCTGCAAAAATCATGCGTAAAGTCTTCTGCCCTTTACTCTCCCAAATCTAACGGTATTTTCTGTCTTTTTTCCTGTGTAAAGCCAGTATGGTCTGAGCCACCAAACTAGAAAACCACTGTCATGGCAGTTCAGTGGCTAGGCAGTCGGCTTGGGCTCCCTGCCCTTGCAGCACTTTGAGTAAAGGACGTTACATACCATAGGAATGCGTGGCTAACAGGAATTCAAGTTAAGCTGAGAACTGTCTTTTATTCCAAAATACTCCAATCAAAACACTTCCATAAGCGGTGTATAGGTGTCAGTTTTTTCTATTAAGATCTTGGTAAGGATGGCTCAGTGAGTAGCGGCTCTGCTAAGCCTGGCAACTGGAGCTCAGTCCCCGGACGCACGCGCGCGCGCGTGCGCGCGCGCGCACGCGCACACACACACACACACACACACACACGCACACACGCACCTGGTACAAGGGGAGGACCAACTCCTGAAAGTTATCCTCTGAACTCTGTAGGTGCCGACACACACACACACGTGCTATCTAAATCCGGTGTATTTTTAATTCTGTATTTTAAAGCCTTGTTGAGGATCATTGTTGGCATTCCTTATATGCTCTGCCCAGGTAGGCCTGGCTTGCTGTAAAAGGGGCAGTTTGGCCCCTCCTGGATCTCTTACTCTCTGACTCCTTTCTCCCTCTCTCCCCCTCCCCCCCTCCCCGTCCCGTCCCCCTTCCTCCCCTTTCTATGTGTTCATGGCTGGTCTCTCCTCTCCTCTCCTCTCCTCTCCTCTCCTCTCCTCTCCTCTCCTCTCCTCTCTCCTCTCTCCTCTCTCCTCTCTCCTCTCTCCTCTCTCCTCTCTCCTCTCTCCTCTCTCCTCTCTCCTCTCTCCTCTCTCCTCTCTCCTCTCTCCTCTCTCCTCTCTCCTCTCTCCTCTCTCCTCTCTCCTCTCTCCTCTCTCCTCTCTCCTCTCTCCTCTCTCCTCTCTCCTCTCTCCTCTCTCCTCTCTCCTCTCTCCTCTCTCCTCTCTCCTCTCTCCTCTCCTCTCCCCTCCCCTCCCCTCCCCTCTTCCTCCCTCTCCCTTTCTCTCTCTCTCTTGCTCTCACTTTTGCTCTCCCTCCCTTCATCTGTCCGTCTGTCTGTCTGTCTGTCTGTCTCTACTTCTCAACTCCCCACATTCCTAAATAAACTCTATTCTATACTCTACCCCTTCGTATGGCTGCTGCCTCATAGGCCCGCCCGCCAAGGCACCCCTCCCCTCGCCCCATCACCATACCTGGCTCTACAAAACATATCCTTGGCTCCTTTTTATAAAACACAACAATCATAGCCCCCAAACCTGAGTCCTGGCAAAGAATGACTTCTGTTGGTGTTGTATGCCCCTGCTATGCTTTCTGTGTCCTTTTATGATTTGTTCTTCTGAGACAATCTCGCCACGCACTCTCAGTTCACCCACCTGAGAGCTAGGGTCACAAGTGTGTTCTACCATACCTAGTCTTAAGTTATTTTCTAGTGTGACTTACAACAGGCCAGACGAGCCGTCCATGGCTTTCCAAAGGGATTGAGAGTGCGTGGTGTGGGCCTCGTGTAGGAAGAAGGCTGACCTTGCTGACGCTGCAGCTCAGGTGCACCCATGGTGGAAGCCCCCGCCCCGTTCCCCTCCCCCACACCCCTGTGTCCCGGCTACCATGAGGAGTGCAGTGGGAGGAAGACAATGTCAAAAACACATGACCTGGAAGTTTCACAAAGCCATTTACAGCTCTGCTGGCTGGCAGGGCACACCTACGTTGTAAAGGGTAAGAACGCATGGACAATTATAAAGCCACGTGACACTGACACATCCCTGCCGATCAGACTGTCCGTGAATGGTGACGCATCTATCTAGAGATGATGCCATGCCAAATGCCTCTCGCCCTGCGTCCAGTGAGTCACTGAAGCACCAGCAGGACTTGAAGGTTAGGCAAACATACTGTCCTAATAGCTGTTACAGACACAAATGGCCCTAACTCCTTGTTTGTTAGTCATAGCTAAAGTGTATTGAATTATTATGAAGGTCTGAGCCCAGAGGTCTGAGGGGAGACCCGTGGCTTCAGAATTTTTGTCTTGGCTTCCTATAATTTAATCTCATTGAGCTCATCTAGGCTCCAAAATTATTGGGATTAAAACAAGCAACCACCACTAAAGTTAAAAACAAACAAACAAAAAACTTCAGTTAAGTGACCTACCCACCAAATTACCATGGTTCTATGCGACTTGACAGTGTCAGCTCTGGCCAAGAATGACTCCCCTGGCCAGTTCTAGAAAACCAGACGCTTGACTGGTGAATGAGAAGCAGCCTTTTAGATTTCTGGTTTTGCTTTGGGCCTTCATATATTTAAGGCTCTTTAGGAATAAAAGTCATGAAGACTTTTTTTCTGTACTTAGCGAGAAAACTTTTTTTTTCAAAAAGTAGTCTTAGCCTCTTGGGGTGGTTGATTACCAAATATTCGCCATGCACCTAGAGTCGGGAAATAGGGGTTGAGAGAAAGGAGTATAGCTTAGTCGCTCAGGCTGTCATAGAGCCGGTTAACTACCGGACTCTTGTCTGCCTGCTGATCGAGTTTTGAGGGTATGTGTATACACACACACACACACACACACACACACACACACACACACAGTGTCAACTGATACTTGCAGCTTTGAAACAGGCAAGATACTCAGTACTTTCAAGACTAAAAAAACTCCAGGGTTCAGTTTTGCTCAAGGTTAGTGGTGGGCTCAACAGATCGCAAAAGCTGGCCCTTAGAACCAGCCAGGGCCTCCTACCTTCCACACACAGCCGGAACAGGAACTTGGCCGCCTCAGAGCACTCTCACTCTCCCATTGACTCACCAGGGAAGAGCAAACGAGCTGTGTTCTTACCTTCCCCGTGATGCAGTACGAGGATTAGAAGCAGGACTCTCAAAGGCTCAACTGGCGCTGTCTAAATGCCAACTTCAAAGCCTCCGTCCTCTGGTGATGAGTTCTAAAGTGGCACTAGGGAAGGTGTGAGGGACACTGGGGAGATTGTGGGGTTCCCAAGGCGTAGAGCTGAGACCTGTCCTGGAAGACAGGCGACCTGCTGTGAGAGGAATCAGCCTTGAGCCCAGAGGAAGGACCAGGGCATATCACTAAAGGGAGAGCCAGCTGGGGCCTCGTGCACATTTATAGTTTGATAGAGATGCTTCATAAAATAGGACGGGAATGTAGCTCAGTAGCACACGGTGTGTGGTAGGAGCACCTGAGCTCCAGGAGTCAATCAATCCTCAGCACCAAACACAAAAAATGAAAGGCCGCTAAAATGTTAAAGACATATGCTTACTCCCCTAATATGTTCTTTCCTGTCACCGTCTTGTCTACTTTATAAGGAAGTACTGTACGCTGATGTATGACTAAGAAATGATTGGCATCCTGAGCTTTGAAACATCTCCCAGAAAACCAGGCTTCCCACCCTAAATTTAAAGTGTGGTTCCAGATTTCCCTGACCTTAGAAACATAGTTGTGTGTTTTTATATTTATGGCAAAAGATTCCTACATTGATCTGGTCTTCAAGGCACCTGTGACCTCTCTCTGAGAGCAACACTAGGAGATGATGATGAGGCGGGCGTGGAGGCCTGTGCTTGTAATCCCAGCACCGAGGAGGCTCAGACAGGAGGCCTGTGAATTCCAGGTAAACCTGTGCTCCACAGAGAGATCTGTCTCAAAGTTGTTAGTTATTATTATTATATAAATTATAATTTTTAAATATGCCTATGTAAATACACTTATATTTATCAACAAATTCTGCATCGTGATTCGTAAATTTGTAATTGTTAAAATCAAGAATAATTATTATTAACAGAGTAAGCCGGCAAAGGGTGGAGGTGGTGGAGATTGCTTTCAAGGTCACTGTGCAGATAGAAAACAGAGGCAAGGTCAGTCTCTGTAGAGGTAAAACCATGCCAAGCTGTCTTCTGCCCCAAATGCTTGTCCTGTGCAGCAGACGTCTTTCTCTATTGTGTCACTGAGCCTTGAGCGCACCCCCTTTCTCCTGCCCAAAGTGGGGGGGGGTAGAGAAGCACCCTGCGTGGCAGCCTTCTGCAAGCGCGGAATGAGCTCATGCTTAGAGCCGCTTGGCACACGGGCACGCAGCATACACAATGTCCGCTATTGTGCCTACTGTCCCCGCGTGGTGACGGTACCGCAGGGAACTCTGTCCCCATTGTGTCTGTCCAGTGCTTTGTGAGTGTGTGTTTGTTTAGGACAGAATGAAGGGTTTTTCTCACTCACTGAGACTGGGAGAAAAATCAGGCAATCTAATAAGCCTCTCGTTTCTTCCCGAGGCACTCAGGTCTGCGAGACACAAACAAGACCTTTCTCACCCGCCTGGCTTCTGGCAGCTGCCACGGGACCTGCACGGTGGCCCTGCCAAGCTAACGCAGGTTCCTAGATGCCCGAGGTGTGCCTGCTCCTGCCAGATGGCAGCCAGCGCCCACGTCACCGCTCCCTCCGCCCTGGCATGCTCGGGGGCAGAGCTCCTGTTCCCACTCGCCTTTCGGTAGAAAAACCAAACCAAACCAAACCAGAATAGGCTCCAGGGAGCTGCCCAAGCCTTCCTTGTGTGGGAGAGCCGAGGTGAGGAGAGAAAGTCTGTTCTGCACCGAGCAAGCACCTGCCATTTGGTACTGTGAATTTCTGCCTTCTTATTTAAAATCGAACATCCCCTTTTCTGCTTGACTGTTTGACCCTGAATGCCAGACCTTTCCCAGCCAGGGCAAAAGCACCTCTAGGTGCCGTGGAGCGGAGGCAGTGTGGGAAGAGGGTTATGGCCTCCAGGACAGACAATGGATGTGGTGTGTGCTCAGACAGCTGCCACCAGGCGCTGACTCCGTTCCCCAAACTCAGTTATTTTATTGATTTGTAATTTTGAGACAGGGTCTCCATACATGTGGACCCCAGCCTGCCCTTCCCCCACCTTACCTGCCAAGTGCTAGCATAGTAGGAGTATGTCACCACGTCTGACTCCAAAACTCAAGTTTAAAACAGTCAGGGTGTTTGCTGCCAGTCTTAACCTGAGTTCCCCAGAACCCTCATGCTAGCCAGTTCCAGAAAACAACCTCTGGAAGTTACCCTCTGGCCCCCATAGGCTCACCGTGCCACGTGCATCTCCTACCCCATCCATATGGAATGAATAAATGTAATAAATAAATAATAAACAAATAAAAAGGCACAATGACAAAGCCTTTTCTGCTTTCAGCAGTTCACCTCTGATAAAATGGGGGTGTAGGGGCTGGCGTGAGTGTGGCTAATCAGAACCCATAGCAACTGGATGGATTTGTTTCTCATCAGATGCCCCCTGTGTAGCTTTTCCACCTTTAAAATAAATAACGCACTGCCCTTTGTGTCCTCCGTCGGAACACTCGGAGTCTCTGAGTATCGCTGCACTTGAAGTTTCTAAAGAGAGGCTGGACATCAATCCGGTCAAGCCTAGTGTGTCTGCGCGCCCATCTACCCTGAGGCATGATATAGAAGGAGTGATTAGGACAAAGACCCACAGAGGGAACACAGCATGAGAACACAGAGAAAAGACAAACATCTCTCCACTGGGGAACAGGCCCTCTCAGGAGAGACACTGCTGCCCCTTTGGTCCAGTCTCCGGTGTCACAGACACACAGATGTCTGTTGTTGAAGCCACCCAGTCTAGAGTGCTTTGCTAGGACAGCCCTGGCAGGCCCATAAACCGTGCCTTTTATGAATTCATAGTCCTACGGTTTACAAGTCTGGCCAGCCACCTTGGAAAAGGGAAGGAAGGAAGGAAGGACACACGGAACGAAGGGCAGCGTTGTGTGGTGGTTACGATGGCTTCTGGCGGCTGACTCCTACGCAGCCAACTGCAGGCCGCGTGCCCTGAGCCAGCTCCCTCCCGGCCCTGGACATTTACCGGAGCTGGCAGTCGGAACGGTGATGGTGGTGGCCTTCTCATAGATCTTCTCAGGAACGGGCAGTGATGATTCCACCAGGCCACCTACACCAGGCATTGCGTACTGAACCTGCCTGTACCGAGCACAGTCCACGCGGTCACTTGGTTATTATCAGGGCCCTGAAACAGAGGTTCAAACCTGGGCCACTGGCTGTCCTTTCCGGATGTGTTGAGAAAGCCACCACCTGCTCTGCAGGTGACACAACTGTGTGCAGTGATGCTGGTGGCACTTTCCGCTCAAACATCTTTCTCCTTTCCTCTTTTCTTTTAGGAGAGAGAGAGAGAGAGAGAGAGAGAGAGAGAGAGAGAGAGAGAGAGAGAGAGAGCGCTGTGGTCAGAGGTCAACTGCTGGTGGTGTTCATTCCCCAGTAGCCTTCCTTTTCCTTTTTTTTTTTTTTTTTTTTTTGAGATGGGGGGGGGGTCTTCCATTAGACAGCGGCTCACAATTGAGCTAGGCTAGATGGTCAGCAAGTCCCCAGAGAACCTTCTGTCCCTCCCTCCCCAGCGCTGGGGTTATACAGGCATGCATCAACCACAAACACTGGCTCTGCATCTGGACTCTGGGAGCCAAAGCCAGGTCCCAGGGCTTGTGCAGCAAGCACGTCACCAACCGGGCTGTGTCTCCAGCACACGCGTTGGTTGGCTTCAGAATGCTGTTGGTATGAAGAGGCATGACCTGTGGGGAGCGATGTGATCTACTGGAGAGTTATAAGGAAGCAATGCTTCTTGAGTGTTCCTATGCGTTCATGTCTGACAAACCCAAGCAAGTAGGAACGGCTTCCTAACAGATTTCTTTAAAACAAAACAAAACTTGACCCCTTGGAGTTGAGACCTCTGCAGCTCTTAACTCTGGAAACACAAAGTGGGCAGGGGAGTCGGCAACTTCTACTTTCAAGCAGCACAAAGTAGGACAGTAAATCTGTTAAGGTCTCATCATGTTTGACTTTAAGAAAATGGCTGAGCTACGGGCAAGGTAATTCGGGAGGATATGAATGGCCGCATTATAATAAGCAGACACCTATTTTAAGCATGATCTATGTTTTTGAGAAAATTCATTACAATAAGTCTTACAATCCCAACCTCTTCAATGAATTTTTCATGTCTGCATACCAAGATATATATAAAACGATCACAATCGTGCACCTTTGGGGCGCTGCTGAGCGCCAGCTGTTTCGAGCGTGATTTATAGGTTGCCGCGCTCAAGGTTAATAATCAGGAGAAACAGGTTACAGTATGCAATGGATTTATGTCAGGTTGGAAGTTCAGTTAGTGGAGATAGCATGTTATAAGAAAGCATACACTTTTAATTATTTTCTGCCATTTGTAATAAACTAAAAATAAATGGTGTTTTTACATAGGGAAACATCTCTGCTCCGTGTAACTTCTGGTTATTTTTTTGGCTTTATTCAAAGGGAAACACAGCTAGAAATTAATTATTAGCTGTGCATATGAAAACACAGCTTGAAGGTACTTAAACATCTGTGCAATGGGTCTGTGCAGAAGGCTTGATGGAGCGTCACAAACATCATGCTAATTATGCCCTTGCTGAATCAGAGCGCTCTAGGGTAGCCAGCCGTCTAGAAGGATTATCAGAGACGACACGCACAAGCTACAAGTCAGCCTGCAAGGGTGCCGACGGGTAACTTGTCTCTCTTTACAGGCAGAATTGATGCATCGATTTTATACGGATTTCTGCAATGTCCCCTTTAAACTGAGAGAAAGAATGCATCTGGTGGACATAGAATTTTTTTATATGATAAAGATAATTTTTCAAATGCTTTCTTAACATCTCTCTTATTGTCTGTACAAGTCTCTTGTTTCATCATTTTATTCTCCTTTTTATCAGATTGAGTACCTCAGCTCTTTCTCATTTGGCTCATGATAATAGTTCCTAATGTGCTTATTACACAGGAACTCACAGGCACACATGCGCACACACATGCACATGCATACACAGTGTATGTCATTTTCTCTCTATTTTTTAGTTATGTAAATGGTATTGGTACATGCATCCTCTTTTTAGTCTATCTTATGACTGTGTTTGTGTGTTTGAGGGTCTCGTGTAATAAAGGCTGACCTTGAACGCCTGGCCTTCAGATCTCCATTTCCCAAGAACTAGCATTTACAATATCACCATGATTTTGTTTTGATGTTTGTTTTTGAGACAGGCTCACGATCTGTGGGACTGTGAAAGGCAGTCCGTGTTCTGGTTGAGCGAGGCTCAGCCACCCAGTAGATATTCTACAAGGGACAGCCTTTTGGCCATGCTTCCAGACCCTAGGCTTCAGACACGAGGCCCTCAACTCCATAATCCTCTGGCCATCAGTCACGTAGGACAACGCCCCAAGCCCCTGGTATTCTGTCTGGACTCCACCCTCAGTCACCTGGCGACAGCCAGGTGTGCTCCTTCCCACGCTTATCTGGCAACAGCCAGATAGGCCAGGCCTACAATAAAAGGGGGTGCTTGCCCCCCTCCTCTTTCTCTTGCTCTCTTCTCTAACTCTTCTCTCTCTCTCTCTCTCTCTCTCTCTCTCTCTCTCTCTCTCTCTCTCTCCCTTGTTCCTCTTTTCTCCATGCGGTCATGGCTGCTGGCCTCTACTTCTCTACCTCCTCTGTCTCTGTGTCTCTCTCTCTGTCTCTCTCTGTCTCTCTCTGTCTCTCTCTGTCTCTCTCTGTCTCTCTGTCTCTCTCTGTCTCTCTCTGTCTCTCTCTGTCTCTCTCTGTCTCTCTGTCTCTCTCTCTCTCTCTCTCTCTCTCTCTCTCTCTCTCTCTCTCTCTCTCTCCTTCTCTACAATAAACTGCCTGGTCTGGACCTGCTGTGCTGGAACAATGGGGCAGATTTCCCTCCAACCAGCTGTGCCTAACCTCCTGCAGGCAAAACTCACTTCCAGCCCGCCAGCCAGCAGCCACCAGACCAGACCAAGGACTCTCACCTGCATGTGACCAGCCAGTGCCTCCTCACCCCACCCCCACCCCCACCCCTTTTTCCTTTGGCCTCAGGCCAAAGCCCCTGGGGCCCCCACCTGGTTCTCAGCTCTTCTGTAACATCCAGCAGAGTCTCAGGTGTTCAAGACTGAGAACCCCAAGACTGCCCCTTCCCTACCCCCATGGACTGGAATGCTGTGGCTTCTCACAATCAGACTCCCACCCAGCTGCATGGGGGCGTGTGCAGTCCAACTCCCCATGTCTGCCTGCCCAGTGTCCTGAGCTCTGACTGGATGGGGTCACCTCCCCCACCCCACTCCCCTTTAACTCATACTATACAGCTCCAGCTGGCTTAGAGTTCACTATCTAAACCAGGTTGGCCTCAACCTCATAGTGATCTGCCTGCTTCTGCCTCTTGATTGCTGTTATCAAAGGTGTGCGCCAACCTGCCTAGTTACTCCAGAACCTACCTGTGCCAGCCTTCAAGTACTGATTACTAGGAATAAAGCAAAGAACATCTTCTTTCATCTCTTCTTGGGGACTTCTGTGCAAATTCCTTAGCATTTGTGTCCAGGAATGAATCTGTAAGACAACACTGATGTATACGTAGAGTTATTCTTAGGGGTACAAAACAGTGAGTCCCCCAAAGGGCTTGTGTCTTTCGGACGTGATTGCAGTCTAAAGTACTAGTGAGAACTGGTGGAATCAGGCTGAAACCCTGCCTCAGTCTATTGAGGGCTTTATTGGAGAATGGGATGTGTGGGAAAGGGGTCTTGTTGTAGAACATAGTTCCCTGAAAACAGCGGGTTTCCCTCCACAAGACGGCCTCACCTTCAGCTATAAGTCGCTGTGCAGGTTGACCATGGTCTGAAACCTCAGAAACCGTGAGGCCTTCAACTCAACCTTCTCCCCTTGGGATTGCTTACCTCCTGCGTTTGTTGTTGAGTCGGTTAACACAGTGGCGGGGGTGTGGGGGGTGGGGGTGTGGGGTGTGACTGGTTGCTCTTCAGAAGGGCTAAACCAGCCTCACTTCCAGAAGCCAAGGGCAGACATCCTCTCTCTCTCCACCTCACGGCCCGCATTTGCCATGGCTTCTCGTTTTTCACTATTTCTAAATATAAAGTCAGGGCTTCATTCTTCTCAGTTCTAATTACCAGTGAGTCTGGAGCTCTCTCCATGTCGTTAGCCTTTTCCTTTTCTGTAAGCTACGCCAGGTTTGCTTGCTTGCTTGCTTGCTTTAGGAAATATTTATCCCCAGAATCCTCTGAAAGGTGTATTACATAATACAGACTCCTTTGTGAGACATTTCTACTAGTCTTAACCTGTGTGCTAGTGTACTGCTGTGATGAGACGCCATTACCGAGGCAACTTATAAAAGAACGGATTCCGTGGGTGGGGTGGGACTCAGCTTCAGAAGGTTAGAGCCCTCGACCTCGCGGTCAGAAGCGTGCCAGCACTTGCTGGCATGGCACCAGGGCAGTAGCTGAGGCCTTACAACCACTTAGCAGGGAGAGAGACTGGAGTCTGTGTGGGGTTCCCCCTCCCCCCCACACCCCCCTTCCCGCAAAGCCTGTCATCCCCAGTGAAACACCGCCTCCAACAAGAACACACCTCCTAGTCCTTGCCAAACAGTTCCACCAACTTTGGACAAATTATTTAAATGTATCGTCGTACGGGGCCATTCTCATTCAAACCAGCACAGTGCAGACCATTTGTAATGGTTGCTCTCTATCATTTCAGTGCTTCTGTGAGAATGCCCGAAGAATTGAGGGTTGTCAGTTAAAATGCCTAAAACTGACTGATCAAATCTCTCCCTGCTGGGTCTTTTTCTTCGAAGTACTTTTTTTTGGGGGGGGGGGTTTTCGAGACAGGGTTTCTCTGTATAGCCCTGGCTGTCCTGGAACTAGCTCTGTAGACCAGGCTGGCCTCGAAACTCAGAAATCCGCCTGCCTCTGCCTCCCAAGTGCTGGGATTAAAGGCGTGCGCCACCACTGCCCAGCTTCGAAGTACTTTTTAAATACAATGTATTAAAGTTTAGTTTGAGGAGTGACGTTCGGAGGGGCTCCCGTGGAGTTAATGTAAGATGTCTCGCCGTGACATCTTGCCTTAACTAACTACCCACCTCCCAGCAAGCTGTCAGTTTAACGTATCAGAGGCACCACCATGCACACCTGCCTTTGCCAGCCAGGATGGCATGGGTTTTCTATGTTTCAAAGCCTGCCTTTTTTAAAATTAAATTAATTTGTTTGTTTGTTTGTTTGTTTGTTTGTTTATTCCCTTTGGCATCCCCCCTGGATGGCAAACCCTCAAAATCCTGATTTTTTTAAATTAAATTTATGTATTCACTTTAAAACCCAATATCAGCCAGGTGGTGGTGGCGCACGCCTTTAATCCCAGCACTTGGGAGGCAGAGGCAGGTGGATTTCTGAGTTCGAGGCCAGCCTGGTCTACAGAGTAAGTTCCAGGACAGCCAGGGCTACACAGAGAAATCCTGTCTCGAAAAACAAAAAGAAAACAAAAAACAAACAAACAAACAAACAAAAAAAACAACCAATATCAGCCCTTCCTTTCTTCCCAGGATCCCCTCACAGGAATCCTCCGCCCATTTTCCTTTCCCCTTCTCCTTTGAGAAGGGAAAGCCCCCCCCAGTCTTAATCCCCCACACCCATCCCACATCCTCCCCCCAGCCTCCCATCCCCCACCCCAGTCCCACATCCTCTCCCAAGAGGCCAGATAAGGCTGTCCATTTACAGGTACAGGATTTGCAGGCAACAGGTTCAGGGACGGCCCCTGCTCCAGTTGTTGGAGGACCCACATGAAGACCAAGCTACTCATCTGCTACATATGTGCAGGGTGCCTGGGTCCAGCCAGAGCTCACCCTTTGATTGGTGATTCAGTCTTTGGGAGTCCCCAGGGTTCCAGGTTAGTTGACTCTGTTGGTCTTCCTGTGGAGTCCTTGTTCTCTTCGGGCCCCTCAATCTTTCTCCCAACTCTTCCCTAAGACTCCATCCACCGTTTGGGGTGTAAGCATCTACATCTCTTTCCATTTGGCTCCTGGGTGGAGCCTCCCAGCTGCTTTTTAAAGAGAACAAACGGGGGGGGGGGGAGAGTTCTCTGAGCTGCACCTGTTTAGGAAGTCTGCGCCCCAGAGCTTAGGTCACCTGTCTCCTCAAAGTAGATGCAAATGCTTACCGTCTTCTAACTCATTTGGAAGATCTATCCTTAGAGCCAAGGCTTTCAAAATGTTTCAGGACTGGAGAGATGATGGTTCAGTAATAAGAGCATGCACTGCCTTTGCAGAGGACCTGGGTTAGACTCCAAGTACCCACATAGAGCTTAAGTCCAGCCCCAGGGGACCCAGATCTGGCCTCTGCTGACACATGCATGCGCACGTGCCCCCCACACACACACACACAAATAGAAAATAAATGTATGTGAATTTGCAAATATGAATCCAAGCTCATGTGTAGAAGTCAGAGGATAAACTCAGATACCAGTCCTTACCTTCCACTCTATATGAAGCGGTATCTTCATTGTTTTTCTTCTGTGTATGCCGGCCTTGCTGGCCTGTCAGCTTTGGGAATTCTCCTCTATCTGTCTCCCATGTCCCCATAGGAGGACTAGATTGTAGACACTCGCACTACATGTCTGGCTTTTATATATGTTTTGAGGATTTGAATTCAGGTCTTCTTGCTTATGCTGCAAGTGCTTTTACCCACTGAGCAATTCCAACCCCTGGAGAAAAGCAACAGCAACCACCACCACAACCACAACAACCACCACAACAACCACCACAGAGGGAAGCGTCCAGCTCTTCTCATTGCAGTTAGGATGCTCCCGTCTCCCATACACAGCTCATTGACGGTCGTGTTAAATAACTCATGCAGTCCCACTTCCGGCAGCAAACAAAGCACACTTCCTCTCCTGCACCGTTGTACAGGTAAGAACCAGCTAAAGTAACTCTCCAGGAAACAGATGAGCTGGGAAGGAAAGCTCAGACAGCTCATAAAGCTCAAACAGAAGCCGACATACTAGATTTATCTTGCTTATTCCCTCCCAAGCCCTCTCATGTGGATGCTGTTATCATCCTAGTTTACAGGTGAGAGAATGGGGTCGGGACCGTCTGCTAACTTTGGAGAAATGTTAGGCCAGAAAGTGTCAGAGAAAGCACTCAGACTAGAACCCCGTGGAGGAGGCTGGTACGGTTCAGTGTCAGGGTGCTTGCCTAGCCGGCCCCGGGCCCCCGAGTTCAATTCTCAGCATCACCGGGGAGAGGACTGGGCAGCTTTCTGGCTTCCATCTTATTGAGATACACCTTGGTTGTGGCCCAATGCGTCAGAGTTCTGGATCACAAATTGAGGTGACATTTTAATCGTGAAGAGGAGCTTTAGGAAGAGTCTCCAAGTCCATGTTTAAAGAACATTGCAGACTGTGTGAGGCAACTCAGTGAGTTCTCCCAGGCACCCAAGTTCTTTTCTGTCCTATTACTGAACAGCGAATCCATTTCTCCCTCACAAAAACAAAACAAACAAAAAAACAGTGATTTCACTGAAAATCCATACCTCCCACACACAAACTTCCAGCCATATACCCATTTTATCTATCTATCTATCTATCTATCTATCTACTTCTTCTCCCAAGGGCAAGAAGATCATACACTGAGCAGATGCAATGGAAGAGTTTCTGTCTGCCAGGTGGAAGCTTTCTTCCTCATTTATTGTGATCTCCAATCAAAACCCGGACTTGCAGGGTCACAGAAGAAAATGGTTGCCAGTTGTCACCAAGTCATACCCTGCTCCTGGTCATCACTCTCCACGGAAGGCTCCAACACATTCTGATTGCCAGTTAGCACATTATGTATACATCAGATCACTGGGTTGAATACCACAAATGTGCCTTTTTTAAAAAGGGGAAAAGTATTCTTGGCAACACCATTTGATTTAATTTAAAATTAAGGTTATTGTTATTATTATTATTATTATTATTATTATTATTATTATTTTGCCAGGCATTGTGGTGCACATCTTTTATCCTAGCACTCAGGAGGCAGAGACAGGTGGCTCTCTGTGAGTTCAAAACCAGCCTGGTGTACAAAGAGAGTTCCAGGACAGCTAGTTCTACACAGAGAAACCCTGTCTTGAAAAACCAAATGATAAGCTGGTTTTTGTTTTTGTTTTGTCTTTTTCTTTTCTTTTCACTGTTGTGAGATGTGGGAACAGATTCATCTGTTCTGCTGTTCTTACAGGAGGCTGAGTGAGCTACACCGTAGTTATCTCTATCATTGCTCTGTGACATACCTGACTAAAGTCACTAAGGGAAAGGAAGGGCATTCGTTTTGGCTTACAGCTCGGTGGAGTGACATCAAGGTCACATTGCTTCTGTAGTCAGGAAACAGAGAGATGGAAGCTGGCGGTCAGATAGCTTTCTCCTTTCCAGTCTGGAACCAAGCCCATGATGGAACTGCCTAAGTTGGGGTTTGGCTTCTTACTTCAGTTAGCCCCAATCTAGAATATCTTTCACAGATGAGCCCAGGGGCCTGTCTCCTAGGTGACCCTAGATCCTGCCAACTTGACAATCGGTATTAGCCTTGGCAGGCTGTGGCTAAGATTGGTGACTATCACAGCCCATTTTCTGACCTCTTTCACTCAACGGCAGAAGCTATTTTGTGTGAGTGGTACCATCCTGATAAATAACACATCCATACGGATCGAACAGGTCAGAAAGGAGCTTGGCAAGAAGGAGCGCTGGCGCAACCTAGGCCCACAGTGAGTGTTTCAAGGAAAACGGGTTCCCGTGTCTGTGATTCTGAGGAGTCTGATGTAATCAGCCAGCTCCCGCTCCCGCCGGGTGCGCGGCCATGTTGGCTTCAGGCGAGGCCACTGCAGTGAGGAAGCTGGAGACTCAGGCAGATGAGAACTTGTTCACGTTTCTGAGCCGTGCGTGGCCTTTCTGCCCCTCTCCGTGGCCCTTTATGAGCACACTGAACACGTACTGGGCTCCTGAAGACACTGGCTCGGTGATGGAGAATAGACCTTCATGGCCACCTTATTGAGAAGAGCCTTTTCCACCATCAGAGGCTTTGGGTGATCATTAACACTACTCCCAGGGACCAATTCACAGTCTTCAACAAATTCTGTCACCAAACATTAACTCTTATTCTTTAGTAATTCCTTACCACATGGCCAAGAAACTACCCACTGTCTGTATAACCTAGTCCCGGTTTCTATGTTTTGCTAGAGTGTAGTGTGAAACTGGTAAGCTGTGTCTGTCTCTTACAAAGATATTATGGCACCAATATTTCTTGCTTACTGGGTCGCATCTCAGTGATATTATTAATGTAATAAGCGGTTATTAATGTATCGATCCTACGTGATATCTTTTGTAAAGTGACTTAATCAGTGAGGAAGAGTTATTGATGCCCAGCCAGACAGAACAAACTTCTTTCAACGATTTCTATTAACATGGAGAAGGAAAGTTTTTGAGCTAAGTGCCTTTACAGGAGTGCCTTAGCCAAATTGGTTTATTTCAGTGGCGAGAACCCACATCCAGTTCAGTAATGGCAGTTCAATCAGCCGTGTTATTAATCACATAATAATCCTCTAGCACTCGAACTTGCAGAGCATTCTGGGGCCTGACCCTACTTATAGAGCTAATTACAGGTCTGAAAGGGCTACAAGTTTGAAGCATGATACCCAGTTTCGCTTAAACAAAGAATCCGCAATAGCCTGCCTGAGAGGCGTAGGTGGGCTTCCGTGGTGTGCAAGGAAGATTCGGGGAGCTAGGATATCCTGGCCCTCTGAAGAATCCACTGGATCCTCCAAATTGCCAGTTGAATTTGCAGGCTTTGACTCCCGATCAATACGCTGCATGTTGTCTATCAGATCTAAGGAAACGAAATTCATTATCATGCAGGATCCAATTCCGAGACTGCCTTTGCCCACGTGGGGCCTATGGCTGTAAGAAATAAAACGTTTAACTGTCTCAAATTTAATAACTATGTTTTGAGTCCAATAATGGACATATTTTTAACTTTCTCTAAGTAGTTTACCACTTAAGAGACATTAACCCCAAGCTTAAGTGCTCATCCCTGGAGTCCACCACTGTGCGCCACAAGACCCGTCAGCTCCATGGCCTCTTTATTTTCTCAAATCAACCCCAAGAAGGCCTGATAACCAAGCCCATATTTCTTCATTGTGTGAGATCTGTTTCTTATAACTACCGCTGGCTCCAATTTCCCCATCTGTGAATATTCTTAGTCGCAAGCAGTGGAGATTTACTGCGGTCGATCTTGGGAAAATAAAAACTCATTCAAAAAGATACCATGTGGGCCGATGAAATGGCTCACTAGCTAAAGGCGCTTGCTGCGAAACCTGATGACCTGAATTCAATCCCCAGAACCCACATGGTGGAAGGAAAAAAAAAATCGATTCCTGTGAGCTCTCCTCTGACCCTCACACATATACAATGGCACGTGCACTGAAACACACACGTGTGCACACATATACACATACACACACAAATTGCAATACATACTGTGAAGACCTTTAAAAAGATACCAGGAACCTTAGTTTCTACAAGGGTAAGAAAACAAGAAAAAAAAATATCCCCAGATGACGCTGTAGAGTCCAGCCTCTTCCCATCCCCACACAGGGCAAAGCTGAGGCCCGTCTTGCTCCAGTCTTCTTGGAGACAAGAACAATGAACTGGCGTTTCTGGCTCTTCTCATTTGTTTTGTTTCTCTGTTAATGTCCCAATGCTACCTCCAACCTCCCGGAACTGGGTAACTTTTAAAGAAAAGAAGTTGATTTAGTTCACTGAGAGGATGGACATCTACGTAGCTTGGAGCTGGCTATCTCATAGACGACACCTTGGCAACCCCACAGCACGGCAGATGGCATCCTAACAGCTATTCATGCAAGAGGAAGTGATCACACAACGAGAAAAGGAGCCAAAATCTGGCGAGTTTTCATGCTCATCCATTAACATCCCTCTCTCAAGAAGGGCCCCGGGGTCCCTGAGAGCATCACCGGTTCCTTTTAAGAGCTGGACCTTTATTGACCTAATTACTTCCGGAGAGGGCCTTCCTCTACGGTCCCCACCATTTCCTAAATAGCGCCACCCTGGGCACTGTAACAATCAGGATAGCCCGAATATTCTGTCAGTACCAGCGACGGAAAGATCATACTGTTCATCAACAGTTCACGCATTTCTGCTGAGGCTAGAGAGATGGATGGCTTGGTGGCTGAGAGTGTTGGGTATTTCTGCCCACTGAAGTAACAGGGAAGCCACCCCTGCTGTGATGTAAACCCTCAAGGCAAAAAAAAAAAAAAAAAAAAAAAAAAAAAAAAAAAGTGGACAGGCCCCAGCCTGAGACCTCAGCAGTCAGGCCCCTTAGCCAGACCTCCTGGAGGGTTATAAGAGTCTTTCCAGCCCCTCAGTAGGACCCTTCCAGATTATGCTAATCTTAGTTGAAGAGTATGAACGGGATCCTGCCAATCCCTGAACAGGAAAACCCACCAAGCCCTGAGCTTTCCACGGAAACCCACGAATCCCTGAGCTACCGAAGCTCAAGACTTAAAATCCCACCAATCCTTACCCGGGAAGTCCCTAATCCCCTAAAAAAAAAAAAAAACCTATATAAAGGTTGTGTTTGTTTAATTACCTGCTGGCAGCAACCTGGAGCTGAGGCAGCTGCTCTTGGACTTGGCCCTCCACACCCTGACTCTCCCAATAAACCTCTTTTATGAGATTTGCCGCAGGTGTGACTCATCAGAAGAAGCCAAAAAAGCAGTCAAGAGAAGAGAAGAAGCAGAAGTCGAGCCAGCGGGCTCAGGCTCCTGAGAGCCTCAGCTCAGCTGGTGATACCCTCCTGGGAGCTGCAACACCCCTGCTGAGGAGGCGTCACCCCTGCTGAGGAGGCTTCCTCTCAGAGCTGTGTGGTTCCCGGGCTCCCAGGCCTCAGGGTACCCCTCCATCGGGGATACCTTCTCCCCTCAGCCTCGCTCCTAGGCTGCGGAGTCCTGGGACACCTTCACAGCTGAGCAGGGAGGCCGATAAAGAGCACTGGCTTCTCTTCCAGAGGGCCTGCGTTCAGTTCCCAGCACCCAAAGGGCAGCTCAAAACTGTCTGTAACTCCAGTTCCAGGGCATCTGGCACTCTCACACGGACGGACGTAAATACAGGCAAAAGGCCAGTGTCCGTAAAATCAAAATAAATAAATCAAAAAAACAAAATAAAAGAAATTCTTGGTGCATAACCACATACCGTAAGGATGGGCAAGTGAACAGGTAAACTCTGTAAAATCATGGAGGTTAGATTTGGGGAGATCCATATTACATAATAGACGTAAGCAGCAATATTTATAAAGGCTATGATAACGGAGAATGGAAATATTAATTCCGACAGGGATAATTGTGACTTTTAGAAGGAGGGATGTTTGTATGGCATCTTTCTCTCTGTGTGCTTTTGTTTTGAGGCAAGCTCTCTCTATGAGCCAGGCTACATGTGGTCGCAGAGATGTGACTGTCTCGGCCTCGGGAGTGCTGAGATTAAGAGCTTGTACCACCTAGACCGGCTTGTAGCACAACTGAAAAGCTCAGTGCAACTTGTCAAGGGGAAGTAACAGGCGAGAACGGTGCGTGTGGCGAGACCGTGGGGTAGAAGGTGGTGTGGATTAAACTTGATGGCACATTCAGAAGGCTGCAGGGGTCCAACGTTAGCAGGACGGAGGAAAGTCGATAGAGGAGGCTGCGGATGGCCTTCAAAGGCTTGAGTAGACACATATCTCCTAAGAGGGGCAGTAAAGATGTTTAAGCAAGAAAGAAAGAGGTGGGACTCCTGTTTCCGCCGAATAAGCACTTTGGGAAAGTGGTTGTGAGTCTGAGTCCAAGACCAGTTCCTGTTGCGGCAATAAAACACCACGAACAAAAGCAGCCTGGAGAAGAGCGCTTGCCTGGCTTACACTCCCATATTACGGCGTGTATCTTAAGACAGTCAGGAACTGAAGCAGGAGAGCTGCTCACTGGCGTGTTTGTCGTGGCTTACTTAGCCTGCTTTCTTATGTACCTCAGGTCTACCTGCTCAGGGAAGGCATCACCTACGGTGGTGGGCCCGTCCCCATCAAGCATTAATCAAGACGATTCCCTACCACTTGCCCACAGGCCAATCATTAACCTTACTTAAGATTTCCCTTTCCCAGATACGACTAGGTTTATGTCAATTTGACCAAAAAAACAACCATTAAAACCAGTTATTGTCAACAGGGGTCAGATGTAAGGCCCGGCTGTCATAACAGATGGGACTGACCTGATTACATGGGTGGTAATGTGGATATGAGATGGGAAAGAACAAGAAAGCGAAGGTAAGGCTGACGACTCTGATGGAGTATCTTTGCTTGAGTGCTTTTGACAGGTAGGAACAGGGGAAGAGCGGGTAGGCGAGAGCACAGCAGTTGGTTGGGGATTTTGTCAGTTTAAGGCATGTGTGAAAGGCATCCGTGCCGAAGGCTGGGTCTAGACGCCGGAGGATGGCTTGGAGGGTTTGGAAGGTTTTAGTGGCTCAAGAGCTCCAGTGTTCAGCAGGGAGGAGGGCAGACCCATGGGAGCAGAGCCCGGGGTCCTGCAACGCTTGGTTTGCTAAGGCAGGAAAACTGGGGGATGGCCCCGGGGGCAGGGGGAGGAGGGGGAGGGGAGGAGAAGGAGAAGGAGGGGGGCGGGGAGGAGGAGAAGGAAAAAGAGAAGAAGGAAGAAAAGAGGAAGAAGAGGAGGAAGAGGAGGAGAAAAAAGTGAGAAGAGGAACAGGAGGAGGAGGAAAAAGAGGAGGAGGAAGAGGAGGAGGAAGAGGAGGAGGAAGAAGAGGAGGAAGAAGGAGAAGAGGAGGAAGAGGAGGAGGAAGAAGAGGAGGAAGAGAAGGAAGAACAGGAGGAGAAAGAAGAGGAGAAGTTGAAGAGGAAGAGGAGGAAGAAGAGGAGAGAAGTCCTTTCAGAAATAAAGGAGCGCCAGGAGCAAGGAGACATGGAGGAGGGAGGAGACATGGAGGAGGGAGGAGACATGGAGGAGGGAGGAGACATGGAGGAGGGGCCCTACACAGAGGTCAGCAAGGTGAGGACCCAGCTCGCCTACTGCCTTCAACACTCAGGAAACTAAAGTCAGAAATCTGACTTCGGTGAGCCTGCCGGACAGGGAAGGAGGGGAGAGGGAGGCAGGCTGCAGGGAGCCATCGAGTCCTCATTTGAGCAGAGTTGACTCAAATGTACACTTCCATATCTGTGAGCCCCCCCCACCCCTCCTCCCATGCCTGGAGCTGCGGATGGCTACAAGCCTTGTAATTTAATGTCCTTTTTGTTTCTTTCGTCCAGTGTGCATGCATGTGGGTAGAGGCCAGAGGTCGCTGTCAGCGGTCATTCTCCAGCGGTGATGCACATTATTATAAAGAAGGTCTTTTTCTCTAGGACCCGGGGCCTTGATTAGGATAGATTGGCTGACTAGCAAGCCACCTGTCTCCCCCTTCCAGAACTTCAATTACAGACACTCACCATTATGCCCGTTTTTAAAAATATGGGTGTCAGGAATCAGACTCAGGTAAGCTCAGGGCAAGCACTTTCCTGTCTGAGCCACGCTCCCAGCCCTTCTTTTCCGTCTTAACTAAGGACTTACTACGTAGTTGGCCCTTAATGTTTGCAGTCTGGGGTGAAACAATAAAAGTGACGTGGATTTCTCTTTCTAAATGCAATAGCATTTATTCATGATAGTACAGAAGGTTCATTCTTACCACGGAGTCTAGCAGCCTCTTCTTACTACTACTTTGCTTGCTTAGTAAAGTGAGAAAAACCCGCTGACCTAAAGACCTCATTGGCTTCATTTTACAAAACTTCCACTACCTTCCAGGAGTACCATCTTGGGAGGGAACCAAGCCCTCGAACATACGGGTCCTGGAAGGCAGTAAATCTCTGAACTGTAGCACAGCCATCGAAGCAAAAAGAGATGATTTTTACATTGAGTAGGATGAGATTGGGCACACTTAGGGTGGTGATATGGCCACAGAAAGCTGGGGGGACAGGGGCAATATCTATTTTTTTGTGGTTGAAAGGCAGGATAGGGGTAGAAATAGAAATGGAGGGAGGCTTCCCTGACCCTACTCCGGGCTGTGGGACTGTAAGCGGCCTCATGGACCTGGAGGCAGGGGCCGTCGGCCCTGAGTAGGAGCTAGTGACCGATGGCTACACCCGCCCTGTTCGGGCTTATCCTCACTCATCATGGATCCTCACCAAAGCGTGTTAAGAGAAAAATCCTTTATTTGGATGCTAGAGGCTGAACTCAGGGCTTCATTCCTGTTAAGCACTGGCTCAACTTAAAAGAGAGAGAGAGAGAGAGAGAGAGAGAGAGAGAGAGAGAGAGAAAGAGAAAAGAAAGTCGTGGGGGTGGGTGGGGAGGGGGAGGGGGTGGTGGTTGTAGCTAGAGAGAGCGCTCAACAGCTAAGAGCACTGGCCACTGTTCTGGAGGACCAGGGTTCAATTCCCCGAAGCTACACAGTAACTCACAATCATCTCTGACTCCAACGCTACGAGCTACATACAAGCAAAACAACCCATCCATATCAACTGAAGTTCAAAATGTTTTAAATTAAAGAAGTAAAAATTGGTAAAGCTGTTATTTTGGAGCCATGTGATCTGTCTTCTTGTCCCAGGGGAGGAACACAACTGGAATAATAAATCCTCTGGAGGCTCCAGAGCCAAGGACACTGGAGAGCTTTCTCATAAATTGCCTCTCCATTACGCTCCGAGTGTATTCACAGTGGAGAACTCTAAATAAGATGAAGGTGAGGCTAATTCGCTTTATAAACATCGCTTTAAATCTCTTTCTGTACCTCAGCCACAAAATTAATTATGACTGATAAAATGGCGTGTGTGTGTGGGGGGGGGGAGGGCGGTGCTGTTCGAGTGGGTCCTGAGCACTAGCGGAGCCTACGGCCACACTAACCAGAGCGTGCCTGGTCTTGTCTGAGGTCTACCAGAGCCGATTTTTCTGAGCCGGTTCACTTTCTCAAAGATGATGACTCTCTGGAGTTGCCTGATGCGCAAATCACAGTTACTGAGCTCTCAGCAGAAAATAGGTGTAATATTCTTATCACCAAAGGATGTACTCTCTTACTCTTCTGGAGCAAGAATAAGTCCCCAAATAGGGCTGGGCGGGGAAGCCCACCGGTCCTTTAAGAGGTGCATAATTCTGCAGACAAGCAGGCCCTCCTCGGTGCGTTTGTGTAGGGTGTAGTTTGTTGTCGAGATACCCCACATGCTCTCTTTCTGGTGTGGATTTCTGATCCCTGCAAATTCCATTCTCACAACTTCTCTGCACAGTGAAGTGTCAAGCAAGCCTCTGCCTGATTACCGAGGCAGGCTTTCCACGGAGTTGCTCAGCCCAGACTGCTGCATTTGAATCCGAGCCCACTTCGGCAAACATTAAGATTCATTGACTGGCATCGAGTGCATCTTTTTTTCTTTTGCTCAAGGTCTTTGCTAAGTGAGACCCTGAAGCCTGTGGGAACCAACAAACCTAGTAGCAAATTAATTTCTGCTGACTACCAACATGTACAAGATCAAAGTGACACCCCAAGCATCCCATACAGCCTTGGGGTGCCCAGAGGAGGGTGTTGCTTTTCAATAATCTGAGCACACAGCTATCACGGGCACTGCATGAACAACGAAGGGTAGGCGGGCACAGCACCGCAGCTGGTACTGATGACACACCTGTTCAAAGCCCGCCGGCCTTTTGCCACTGCTAACTCTCGTGACAGTTTCCCCAAGTGCTGTCTTGTCACCTTCATCGCAAGGCTGGGGAAACTGAGGCAAGAAGCGTGGAACAGTGTACCCCTGAAGTACAGGGCTACCCGTTGAGAGAACTGGGGTCTGAATCAGATCATAGTGACTCACACTTATAACTTTGGAGGCCGAGGCAGGAAGTTTGCAGTGTGTGCGGGGTGGGTTATATAGCAAGACACACTTCGAGAGTCCCCTTCTCAAAAAGTGAAAATTAGACAAGCAAAAATCTAGATATGTGTGACTCAGATCCAGAAATGTTGTGATAGTCTGCTTTGGGGAGATGGGGGAAAGGGAGATTCTGGGCAAATAGCTAACAGGACCGGAGGTCTTTGTGTAAACTATTTCTGACATATCAAGGTCATGTCTTGGATATATTCACTGCTTCTGCTCCTTCTCAATTCTTTTTCGAATGGCAGACATGGCTCCTGTTGATGGAGTTTTGCTTTCAAGGGCTTTCTCTCCTAGTCCACGTGTCTCCTGTTTATCCGTGCACCACCTCGTGCCATGACTTCTGTATTTCTGGCTTCTCTTCCCCCCTGTCAATCATACCAGATCTTTATCACATCTGGAGTCAGCATGCTCAGAGGGTGCCAACTGAATCCAGTTCTCTCCCCCAGTATGACTCATCAGTTCCCCAGGGACACTTTCCTTCCTGTGTCATGAGAGTGGAAATCATAATTGTGTTCTTTCCCCTGGGGCAAGGTTATGCCAAATGCTCACTTTATGAGGCTTTCGATGGTCCTGTGGAATGGCGCACGTGCTGGTTTTATCACAAAGTTTCACCATGTTCGTGGACCCCCAAACCTTTGCATTGCTGAGCAATTACACTTTTAAGTAGCTGTTTCGGAATCATCACAGATTTCATTTCCGCAAAGTGTTTTTATAACTTCCCTAACATGCCAAGAGAAAGGCAATCAGATGAATATCACTTTCCAGGTGGCTTTACCTAGCAATTGATATTTGAGGGGGATGCCATGAGCGCCTCTAGAAAGTAGAGGTGAGAGTGGGGAGTCTGGAATTCTCTGGAGAAGTCTCAGTCCCCATGTACCTTCTAGAATGCCTCTTGCATTTAAAGACTTGCTTCTCCTCAAGCCCCTACTTGAAAGCAAAGCACTCTAGCTGGTTCTGGGCAGAAGCAGCAGCAATTTGCCCAGCTGGGAAGGGGAAATAGGTGTGTTAGACTTTGGATCCCAGGAGGCTTCTTTCTAACGGATTTTTAGGGTGATTCTGAAATCACCCTAAAAAACCCTTGTGACTTTGCATTGTCTGATCTGTGATGATCATGGTGGTGTTTATGATGATATATCACCTGGCATTTTCTTCTTTTTGTTTTGAATTGAAAATAATCTTTTATACAATATTCTTTGATCGTGATTCCCGTTCCCGGACTTTTCCCAGACCCTCCCTACCCAATGCTCTCTTTTTAAAAGACAAAACAAAAAACAGTAACAACAACAACAACAACAACAACAACAACAAAAACGCCCCCACCCAGAAAGCAAAAACACACAAGCAGAAGATAAATATGAGCCTCCCCTCCAAAAACGACTAATAAAGCAAAATGAGACCGAAAGTCTACAGACATACCATTGGATTCGTTTTGTGTTGGCCGTCTAGTGGGGTTTATCTACCCAATGAGACTCCATTGAAGAACACCACTTTTTCCTTTTCCAGCAGGGTCAATTGCAGATGGCTTCTTGGTTAGGAGTGGGAGTGGATGTCTACTCTCCACCTCTGACCCCCCGGGATCCGGTCTGGCTGGAACCTGTGCAGGCCCCCCATGCGTGTCACCACCGTTTCTGTGAGTTCCTGTGCGTGTTAGCCCTGCTGTGTCCGGAAGTTCCCTCCTCGAATCTTTCTGCTTCCTCCTCACCTAGATCCACGAGACCTTGAGGGAGGGATTTGATGACGACTTCCCATCTAAGACTGAACATTTCAAAGTCTCACTCTCTGCACATTGTCCAGTTATGGGTCTCTGCGTACGTTCCCATCTACTGCAAGAAGAAGAGTCTCTTGGTGACGGAGACACCCGCTGATCTATGGGCATAGCAGAATGCCATGGGAGTCATTTTACTGCTGTGCTCCTTTTGCATGACGTTTAGTTTCCCCTGGTCTGTCCAGCTGCGTGTTCTCGGTCACCCTACCAGTTTTAGGCATGGTTGATGGTTACTCCCACATGTTTGGGCCACTATTGCACCAGGCTAACATGTAGGCAGCCACAATTTAGCTGGATCGATGCTTACCTTCCTCCTTTGGTAGCATCCAGAGTACCTTCCAGTACCGCAAACACTAGTCAGGATGGGTGAAGCCTCTAGATAGACACCAGCTTGATTTCTACACATTTGATGAGACACAGAAATGTTGTCTTCATCAGTGAAGCCTGACCATCCACCTGTGGATTGCATCCACTCGCCTTTACAATAGCCCATCCTGTCTGGGGGCTTCCATGGGGTCCTTTTGGCTAGTGACTCATCAAAATTTAACCCATTCCTAGCACTGGAGGCTTTTCTTGGTGGTTTAAGATGCCTACCTGGGGCATTACCCCCCCCCCATTATTTGGTGACTCAATTTAAATCTTTTATATATGTCTATCTGTCTGTCTGTCTGTCTGTCTGTCTATCTCTATCTATCTATCTGTCTGTCTGTCTGTCTGTCTATCTATCCATCTGGAAACTTCTGCAGTAGGAGGGATCCTCACCCTCAGATTGTCCTTAGTGTCGGATGCCCCTTCACATGTTTCCCTCTTACCTTTCTTCCACCCTCTTCTCCATTTAATCTTCCCACTCCAGTCCCCTTCCTGTCTTGCCCTAACAATATATTCTATTTCTCCTTCCCCTTCTTTGGAATATCCAATGAGGTATTTTTTTTCTGGGGTAGGGGTTGTAAATAAGAGACCGGGTTTCTCTGTGTAGTCCTGGCTGTTCTATATAGCATACTCGGTAGACCAGGCTGGCTTTGAACTCAGAAATCTGCCTGCCTTTGCCTCTCTCGTGCTAGAATTAAAGTACGTTACCAACATCTAGCTGAGGCATTTTTTAAAATTTACTAATTGATGCTGGAGAGCCCAGTCCACCATGGGAGGCGCTATTCCTAGACAAGTGTACCCGGGCTGTGTAGAGGGTGGCTGAGGAAGCCAAGGAAAGGGAGACAGTCAGTAGCTTTCCTCCAGGACTCCTGCCCTGACGTCCTCCAGTGGTGGACTGGGAAAGGGGGTGTGTAAGCCACACAAACCCTTTTCTCCCAGAGTTCGCTTTGGTCTGTTTTTTATCAGCCCAAAAGAAAGCAAACTGGGACGGAAGGCAATAAGGTTTATCACATACTCAGTCTCCCTAAAAGGCACGCTCGTTTCTTCCATCATGCCTTGTCATAGCATGTAGCATATGCTGGGAGTAACAATGGCTGTCCCCTCTGACCTAAGCTGGGTCCAGCCTCGTGAGATCCTCCAAAGCAGGAGCCTGAAGATGCTCTGTCACTGCCCTGTCCCAATGCCCCCTGCTGCAGAGGGGTCTAAAAGCTGACCTCACTTTGCTAACATCTGCTTTCTTTGCTTCTCATCCTTGGTTTTCTCTGGTTGACTTTAGCACCGACTTTCTTTATGGGTAGCTTCCTTAGTGACTACTTCTTAACTGCAACAAGAATTCCTCTTTGCAAGAGTTCTAGAAGCTTCTCCTCTGGCTCCTGCTGACACAGATTACATCACACGCTCACCTGTGAACTTGCTATTAAGGGCCAGGGTGTATACGATGCTGGCTAGTTGGTCCTGGAGCAGATGGACAGCCAAGTTGTGCCCACATTTTGCATAAGCAAGGTGGGCATCAGGGAAGGGGAGAAAACCAGGACCAGCTGGCAGCTGCTCCCTGAAGAACGGAGACTGGGTGACATTAGCAAACACAGCCTGTGTCAGTTTCTCGGACCATTGCAGGCCATCCTGTCGCAACTGACTATAGTGGTCTCCCTTATCCGTGTTTCATATTACCAACATCTCAGTTTACCCAGTATCAAGCCAACGATAAGGTTATCCTATTTTCTTTTTATTTATGGTTGTTGATCTCTTACTGTGTCAATTTTTATAAGTTAAACATTTTCCTGTGTATAAAGATAAAGGAAAAAAGCACTTCCTATAGGCTTTTATAGAAGCTTTATTATAGAAGCTTTTTTTATAGAAGCTATAGTACTATCTGAGGTTTTGGACATCTGCACAATACCTCGAAACTTCACAGATAAAGGGAATCTATCTATCTCCTTTCCTCTCTCTCTCTTCCTCCCTCCTTCTCTCCTTCCCTTTCTCCCCCACCCTCACCACCCCCACCCACCCCCACGCCCACCTATCTGTCTCTGTCTCTCTTTCTCCCCCTTTCTCCATCAGCTCATGGCTTTTTCTGCTTCCTGATGTCTATTTCTTTAGGAATGCGTCTCTCCTTACCCCATCACTGTTCTTCCTTTGACTCTCACGCTCCCTCAGACTGTGTCTGACTGACTGACTCTCACGCTCCCTTAGACTGTGTCTGACTGACTGACTCTCACGCTCAGACTGTGTTTTACTGGGTCCTTGGGTTATTTTTGGTTTTGAACTTGACACAAACTAGACTAACCTAGGAACTTCAGTGGAGGAACCGACTCCACTAAACCCAGCCTGCGGCCTGTCTGTCGGCATTTTTCTTGATTACTAATCGATGTAGGAGGGCCCAGGCCACTATGATCAATGCTGTCCCTAGGCACGTGGTCCTGGGATGCTTAAGAAAGTCAGCTGAGCAGAACCCAGGAAGCGGGCCTCCTCCAGGTCCCTGCTTCAGTTCTTACCTTCCGGTGCCTCCTTGAGTTCCTGCCTTGACATCTCTCAGGGATGCACAGTTACCTGGAAATGTTAAGATGATCCTTCCTCACCTCAGGTTCTTTCCGGTCCCTGTGTCTGTGGTGGTTTGGATGAGAAGAATCCCAATCGTCTCAGGTATTTGAAAACTTGGTTCCTAGTTGGTGATGTGCTATTTGGGGAAGTTTAAGGGGTGCAGCTTTGATGGAGGAAGTATGGTGTTGCGAGATTACAGCCTCACCCCGATTGGCTCTCTGCTTGCTGCCTGTGGTTGAAGATGTGAACTCTCAGTCTCCAAATTCTCAGCTGGGTCAGATTCTCAGCACTGCAAGAATCACACACACACACACACACACACACACACACACACACACACGTACACACACATGCACACACACATGTATACACACACGCACACATACACTGCTTCCTCTTCCCCCTGCCATGATGTGTTTTTATCCCTCTGGGACTATATGCCAAAATCAGCTCCTTATTCCTCAAGTTGTCTTGTTTTGTTAGAGAGAGAGAGAAAAAAAAAGACAACTAACACAGTGTTTCTTGGAGCAACAGAAAACAAACCAGAACACGGGCTTTGTTGGTGTTCTTTATAAAGTGTCTCCATTAAGCAGTATAGTCATGGGCGCCCCCATCGCTACTAGCCGGCCTACAGACTGCTTCTTCTGATCGGCCTCTTTTGTCTAGTTAGTCAAGCAGGACTACTGTAACATTAGAAATGATGGGGTCTGTGCAAAAGTGACAGGCTTCCGCAGCTGTGCTGGAACAGCAAAATAATCAAGAATTCATAGACAAAAAACAAACAAACAAAAAAAACCCAAGTTTTGTCTTTTTCCTACAGTATCTCATATTTTTCCTGAAATGCCACAGAAACTAAAGCCGTGCTTCCTGAAAGAAGGGTCTTTGTAGAGAATGGACTGTGTTTCTGTAAACTCTAGGGTGGATGACTGCATGGAAAGTCTAGAAACTGATCATCTTAGTGAGCAAAGGGAAATGAGTTTGATAAGAAAAGAAGAAAGGGGTTCAGAAGGACTGAGGGGAACCACAGACACTCACAGGAAAGCAAAGGGTAAAAAGACACTGCCCAGGCTGGGGCTGCGGCTCAGAAGTTAAGTACTTGTCTAGCATGTGCAAAGCACTGGGTCAGATTCTCAGCACTGCAACAAGCATACACTTGCGAGGGCAGACACACATGCACACACACATGCACACACACATGCACACACATGCACACATACACACACACACACACACACACACACACACACACTGTAAAGACATCACTTGGTTGTTCCACACTTACAAGAAGTACAGATCAAGAAGTGCTTTTCAATAGTAACAAGAAGTGCCTTTCTTAACCACAGATGGAAACAAGGAGAGCAGCGCCTACAGGCTCTGAGAGCCTGCTCTTCTGGAGGGCGTGGAGTCAATGTCTGGCTGCTTTGGTGTAGCCAGGGCTGGTATTTAGGAGACTTGCAGTGTGGGTTCTCAAATGCAAGAATGGGAAGCCCAACACATCTTCAATTGATTGTGATTGATGAAGAAGTCTTTATTTGTATCTACCTCTCTCTGTCTCTCTCCTTCTCCCCCTCTCTTTCTGTACCCCCCCTCCTCTCTCTCACCTTAACTAGAATGCTGAGCCAGGGTGAGGTCAGCATCTGTAAGGAGTGCCAACACTGTTCTAGCAGGAGTGCGAGCTTGAGAACCTCCTTCTATGCTGCAGCCTGGGTCCCTGGGTCCCTGGTGGCTTCTTGTCAGTTCTAGTCTCCTGTTAGTCACTTAGCCCTGGTAGGCCAGGACACCCTGTCCCCCTGTCAGCTTCTGGAGGGCTGTGTTGACAGATGTGTACCACCAAACCCAGAAGTCCTTGCCCTTTTCAATAGGATACGTGGCTTGATTTTCCCCTCCCCCCCAAAAAAAAAAGCTTTTTTTTTTTTTTTTTTTTTTTTTTTTTTTTTTTTGGTGGCTTAGATGAGACACTCCATTTTATTGTTCTCTTTCTGACCTAGGTTACTGGATTCAAGCTTAAAGAATTTAATTTGAGAGATTTATAAATTTAATGTGAGAAAGAGAAAATGTTACTTCAATTGGGGGGGTGTTTTTTTGTTTTTGTTTTTTTGGTTTTTGGTTTTTGGGTTTTGGTTTTGTTTGTTTGTTTGTTTTTTGTCTCTACAGTCTGTCAAACATCTGCTATGCCTAGAATTGTCCCCAAGGCCGGTGGGTAGCCAGCTCTGATCTTCACACAGGCGAAGTCTCCTGTATCATCCAAGCACTTCCTAGACATGTCATGTTCCTGTGACTTATTAATAATTGGTTGCGACCTTTCCAATTTTCCCCTCTAATAGGCTCGCAATGTTTGTTACTTATCTCGTTATGAGCCCAGTTCTCCCAGGTTTTACATTCCTCGTCTGAGGCCCTCAGGTAAATTGGAGGATCACCCGCGTGACGAGATACTGATGAGGGAAGTTTTAAGGCAAATACCAGCTCTGACAAGACCAGAATGTAGTCACATATCCTGGAGACGTGGGTTAACTGTCACCAGCCACCGAATGTGACCACACCATGCCTGGGTTTCCCTCCAGCACTGAGGAGAATATCCCACGAGCAGCGAACAAATGTCCCCATGAAGGAATCAGGTGGAGCTGGCTCTTACTGATCTCACTGAGTGGAGCCACGTTCGAACAAACATCTCTTCAGTCTCAACTTCCTCAGAGGCCGCACTCCTCGGAGCACCTCTCCTAGTCATAAGCATGGTACAAACTTTAATTCTGCTAGAAAATACTCCAGGCTTCGGGCTTCTTGCCCTACTGGAACTGGTTACATATGTACATATATGTGTGTGTGTATATATATATATATATATATATACACACACACACACACACACACACACACACATACATACATACATAATTTCTCTTTAGGCACTTATTCCTGGAGGAAAACTCCATAGAAACTTTGACTTAAGTTGTCTATTTTCAGGTTATATTGAAAAAAAAAAAAAGATGTCAGACTTGTGGCAGATGTCTCTAGCTCCAGCACTCGGGAGGCAGAGGCAGGAGGATCTCTGTGAGTTCAAAGCCAGCTTGGTCTACAAAGGGAGTTCCAGGACAGCCAGGACTAAATAGAGAAACCTTGTCTTGAAAGAAAAAAAAAAAGAAAGAAAGAAAGAAAAGAAACAAACAAACAAAAACCCACTTTTAAAATTCATTTATATAACAAATATGAGTTCCTTGTGTTGTGAGCTCAATAAAGTTAATCAACCCTAAATATCAGTTGTGTGTCACAGCCCAGGTGTGGGGTGTGGGGGAAGCGAGCACGCTCCCTCTGGGCTTCCTCTCAGGTGTTTGGTTCTCTGGCTTCAGCTGGGAGAAGCTTTCGGCGTACTCTGTGGGCTGCTTGGCCAGTTCATCCAGTCTCTCGGGGGAAGTGAGTCTAATGCCTGTTTCTGTGCAAGAAATGACTTGTTGGGATGCCTGGAGGTATTTGGCTTAAGACTATCTCTTGCTTAACCCAAATCACAAGATGTTGACATGGCAACTAGGAATCTAATTCAGTCATTCCTAGCACAGGATAGACCAGGGCATGACAATGAGTGTGTGTGTGTGTGTGTGTGTGTGTGTGTGTGTGTGTAAATAATGCAGATGGCTGCTGAGGTCTGTGCTCGGGAATGACCTGAATCCATCTCTCCTGTAAGGAGGCAAATCCCAAAGCACGGGGTAAGTTCTGCCAAGGCAGGCCTGCCCTCATTTCCCTCACCCAGCAAAGGTAGAGAGAATATGACAGTTTGAGGACCAGACTTTCTTTCCCAGAGTCCCCATGCTGACCACCTTAGTCCTGGGAGAGTGTTCAGAGTTCCTCCCAATTTTTACCCTCCTATCATGTCAACCAGAGCCCCCTTGGTGACAGGTTATCTCCTTCGTGAGCATGTTTGCTCTTCATCTTGTGAAACTCGGGCCCCCAACTTCTGTAAACCATTCACTTGGTGACAATTCCTAAGACTCCACCATTTCTGTCCGTAGATGGTCATGGCTAGTGTACTAGGGGTTCCCAGGTACAGGGCATTTTTTTTTTTTTTTGATTTGGTTTTTTCGAGACAGGGTTTCTCTGTGTAGCCCTGGCTGTCCTGGAACTTACTCTGTAGACCAGGCTGGCCTCGAACTCAGAAATCTGCCTGCCTCTGCCTCCCAGAGTGCTCGGATTACAGGCATGCGCCACCCACCCCCCACCCCTACCCCCCACCCCCTCACCCCCACCCCCGCTAGGGTGTTGTTCTTTAGGATCTCAGTGGCTTCTCCTAATGCCAATGCCTCCAAGAAGGGACAATTAAGCATTTTTACACTTACTTACTTTTATATGTGTGTGAGTGTTTTGCTTGCATGCGCATACATAGATGTGCCGCATTTGTGCTTGGTGCCTAAGGAGGTCAGGATAGGGTGTTGGATCCTCTGAAACTCGATCTGGCTGGTTGTGAGCCACCATATGGGTGTTGGATATGGAACATTGGTTTTCTGCCGAGCAACAAGCGCTCTTCACAGCCAACCCTCCAGCCCCAGGAATGGACAATATTTATAATCGGGTAAAGGAAAATAATCGACGTATCTTAGACAGTGAAGCAAACTGAAAGTCTGCTCTTCCTACCTCTGCTGGCCTTTCAGCCTCCATGAGAAGCAATGATATGTCTTTTGGGGGAGTCTCAAGACTAGAAAGCTCCCCTAGCACAGATGTGTGCCCACGGGCGTCTAAGAAAGCATATGGGTATGTAAGGAACAGAGATTGGGGAACTAAAAGCAACACACAGTCTCTCCCCAGTGCTGTCCCCATCAAGAGTGCCTGTCGCCAACTTCTTAGGACACTGAGCACATGTAAGAACCCATCTCCCGGGTCTGGAGAGATGGCTCAGCGGGTAAGAGCACTGACTGCTCTTCCAGAGGTCCTGAGTTCAAATCCCAGCAACCACATAGTGGCTGGCAACCATCCGTAATGAGATCTGACACCCTCTTCTGGTGTATTTGAAGACAGCTACAGTGTACTCAGATATAATAAATAAATCTTTAAAAAAAAAAAAAAAAAAAAAAGAACCCATCTCCCTTATACCTAGCAACGCACCCAGAATGCTCCTCCAGACCAGACCGGCTGGGTGGGGAGTCTTTGCAACTGAAAGTCTCAAAACAGGCCGAGATGACTGAACAAGACTGACTGGAAGTAGCTCTCCACAGCCCCCTCTCCACAGCCCCCTCTCCACAGCCCCCTCTCCACCCCCACCCCCACCCCCAAAGCAGAAGTCAGCTTTGTGTCTGTGTGTAGCAGGGAGATTCTGAGTGGGGGGGGGGAAGGGAAAGCAACACTGATTAGTCAGAATGCAGTCCTCACTGGAAAACCACCTTTGGAGGGCCAGGAAATGATCATTTTCAGCCTCCTGTGGTTTGTGAAGGATAAACCATACACAGTGTCATGTGAAACCAGAGACACCCGTGTGTTTCAGGAAAGCCCCTCCCTCCCTCCCGGGCTTGGTGGGCTGTCTTCTGCGTGAATCAATTCCTGTATTTTCCTCTGGTTCCTGCCGGAAGGAAATGAGAGGTTTTAGTTCACTGCAGGGAAAGCTACTTCTGCAGCCTCTGGGCCCTTACTGGAAAGCCTCCTGGTGTTTCCCCTATAAGGACCTACAGGTTTAGCTGAGGAGTGAAAGCTATACCCAGATAAGGCCCAGTGACATGTTTCTTGCTACCCAAAGCCATCTGCTCAGCATCTGGCCATCAGCACTCCCAGGGCTTTGAAGGTACCAGGGTGATTAAGGGGAGCCGCCTCTGTGTCAGTTTCCCCTTCTCTGGGGTGATGCTCACAAGGGATGCAGAGATTTAGAAGGCAGCAAGCAGCTTCTCGCATCTGCGGCTCAGCACGGCCCCGGGTCTTCCACGGGAAGGCATTTCACCCGCTTCTGAGAGTAACAGCAGAAAGGACCGAATGCGGGCTTTCTGTCCGCACTGTTCGAAAAGAACCGATATTTGTTTTGTTTTGTTGTTTGGTGAACCCTTGGTCTTGCATTTGACGGGTCAATCAATGTTCAACCACTGAGCTATATTCCCAGAAGAAAAGCATAACAGTTGGAATAATCAGATGCTAAGAAACACTTTCAAAGAAAACACACACACACACACACACACACACACACCCTGAAACTGTCAGGAAGCAGCGTCTGTAGACACAAGAGCATGCCCACTGGTACCAGTGTGACTGGAGTGGATGTCTGAGCTGCTGTGTCAGTCTGGTGGACCTGGAGACACTGCCTTGAGGTAAACTGAAATCCTTCACAGGATGTGTTCATTCTCTAACAAATACATCATCATCGTCTTCATCATCATAAATATCTTTTTCCTCCTCCTCCTCCTCCTCCGTCCTCCTCCTCGGTAAATGCTATGGATAGGACCAGGGCCTTGCTCTTGATAGGCAAGAGCTTTACCGCTGAGCCACACCCCCTCCCTTCTGCAGAGTCCAGATTTGAGTATTTCTTCAGGATCATGTGTTTGTCATATGGTTTTTGGTTTCAACCAATGGTAACAATTTAAGATGGTTATGACCTCATTCTAGGTCCTCTTGCATAACTTGAGCCTCCGTTTTCTCTGTTACTAAGTGAGGGTAATAGCAGTATCAACCTCTGAGAGCATCTATGTATTTTAATCCAAAAACCACTGCATGTCCTCAGAACGTCAGGTACCGAGGACACAGAAGGAGTAACACTAGAGATATCCCCAGACCGCCCTGCTACTGTGGTACAGAAGGCAGAGCGAACAAGTCTGCAAGCAAAGACACAGTGAGTTTACAGAGTGTGCAGTGCCTTGGAAGAAGAGAACAGGGTTTGAAGGAAATAGAGACATTTAAACTAAAGGATGGAAAAACAGTGTTATAGGTGAAGGAAGGACAATGTGCCACGACCCTGAGGTCGGCTCTCTTTGAAGGCTGAGCGAGACTGTGTGGATAACATACCCTTGGAGAGAAGACCTGTGGACGGATGGTACAGGTGCGTCACATCCGGGCCCAAGCTATACATCTAGGTTATACATCAGGGAGGCAGCAGAAGGCTTCCAAGGATGCTGAGAAGCCACCAAGAGACTTTCACCACAGGCAAGATGTCACCTCCCAGATTTTGGATAAGGCTTCCCTGGCTTCCCTGCAAAGAGAAGGGGTGGGAGTCATCGTAATGACTGAATCAGCAATGAATGCCTAACATTTCCTAAAACATTCGATGCACACACTTACCCAGTCGTGTTAGCAATTTTTGTTAATGATAATTAACAAGAACACATTATAGCCGGACTGGGTTAAATAAATCCAGCATGTACACCAGGAATTAAAATGTCATCTCTGATTTCAGTTACTATGATGTCAGAAGGGGGGAGGGTGGTTGAGTGTACCGACTTAGGTAGTACTCAAATCTAAAGCTAATTAGAATTCCTTACTTTTAAAGCGTATTGTTGTCTTTATACAAAGTTTTAACAGATCAAAGTTGTGATTTTTTTCACCATTAAATTAGTATACTCGTCTTAAAGAAAGCACCTTTTGAAGAAATACCTTGCAGAGACCACCATGCTTGATTTTTTGAAATTTACTTTTTGAAGGTAAATCGCTAAAAGCGTCAGTTGGACTGAAGAGCTCTAGCCAGGGACGTTGACGTCCCTGATGTCAGGGATCCAGGAGGCTGTCCCTGTTGGTATCTACCACTCTGGTCTGCAAATGAACCTTTCATTCCCTCCCTTTGCTGTCCTGTAAACCCCTGACGCCCCTGGTCCCCCAGGGCGCCAGCGAGCAGTCTCTACTCCAGTAGAGACTGAGTGAGGTCCTTCCGTCGTCCTGATAGAGGAGGGATTCCCACTCTGGAGGTATCTATCTCTTTCTTTCCACGTTGCTCCCATCAATCTTGATCTAACACTTCTGACTGAAATGAGCACATATGTAGAGAGAGAATGCGTGCCTGGAAAGCCAGCAGACACAGAATTCTCAGGCTACCGGAAAACCAAGACACCACCACTCAGTTCCCCTTGCTGTTCTGTTAGAATTAAGTGCTTGGTGACATTTTCTTAACCTCCAGGCCCTGGCCAGAGGATGCCCAAGTCGTTATTAAAGAAATAGAGAGCTTGTAGCAGGGTTGGGGATGTGGCTCCGGGGTAGAGCTCCAGCCCCAACCCTGGGCTCACCTCTGGGGCTGAAACAAACCAACACTAAAAAGTCATGGAAGTAAATGCCAAGAAAGCCGCTGGTGAACTTTCTCAGACCTCTCGAGGCGGGGCTCTTTCCCATCACGTGACCGGGTAAGGCTGTTGTAAGGACTGGGCTTAGGATCCTACTATATGATGGGTACTAACTACCTTAACAACTGCTGTCTTTCAGGCAACTATCAGATACCAGATACAATTAAAAAAAGAGATTCTCATGTTAAGAGGTAGAATGAGTTTGGATATTAGAAAATAGTGCGAGGACTTTTGACCTATGATCTGTGACCTTCATTTGACTTTTGAGCCACGTTGAGGCCTGCACAGGAGCCCCGTCCCGGCACTGGCCACAGTTAGTCTCCTTGGAGTCCTCTTCAAGTCAAAGCCTGGCTGTGCTGTGCAAGGTGGCCCTGTAAATCCTTGAAATGACACTTGTAACCTGGGCGTCTGAGAAGCCAAGGGGGCTGCGGTTTCAATTCCCTCTGTCCTCTGCTTCTCTAATTATCGTTGTAATGCTCTAATGCTAAGTAATGATGCCGCTAATGCACGCTGCATTTCGCACACAGGTGCCAGCTGTTACCTCGCTGGGCAGCTGACCCCACAGCGCAGACTAGGCGGATTCACGGCCCAGCCCTGCCCACACAAACAAAACAAAGAAAGCCCAGCTTTCCATCCACCCACCCGCCCGCCCGCCCTCCCTCCTTCCCTCCCTCCCTCCCTCTTCTCCTGCAGGAGGCCCTGCGCAGAGTCCCTGGCATGGCTCTCCTCGTTCTCAGCCTCCTTCCCCTGTCTGCCCTCCCTCTCATCCGTGGTTTCTTCCTGCACCAGAAATCCAGGAAGCCGCCCCCCACCCCACCCCGCGTTTCCTCTACCCACATTTTCTCCGGGGCCCTGAGTCACACACACACACACACACACAGTTCGGCTCGAGCCGGAGTTCTCCTTTCTTCTCCTCATGAGAAAACCCAACTCTTCCATTTCTTCCATTCTTTTCTGCAGCTAGAGCTTGTCAAAGAGGTTGCTTGGATTTGAGTGTGATAACTTTCATCATTAATTTTTTTTCTTAAAAAAAAAAAAAGGGATATTAAGGGCTAATGACCAGAGAACAAACGTGAGGCTGTTGGCTTTACAGACACACTCACACACGCACACAAAGACCTTTCACACTCCTCGGTGGAACAGCCTTCAGCAGACATCTGCAGGATGAGTTTTTTTTTTTTTTTTAAACTTTAATCTCACAATTCATTGTGTCTGTGGTGATGGTTCCGCCGCTGAAAGGGTCTAACAGCAGCCAACTTGGCACACAATTTAAATGTGAACCGGGGGGCTTTGTGCACCTTTATGATGACTGCTTTTTGACTTATTGCCAAAACTCAAAAAACAAAAACAAACAAACAACCACTGCCTCCCCACCCCCACCCCCAAGGGGTGGGTTGGCGAGCGGCGGGGGGGGGGGGGGGGGGGAGGAGAGAAACGAGAGTTGCAGTTGCTAAACGGGGTGGAGGCTTCTTTAATCCTGACAGCACGGATGCTAGCAGGGGTCACCGCACATCTGCTCTAGCAGAGACAAAGGGCAAGGTGGGGCGGTGAGGCCGGCGCGGGGCTCCTGCCGGGAGTCGGGCCTGGCGAAGGGGGCCGCAGCCCCGCCGCAGCGTTTAACCTTGACTTCTGCCTCTTGGCTTCTGGCACCGGAGCAAAGCCGGGCCAGATGGGCGTCCTGATTGTAACGACCCCCCCCCGCCCCCACCGCGTTCCCCCCCACCCCGCCCTTGCACAGATGTCGCAGGCTGTCCCCCCACCCCCGGCCCCCGCCACGCCGCCCAAGAAGGCGGCCAAGGCAGCTCAGCCTCCTTCACCCTCCCTGCCCGCCCGATCTGGGCGCCCTCGCCTCCTCCACTCGGCCTGGCCCCGCTGGGACCTGAGCGCCCAGGCCAGCTCCGGGTGTCCCCGCGGGAGTCCCCGGGAACAAAGGCGAGCCTGTGTGCGGCCGGCTGGGGGGCGTCGTCCCTGCAGCTGGTGCGTCCCTCGGGGCTGAGCACCGCTCTGTCCCCGCGGCCCCAGGCCCGGCTGCCCCGCGGGGCGCCAGGGAAAGGCCGGAGGAGAGGGTGGGGGTGGGGAGAGATCTGAGGTTCAGAGACCAGTGCTCCAGGACAACAGTGTCGCCCGCGCCCGGCACGTCCATGGAGACAAACCAAGCAGTGACAGGCCGGAGGCGGCTCGAGGGATCCATAATTTATGATGTCGTTCTACCAACTGGGTTTGGGATTTCACAAGCTTTGTCTGTTTCCTTGCCATTTGTTGCTCTCTGAGTCCTTTTGGAGAAGACTCTTTCCCCTTCCGAGACAGAGAGAGCGGTTACTATGTTGAATTAATCATGTAAGAAGAAAGTGGGGTTTTGATGGAGGCGTGAGCGAGTAGGGTAAGGGGACACGGGTAAGAGGGCAGGTGGCTCAGGACCTTGTATAATGGACTGTCCTAGATCATTCAGAACAAAACAAACCCTAAACATCCTTCAGACCCTCCCACCACTACGGCCAGCCATCTTGATGCTTCTTTTTTAATAAATAAGGCGTTTGGTCCTCATTTTTTCCTTTAGCAGGCCTGAAGTGAACACTCTCCCCAGCAAATAACGCCCCCCCACCCCCCACCCCCCGTGCCCGGAAGGGGAGAGTTAACGCTTCTTAACAATGTTCTCTGTTGATCCCCGAGAGGACTCTTGCTTTGCTGACCCTCCGTGCTTCCAGTTTAGAATTCTTCCGGGACCCTTGGGCAAAGGTCCTGAAAATTCCTTGAATTGTTTTAGTGACCGAGAAGGCTTTAAGGATTTTTACCAATTTTGGAGCAATAAACGGAGTTTTGTGTGCAGCAAAGGACCCAAGACTAGGGGCCTGTTCTTTCTTGTTACCTTTCCCCCCTCTCTCTTTTTCCTTTGAAAACTGTCTTCAGGACTTGTTCTCTTTTTCCTCCAAGGTGGCGGAATGGAACCAGCTAGCTAGCTCTCGCTGCGGTGTTCTGCTGCAGAGACCCGAGGAGGGTGTGAATGCCAAGAGGTTTTAGAGGACAGGCTCCATCTTGGTTGCTGCAGGGACAGGGAAGTCCTTCCCCGGGACAGAATTGACAGGTCTGGAGAGAGCTGTCTGCCCCTCAAGCCAAACCTCCTACCCAGATGGCTGGGGCACTGTGTGGCTCCCAAGTGACCAAGTGGAGCTGAAGCCAGTCTCTGTGGTGCTAGGCAACTGTGCTTAGTCACACAGTTAGTGACCCAGTTGTGACACACCCTAATTTCCCCCTTTCTCTTTTGCAGCACGCCCTCTGTTAAAAAGAGCGTTATTTCACATCTTGCCAGCTTGATTTTAGAAACTGCCCATATATACATGGAAAAGCAAAAACGGCCAGAGGCAGGAAACTGAAGTCAGCCTGTAGATTCAACTAGGCCAGGAGTGGGTTTGCTGAAAGGGAATAAAATATATCTGGGTGTGGAGAGTGGAATCTCGCTAATGGCTGAGGAGAAATGCCTTCCAAGTTCAAGGATAGCTCTTTTTGAAGGGAGCCTGAAAGAGAATCGGTGAGAAAAAGAAAGGGGCTTCCTGGTCGCTTCGACTTGGCCATTTGTAAACCGAAAGTGGGGCTGAGGGAGGCAGGAAAGGGAAGAAGAACCCTCAGTTTGGAGGTTTGTGTGGGTTTTTTAACTTCTTAAAAATAGCATTTCTTTTACCACAGGGGCACAGGAACTTGTAAATAAGAACTGCCAGCAATAGTAAACAAATCAGTCTGGGCCCTTTTATCTGAAAAAGTTCTCTCTCTCTCTCTCTCTCTCTCTCTCTCTCTCTCTCTCTCTCTTTCCCGCAGCAAAACAAAAAATTCCCCCTCCCCCTCAAGTCTTCTTTGCTGGTGTCCGTCCAGGAACAAACAGCCTTCTATAGAAATGGTCTCCAAAAGTTCAGGAACAAAAAAAAAAAAAAAAAAAAAGTCCCCACTGTCTGAGTACCAACAAAAACGGCCTCTGCTGCATACTGGAGCTTTTCTGTCCTGAATTTGTGGTCTGCTATCAGAGTCCTTTAATTTCTCTGAACAGAGGGCTCTTTGGGAGAAGAAAGGGTGGGGGTGGGGAAGCCGCACCGGAATCGTCTTTTTTTCCCCCTTCCTTTGCTGTTTTCTTCCAGTCAGCAAGGAGTGCATGGCTGGCTCTGATCTGCCCCAGCGTCTTGCTGAGGTGGGAGCCTTGAAGGGTTAAGGGAGGCCACCACCAGTTTCCCCGCTGCGTGGGCCAGCTAGACAGGCCCCCATCTCAGAGCTGTTCATAGAAAAGAGACACCCCACTCCTGACACCCTTTATCTCCTTTGGAGATTTTCCTTTTACTGTGTGTTTAAAATGCTTTTCAGTGATGACTGTCTTTTTTAAGCCAGAGGTTTCCTTTAACCACTGGGAATCACTTTCAACCTGGTCAAAGGAAAGGAATGTTAGGGATGGGGAGGGGGGGTGGGGGGCACAGGACACAGACACTACGACTACTATTTGAGAGCTTGGATAAAAAAAATAATAATAATTGTGGTTAACTTTTAATAGCCAACCTCTTAATTTTCGATAGTTGGCTACTTGTTTGTGGGTTGAATCTTTAATTTCATTGAATTCAGCCTGGCACACTTTGAGCAGTCTCAACAAAAGTCACATGCTTTCTCTAGGGCCCGGATTCGGGGTGGGAGCTAGATGCACCGGAGCCCCGCTCTCTGGGCAACACATTCAACCTAAGCTGAGCGAAGAAAGAATACTTACATTTCCCTTTTTTTGGTATTGGAGATCCAATTTACAACACTATCCATGCAAAGAAAGTGTTCTCTCTTTGAACTAAACGCCCACATCAAGAGACCCTATTTAAGACAACTTTTGGATAAACGTATGTGTTTTTCAGCTAAAACTGCAGACAGAAAGCCTTCCTCTCGCCGAGGGGCTGATATCCCGCACTGAGACTAAATAACAAAGGTATCATATGGGAAAGAGATGGTCAAAGCGGAGAGTCAGCGTGAACTTGAGCACCAGAGGAAGAAGGACTGTGTTGTAGGGCCAGGGAGAAACAATAGAAGACGGTGCTTCACTTAGTGTTTTCTAGTTCTGTGCTTGTGGGAGCTATAATCGGGCCACCTTCAGGGACTTACTCTGCCATTACTGCACCCCGCCCTGGCTCTGTCCATCTCAAGCCAGCAGAACCCTGAAGGTCCCATAGCAGAGGATCTTTCCTCGTCTGTTCTTTAAATCCCTATTCGCCATTCACCGGAAGCCGGGAACTGAGTAGAGCTGAAAGAAAGGCAGTTCCAGTTTGGGAGGGAAGACATGGGCATGCATATCTTATAGAGCTAAGGATCATGGGAAGAGATGTGGATAAGCGAGTTGTGAAGAGAGTCATCCACAATGCTGGTGTCACTACTATTACGTCTGCCTGTCAGACATAGTCTCTTCAGTCCAGGAATGTGTTTTGCCTTTCTTGTGGTTCTTCTATTCTTCTTGTACCACAAGACTTGGCATTTTCTTCCACTCCCAAATCTGTTCCATCTTTACTCCAGGGGTCCTGAGATATCTTGCCGTCACGATCCCCGGTCTTCTTATCTGTCCGGCATCCAGGGAGCTGGTATATGTGGTTATTTCCCACGAATCACCAAATCACTTACATTCCTGGGGAAGAACTTACCTCCCTCCTCCCTTTCCCGATCTTTCTCTTTCTAAACTGGGTTCTTCATGGTCAGTGTATTCTTGTTGTTGATTAAAATATGAGTAAGAGAAAGAAGTGAAATGAGACCGGGGAGAGAAAAGGAACCAGGGCTGTAACTCCTTTTTTAGTGGGGCATAGGGCCCTGGCCTGGGTCGGGCTTAGGAAAGTACCCTAGGGCTAACTCTACATTGACTGGGCCGCCCACATCCTATTTACTTCGGGGCCTCTGCCTTCTTGTTGGGTGGCAGGGATTTCCTTCACAGGGCCCTCGGAAGTTGGTTATGAGCTGTCTCCACTGCAGTATGTATGGACTATTGAAAGGCACCCTCGGGGCTGGTAAGATGGCTCAGCCGGTGTGGGTGCTTGCCACCAAGCCTGACGATCTCACTCCGTATTTGTAAGGACATTAGCCGTAATGAAGTTGTTGGATTCGCTGATGTATTACGATGTCCCTATAGTCCTGACCACGAGGACGGACGGAGCCATGACACAAGGATTATTCCTTTCTTCAGAGCTTCTTGAGCAGGCGACACTCTTCAGCATTGGGGTATCCCTGAACAATGCATGCCTGCTGGCAGTTTTCCCCCCAAGAAGGAGTGATAGTGAATATTCTCAATTATAGTGAAAGTCTGCCGGTGGCCTTGGGCGATCATACACAGAAGGTCACAGACATGTGTCTTTGGACCACTTAAGCTTTAGGGGGGACAAAAGCTAAGCTGTGGCATGGAAAGAGGAAGGATTCATCAGAAGAGGGGGGCACAAGCACACGCGACTCCGCTAGGCGTAGAAGCATGACAGTTTTAAGGAACTGAAAGAGGTCCAGCTCCGGCAGACTGTAGGCAGGATGCTGAGAGACAGGACTCGAGGCTACAATGAGCAGGGCCCTGTAAGCCATGCACGGGAGTTTTGATTTTACCTTAAAAGGCAAAGGGAAGCCACCGTAGGGTTGTAAATGCCGTGTGCGTGCGTGTGTGTGTGTGTGCGTGTGTGTGCGTGCGCGCGCGTGCACTAACAAGATTGAAGTGTTAGAGGGTCCATTTGGTTGTTAGAGAAGAACAAGAGAGGGTTGAGGGTGCCAGTGAGAGGTCCTGTGAGGTAGACTAAGCCTGTGAAGCTCAGACTACAACAGAGTAGAGGTGGGCGAAGGGGTGAGCCGTCAGGATGGTATCTGAGAGGGCTTGTGGTGGTTGAATAAGAAGAGTCAAGGATAGTCCTAGGCTTCTGGCTTTAAGCAACGAGAGAGAGTGTGGCATTCAGTGAGGCTGGAAACAAGGGGACAGGGGGCATGCTGGGTGTGTGTGTGTGGGGGTCTTTGTCTTCTGCATGTTGAAATTTGGGACAGCCAGGTGGGAATACGTTTGGGAACACTGCTCATCGGTGGCAAAGCGACAGCACAGGCTTGAGAAAAAAACGCTTCTCTTATCTGTGTTTATTTATGCTGAGGTCTCAGATCTTTGGTCGTAAGGAAAGAAATTTACTCAAGCTAGCTCAGTTAAAAGAAGGTACTGCCCCAGCACAGCAGGCTTCAAAGAGCATTGCTCGTGGGGAAGCCCAGAGCAGGGGGCAGCTCTTCTGAACTTTGCAGAGCAAAGTGGACCCTCGTTCATTTTGACTCCCCTCCCCCTGCACTGTAGCATACCAGGGCGGATCCATGGAGCTCTTACCCTCCACGGACTCCTGTTCTATCCCCTGCCTGACTCAAGGAAAGTCTGGCCTGAAAGGATTACCTTAGGCTCTGCCACAGTGTGTTCTTCTCTTTATTCATATTCTTGAAAAGAGAAGATCTCGTTGGCCAGTGAGTAGTGTATTAGCAGTGTGTTGGCTCCAAGGGCTCATTTTTGGTCCAAGCAGTGATATTCTCTCTCTCTCTCTCTCTCTCTCTCTCTCTCTCTCTCTCTCTCTCTCTCTGTGTGTGTGTGTGTGTGTGTGTGTGTGTGTGTGTGTGTTGATTCCATGTAAGGGGTGTGGTTTAGCTGTGTTTAATACATAGAACTTTTAGTGTGAATGTATACAGAATGCTGATATTTGCTTCGTTAGGCAGTATATGAGTGCCAGTCCCACTGGTGCTGGAAGCAGAAAGAAAGCCCCAGTGAGAACAGCCTTACCATCAGTAACTTCTTGGCTGTCTTACCTGTATTGTTCTTTGGGGGGCTTCAGTTTCCTGGCTGTAAAATCAGTGATGCAGTCTCATTTGCTGGGAGAGAGTTAAAGGAGCTGCCCCCAAGGCGAGGAGAGGAAAACACAGGGTCACATCCCCTTCCAGTTTGTGGAGGTCACTGCTTATCAGCATGCAGGGCACATACTTGTTCAGTCACTGTTTGGGGTGGTGAGCCCAGAGCTGGGACTCGAACAAATGTGTATGACTGAACTTACCCTTTATTCCGTTCCGAAGGAGTCGTAGCCACTCCCTAACAGTTGGGAGAAATGAGCTGAGAAGCGTCGTTGAGGCCAACCGTGGGGATGCCTGCCTGTAATCCTAATACCCAGAAAGCAGATGCAGGCGGATCTCTGTGGGTCCAGCCAGAGCTATGTAGTGAGAGAGAAAGAAAGGAAGGAAAGAAGGAAGGAAGGAAGGAAGGAAGGAAGGGAGGAAGGAAGGAAGGAAAGAAGGAAAAAAGAAAGAAAGAAAACCCAAACGAAAAGTCATTGAGCAGTACTGTCCTGCTATCTCTAAAGGACACATACACTTTTCATTTATATTATTTATTTAACTTTTTGTAGGTTTTTTTTTTACATAATAGAATAATGAACATACAATAAAAAATGAACGAAAGCTATATACTTTAAAAACGTCTGATTTTCATAGTCTAGACTAGTGATTTACACTATATTCTAGTTTCTTTCTTTGGGTCTAGAACATTTTTTGTGACAGAATAGTATCTATTCAATGAGGACCACATCGACCGAATCACAAATGTGCTCCAGGTTAGAGCTGGAACATTTTGATGTATTATATTTAAGGCAGGACTGATGAAGCCGAGCCTAAGGCTGCAATCTCCTTAAAGACCATCAACCGACCATTATGAAATACGGTGGACATCAATTTTACCCTCGTTTTGGTTTCTACCTCGCAAGTGAGTGTCAGGGATTCCGAGGAAGAATGACCATAGAGAATTTGCTCCATACAAATCTGTGGCTATTATTAGGGCAGGAACCGCTTCATCTTTGCAGCGCTAAGTGAGGTGGAAATGACGAGGTGTGAGGAGCAAGGAGGCACACTTATGTAAGTACTCCATTCTAGAACGAATGTCCTAGATGGAGGTAGACCAGAAGGAGTTCAGAGCTAGCTCCTTTCAAAGGACAGGATAAGTAAAAATGTCTCTGGTGTCAAATGACAGTCACTCTCCTCTGAGCGCCAAGGCAGCCAGAGGCTCCCTTCAGCAGGGAACTCATTCTTTACCGAAAGGTAACTTAGCTAGCCGAGTTAACCATCCCGGGAGAAGGGAAAAGCGAGGTGCAGCTCCAGGGTGTGTCTTGATGTAGCTGAAGCCCAGAGAACGTGTGGAGAAGAGCTCCAGAGAGGTGGGAGCAGTTTTCAAATACCCGTGCTTTCCAGTCTTCATGCTGCTAGGACAGAACGCCGGCGTCTGGGGGACTTATCCACTGCCTGCAGTTCTCGAGGCTACGAAGTCTACGATTAAGAAAGGCAGTGCTAGGGTCGGAGATGGAGACTTCCAGCCTCACCCCTGTGTGGAAGAGAGGTTGAGTGATTTCTTCTGGCCTTCTTTACACTGATTTGAATGCCATCTGTAAATGCTCTGACCTCATGACACAGTCACCGCCCAAAGGCCCTGCCTGCTAATGTCATCACTCCGGGGGTGACCATGCCACACATGAATTGAGCGTGAGCACTTCATTCTACATTAGCCATGTCCATATTTACCTTGGATTATCTTAAATTATTAACAAAAATTAAAAAAAAAAAAACCCAAGCCGGACTGTGGTGGCGCACGCCTGTAATCCCAGCACTTGGGAGGCAGAGGCAGGTGGATTTCTGAGTTTGAGGCCAGCCTGGTCTACAGAGTGAGTTCCAGGACAGCCAGGGCTACACAGGGAAACCCTGTCTCGAAAAACCAAAAACCAAACCAAACCAAAACAAAAACAATTGAATAAAAACCATTGAAGTGCTGGGGGGGGGGGAATTCATGCAGTGACAGCAAGTATTTGTGACCAGACATGTGTACAGCGCCTTGCCAGCCTCAGATGTACCCTGGTGTGCTTTCTTTTCGGGGAGCCTCATCTATATATCCAATACTCCCTATAACTATGGAGGAAAGCCATAGAGTCTCTGGGAAAATATTGTTTGCAGGTCTCCTGAGCTCTTCTGTTACGGGAGAGGTGTTCAAGGCACTCAGACATTAATCTTTGCCCTCAGAGCTAAGTGAGGATGTCGGCTCGCCTCTGGGGTGGCTTTACCTCAGTATTTACTAGGCTTTTTCAGTTGTACACCATAGGAGAACAAGCAGTCGCAAGCAGAAGCCTCTCGGTTCCCCTCCTCCTCCTCCTCCTCCTCCTCCTCCTCCTCCTCCTCCTCCTCCTCCTCCTCCTCCGCCATCTTCTCTGTTTTGGAGATCACGCAGCACAGGCCGAGAGCACATTATTGGAGATCCAGCCAGCCGAGGGGCTGTTTGATATGGTTCTAGCTTCTTACCACATGGGCAATGTCGTATGTCCTTATTGATTTATACCTGATTGGTCCAACCTGGATCAGGATCAGCCTGATACATCCCATCGTTTCTGACCACTATGCTTAGAAACGAGGAGATTTGTTTCAACGAATTCCTCTTTAATCATCAACTTCCCAAGGAAAGACAAATGTTGGCTTTTTCTCCTCTTTTCTTTCCTCTGTTCTCTTGCTATTTACTAGCAATACTTATCCCCCCTTCCCAAAATACTTACTGAAATCCTAAATCATTGCACTCGAGCACAGGGGTGGGGGGGGCGCTCTGAATCAGCCAGCAATCGAGTCACTCTGACTCCAGACCCAGTGGAGGGTATTGGAAGAAAAGGGCCTTACCTAGGTTAAGGGGAGGGTCAGAGGTCTGAAGCAGAGCAGCTGTCTTACAGGGCTCCTGTGCTGGGAGTCTCCCTTTAAACCATCCAAAGGCCACCGTTCAGAGCTGCAGCCTTGGATTAGGACAAAGGAATAGAATGCTAGGTTTGATTTGTGCTTGTGCCTGTAGTATATGTGTGTGTGTGTGTGTGTGTGTGTGTGTGTGTGTAGTTCACGCTTCTCCAGAGTTCCCACGCGAAGCCTTTTCCTTGTTTTCACATCAGGTCCTTGCTTGATACCTTTGTTCCCCAGCGGCTCGCCTTCCTCCCCCTAACAGCTGGACACATCACCATCCCATTTTTCTATTGGTTGTGACTGAAGTAGCTTGGGGTTAATTATTTCCCCAGCAATTGACAAAGAATCTTGACGAAGAGGAAAGTGACATTGTCCCTTAAACAGCCCCCCCTCCCCTGCACACACACCCCCTGCACACCCCTCCCGCTCCACCTCGACCCTCCTCCCCCCTCCTCCTCCCCCCTTTCTGCAAGGAGCCCAGCAGGGCAGTGGCCACTTGGTCTGCGGAAGTGAGTGGATAACAGATGGGAAGTGGAGAAAAGATTTTTATTCAGGGGGAAAGGCAGAAGACCCAGAGGCCGCCATTCCGCGGAGACTGCGGGCAGGCGACACAAGCCCGGTTTGTCTTTGCCTGGATTCAACAGAAAATGCAAACAAGTTTGGGTTTGTAGCTCTCCCTCACCCCTGCACTTCTGTTGAAGGTCTGAATCCTTGGCAGTCGCAAAGAGGCGACGGGTCCCCTAAGATTAGTAAAAAATATGACCCTGGACCGCCCCAGAACCTTTCCCCTCCCCGCCCCCCCCCCCAGCTTCTGCGCTCAAAAGACCAGAACTCAAAGCCTCTGCCTGGTCCGTGCGTGCGCCTTAAGCCTGTTGGTGGCTTTTGTTATTTTGACTGGACCACTAGGTAAGCCAAGCTAGCGTACTGGTTGAATGGACATTTGGGTCGGCTGGTGCTTGGGGAAGACACAAATGATTGATGGTTGTTAGGGGCAGGGCCCTAGCTTCCCAGCCGGCTTTTTGCAACACAGCTTCCTAGGAAAGGTAAAACAAAACAAAACAAAACAAAACAAACACCTCCTTTTGGTGCCCCGACTCCCATGACGACGGGCTGCTCCAAAGTTTTACCAGCAGAACGTACGTCTGCGGGGAGAGTGGGTCCAGATGCTGCAAAACATATTCACGCGTGGCCTCCATCTACCCGCCAGCCATGCGGAGGACAGCCACCCGTGCCCAAAGTCTGGTCTGGATCAGGCTCAGCTGTACCCTGAGCATTGGGTGTGTGGCGTACGGAGCTCACAGAGTTCAGTGGGAACGGAACAAACCGAAGGGAAAAGGCATTTTTTTTCTTGTCTCTTTGGCAAGTTGCCCTTCCTGGGTGATAGGACACTGGGAGACCTTGGGGGACACCCTGGTGGTGGAGGGACTCCATGTCCCAACTATGGTAACTCTTTGGGGAGGGCGCTTGTTCTCTGGTTCCCGCCCCGCTCCCCTCCCCCGCAAAAGGTTCCAGTTGCTCAGGGGCTGGGATACAAGTGGCTAAGAGTCGTCGCTGGGGAGGGGTCCCCCATAGGACCGCCTTGAGATGCTGCCAGTGAAGGAGCGCCCTGCTGCACAAAGGCCACGCTTAATGGATTCTTGCAGATAAAAAGAGCCCTGCTACCTTTCTTTCCTATAATGGCCCCTGAGGCTAATGTCTTAAAGAGGAAACAAAAGGATTGTTTTACAGTACACAAGTGAGGCTGACGCGCTGGAGGTTGGGAGTTAGAGTACTAAATACTGGGAGAGATGGCCCCCTCTTGTTAACCCTTTCCCTCCCGCAGCCTCCGGGACTCCCTCGGCCTTTCATTCCTACCCACCGCCTGGAACGCTCGAGGTCGTGCCCGGAAGGGACCATGATAAGACCTCTAACCAGCCTCGTTCCTTTCTCTGTTTTCCTGCAGAGTAACAGAGGGCAAAGATCAGGGGGCCTCTTTTGCTTTGCTACGAATTCAGAAGGCAATCGGAGTAAAGAGGGACATTTCTTACGACCCGGCCCGGGTGACTGCTGAGCCACCTGGATTTTAAGGCTCTTGGAGACAGGCGCGCCTGGGCCCCAAGTAGCATGCTCTGTGGGCACCTAATTGAGGTTTCAGAGAAGGCAGCGCTGCTCTGAGAGCCCAGGCAGCGTGGAGAGGCAGCTTGCCCCGGCCCTGGGGAGAGTTCTAGGGGTCGTCAGGTGTGGGCAGACTTTGGGTGTGAGTGGTGTGTGCACGTGAGTGTGTGTGCCCGCTTACCCCAGTGCGTCTGACAGGAAGTTCATATTTGCAAACTCCGATGCCGGTGGGGGTGGGGGTGGGGGGCAGAAAGAGAGAGAGATACAGAGACACACACGCAGAGACAGAGACAGAGAGGGTGAGTGGGTGTCTTAGTTTCTTCTGCTTCCTGGCTTTTTGTTCTGGCTCCCGGAGAAGATTTGGAAAAAAAAAAAAAAAAAAAAAGTTAAATAGCAGTTGAAGACAAATGATCTAAGGAAAAAAAAAACTCAACAACAAAAATGCCCACGGGGATGGTTTTTAAAACCCTTTATTATGGAAATCCATTGCTTACACAAAAAGGGAGAGAATGATATTTATTCAGTGGGTCTTCAATTTGAGGGTGTATCAGAGTAGCTGAGCAGAATCCTCTGGGGGGCTTGTTAAAACACAGATTGCTGGGTCCTAGCCCCAGAGGTTATTTTATTTGGGAGACCTGGGGCTGGCCCCAGCCTGAGGCTTTGCAACTTGTTAGAATTCCCAGGTGCCGCTTCTGGCCACAGAGATCCTTTTGTAACCCTCTCCTGGCTTCAGTGTGTGGAACAAGTTCTCCACTCCTGAGCCTCTGTCCCCTCCCCCACCTTGCTCGGTTTGCTAGGGGGTTTTAAAGCAAATCGCAGATATTCTGTGGCTTCACCCATGTGGGGTGATTTTTAATTCCGTGGTTAAGTAGGGAGGACTGTAAACTATGGGAAGTCGTAGAAAAGCTTTTCATAAGCTTCCAGGAAGTCCCAGTGCCCGTCTGGCCATTTCACTGGGGAGGAGTCTAGCACCTCTCTATTAAAAGCCATGCCTGTCGGCATAGGTGTGAGGCCCTGGGTTCCACCCCTTCACCCCTCCCACCCTCAATACCCCCCCCAAAGAAATAAAAGCAGCAATGCTCTCGTGTAGGTGCTGTGGTCCCAGCTCTCCCTAACGTCCATTCTCAGTGTGCCCTCACATACTACTATGGTCTTCTGTCCTCTAAAGTGCGTTTCTAACAAGTGACCTCAAAGGATGTGATTTTGAGCTATTTCGAATGCTCAGACTTTTCTTAGGGATGCTGGACTCAGACTCTTGACAGTACTTCCGGCCTACTTCTCTGTCACTTTTTTTTTTTTTGTTTTGTTTTTTGGTTTTTTGAGACAGGGTCTCTCTGTGTAGCCTGGAACTCACTCTGTAGACCAGGCTGGCCTCGAACTCAGAAATCCGCCTGCCTCTGCCTCCCAAGTGCTGGGATTACAGGCGTGAGCCACCACGCCCGGCCTCTGTCACTTTTTAAAGTCCTTATTGGGAAAGGAGATTTCAGTCGCAGCTCCTGGGCACAGACATCACTGAAGCCCAGAGTGGCCTTGTATCATGAGTAGGTCCTGGCATGGTCTGTCTGGCTCTGTGTCTTTCTTTTGCTCCCAAAAGCCACTGAGGAGCTCCTTACATTCCTCTTGATTTGGCTCCAATGTGAGACCTCTGCTCAGACTCCTTGACTTTCCACTGGGTCACTTCTAAAAAGATTCTTCTCTCTCACCCTTCCAGAGCTTACTTAGGACTCCTTCATCCTCACCGGGATGCCCCACCCATTTCAGACACCCCACCCATTTCAGGCACCCCGCCCACCTCAGACGCCCCACCCACCTCAGACGCCCCACCCATTTCAGACACTCTACCCATCTCAGACGCCCCACCCATCACCTCAGACGCCCCACCCCCATCACAAGCTTACCCTCAGACAAACCTCCGCAGACTCCCCGGAGGTTAGAGGGTTACTCTTTTGTATGATGGGGGTCCTCTCTCCTTTCCAGATTCTCCAGGAAGTCATACATCTGCTGCTGAAGGAAAGCTCTGGGGATGGCGCTCACTCGGGCCCCTGGAGCTTTGTTCATATTTGCGGGTCGCCTCTTGTTTGTATGTTTTCCTTCCTGCACCAGCCTGGAATCAGCTGCCACTTTCTGTTTTCTCCTGGGTCTCTCCGCTTGCTTTTGCTTTCCTAGCCTTTCTCAAAGCAGCGCATGTTTGCTCCCCTTTGGGTCCTCATGCACCTCGTTCTGTTTGGTGGCCTGTCTGTGATGCCGTGTGGTGTTTCCGTTGTGGTCAGGGAAGGTTGGAGACCACATAGTGCTGGGTTCTAGGCTACTTTGCTCGTTCGGCCAACCTGTGTGAACCTCTGCTGTATGCCAGGCACTGTTTGAAGGCTTGTAGCATTGAGCAAGTCAGACATGTTCCTGCATTTGACTGGCCGTCCTTCTTGCCCGTTCCATGCCTGTGGAGTCGGCCGCTAATGGATTGGAAATATGTGAAAAAAATTACATCTGTCCTAAACATATACAGACTTTCTGATTATTATTATTCTCTATACATTATAACTAATTTGTTTCATATTATACCTGATTTACATTATACTAGGTCTTATTGGTAATTTAGAGATGACTTGAAACAAGTCTTCTTGAACTGTTTCTACCCAGGACCTCTTTTGTTCAATAAATTTTTATGGGGCCTAAGTATATAGGTATATAAAACAGACATAAATTTCAAACCATTCTTTGAGATACATTTAACTTTATTATAGTTATTAAATGTGAAAGCAGCTAGGCGGTGGTGACACACGCCTTTAATCCCAGCACTAGGGAGGCAGAGGTAAGCAGATGTCTGAGTTCAAGGCCAGCCTGGTCTACAGAGTGAGTTTCAGGATAGCCAGGGCTACACCGGGAAACCTTGTCTCAGTGGGGGTTGGGGTAAATGAAAGTAAATTTACATACTGATGAAATGGTGGGGTTATTTATTACCACATGCAGCATGTAATATTAGCTGAATATTTCATGATGCAGGGCTTAGAGCTTCCTCAATGCTTTTCTAAGTTGACTGATATTTTGATGTTATAATCATTAGTGCTAAGAATGCTGTTTTACATAAATATGGGTACAATGTATGAAAGAAATATATTTAGGACCATTTCAGAAATTTTTGGATAATGTGTTCTAATCCTAAAACAAAATCCATTGAGCTATATTTCATGATATTCAAATTAGACATTCAAAGCAGCAAATTGTTGTTGTTTCTGTTGTTGTTTTGAGACAGTGTGTCTCTGTTATGTGGCTCTGGCTGTTCTGGAACTTGCTATGTAGACAAGGCTGGCCTTGAACTCACAGAAATCTGCCTAACTCTGAGACTACTGAGATCAAATAAAGGTGTGCCTCATCATGCCCAACACATGCCAAGGGGTGTTGATTTTTACATTTTTACCTACTAATCTGATTTTTTACATACTGAGGAATGGTAGTAGGAAAATATTAAAAAACTTTAGTAATTAAATAATTGTATTCGTTCGCTGTACTGGTTGGTTTTGTGTGTCAACTTGACACAGGCTGGAGTTATCATAGGAAAAGGAGCTTCAGTTGGGGAAGTGCCTCCATGAGATCCAGCTGTGGGGTATTTTTCTCAATTAGTGATCAAGTAGGGGAGGGCCACTTGTGGGTGGTACCATCTCTGGGCTGGTATTCTTGGGTTCTATAAGAGAGCAGGCTGAGCAAGCCAGGGGAAGCAAGCCAGTAAGGAACATCCCTCCATGGCCTCTGCATCAGCTCCTGTGTCCTGACCTGCTTGAGTTCCAGTCCTGATTTCCTTTGGTGATGAACAGCTGTGTAGAAGTGTAAGCGGAATAAACCCTTTCCTCCCCAACTTGCTTCTTGGTCATGATGTTTGTGCAGGAATAGAAACCCTGACTAAGACAAATTGGTACCAGGAGTGGGGTATTCCTGTGACAATCTGACCATGTTTTGGGGAGGACTGTGGAGGGACTTTGGAACTTTGGGCTAGATGGTCCATTCAGTGCTGAGACGTCTGTGAGATGTTGTGGAGGAGCTTAGAAGATTATGTTGAGAACAGTGCAGAAGATGGAGGCCTGGCTTGTGAAATTTCAGAGGGAAGATTAAAGACTCTTATCAGGACCATGAAGATTCTGTGGTTTTGGTTAGCTGGGGCTGAAGAATCAGCTGTGACTAACAAGATTCCAGAACCACTAAAGAACTTTTGTGTTACTGGGACTATTGATGCTGGTTGGCTGGAGCTAAGAAATTAGTGGTGATTAAGAAGAAACCAGCATCACTGAGGTGAAATCTTCTGGGAAGTGTTTTCTGAGAGCACAAAGGGTGTGTTCCAGATAGCCAAGGTTGTACCTAGTGCTGTAGCAAGACTTGGTACTGTGTAAGAGTCACCCAGGTGGTACTGGTTTTGAAGGCATGAAGGCATCATGAAGAACAGCTGAGGCTTGGTACTGTGAGAGGCCATGGAAAGCCATTGGTAAAAGTGTACCCTCAGTTGTAATTGACAGCCCAGGACTGAAGGGGTCATGCAAAAGAGTTGAGGCGTGGCACCATGAAGAAAGCCTATGAGAGACTATTGGTGAAACCTAGTTACAGCAGAAGATAACAGTGTTTTGGAGATGCCAGTATCATGAGATGACCACCAAGGACAGCAACAGCAGTGGAGTACAGGCAGCCGGAGCCTAGAAGACAAGGTGTGTGCTACAAAGGGCAGAGCTGGAGAAGTGACCCAAGCCCTTGGAGGAGCCCAGAAGATCGTGAGTGGATCCCAGACATTGAACCATTGGAGTTTGAGTTCTGCTTTTGATTGTGACTGTGTCCTGATATTTTTCCCTCTTGAAAAAAGGTATTTTAGTGGAGCCCACAGTTAAAAGACTTTGAATTTTTAAAAGACTTTGAATTTTAAGACATTTTAAAGGGATTGAACTTTTAATATGTAAAGACTGTGGGACTTTTAACGTTATTTAGATCTTGGGGATGAATAAGAAAGTAAGGGTTGAGGCTTAATAGTGATATGTTGGTGTGTCAAGTTGACAAGGGGTCAATTGTACTGGCTAGTTTTGTGTGTCAACTTGACACAGGCTGGAGTTATCATAGGAAAAGGAGCTTCAGTTGGGGAAGTGCCTCCATGAGATCCAGCTGTGGGGTATTTTCTCAATTAGTAATCAAGTGGGGGAGGGCCCCTTGTGGGTGGTACCATCTCTGGGCTGGTATTCTTGGGTTCTATAAGAGAGCAGGCTGAGCAAGCCAGGGGAAGCAAGCCAGTAAGAAACATCCCTCCATGGCCTCTGCATCAGCTCCTGCTTTGTGACCTGCTTGAGTTCCAGTCCTGACTTCCTTTGGTGATGAACAGCTGTGTGGAAGTGTAAGTGGAATAAACCCTTTCCTCCCCAACTTGCTTCTTGGTTATGATGTTTGTGCAGGAATAGAAACCCTGACTAAGATATTCGCTAAATACATTTTTTAAAATTGGCAAATAGTCAAATAACATCAGAAAATGTTTTATGTATATCAAAAAACACCATAATGAATAACACAGTAGGGTAAAATCTGAGCCGAGGTATGCCAGGCAACGTTCAGCAGGTTTTGCGTTTTGTGCTGGTGTCGTTGGGCACAGACATGTGCTGCACATACACTGTAATGCATCTTCAGAGCCACGTCTACAGTGAGATGGCATCAGAGGGCACTGTCAGAAATGCCTCAGATTCCATACGTGTTTGTTTTGAATTGATTTTCATTTCCTGTGTGCTCAGGAATCTTCTACTTTTGCCTAAGTGTCCACAACTCCACACTCAGTTTATGCAATTGTACTGGCTGGTTTTGTGTCAACTTGACACAAGCTGGAGTTATCACAGAGAAAGGAGCCTCAGTTGAGGAAATGCCTCCGTGAAGTCCAGTTGTAAGGCATTTTCTCAATTAGTGATCAAGGGGGAGAGCCCAGCCCATTGTGACTGGTGCCATCCCTGGGCTGGGGGGTCCTGGGTTCTACAAGAAAGCAGGCTGAGCAAGCCAGGGGAAGTTAGCCAGTAAGCAGCACCCCTCCATGGCCTCTGCATCCCTTCCTGCCTCCAGGTTCCTGCCCTGTGTGAGTTCCAGCCCTGACTTCCTTTGGTAATGAACAGCAGTGTGGAAGTATAAGCTCAATCAACCCTTTCCTCCCCAACTTGCTTTTTGATCATGGTGTTTTGTTGCAGCAAAAGAGAACCCAAATCAGCCAGTGACACTGTAAAGGCCCACCGCTCACAGTTTAAGACACTCTGGTTTAAAGCATAGGAGAGGATGTGTCCTGTGCAGGCTATGTGCAAATACTGCAACAGTTTATACAGTGGGCTTGGACATCACAAGATGCCGAGGTCCTCAGGAGTTCCCCAAGTAGCTGTGAGTATTATACAGTCTGCAAGGCAGTAAGCGACCTGTTGGAAAGTTTAATGTGCCCAAGTGAAAACCAAAACAAGGCAGGATTTGCACTGCTCTCTTTAGACTCCGTGGACAAGAAAGGCTTCTTAACTCTATACTGAGGAAAGTCTAGAAGCCAGGGAGGACATCTTTTGGGTGAAGGCATCAACGATAGAGCCAGGCGAGGAGTTACATGGAAAGGTGTACCCAAAGATAGATGCTTGCCTTCTGAAACAGCAGTTGTTACAATCTCTGGATTAGTTTTTACCCTCCAGGGTCTCAGATGGCTTTGATGTTTGGTTTTCCAGTTACCACTTCCTTTCCTCAGCTCTAGTGTGGAGGTGAGGCCGGAGGGGGAGCTCAGCTTCTTATTCTCTGGGGAAGCACAATGGGCAGGGCGAGGTGGCTGTTCCCGGGTCTGGGTTCTTGTGACCTCAGCCGTAGTGCACAGGAAGTGCTAATTCTCAGGCTGATCTCCTAACGAAAGGAGGTGACGGTGGTCAGGAGCGTCCCCAGGAGAAAGAGGACAAACCGAGGCCAAAGCTGAAACTGGGTTGTAGCCACAGCAAACCGTGCTGATATTCAGTCAAGCTGCTGCCTTCTGTGACCAGCCAGTCCCTCTCGAGGTGCCATGCTCCTGCGTAGCCAGAACCCCATGCCCTCTACAGGCAGTTGGCGCTGTGGAGCTTGCCCTGGGTCTTCCTGATCATGTCACTTCCAGCCCTCCAGGCCATCCTAGGTACTGGCTGCAGCTGGCAGAGACACCTTCTCCCAGTTTTGTCTGCAAGTGGCCATGTTCCTTGAGTTCCTACTTCCTTTTGAGTGCTGAGGAGAATTAGGAAAAAATGGTTTTATTTTTTTCCTTTTTAACTTTCTCTTCTCTTGGTGAGGGGCCTTGTGAACCTTTCCCCTAATGCCCAACTGCTTGGCTCTCTGCTGTTCTCTTTGTTGTTGTTTAAGACTGGCTCCACAGACGTATAAGAACACCTGCCGCTCCCCCCCCCAACCCCCCCAGGCCTGACAGGGGAAGCTGTTGTTCTAAATCCAAAGCAAACAGTAGCGCCACTGGGCAGCTGGCCTGCCCAGGAGCACAGGTGAATGGTGGGGGAACAGTGGCTTCCTTGTCCTGGAAAGGGGCCATTAGAGGTCTGATCCCCAGGGCCTGAAGCAGCTGTACTGAGGAGGAAGGGTGCTTCTTGACTCCGTTTGGGAAGAGTGGGGAGGCCTGGCATCGAGTCACGTCTTTTCAGGAAGATCTCCAGAGGCGGGGTGAGCGGGAGGTAGCGATTCCGCTCGACCACGCCTGCGTGTGCCCAGCGTGCTCGCACAGCGTCTTAAGCGACTGGCTGGCAGGAAGGGAGACAGCGCGGAGGGAAAGGATGTGGTTACTCTTCAAACCTTAGATCTGTCAAAGGACTTCAAAAAAGGGTTGCAAAGCACATTCACATTACAGTTTAATAGGTTTATACCCACTAAAACACGGCGTTCATGAACATAATAGTGCGTGTGTGTGTGTGTGTGTGTGCACACGCACACTCACGCACGTGTGTTTCTGGGTATTACTGCATGCAAGAGGTGGAGTTCCACACTATATTTACATGGTCAATGCTCGTTGAATGAGCTTTACCAAGAAAACAACCCTACGTCCTTGACCTGGCTTTCTAGGGTGGCTATAACCTAGTGCCATATTGACGTTTATATCACACAGTTCTGAAAGGCTGAGAATCCAAGGTCAGAGTGTCCTTGGTTTGTCGATGTCCTTCTTGCATTTTTCCATGACTTTCCCTTCTGTGTCTGTCCCATACCCCTTTATAAATTAGGCAGAGATACTAGGTTATGGCCCACCCAAAATGACTATTAACATTACCTCTTTTAAAGGCCTTGTCTCCAAAGACATCCTCACCTTTGAATAATTAGGGTCAATGCTTTACCATAGAAAGGTGTATGCGGAAGGACAGCAGCCCCCCCCCCCCACTTGAGACCCTTATGCCTTAACCGTCCATCAACGACACGGCAGGTGTGCCGTGTGCCTGGCCACTTGATTGCTTTCCAGAATTAGTCCCACCCTGGTTCCTTCTTCAAGATGAAGAACAGCCAACTATAAAACTAACGCAGGCCGCGTTCGTGGAGTTGAGGTAACTAAATTTGTTTCTAGGCACGGAGGGCGTAGTTGTAGTGGTGGAGTAATTTCCTGACATAAAAGGACTAAAGGAGAAACACTTTCTGTTTCATGGCTTTTATTGTTGTGTGTTCCATCGCCCTTATTAAAAATTACAGGCACAGATGTTACCCTCAGTATAGACTTGTCATAGTCTCCTCATGTTGGAGTCAAAAGCCTGGATCCAGGGCAGGGGACAGAGAGAGCCGCCAAGGCCTGCCCAGCCCCAACCAGGAACTCATTGCTCCAAGGGCCAGGTGAGAGCCCCTGGGGTTTGGGGGTTGGCCTGCTTCTTGGATTTAAAGAGGCAGCGGAAAGGGACTGGGGTTATTAAATGAGATGGCCTCTGATCACGAGTTGGGACTTTTCTACTTTTCTCGGAGATTACTTGCCTTTGTTTGTTTTTCTGATCAATCTTGAAACCAGTAGTGCAGCCTCCTCCGCAGCCTCCGCCCACTGGCTTCCTTCACAACTCCACCCACAACACCCATGCGGACCAGAACGGAGAAGGCGAAGGCGCGGCGGCGCGGGGATTCTTCCTGATTCTAGCGAATGTACTTGATCCCCTTCTTTCTAGAAAATAGTATAAACGGCCCACTACAGCGCTGCTGGCTTCAACAGGAGGTGTGGGTGGGCTGGCTGTTCCTGGCTTACCGCTGAATCACCTCCACCCAGCTGCTCCGGAAAGCTCCCGACAAGGCCCACCCGGGAAGTGCTGCCCAGTGGGCAGGAACTGGCCGTCACCCTGCATTTGCAGCAAACAGCACTCTGAATTTCGAGTCTGATGTGAACAGACGTCGTACGTTGCACCAATGTCACCTGAAGGCCAACCAGTGACTTCATTAGTCAACTGTTTTCCTTATTGCAATTAAAATGAGGATGGCCAGATGTTTGTTTAGGTTTTGAGGAAGGGATGCAGCATTGTTTGATACGTGAGAGAGTTACCGAATGTGTGTGTTAAAAGTAATTCCCCAGAGTTCCGAGAGAGAGGGTGGATTTCTCAATGACACAGACTCCCTTGGCCATTCCTTACTGTCAAGATCCAGCTTGCCATCTGCTCTGAGATGCCCTGGGTCTCTGCCCGGGATTGTCTCGCAGAACACACATTCTCAGCTTCGCCATCCCTTCCCACTTCCCAGCACACAACACTGCCTGCTGCTGCCTCCCCTGGCCTCTTCAGAACACGCCGCCCTCGGGAGACATGATTTCTCTTCTAGCTTAGCAACAGTCTGGAATGGTTTTTGTTTGTTTTTGTTGTTTTTTTTTTTTTTTCCATTTTTTTTTTCTCCTTTTGGAGTAGCAGCACCATTAATCTCAAATCCTTTTCTTTGGTGATTTTTTTTTTTAAATTGTGCTAAAATACATGCCACATAAAGGCTTATCATTCTCACCACTGTTAAGGGTAGACAGTTCAGTGGCGGATTGTGTGTGGCGTTTACAGTGTGGCACAACCATCGGCGTCATGCACCCAGGAACTTTCTCATGAACTCAAACGCAAACACATTAAGCATGAACGGTCTGGCCATCCTTCTTTGCCCAGCTCCTAATTGCTACGTTGTGAATAAGCCTGGGCCAGGCACCTCGTCCAAGTGGAATCATTCGTGGCTCTGCTTCTGTGACTGGCTTATTGAGCCTACGGTCTTCAAGAGGCCCCCATGCTGCGCCGTGTTTGAGAACTTCATTCCTTATCAGGGAATCACACGCAGTGTCTACGCCATGTTTTTCTAATCGATTGATGGATCTCTGTATTGTTGCCATCTGCCAGAAGTTGGGTAAAATGCTAAGAAAAACAGCTTGCAAGGATCTTGTTGAATTCCTGCATTTTGTTAATGGTTTTGGGTTTTATTCTTAGTAGCGGGAACGCTGGGTTGTACATCAGTCTATATTTAACCCTGAGTTTTTTTGTTTTTTTGTTTTTTCCCCCCAAACCAAACCATTTTTAAACCCCTCCTCACAGGTCAGTATCTCCATGAGTGGAGTGACCATATATTTCTTGGTGGAAGGAGAGCCACTTCTCTGAAGGGAGGGGCATCAGAAGTCATGTGGTGCCACGCCCTTCCTTGAAGAATAAGCTAGCTGGGTGAGGATTGGCAGATGTCCCTTGCCAGACAGGAAGGACCCAAGCCTGTCCTTATACTTAGCACATTTGTCCTCTTGAATGGCTTTACCCAAACACCCTAAGCAGCAGTGTCTAATGAGAAAGGCGTTTACTGAGTAGATAAATAAAATGGGCCAGGTACACACAATATGACTTGGTGTCTAATGACAAGAATGTTTACATTCTTTAGCTATCGAGACAATGAAATAAGACAATGTTGTAAAGTACTTGGCGCAATTCCTGTAATGGACAAGCTTTTAATCAGCATTGGCCACTGCAGTTGTTATTACCATATTTACAGATGAAGGGCCCCAGACTCCTGGACACCGAACAGTGACATGGCTGTTTCCTAGCACTCATTCGATTGGGTTTGAAATCTCTCTGTACATGCCTGGCTTTCTATTTCTACAGTAGGTCGATAGCGCTCAAGCTGGGATCCTTAGTGTATTTCGCTTGTGACTTCTCTCTTTTCTCCATCTCCCTTGGTTTGTGTTCTGTGGGTATAACTAAATAGTACAGACTGGGTAATGTACAAAGAATAGAATTTTATGAAGATCATAGGCTGAGCATGTAGGAGCGTGCCTGGAACCAGATGAGGAACTTCTGTTCTATCAACAAATGAGCTTTTTTTTTTTTTTTTTTTTTTTTTTTTAATATATTTTCCGACCAGAGCAGCGCTGCTTGTGAATGCAGTTTGCTGGTAATTCTTTGATGCAGCTATAATCTTTGAGTGGGAGAGTGACTTAGCATCACCCTACTTTACTGCTTATTAACTGTACGGCCTTCAGCAAGCCAGCACATCGTTCCACACTGTGGTCAAAGCTATGGAAAACATGGACGTGACTACTTACGCCAGAGTTCTCAGTGAAGGACAATTTCAATAGCCGTCAGTGCAGACACAGAACATAAGATGGGCCAACAACATCAGCACACAAAGAGTTCTGTGGTCTCTCAGTGCATCCCCATTTCTTAGATGTTGTATGCGAGAAAAATGCAAGGCTTTGAACTAATGAAATAGCGGCGCTGCCTTTCCTTGCGTGCCTAGGAAAATGGTTGTAAAGGAAGAGGTGGAGTCTGGGATCTTCCTCTCCTCTTTGAAAGGAATAAAGGATCTGGAGCTGTCCTGTTCTCCCTGTGAGAAAATGGTGCAGAAGCTCACTTACTGTCTTAGTTAGGGTTTCACTGCTATGAACAGATACCATGACCAATGCAAGTTTATAAAAGACAACATTTAACTGGGGCTGGCTTACAGGCTCAGAGGTTCAGTCCATTGTCATAAAGGCAGAAGCATGGCAGCATCCAGGCAGATATGGTACAGGAGGAGGTGAGAGTTCTACATCTTCATCTGAAGGCTGCTAGTGGAAGACTGACTTCCAGGCAACTAGGGTGAGGGTCTTAAGCCCACACCCACAGTGACACACCTACTCCAACAAGGCCACACCTCCTAATAGGGTCACTCCCTGGGCCAATCATATATGAACCATCACACTTACCTAGTCAAATAATCCCAGGAAGAGATGGTTTCTTTGGAAATGCAAACTCATCCCTGGCAAAACAAAACAGAAGTTGAACTGCCTTTCAAAGACCGCCCCCCAGTCCCCGGAGCTTTGGAAGGGAAGCGGCATCCTTAACCCTTGGGATTTGTGCTGGTGGTACCTGGGAGTGCCGATTTGTCTTCCTAGGTAAACTAGTCACTTGCTTCCTTATCCAGGGCGCCCCACACAACTTATCCATTTGCAGGTGCCAACTCCAGGAGTCTGCAACACACCTACTTGTTGCATCTTGACATAACTTTGAAGACAGCCTTGCAAATGTTCTGAATCACACATTGCCTGGTGGCTCATGGTTCGTGGAATCTCGAACCCTTCTTTAGGTCAAACAGCCTCTCCCACAATGTTACCAAGTATTCTGTACTTTTAGGGTTTGAAGACAATTGTTGGTGACCTCCTCCAGATTGATTAGACTTGTGTCCAGGTGGACTGACAAAGGTTTGATTCCTGTGACTGACTGAAACCTTAATGGTTGAGTGTTATTGACAGTTTTATCTACTCTTCTTTACTCCAGTCTTTATTATTATTATTATTATTATTATTATTATTATTATTATTGGCTCTTACATTCTCCACTTGTACCATTTAAATATCAGCACTTATTGTGCTCCCGACAGGATTCTAAGCTCTTGTGTTTTGAGAAGGCTCATATCAGTATTCCTCCTATATAGGCATTGATGGAGTACAGAAGAAACTCACCCATTGGTCTGTAATAATTCCAGAGTTGACGTTACAACTAAGGACCTCAACAGCATCTGGATCACCTATCACACGAACACAGAAACCATGATGGGAAACACGCCTCATTTCTCCCCACTTGATACTGTTTTCCTAGCCATCTATCTGTCCTTGCCCTAGAGATGGAGTTGATAATTCCATCTGGAATCAATGTCCCTCCTTGCCAACATTCTCGAGGGTCTTGCTCTGTGACTCTGCTCTTTCTCATGTGATCTACCCACTCCTATTCTCGGGTATCTCCCATAATAAGAAGAAAAGCAAGTTCCCATCTTTAACTTATCTTCTATCTTTAACTGAGTCATCTTTAACTTATCTTCTATCTTATATGATGACTTTTTTTTGTAGTTTGGCTCCATCACTGGTGTCTATGAAATATGGTCTTTCCAAGGCCACTGTGTCCTCCAAGTTACTCAGTCCAGTGGATACTTCCTGTCTTCCATCTTCTGCTGCAACCTGCAAAGCTTAGAGCTTGACACAGCAGAGTGACAACAATACATAGGAAAAAGTGTCTTAGTTTGAGTTTCATTGCTGTGAACAGACACCATGTCCAAGGCAACTCTTATAAGGACAACATTCAATTGGGGTTGGCTTACAGGTTCAGGGGTTCAGTTCATTTTCACCATGATGGGAAACATGGTATATGGGTAGGCTTGGTGCTGGAGAAGGAGCTAAAGAGTTCTATATCCTCAGGTAGCAGGAAGAGAATGCCACACTGGGTGGGGCTTGAGCATCTGAGACCTCAAAACCCACCTCTATTAGCACACTTCTTCCAACAAGGCCATACCTCCCAATAATGCCTCTCCCTACTGGCCAAGCATTCAAACACATGAGTCTATGGGGTCATCATTCCCGTTCACCGCCACAGCAGGGATCAGATGGGCAGTGGGTTCTAATGAAGGCATATCAGCAGCTTGGAAACTCATCGCCTCTGTTCCCGTGGGTCTGGCCATTGGATACTTTGACATGGCAATGCTCATGTCAAGAATGCACACTCACTTAGGACTTCATCTACACCCCACAATCTCCCATAAGGGAGCTGGTCTCTGCTTCCCACTCTCTTCTAGTAGACTCACTTCTTTTGGCGTTTCCACAGTCCATGTAGTTCTGGGCTGCTGTGGTGATTAGTTTTCTGTGCCAACTGGATTGGGCAAATGTTGTGCTCAAGTGTACGATTAAACGCTAAGGTATTTCTGGATAGTGTAAGAAGGTGATCGGTAGACTGAGTCAAGCAGGTGGGTGGTCCTCAGTCAACCCACTCATGACCTTAACAGAATGAAGGACAAAGTAAAGGGACAATCATTTTCTTTGTGGGTGGCATGGCTGGGACCTCGGTCTCTTCTGGACCTGAAGTAGGACTTAAACACTGTCAGTTCTGAATCTCAGAGCTTTGGACTCACCATGAATTTACATGGTTGATTCTTCTGAGTCTTTGGCCAGATTTTCGATTGAGTTGGCTTGGACTACTCAGACTCGATGGTCGCTGGTTCTCACAGTAACACTCAGCCTCTGTTTCTCTGCTTTTCCGGTCCTCTGCAGATCGTTCATAGCTAGTTATCCTTTCAACCTTTGGAAAAAGAATCTCTCCCTCTTTTTTTCTTTTTGAAAATGTCGTTTACTTACTAATAAGACTTTCCATGAAAAAGAAAAAGATCTCTCAACTTCCCACTACTTGCCTGGGATTAGCCCAGGAATGCTCCTCCTTCGCTCATTTCCATATGCAGGCAGGCATTCCCAGAGCATGGGAAGTGTGGGCATCTCTTGGGCCAAGTGCTGAGACGTGCATAGGCTCGGGTCACACCTGGCTCTCTTCATCCGCTCTGACTTGGGCTCACTAGTGGAGTCCAGCACACTTCTCAAGCATGTTCAGTACTCTTCTCATTCATGGGTCAAAAACACCACAGCATCTACGTCAAAGAGGATTTAATATTGACTTAAGGTTTCAGAGAGATTCCAGTTCTTCGTGCTGGGAAAGGTGGTAGTGCAACTATTGAAACGTACCCCCCAATTAGCTTACAAATAAATGAGACTCAGACTGTGGTAGTTGTACTTGGATCTGACAATTACTGGAGCGGCACCCCAATCTACCCTTCTAACTGCTAAGCTGGCTCACTTCTTGGCAGCGTACCCCGCTAAGGTACAGATACTTGCTGTCCCCCTTTCCTCCTGGTCTTTCCTTTCTTCTTTTGCTTCTCCACTCCCAACCATGTAACTCAAAACCACCTTTCTCTAATCCCTCCAGTGACTGGCTGTAGCCGATTTTATCTAACCAATAGTTTTAAATTAGGGAACAAGATTTGCACAACAAAAGCTGGCAACTGTGAGAATTGATTCGGAGGACTGGACCTTCTGGTACAGAATTTAGCACCATTATATATAGCGAAAGATCAAACCCCAACAAAAGATAGCACCAGGCATAGTTAGAGTTCTTCACAACACAGCAGGAATGAAGCAGGTAGACATAGCCTACAGAGTCCTACTTCTAGGGAACTGCTTCCACTAGCCACACCTCCACTTACTGAATGAAGGCTCCACCCCCATCCCCACCCCCACCCCACCCCACCCCCGCTAAATCAATGGGTCTAGCTGGAGGCCAAGCATTCACCCATATGAGTCTGTAGAGGGACATTTCAGATCAAACCACAGTCCCAAGGAAAACTCAGATACAACGAAGCTTGACAACTGCTGTGTTCTCGTAGCAGGGCCCATTTGTTTTGGGTTAGGTTTATTAAAGTTTAATTTATAGGACTAAACTGTTCTTAGATATACAGTCATATGAACTTTGACAACTGCACAGCCATGTAATCACTACCATTATCATGACACTGAGTGGTTCTGTCACTGAGAAAGATCCTTTCATCCCTCTTTGTGTTTAGTGTCTCCCTCCATTTCTAATCCTGGCACCCACTGACCTGAATTTTGTCTTGATATCTTTGTCATTTTAGGCTAGCTTCTCTGACTTAGTACACAATCATTTTCTGTCTTATCTATGCTGTTTAATCACTAGAGATATCCCATTGTGTGTATACAGGTTTGCTTTCTATTGCTTAGAAAAAACACCAGACAAAACACAATTTAGGGAGGAAAAGGTTTTATTTGTCTTACACAGTCCATCAGTGAGGAGAGTCGAGGCAGCAAATGGAGACAGAAGCTAATGAAGAATTCGTGGAGGAATGCTGTGTACTGGCTTGCTCTTCATGGTTCCCTCCGCTTGCTTTTTAAACTACAACTCAGGACCACATGCCTAGGGGATAGCACTGCCCACAGTGGGCTGGCCCACATCAGTAGTCAAGAAAATACTTTACAGACTTTGCCTATAGGCCATGATGGAAGCATTTTCCCTATTCAGGTTCTCTCTTCCCAGAGGACTCTAGCGTGTGACAAGTTGGCAGAAATCGAACTGCATAGCGTGGATGCTAACATTTACTTAATCATTTTCCATTTGCATGCCTCCCAATCCAGGCAGCTGTTCATGAAACTTCTAGAAACAGGCTTTTGTGTTCATAAGTTTTCTTTTCTTTTCTTTTCTTTTCTTTTCTTTTCTTTTCTTTTCTTTTCTCTTCTCTTCTCTTCTCTTCTCTTCTCTTCTCTTCTCTTCTCTTCTCTTCTCTTCTCTTCTCTTCCTTTCCTTTCCTTTCCTTTCCTTTCCTTTCCTTTCCTTTCCTTTCCTTTCCTTTCCTTTCCTTTCTTTTCTTTTCCTTTCCTTTCCTTTCCTTTCCTTTCCTTTCCTTTCCTTTCCTTTCCTTTCCTTTCCTTTCCTTTCCTTTCCTTTCCTTTCTTTTCTTTTCTTTTCCTTTCCTTTCCTTTCTTTTCTTTTCTTTTCTTTTCTTTTCTTTTTTTCCTTGAGTAAACTTAGAAGAAGCAGGTTTTCCTGAGTCACATGGTAAAGAGTGGTTAATTTCCTAGCTGTTTTCCAACATGGCTGTTGTTCTGTGACGCACTGTCATGAATGATGGATGAGACTTCCATTCACTGCATGTCCACATTGTCAGTACCTGCTTGTCTGGTTTTTAAATCTTTAGCCATCCTGATAGTATGTGTCTAGGAGGGGTGGGAAGTGGGTGGAGAGGGGAATCAGTGGTAGCTAAGTTCCATTGGTAATTTCTGTGGCTCAGCACCTTTCTATTCTGACAGAGAGAATGTACGTTATGATGACATGCTGTACTATGAAGCCCTGGGGCGAGCTCAGCTGAATAGACTGTGTTCCTGAGTTTTTCTCCAATTGTGACAGCTTCCAGTTGTCCAGACTCTTAGATAACTCTTTTTCTTATGGACAATATTAGAAGTTTGTCTGTCTCTTTGTCAAAAACTTAAGCCATGTCTTTACTTATATTCTTATATCTTCTTTTCCCTTTTAAAGTCTGACATGTGAACAGTGTCTGCTTCCTCAGCTCATCTCTCAGTTGATTCTGAGGTAGAGTATGCAGTTGTCTTAGTCTATGCAGGCTGCCATAACCGAATACCACAGACCAAATGGCTTGTAAACATCACAATGTTATTTCTCACAACTCTGGAGACTAGAAAGTCTAGGAGATGCAGAGTTTGGTGTAACAGTGTTTGCATCCTGTACATGTAAGGAAACCAAGAGCGCTCTCCTGGGTTCTGTATAGAAGAACACTAATACCAACCTCCAGGGTCCCACCCTCAGGACCTGTGCTCGTTAGTGGTCAACTCAACACAAACCTAGATGTATCTGGAAAGAAGGAATCTTAATCCAGGAATTGCCTCCATCAAATTACCTTTTGGACATGTCATCAAGGCTATTTTCTTGATTTCTAATTGATATAGGATGGACCAGGCCCTATGGGTAGTGCTGGTCCTGGGTAGTGTAAGAAAGCAAGCTGAGAAAGCCAATAAGGTGCTCTTCTATAGTCTCCTCTTCAGTTCCTGTTTCCAGGTTCCTTCTGAGTTCCTTCCCTGGTTTCCTTCTTTGCATTGATGGACTGTTATCAGGATGCATAAGCCAAACAAGTTGTCCTTGCCGTGGTCTTTGCCATGGAGACAGAGAGCAAGCTCCTACTGCCATCGCACTAGAAGTTAGGCTTCTAACATGGATTCTAAGAAGACTGACACGTCTGGAAGCCCACCTTCCCTAGGGTGGGTTTAGACTGGGTAAGTAGCAGGCAAGCCTCTACTCTGAGGACAACCCTATACCCATTGGATCCATAGTTGCTTTCACGGCAGTAGATCTTGTCTGAGAATAAGGATAATTTGATGAAGTCTGAGCTCAGAGATGAGGTTGGGAGGTAGAGGCAATAGGGTGGGATGTTTAAGGTCATCCTTGATTGTGTAGTGAGTTGGAGATGAGCCTGGAATACATGCGACTTTTAAAATGGATAAATGAGTGAATAAATGAATGAGTGAGTGAGAAAAATACTTCCATCACTAGGTACTGTTCCCTGTTGGAAACACGTGTCAACTCGCCCCATCTAGGGATACATTCAACTTAGCATGCCTTAGTACAGATGGATGACCGAGGACCAACGAGGGTAAGTGGCCAGCTCATGATCCCGGTGAAGCAGCTGAAGATCTCACCAGGCTGAGGGGCTGGAGCACCCACCGCACCCTTCCTTCTTCCCTCTTCCCATCTCTTTCTTCGACCCCCTGGGATTACTTCTTGAGGCTCAGATTCAAGCATTCATCTCCATATTTGGAGCCTCTAGTTAGATACCATACTGTTTTTCTTTTTGCTTCATAATAAAATTATTATATTTTCCATGTCTCCAACCAACAGCTAGTTCTCACCTCACTAGTTCACAGGTCTGGATAGGGCTGCATACGGCCTTAGTTGGGAGTTGGGTTATGTCTTCCTCTGGTAATTGATTTGGGGGGACCTGCACTTTCTAAGTCACTCGGGTTATTGGTAGAGTTATTTCCTTATGACTGTGGGACTTGGGAAAATCCTGAGTGTTTGCTGAATGCCTACAGAAGTCAATGTAAGTTTCCAGGAGCTGATCCCTTACCAGGTCCCCAAGGTCATCTCTAGCCCAGCTAGCTAAGAGAGAGCCTGCATATCATGATGCAATTATAGGAGAGACATCTTGTCAACCTTGCTATATTCTATTAGCTGGAAGCAATAGCCACAAGATCTGCCTGCTCTCCGTGGCAGAGGTTTGTTCCAGGGTGCGAGCATCAAGAGGCAGGGAAATCAAGGACCAACCTGGCAATCCAGATATCAACAAGCTTCCTCAGCATGCCCGTAGTGGCCTCCATTACCACCTAACCACTGTCTTCCACAGATCCCTGCCAGAGGATGTGGTATTCAAAGCAAAGCCAAGAGCCAGTCCAGACTCCCTCCTCTGGTCAGGTTCATGCATCAGCAACCATCAAGGCCTGCTACTTTGTCTCTTAAATACCTCTTGGTCCCTTTCTTCTCTTTACTGTGAGGCTGCAGCTACCACGGGCTACACTGTAGGACCGGAAGCTCTGATTACAAGGTGTCTTTATATTGCACTGGAAGCTTGTGTCTCACGGGGCCTAGGAGCCATCAGACACTTTGCTCCTCAACCTTCATATTCTTTGCCCTGTTTTCTGGAGAGCATCCTTTGTCTCCCTGTGTTTATTAGTCCTGACGATTAGGACAAAGCTCAGCTCTTACTGCCCTTCCTTCTGGAGAACCCACTCTTTCAGCTGCCCAGGTTAGCTCCCTGGTTTCTGCTCACAGCTCTCTGACCTTCATGTCAATCACACACATGACACACAGTGGCCCTTTCCCAATTGCAGGTTCCTATTCTCTCCTGAGCTAGAAGCCCTGTGAGACAGGAGCGGGGCGTCTCCGTGGCCGGCGTGTGTTTTTCAACACCGTGAGCTCTCAAGTAATTGGCGAGGGACGAAAATGATAGATGAAGCCTTGGCTCTCAGTCCACTCTTAAAAATATCCCCAGCCGTCCCTTACAGCAACACACGGCCCTTGCTCCTGCTGGGCTCCGTTCCAGTTGGCAGACCTTTGTAAATCGAAAGGAGTAAGATAATAGAGGCACCTTTGTTTAGGGTAATATTTCTTTCCTATTATGGCCTGTCCAGTCCCAAGACATTTCCTGATGTACCCAAGTGACATCAGTGCTAGGATGTCACCTATTTCCTCTTATGCCACACTTGTCCTTTTGCTGTGTCATTAGAGATCTGTAAAAATAGCTGACCAACAGCGGTACATATAGTTCCCCGTGCGGCCTGGGAACAGTCCTCTGTCCACCCTATGGGGAGGTCGGCAGCTGCTCCCGGACATTCCAAGGGATGCATGCTCTCATCTTCTGGGAACAGAAGGGCCATTTGTTCCCTGAGCCCACTCTGGAGGGACAGCTGAGTCCCTGTCCAGCCAGGTCAGCGTGTCCCTGAGCATCAGGGTCTAGTTTCACACAACAAGTGATTGATTGAGCTTAATTGACAGGTGTGAAGTATGTCCTTTCTAACCCCACTGAGTCACTTCTGCCTGTAGGGGTGAGACAGACTCACTTGGGAGCCAAATTAGCATATCGTGTGTGAGTGTGTGTGTGTGTGTGTGTGTGTGTGTGTGTGTGTATAGAAAGACAGATGTGTTTCTGTGAGAAAGCGGTTGGAAAGAGTCTCAGATACAGAAGAGTCAGAGATGGAAACAGAATCTCTAAGGGGAGGGGAGAGGCAGGGAAACAGACAGAAGGCAGCAGAGGAGAAGAGACGCAGAAAGCTGTGGCCAGAGAGATAGTCAGATAAGAGAGCCGGGAGCGTATGCACATGGGCACTGCTGGGGGCCTTTTAGGTGGGTTAAGTGCACACAAATGGAAAATGAGGTAGGGTAGGATGTCAGTCCCATCTGGAGGACCATGTGTGAGGGACGCACAGAATGGCATCTGTATGTTTGTTAATGTATTCCCAGGCGCTGGCAGGGGCTGGGGGATTCTGGAAGGGAGAAGGACTGAGTCAGATGAGACGGGAGGGTTTGCGTTTCTGTGGCAGGAGGCATCTGCCTCAGCCCCAGTCAAAGAAGCCGCTTCATGATGCCGGGGCTGGGATGCTCCAGAAAGGAGAACTAACTCCACACGGAGGAAAAGAATTCTCCGGGATGTTTTGAGGAGACCCTAGCATAGAGGGAACCAGAACACCCAGGCAGCAGTCAAGTAAAGTCTTTTGGGACTGTCTGCTGGCTTCTGAACACACTGAAGGGGGACAGGTATCACATCCGCCCATCCCTTGTGTGTCATGGATTGCCTCATTGAGTGGAAACAGTATCGCCTCCATTGTGGGGCTGGAGATGCGATGCACAGAGTTGTTAAACAGCTTCCACAGTACCATGCCACTGGCAAAAGGCAGAAGTGGGCTTTGAGCCCAGAAGGGTCCAGACTCAGTGCTGATATGCAGTGTGTGCTCCTGGAAGCCACAAATGAGCTCTCAAGCAGCCTTGGGTCTATTTATTTATTTATTTATTTATTTATTTATTTATTTATTTATTTGGTTTTTTTTCAAGACAGGGTTTCTCTGTATAGCCCTGGCTGTCCTGGAACTCACTCTGTAGACCAGGCTGCCTCGAACTCAGAAATCCGCCTGTCTCTGCCTCCCAAGTACTGGGATTACAGGTGTGCGCCACCATGCCCGGCTAATTATTTATTTATTTATTTATTTATTTATTTATTTATTTATTCTTCTTCTTGAGACAGTGTCTTACTATGTAGTCCTGGCTGTCCCGGAACTCCATCAATAGACCAGGCTCGTCTGTGGCTCAGCAATCCTCCTGCCTCTGTCTCTCCAATGCTGGCATCACTCAGTTCTTCGATAAAGTGCTTCCCAGGGAGAATGGAGGAGGTTGTGGAAGATAACGGAAGAGCTGACCTCCTGTTCTGGCGCCACCATTTCTAGCTCCAAGATTGTGAAATGGGCCGTCTGTGCTTTAGCCAGGGGCACTAACCAAGCCGATGAACCCTGGCACCACACTAGCTGTCCCTCCACGACACCGGCCACTCCCAGCTGAGTGCCGCTGTCCTCTGCCTAGATGGGGTCAGCCATATATTCTTCCTGGTCGAAGGAGCACAAAGCAGGGCTTTCTCCATGAGGAAGACTGCGAGAGTGACACAGTTTATGTCTTTGTCATCCCCGTCATGAGGTAAGCTGCCAGTGCGTGTCACTTGAAGTTCTCATCTGTGCGATGACACCATTCTTATTTTACACAATGTCCTCTTTACATGTGCACAGGGGAGATGTTCTAGAAGCCCTCCCCCCCAACCCCACCCACGTGATACCCAAATCCTCTTACCTATAAAGGGCAACACATTTGCATATAACCTGCACTCCTCTGTTTAACACATGTAGATTATTTACAATATTGAATACAATTTAAGTCTATGCAAAAAAAATTTTTTTTACATAATGTATTATCTAGGGGATATGACAAGAACAAAAAACCTGTACATATTCCGTTTGGATGCAATTTTTTTCCTATTTTCTTTTTTTTTTTAAATTGGATATCTTCTTTATTTATATTTCAAATGTTTTCCCCTTTCCAGGTCTCCCCTTTGGAAACTCCCTATCCCATCCCTTTTCCCCCTGCCTCTATGAGGGTGCTCCCCCCCCATTCCTGCCTTCCCACCTGCATTCCCCTACACTGGGGGCATCGAACACCCTCAGCCCCCAGGGCCTCTCCTCCCACTGATGTCCAGCAAGGCCATCCTCTGCCACTTATTCAGCCAGAGCCATGGGTCCCTCCATGTGTACTCTGGTTGGTGGTCTAGTCCCTGGGAGCTCTGAGGGGTCTGGCCGGTTGACACTGTTGCTCCCCCCCATGGGGCTGCAAACCCCCTCAGCTCCTTCAGTCCCTTCTCCAACTCCTCCATCAGGGACCATGCGCTCAGTCCAGTGGTTGGCTGTGAGCATCCGCCTCTGTGTTCGTCAGGCTCTGGCAGAGCCTCTATCAGGCTATCATCAGCAAGCACTTCCCCGCATCCACAAGAGGTCCTGCTTTGGTAGCTGTGGATGGGATGGATCCCCAGGTGGGGCAGTCTCTGGATGGCCTTTCCTTCAGTCTCTGCTCACCACTTTGTCTCTGTATTTCCTTCCCTTGTTTCCCCTACTAAGAAGCACTGAATCATCTATATTTTGGTCTTCCTTCTTCTTAAGCTTCATATGGTCTGTGAATTGAATCTTGGGTATTCAACTTTTGGGCTAATATCCACTTACCGTGTATGTTCTTTTGTGAGTGAGTTACTTCATTCAGGATGATATTTTCAAGTTCCATCCATTTGTCTGCGAATTTCACGAAGTCATTGTTTTTAATAGCTGAGTAGTATCATTGTATAAATGTACCATATTTTTGTATCCATTCCTCTGTTGAGGGACATCTGGGTTGTTTCCAGCTTCTGGCTATTATAAATATGGTGCTACAAACATAGTGGGACATGTGTCCTTATTACATGTTGGAGTATCTTCTGGGTATATGCCCAGGAGTGGTATAGCTGGGTCCTCAGGCAGTACTATGTCCAATTTTCTGAGGAACCACCAGATTGATTTCCAGAGGAGTTGTACCAGCTTGCAATCCCACCAGCAATGGAGGAGTGTTCCTCTTTCTCCACATCCTTGCCAGTATCTGCTGTCCCCTGAGTTTTTGATCTTAGCCATTCTGAGGAAACACAAACTAATCAGAGACACAGTGAAACTAAAAAAAGTTATGGACCAAAAGGATTTAACAGATATCTATAGAGCATTTCATCCTAAGTCAAAAGAATATATCTTCTTCTCAGTACCTCATGGTACCTTTTCCAGAATTGACCATATACTTGGTCACAAAACAGACCTCAACAGATATAAGAAGATTGAAATAATCCCATACATCCTATCAGATCACTATGGATTAAGACTGGTCTTCAATAACAACAAAAACAGTAGAAAGCCCACATATACATGGAAGCTGAATAATGCTCTACTCAATGATAACACTGTCAAGGAAGAAAGAAAGAAAGAAATTAAGACGTTTTAGAATTTAATGAAAACGAAGGCACAACATACCCAAACTTATGGGATACAATGAAAGCAGTGCTAAGAGGAAAACTTAACTCTGAGTGCCTCCAAAAAGAAATTGGAGAGAGCACACACTAGCAGCTTGACAGCACACCTGAAAGCTCTAGAACAAGAAGAAACAAATACACCCAAGAGGGGGAGACGGCAGGAAATCATCAAACTCAGGGCTGAAATCAACCAAGTAGAAACAAAAAGAACTATACAAAGAATCCACAAAACCAGGAGCTGGTTCTTTGAGAAAATCACCAAGATAGATAAACCCTTATCCAGACTAACCAGAGGGCACAGAGACAGTATCCAAATTAACAAAGTCAGAAATGAAAAGGGGAATATGACGTTAGATACCGAGGAAAATCAAAACATCATCAGATCCTATTACAAAAGCCTATACTCAACACAACTGGGAAATCTAGAGGAAATGTAGGGGTGCAACTTTAAAAAGTGTTTTTCACCCATCTGTTTTTTTTTTCTCCCTGAAATGACATCTTGCTGTGTAACCTGGGCTGGCTTTGAGCACAGCCTCCAACTCCTCAGTGCCAGCCCACTCGCCTTACTGTGGAGCTCACATCTGACTGCACTTAGTGGAGGAGTGGCATGGGGACTGACTCTAAGGCTGGCTGGCTAACTCTGCGGCACTGTCAGGTGTTAGAGATCACTGCTGTCATTAAGTGCAGTGTTGGGTTCCTGTAAGGATGGTCTTAGTCGACAGTTGGCAAACGCTGGAGCGGGAAGGCAGGGTGACGCAGACAGGTAACGGGAATATTTGTTTGAACATGGAGAGCCCGCAAAAGAATTCCGATGCTGTGGTCCAGGGAATAGCAGAGGAAAGTCAAGATAGCTTAGGAAACACCAGTGTTTGAAAAGTCCGGGAAACAGTACTCGGGGCCAGTGGGTTTTCTCAGTACCGGAACATAGCCACAAAGAAGACATCGGTGTGGTACCCAAGGAAATGTTTCAGAGATGAGACTTCTACTGTAGTAAGGGAATTTATAAGGGTATTTCAAGAGGGCAGAATAGGATGAGCAAGATCAGAAACAGGAAGAGTAGCTTTAGAAAGCCTTTTAGGGATCTGCTATGGCTGACATGAATGAAGCCCATAGAATCAGGGGAAGTGACTGCAGAAAAGGTGTTTGTAGGTGTCTTGGGCAGTCTTGAGCAACAGAATGCCGTTCTGAAAGACAATGAGGCACCATGAAAGGCTAGTCATAAGCTTGCAGTCACATCATGGCCACCCAGGACTATGAATTCATAGGTATTGTATTTACTAATATGGAGATCTAGTCTTTAAATATGTTTTTTTTAATGACTTATTTAGTTTCAGTTCATGTGCTTTGGTGTTTTGCCTGAATGTATGTCTGAGAGGAAGTGTCGGATCCCCTGGAGCTGGAGTTATAGACAGGTGTGGGCTGCCATGTTGGTGCTGGGAATTCAACCTGGGTTCTCTGGAAGAACAGCCAGTGCTCTTAACCACTGAGCCAAAGGACCACATCTTAGATATAACCATAATCATAATCACAATCATAATCTAGGCTCGAAAAGAGCTTCTCAAAACTCTTTCAAGGCCTTCCACAGGTGTCCTATTTGCTGCTGTATGTGTGTGTGTCACTGCCATATCTCCAGGGATTCCTGAGAAGTTCCAGCCCACTTTGAGAGTTCTCAACACCTGCATTGATTGGCTGCAGAAAATAGCCTTTGCCATGGCTGCCGTTAATGGTGTGGGGGTGGAGATGTGCTCATGTGGTGTTGGGGAAGGCAGACATTGACCTCACCAAGAGGGCTGGAGAACTCACGGATGAAGAAGTGGAACACGTGACCACCATGATGCAGAATCACGACAGTACAAGATCCCAGACTGGTTCTTGGACCGGCAGAAGGGTGTGAAGGGTGGAATAGTACAGCCAGGTTCTGGCCAGCGGTCTAGACCACAAGCTACGCAAGGACCTGGAGTGACCAAAGAAGATGAGAACCCACAGGGGCTGCACCACTTTTGGGGTTTTTGTGACCAAGATGAGCACAACAAGGCCACTGGCCATGGGGGGGCTGTACTGTGGGTGTGTCCAAGAAGAATTGAGTCTCTGAGCCTTTGCTGTTAATTGTTTGTATACCTAGGTGGGTGGACTTTTTCAAGACAAGAAAATATACCCTCATTTTTAGACTAATAATAATCAATTTGTATGAAGTGAGAAATGAACTTTTCATAGACTCAGCATATAGACGGGCACACAGCGCTGTAGATTGTATGTTAAAGTCAGTTCTACATTTGAGGTATTTATATATGTTATGATCTTACCGTATCAAAATCTAATGTGTCACTATATAAACTATTCTAGAATAGCTGTATATGGCAAGGTAATTGTTCAGGAGTGAGAAAGTGTGCCAACAGAACTCTTGCGAGCTTCATCTCATGACATTTGCAGCTCTTGTTTTTCCAATCTTTCACTGTGGTAAAAGAGGCAGATTAAACTCATCGCAAATCAAAGCGATTCTTTTTTTCAGCCTACGAAATGAATGCCAGCTTGCCTTTTCTTCGTTTCCCACACACATTCGTGTAGATCTGTCAACTGAACTGAGCAATCTTCTAAGAGGAATGCTGGATTCAGCGCTGTGAACACCCATGTACCACCAAATTGCTTTGCCCTGGCTTTTTCAGTTCACAGCTCCATGCCCTTCCCTTCACCCTCTCAGGAGCGCACTCCTCCCCGAAGGTTTAGAGGGAGTTTAAGAAGATGGAGAAACTTAAACACAAAACAACACTGACAAACGGAGTCGTACTTCTGAGCAGTCGCCGGCTGCATTCAGCTCCTTACTTTGCCCTGTGTGTCCGAGGTTAAAAGCCATTTGGCCAATCCTTGGAGAAGTGTATTTTCCCAAGGACCTGAGTATCTCTTGAATGGGTCCAAATATTTAAGTATGCATTCTGCTGGGGTAAAGTATTCTTTTGCCTTTGGCGGGGTTAAAAAGCAAGATCTAAGTGGCGTGGTGGTGGCGAGTGGCTTTAATCCCAGCTCTTGGGAGGCAGAGGCAGGCGATCTCTGAGTCTGAGCCCACCCTGGTCTACAGAGTGAGTTCCAGGACAGCCAAGTCTCAGAAAAACAGACAAACAGACAAATGAACAAACGACAATGAAAGGCAGGGACTCGAGAGTGCCTAGCTAAGGGAGGATGGTGCCCTACTGGCTGACACTGCTTATCTATTGTTGCAACTGTCATTTACAGATAGTCACACCCATGGGCAGCGGTTCGTGCACATCTGATTGGTTGCCAGCTCTGTCCTAAGCGATCGCCAGACATACTCGGGTTTGTTTGCACGGCACATCAGCTCTGCCTGCCTTTGGGCTGCTAACCACAACTGTCAAAGTCTACAAAAAGAAACAAAACCTTCAGGCCCGCCGAGCCCCTCGGTTCAGTGCACGTTTTGTTTGCTGCTGTGTTGATTTCAAATTAATATCACAGATCAAGCCCACAGCTAAATAGCACATCTGCCTGAGGTTCGCACAGCAACTCACAATATGTTTTTATTCCTTTAATTACGGCTTAGAATCCTTTTGACACTCTCTCAAGGAACAGGTGGTTTTCTGACCATGACGAACGCTAAATGCTGCGGAGGGCGGGCGAGGCAGTTGGGCACTGTTTTCTTAGCTGTGGTTACACCTAGGCCCCCGGGCAGCTTCTGCGTTAGCAGCTTGCAATAGATTGGAATTCCTGGGGGACTTCACTTAACCCTTAGTTCCCTAAAACCTGTTTTCAATGCACCGGCGGGTGGGGCGCCTCATTATACCCAGCTGCTTGGCAGATGTACTTTCTGTATCCTGGAAGGTGGAAGTGGGGTTGAGGGTAGGTCACAAAGTTAATATGTCAACGCTCTGAAGGGTGATGGGAGGAGAGAGACTTGGTGATATTAAAGGTGATTTGAATTTAGATTTTTTTTTGAAGAATAAAAGCATTCTTTTATATATCTGCAATAGATGATAACAATTAAATAAGTCACACATGAATCACTGGAATCGGAATGAGGGCAAAGACCTGTGAGATCATACAGCCAGTTCCCTAGAGAACGCACACTTATTCTCTACAGTGTGCTCAGGGGGCTTTGTACAGTCTTTGAAAGACTTGAGCAACTGGGGCCTTCGATTATTTCCCGAGGGAAAGGCTTTCCTTTATAAAGGGCCTCAGTGTTTTCCTCCTTCAGCTGAGGTTTCCACTTAAAAAAAAAAAAATCTTATTTACATGGTGCACACAAAATCATTTGCAATGATGAAAGAAGTTACGTGTACTGATTTCCCAGAGAACAATATGCCCTTGGTCACCTTCTGTATGCTCCCGTTTCTGATTTTTACACCTGGTTTTCCAGAGTCCTTGGAGGACTTGGTGTGGACGCATCCTCTAGAGGACTTCCTAGTGAATCCCACTACCGCGGCTCACAGGAGACTCAGTACTTGGTCATTTGAAACTGGGGAGAGGGAGTTCTGCTCAGACTGTCCACGCCATCGGGATAAAGAACACTCTGTCACCCAGGGAGCACTAAGTACTCAGCATTCCTTCCTCTTTGGGACAGACTTGTCTAGTCTGTGCTCTTTGCACCAGAGAGGCTGGTCATGAAGGGCATGTGCAGACGAGCTCTGGGCCAGACACCCTGCCCCAAATACCAGGCAGGGGCTGGAGTCCAGGGAGGACAGGGGCGCGCAGACCTGTCTGTGGAGTTGACGCGAAGGACTTTTCAGTTCCAATAGGTCAGAGTTTGAGGTTTCTTTTCTCTTCTCTTTCAGATTTTTATGGTTTGAAGAGCCTGGTTATAGACCCTAGAAGTGATTCTGAGAGAGGATGATGGATACCATCATTTGTGGAAATGGTGATTGTGATTTGCAGGCCTCAGATCTCTCCCCGACTGTTGGAGACCAGGGCGGGGGGGGGGGTCCACGTGCCAGGCGGAGGAAGGAAGAACAATGAGTCAGGTTTACAGCCTCGGAAGACTGCACGAAGAGGTGCCGTGGCAGACACAGGAGTGATTCTGATGTCGAGGGTGTGGGGTAAGGGCTGTGACACGGGAAGAAGGAAGCACAGTGTGAGCGTAGCGTAGGGGCAACGGGACCTCAGAGAGCCCAGAGTTGGAACCATCAAGGAAAGTTGAACTTGAACGATAGATTTCAGGGAAGGAAACCAAGACAGAAATAGAAGAGGTAAAGGCAGCGGACAGAAAGCAGCCTGAGGATGGCGGAGACTGAGAGAAGGTGGCCGATGGGAGGGAGCCCGGAAGCCTCGTGCATTGGAAACCTTGTCTGCTTGCTAGCTTTAAGTCTCTGGAGAGGCTCACTGTCCTTATTCTCCTGACAACCCCCCCCCCATTGGCTTGGAGAACGTGGTGGTGTCCTATCTAAGACCACCTAGCCAATGAGAGAGCTCGGATTTCAATCTCTTCAAACCCTTTGGAAGAGAAAGGGATGCTGATAGCTGTAGGAGCCGCCTAACTCTGGAAGCCGAGGTTATCCCAGTGACCAGAACCTCCGTTCTCCATCATTACAGCATGAAGAAAGGGAGCGTAGTGCCTCAGTTTCCTGGAAAGACGAAAACGGTCCCCTTAGAAGCCATCAGCTCTTAAAAATGACTCATACGGCATCGCCTTAGTGCCTCTGGAGTCTCCTCATCCCTACCGGGGGCTGAGCCAGCCAGGCCTGCGGGCGCCACGCTCAGCCTGGTGGCCATGGGCAAGGCAAATATGTAGCTCTGTGGTCATGGCCTTCCAGCAGGCATGCGGAATATGGGAAACATGAGAACACTCTGTACCTCAGAAGAGGGGGGAGGGACCGGATAGGCAGAGGAGCGGCAGACACACTGGGGACACGGGTCAGGCGTGGTTATTCCTTCCACTGGTGTGCTGTCTGTGTCTCTCCCCTCAGGCCTTAGTCACTCAGAAGGTTATTTCTGTCACATCGACTCAACACCACCATTCCAGGGCCAGGGCAGCCATCTTTAAGCAACAAGGCATAGGCATGGTCCAAAAAATATTGTGGCTCCTTCTGAGACTTTCCAGCCACTACAATAATGACATGACTGGCGGGCTGTAAATGGCAGGGTTTTTTTTTTTTTTCCTCATCTAGCACAAGTCTGGTTTATAAAAAAGAATGTGCTGAAGGTTTCATATGATGTGCATAGTCGTGTACTAAAAACAAAATAATGCGCGGGCAGACTGTTTCTGCTGGGGGTTCACTACTCTGTCCATAGATCGTGCTGTAGAAAGGGCAGGACATCTCTCTCGAACCTTTTTTATGAGGGCACTAATCTGGTTTATGAGGGCTCTACCATCACACGCTAATCTCCCCCCCCCAGTGTCCCCACCTCTGATTCCAGGGCATTGGTGACAAGGTCTCAGCATGTAAAATTTGGGGATGATCTGAACACCCGGACCTTGGCATGACTGAGACTCAAGTTTCATGTGATTCTTGCTTGCCTCCCAATAGTCTTAGAATTTTTTTTTTTTTCAAACATTAACACAGTCTAGAAAGCCATCTTGGATCTGAGCTGCACCGAAACAGGTGGCGGGTTGGAACCGACACAGGCGATAGGTTTCTGACCGCTGATCTGGCTATGAACAGGTTGCTTCTAATCAGAAATGTCTTTGATTGTGGGTCTCATTCGGTATGTCTTAGTTTTATAATGTAATGGTCAGGAGTAAGTACCTCTCTTCCCGCTGCCCCTGTTGACCGGCCGCATCTATTTTATAGTCTTCAGCCCTGGATGCTCTTCATCTCAGGACGGGTTACATCCTGACAAACCCTTGCTGAAACTAGGTACATCTCAAGTTGCAAGCACACAGTACTAGCCTACCCAACACTCCGGCTTGGCGTACCCTGTCTTAGTTGGGCTCAGAATATTTACATTGACCTGTGGTGGGAAAAACTCATCTAGCACAAAGCTTAGTTTATAAAAAGAAGCGCTGAAGCTTTCATATGATGTATGCAGCAATGTACTAAAACAAAACATAGTGGGGAATTGGACAACACACAGGGACTTTAAACATTAGAAATCAAATCAGGATACGCCGAGAATGCTTCCATCGTGACGTGGGCGTTTAGTGATGTGATGTGGTAAAAGAGTGGTCAGATGAGTGCCTGCGTAGTCAATGGCTCTCTTTCCCTCTCTCTGTTCCCCAGGGCTGTGCTTGGAAATTGCCCTCAGCCATGCTGAGGCCTGCCCCTGATGGAGGTGAGGGGGAAGCGTCACTTTGCTTTTGAGACAAAGGAAAACCGCAGGCAACCCGGCTATGGACTCTTCTGTTTATGGTGAGGGGCATCTAAAGAGAAATCACGAGGTGTATGACAGAAATGATACCAGCAGCTTCCATCAGGAGAACCTCAGGCTGCCCACTGGAATCAAAGGACACAACAAGCCTGCGGCCAAGTCTCCACAGAGAGCCCACGGAAGACCCGCACAGCTCTGTTCTAGTGAAGATGTTGGAACATTCATCTGACTGGTACTCTCTTCTTAAAAAACAGATGAAGTTACTCTGGGAAGTCAGGAGAAAAAATCCTCAATTCCATCTATATTGCAAAATCATAATGTAACATCTTAGCTTTCTTTCTTTTTCTTTCTTCCTTCCTTCCTCCCTCCCTCCCTCCCTCCCTTCCTTCCTTCCTTCCTTTTCTTCTTTCTCTTTCCATCTTTCTCATTCTCTTTCTCTTTCCCCCTCTCTTCTTTCTTTCTTTCTTTCTTTCTTTCTTTCCTTCCTTCCTTCCTTCCTTCCTTCCTTCTTTCTTTCTTTCTTTCTTTCTCTTTCTCTCCCTCTTTCTTGTGTAATGTGCTGTGTTTGCACATGTTTGTTCTCATCTCTTTATGCTTGTGGGGAGGTCAGCGGAAGATGCTGGGTGTAACGTTGTATCACTTATTCCCCTGAGATGGCCTCTTAGATAGGATTACTACTGCTGCAACGAAACACCACGACCAAAAAACAAGTTGAGGAAGAAAGGGTTTATCTTTCTTACACTTCCATATCATTGTTCATCACTAAAGGAAGTCAGGATAGGAATGAAGAATCAGGGAAGAAACCTGGAGGCAGGAGCTGATGCAGAGGCCACGGAGGGTGCTGCTTCCTGGCCTGCTCCCCCTGGCTTACTCAGCCTGCTTTCTTAAAGAACCCAGGAGCCCCACAACGGACTAACTAAGAAAATGCCTCACCAGGAGCCTTCCCTCATGGCGCGGATGAGGAGGAGCAGGTCCCGACACTTGCTGGTTGCTGTAGATGGGAATGCTGGACGTGTTCCTCTCCTGGGCACAGCAGGTGAGCCGGCCCTGGTGGGTGGCATGCCTGGGTGCAGAGGAGCTGCCTGCAGACCATCCAGGCTACAACCCGGGCACAGTTCCAGGATTTTGAGTTAATCTACCCCAACATCTACCCCATCTATGAACTGTTGAAGGCACGAAGGGGCCAGTCCTGCCTCAGATCCAAAGCTGCAGGGTCTCCAGGACACAGGGCAGCAAGGTATCTAAGAAGACTCCCCGTGAAGATCAAACATTTCTGGTGTAGCAGAACCCAGAGGCCTCGAACCAGAGCAGTACAACAACTCATTGCAATGAACATTTGCACGTGAAGCTGTTTGGACAAAAGGTTATACTGTGGGACACACCATAACTCACACTGCAAGATGGTTTTGTTGTTGTTGTTGTTCTGTTTTGTTTTTCCTTTGGACGAGGGATGTTGCAAGGACAGATAAAGAGGGACGGGAAATCAGTGGGATTGGGGTGCATGATGTGAAATTCACAAAGAGACAAAAAGGAAAGAGAAGAAAGGAAAGAAGGGAGGGAGGGAGGGAGGGAGGGAGGGAGGGAGGGAGGGAGGAAGGAAGGAAGGAAGGAAGGAAGGAAGGAAGGAAGGAAGGAAATGCCTGGAGCTTATGACGGCATCTTCTCAGTGGAGGTTCCTCCCTTTCAGATACTCTAGTTTGTGTGTCAAGTTGAGGTAAGACCAGCCAGCATCGATGGTTTCTCACTGGCCGGGCAGTACATGGCTGGCCTTAAGCCTCCATGGCCGCTGAGTGCTGCCGTTCTGAGCACAGCTGGTCACACCCAGCTTTCTGCACGGATGCAGAGTAACTTAGAAAAGAGATCCTTCGATGTGGGATTCATGGCTCTGTAGGGCATCAAGTATTCAAACCTATAAATCTAGGAGGCCCACTCTCAGCTGGCATGAGACAGCATTTTAACTGATTTTAAGTGCACAGTTCATTGTGTTAAGTATCTGTGCGGCATATTCAGACATTTTAGGTTCTATTATTTAATAATTCTGTTTGAAGACCTTGCAGGTTTAAGTTATGGTTATTTCTTTTGACTCTTGGATATGGTTGTTGGTACTTAGGGTTTTGGTCTTTTTTTTTTTTTTTCTGTGCGCGTGTGTGTGTGTGTGTGTGTGTGTGTGTGTGATGGTCCAAGGTGTGTGTCAGGTGTTTTCCTTGCTCTCTCTCTGTCTTATATATTGCTCAGGGTCTGTAAGTCGCCCCCAGAACTAGCCACTCCGGCTAGTCTAGCTCAGCTTGCTCTGGCTCTATTGATTCCCACACTCTAGGATTACAGGCCAGCGTTGACGCCCAGCCGGTTTTTATGAGGATCCTTGGGATCTGAACTCCTACTCGAGCCATCTTCCCAAGTGTGTATCTTTTTATAGTTCATGGAGCCTACTGTGCGGAAATCATGGGTAGTGAAAGTGGGTTTTTGTTTCGTTTTGTTTTGTTTTGGATAGTATTTCATTCCTCCTGCATGGCATTTATTTATTTATTTTTTCTTTTTTGGGGGTGTTTAATTAAGATTATATGAGGGACTGGAGAGAGATGGCTTAATGGCTAAGAGCACTGGCTGCTCCAGAGGTCAGTTCCAGAGGTCATGAGTTCAATTCCCAGCAACCACATGCTGGCTCACAACCATCTATAGGGGAATCTGATGCCCTCTTCAGGCAGGCTGATGGATGTGCAGCAGAGCACTCATACACTAAATAAATAAAATTTAAAGAAAAAGTTAAAAGCAGGCCTATGATTGTTATTTCCCAGGAGTCCATTACCACTGTTTTTGTTGCTTATTATTATCATCATCATCATTAGTAACAATAACAACAACAATAATAATGGTAATAATAATAATATGGGTAATAATGTTTTCTTACCCAAAGCTACAGTAGAGCCAGATATCAGCAGGTATTTTTCTGTAGTTTATCCTCTCTGTGAAGAATGAACCTTTTAGTTACCTTTGTGCTACTGTCATTGAATCATGTGACATAGACAGCTCAAGGGAGGGAAGGCTTATTTAGAACCGTGGTGTAAGGGCATTTCATCTTTCCTGGTAGGGAAGGCAAGTCGGAGCTCCTTCCTGGCAGTGGGCGTGGAGGGCGGCGGCTGTCCACACTGGGCCAGGCTGATGAGCAAAGATGTCCTTCCATTAGGTGGGCCCCATCACCTAACAGGTTCCAGCCTTTCCTCAAGTGGGAAAACGGGCATCACAGACCTGGTCCTGCGGGGGTCATTTCCGATTCAAACCATGACAGAGCTTGTTTTAGGGTTTAAGTTTTATGTTAATCTTAGGTTCATCCTTTTTTTTTTCCCCCTGTGCAGGCCCCAAAGACCACATTTCTTTGAACAACCATGAAAAATGTTCTTAAGGGTCAGCTAGTATATATCTTAAGCCTGCGAGCCATATGGTGTCAGCTGCACCTGCAGAGTCCTATTGTCGTAACACAAAAGACGCCACAGACCATATGTAGCTGGAAGGGCGTGGCTGTATGCCAATAAAACTTTATTGACAGAAGCAGGTGGCTGGCCTGCTAACCTTGCTTCAGAGTTCTGGCTTTAACGTTTGGCTCCTCAGCATCCCCACACCCTGATTTAAAAAACAAAAAACAAACCTGTTAATTCATTTAACTTAGTCATTAATCCAGCACAGCAGTGTTTTGTAAGAGAGGAGTTTTGGAAATACCTGGGCTTCTATAGAACCAGTACCAGAATTTAACGATTTCTTTTTCCCCCTTTAGTTTACACATTCACTCAGTTAAACAAACTAAACCTAATATATGAACTAAGCGACAGCCATGTGTTTTAATTTAGGCATCTCCCAAGTCCTTAAATGCCACATCATAAGCTTAGAACTCCTTTCCTTTCGTAAGACCTGTCACCTCATAGCGCCTCTCAAAGGGCGATCCTAAGATTCTGACTTCTTTTCTCTCAGGTCAGAGGGTGGTGGTGTATTGATGGTTTTGGCTTACAATGGTTTGACTCATGATTTTCTGGCTTTATAACAGACTGAAAGTATGCCCATAAATCATTCCGTTTCTTACTTTCAACACAGTCTTCAATAAATTACCTAAGATGTCCAACACCTTGTTATAAATAGGATTTGTGTTAGATGATTTTGACCACCTGTAGATCACCATAGGTGTTCTGAGCACATTTAAGGCGGGTTGGGTTAAGCCTCGGTGTTTTGTAGGTCAGGTGTACCAAGTGCGTTTGGGCTTGGGATAGTTTCAACTTCCGTGTGATGCAACTCCAGCATAAATCAAGAACCTTCCGTAGAGGAGACGGAGGCAGTGTGGAGCATGCCTTCTGCGAGCTCTTCTGGCTGTGCCAGACGAATGCCTGTGTACCTTTAGTGCCTTAGGGGTTGAGATTCAACGGTAGAAAAGACAAAAACAAAGAAACAAGCAAACAAATACTGTTCTCGTGGACTTCGCATTGTTATAGTAAGATACAAGCAAAACAACAGTGGAGAATGTGGGTGTCAGGACCTCTGAAACCTGTGACATCACATAGGTGACAGCAGACCTGCACGTCTGTCGCCAAGGCAACAGCCACCATATTCCCAGAAGCCTTTTAGCTGACCTCTCACCGTTACCTGTGACCAAGTCACCATCCATATATAAAGAAAGGTCCTCCTCCTCACCTTCTCTTTCCACCATCACCTTGCCCTGTCCTTTCTCAGTAAACCTCACGTGGAACTGTTTGGTCTGGTGGAGTCTTTCTGAAGCCGCCTGATGATCCTAACAGCAAAAATATGTACATTTTAAAAAAAAGAGAAGGACAATATCAAGAAACAGGAGAACTGTGTTGAAAAGTACTGAAGTTATCTTGAGATGAATGTGTTGTTTCAGGCTCGGTGACAGGGAGTGTCGCTACCTGACTGGTGTGGATAGAACAAGCGGTGAGAAGATCTGAGGCAGGAGAGGGAGACAATTCTGGTGTTTTCCAGTAAGAACACAACTAAGACTGAAATACAGTAAAAAAACAAAAACTGGAGGAAAAAGGACTGAACAGACAAGGGCCTTAGGAATCTGGGGAGCAGAAGGGCCGGTCAGAAGGTCACAGGGCAAAGCGGCCGTGGGAGGTGAGCTGTGTAACAGGTGTGGAAGGCGATGGATCCCAGTCAGAGCAGGAGGACCAATAAGACTGTCTGGAATAAGAAAGGGCCTCAGCAACAACTGCAGAGCCTGCTTTAGTCTGCACTGGGTCCTCTGCATATATGTTAGGGTTCTTGGCTTGGTGGTTTCTTGGGGGCAGGGTCAGATCCTGGCAGTAAGAGTTGGGGTGACTCTGACCCTTTTGCCTGGTCTTGGGACCCTTTTCCTCCTATTGGGTCACCCCATCCAGCCTTGATATGACGGTTTGGTCTGGTCTTGTGTCTTGTTATGCTGGGTTTGGTTGATGTCCCCGAGAGGCCTGCTCTTTTCTGAGGTGGACCGGGGCACAGGAGGTGGATCTGGGGAGAGGGGAGATGGGGGAGAACTGGGTGGATGGAGATGTGGTCAGGATGCATTGTTTGAGAAAAGAATAAATAAAATTAAAATAAAAAAGAAAGGGGCTTTAGGACATGTGTTACGTGTTGGAGAACTTTGGCAGTTACCTTAAAATGGGCGACCCCGTTGGCACGGCTCTTGCTTCACAATCGAGGACCCATGTTCAGTCCCCACACCCATGTAACAAGCCAAGCATTGTAGTGCACACGTCTAATCTCACCGCTGGAGAAGGGGGTCCCGGGGCTCTGGAGAGGCTGGCCAGTCTAGCCTAATCAGGGAGTTCACGGCCCCAGTGAGAGACTCTCAAAAACAAACAAGCAAACAAAACTGTGGACATCTATTGAGAATGATGCCTGGGGTTGACCTGTGGCTTCCACATATATACCCTTACACATACATGCATGCCTGTGCACATGTGTACCCCCACTCACACATGCATGCCTGTGCACATGTGCACCCTCACACACACATGCATGTCTGTGCACATGTACACCCTCACACATACATGCATGCATGTGCACATGTGCACTCTCACACATACATGCATACCTGTCTGTGTACATGTGCACCCTCACACATACATGCATGCCTGGATACATGTGCACCCTCACACATACATGCATGCCTGTGCTCATGTGCACCCTCACACATATATGCATGCCTATGCACATGTGTACCCTCACACATACATGCATGCCTGTGCACATGTGCACCCTCACACATACATGCATGCCAGTGTGCATGTGCACTTTCACACATACATGCATGCCTGTCTGTACATGTGCACCCTCACACACACGTGCATGTCTATGCACATGTGTACCCTCACACATACATGTATGCCTGTGCACATGTGCACTCTCACACATACATGCATGCCTGTCTATGTACATGTGCACCCTCACACATACATGCATGCCTGGATACATGTACACCCTCACACATGCATGCCTATGCACATGTGTACCCTCATACACAATGCATGCCTGTGTACATGTGCACCCTCACACATACATGCATGCCTGTGCACATGTGCACCCTCACACATACATGCATGCCTGTGTACATGTGCACTCTCATACATACATGCATGCCTGTCTGTGTACATGTGCACCCTCACACATACATGCATGCCTGTGTGCATGTGCACTTTCACACATACATGCTTGCCTGTCTGTACATGTGCACCCTCACACACACGTGCATGTCTATGCACATGTGCACCCTCACACATACATGCATGTCTATGCACATGTGCACCCGCATACATATGAACATGTACACTGCCGCTTCTTTCCTACCTACACACAAAATGGAAAGGAAGAAACTGGGGGGGGGTGTATAGACTTTACAAGAAATTCATGGTTTGAATAAATGCAGAGCTAAATGCAGCGTGGTTCATAGCAGATGCTGTGACTTCCTGTGGGAATGCCTTTGGTCTTGACACACGGTGCACAGCTCTGAGGGTAACACAACTGTAGTGTCACACTGTCCGAGTGCTTCACTGCGTCGGATTGTTTTCTCTTTTAAATTAGTTGAACTGGGAGGCAGGAAGACTGTCATCATTGGGAAGCCTGGACCACTAGGTAAGACCATTTTTCACTTTCCTTCAAAAGATGTCTTGCTGTTTGGAAATTTGTTTGCATGTTGAAGTGGCCATTGTAATGAAGATAATTTACACATCTGTTGTCTCTGACAGTTACTATCTTGTGTGTGTGTGTGTGTGTATGTGTGTGTATGACACAGTGACTCTTCCATGAGAGCAGTCCCTGTCCCCAGAGTTCATATTTTTGCATCAATATTGTGGAGGTTCCTACCCCTTCCTCCCCAGCACGGTGATTACAAATGTGCTCCCCACGCCTGGTCTTTTGTGGGGCTGGGGATCATCGCTATCTACCCAGCTTCAGTCCCTACTTTTCCGTAGTACTGGTGAGTGAAGGCAGAGACTCACACAGGGTGGACAAGTCCTCCACCACTGAGTTCAAACCATAGCCAGCAGATGACTGCCCACGGCCTGAAGAAAGCTCACATTCCTTGGCGAGATTTGCAAAGTCTCACACATGCAGACTCAACCGTACACAACACGCCATTATGCATCGTGGGGTGCAGATGAAGGCCCAAGGAAATGCATATTACTGCCATGAGCAGAGTCGTGGCAAATTTCTCTGTGCCTCAGACCCATGGGAATGGCGAGGCCTTCCCCGGGTCACTCTCAGAGGAATGGCAAGGCCTTCCTCTTGTGTGGTGCTGACACTGTGTGCAGAAACTGTCAACCACAGCTTCTTCCTTCTTCGGGGATGACTGTAACCTGAGACCGCTCTCCTACAGAGAGACCTTTTATACAGAGTTGCTAACAGCCCCCCCACCCCCATCTCCATGACCTCATAACAAACTTGTGTTTCCAGGCTGGTGCACCTCCATCGGAGCACGTGGTCTACGCGACCCCAGCTTTTTTGTATGCGTGTCATTTCCACATTCCCTATCACCTCAGTCATGCCAACCCTAAAGCAGATCATGGCAGCGTATGTTACTTCTTCTAGACTTCTACTCTTCCTACCCTGCCTCTCTGTCTCCACAGCCCACTCGTGTGGCCGGCAGGATACAGCCCTCCCAGGGGCCCCGAGGCACCATGTGCCTTGGCATCTATTTAACTGGAACTGGGATAGAGTGGATATAGCATCCAGGCCGGGGTGGGGGGGTCCTCATGTGGTTTCAGCCTTCTTGATTCTTACCAAATCTTTGGGCAAACGATTTAACTTCTAAGAGGTTCTGTCCTGATGTATACAAAGGGTTCACTGTAAAGTTACCTCACAGGGCTGGTGGGGACAGCCTCCAGCCCCGTGACTCTCACCCTCTACTTTAAGGAGTTTTCTCGGGGTGTCCTTCCTGGGCGATCTGCTTTCGTACTTGGCTTCTTCCCGTTCATGACACACACTAACTTCCTCTGTAACCCTTGCTGGTTGTCATCTAGTGTGACACTCAGTGTTTCCCATGACATTCCTACCTCCTAGCTTAAAAATGGGAGTTCTCAGGAAAAAGGGGAGGGAAGAGGAGGCGTAAGGCAGAAGCAGACGGAGCTAATCTGACTTGACCCTGGGAAGGATGTTCCAACTGGTCATGAAGGTGGTGGGACCCTGGCGGACTCTCGCAGGACGGATCCCACCGCTCTAGGAGGGCATTCTATAGTTTCACAGCCATTTGATTAGGGGACCCTTCTGCTGATTATCAAAAGTGTTTGTTTCCCTGTCGCAGCTCTCCCTTCAAGAACAGCAGAAGACTAGACTGCATTTCTGACCAGCTGGCCCACTGCTATCAGCACAGAACTATGAGGCCCGCCTGGTGCCGTGTCCGGCTTGGAGGGCCCTTCTTTTAAGGGCTGGTGTTTGTTTTCCCAGAGTCCATTGCAAACCTGCACGGAGCAGGAGTCAGGCCTCCTCCTGCGAGGCGCTTCTTCCTGCTGAGCTGGCTGACACCGGACTTGGTGTGACGTGATCTCAGGCAGTGATCTGGCTCCTCTTAAAACATGGACAGGTTCCTGGAGTCCTGGGGCTCCCACTGCTCACGACCAGAGGCAGGGGCCAGCTGTCTGCAAGCCTCTGGGGACTCCATTTTGTTTACTGAATGGTCATGCGGTAATCTCTTCCAACTCACCAACAGGCTGCACAGTTACCCCATCTGCAGCCCAATGACCTCACCCACCTAAAATGTAGCAAGTGTGAGTCAGGACTGGAGCCAGCTAGAATCTCCATGGAGCCCTGGAGAAGCTGGGCGGGCTTCTGGGGGGGGGTCTCAGGGGCTCAGCCGTCCATCTTGTAATCATTCCGTAGCCTGGAGCAGCCCCCAGCCGAGGGCTGTGCTCTCTGTGGAGTGGAGCTGGGCGGAGCCTGTGTAGACACTAGTATGTCCACACCCGGAAGGAAGTTGCTTATCTCAGGTAAGGTGCATCGCTTCTCAGCCCTCAGCAGGGCCTCTGACGACACGCTAGTAAAGCTGACCCCATGTCCTTAGTCAGTCACCCCCCAAGATGCTGACGCCGGAAAGGAGATGGGGAAAACACCTTGCAGGAAAGGCATGTGAGCTCATAACTTGGAGGTAGAAACATGACTAGATATTGTTTCACTGTTTATCACTCCTTTTGAATTATATTTGCTTTCCCCTTCCAAAAAAATATTGCATGTGATGACTGGGAATATAAAATAAATTACCTTTGCTATAGGCTGTTGGGTTTATTAGCCTCTTTCAAGCTCTCCCCAACATAAAGGACAGTGTGACCTACAGTCGACTCCTTCCAAGGAGCTCTTGTATTCTCTCTCTCTCTCTCTCTCTCTCTCTCTCTCTCTCTCTCTCTCTCTGTGTGTGTGTGTGTGTGTGTGTGTCCAGGACCTCTGTTATTTTTGCACGCAATGGCTTAACTCTTGGAGTCACTCGGAGCTCTGTATTCTTTCTCTGGTTTCTTTGGAAATGGCCGTTCGTTTTGTTTTCTAGGGCTGGGGACTTGGCTCCGCAGCAGAGCATTTGGCTAGCTTTACTCAAGGACTTGGCTGCCATTCCTAGTGCGGTGGAGAAAATCGAACAAACACGTAAAGTGATTGAACTTTATCAAGGCACAACTAGGCATTAAATGCTGTATCTATCCGTGGCATACAATATGATATCGGGTCCACCCTTTCCCACCTTTTCTGTGCTTATGGTGGAAACCAGGGCTTTAAGAATGCTGGGCAGGTATCCACTGTAAGTCACATTCCCGGCCATGCAGCCCAGCTGAAGGCTTGCCCATGTTTTACATTTAAGGCAGATGATCTATGGTATCCATGCTATGTACATTTGAAAGAGCAAACGCGTGAGAAAACAAGGCCAGGAAGTAAGAGAAAGAGACAGCATAATAGTTAAACAGCCCCAGAGGTCAATAGTGTATTTGGATAAGCTCTTTATATCAAAAGGACTCTTGAGGGAGGGAGGCAGGCCATTTTCAAGAGCAAATGTTAATAAACTCACGGTCATCCCCTTGACTAGTAGAGATCAATTAGCAATATAGAATCCTTCACGCTTGGGGTGTGCATGCGTGCCTGTGTGTGTGTGTGTGTGTGTGTGTGTGTGTGTGTGTATGTGTGTGTGTGTGTAGAAAGCCAGTTTTAGGGTGCTATCTCTTTGAGAGTCTGGAGGTTTGGAGAGGCAAAGACATCGCTCTAAGGAGCTGAAGAGCAAGGGTCATTATTTCCACGGTGTTTGCAATGGACTCCTGGGCATGCCCTTGACATATTCTTTCTTGTTAGCAGGCCTGGGGCAACCGTGGAGAATATCTAAACGTTTCTCCGAAATCTGGGCTCCAGGCACGTTTCCCCAAAAGCAGACCGATGCCCTTTTGAGCAAATTCCTCCGAGCCTGCTCAGAGCCACCTCTGCTTCTGGCAAACGGTTTCTTTCTCAGAGCAAGGTAAGGAAGCACTGTGGAGAGCCGGAGACTGTCTATTTAAACAATTCCAAGCCTGTGCGCCTCAGCCTCCTGCTGCACTGTCCCAGCAAGGTGGTGTAACATGTGCGCTTTACATATCAATAGGAGAGGAGGCTGTTTCCAGATGGCGGTACCTAGTTCAAAGCCACCTTTTTATGCCGAAGGAAGACTGTGTGACCTCCCTCCAAGTAAATGTGTTTTGTAAGCCCTGGGAATGGATGCTTAAAAAAAAATGGTCCTGGCCTATATTTCATGTCCAGTCCAACGTGTGGTGTGTGCACAGCTGTTCTGGGCTGGCATGTGGTAGCATATTAAAAGGAAGATTACCATTTCCAATTTTTTCCCCCTTCTGAAAGCTGGATATGCATATATGAAACTTGTGGAAAAAAAAAACAAGCATAATGAGACAGGGAAGCCAGGTCTCAAGGCACTAGCCAGCACACATCTGGAGTTTCAGCATTCTGCAGATAGTTACTTATTCCCAGGCGCCACAGCCGGAGTGGGAATGGTAGCCTGGTATCCATGGTGAGCAGCCCTATCTCGCTGTGCCAGGTGTGCGTGTGTGTTGGCTGTGTGCGAGCGTGCGTGTGTGTGTGTGTGTGTGTGTGTGTGTGTGTGATTTCCTGAAAAGGCTGTCTTCTGTGGGGGTGGGGAGGAGAGAGGACAAGAGAGGAGAGAAAGGGGAAAAACAGATCGGAGGTAATGAGGCGCCACCTTGTCCAGCGGAACCTGCGCAGGAGTCTGGAAAAGGCTGGGCACTGGAAAGGCCGGCGCAGTCAGAGGATGCGCATAAAGCCTGCTCGCTGCCTGTCAATCCACACTTGTTTCTATGGGGACAAGGCCAGCCATGAGGAACCCCAGGGGTCAGAGAAGCCACCGAGATAACAACAGCAAGCAGGGTGGGTCCTGCCGCTTGGCTCTTGTGCACTTTGATACCAGGTTTGAACTGAGATTCTGAATTCATGCTGTTTGCTCTCTCTCTCCTGTTAAGAAGCTGGGAATGATTTAAACCTCACAGTCCCTTATTTAGAAGAAAGCTTCAAGGACAGTTTAAAAAAACTAACTTATTATTAAATTAATTAATTAATTAATTTTTAACATTCTTACAATGTAGCCCAGGCTGGACTTGAATGCTCTTTCCATCTTCCTGCCACAGTTTCCTGCTTCAGCCTCGTGAGTGCTGGGATTCCAGGTGTGCTCTTCCAAAGAAGGTTGAGGGCTATTGCTTGTTCCGTGTGCCGTGTGACTAACTGGCTGGTTTATCTATTTCACTTCACAGACAGCAAGAGAGAAGTGCTGGGACCTGGATCTGGATCTGCCTTACAGAGGATGGAAGACGGGGGTTGGGAAGTTTTCCTGGAGAGGAGAGTTTGTTACAGAGTTGTTTTTTTTTTTTTTTAAGATTCAAAAGATGAGTAGATTTTGATTTTTTTTTTTTTTAAAGAGCCACAAGACCACGAGGTTCCAGATGCTTCTTGTAAAACAATGCCCCACAGGGAGGGGAAGTGTGGGGTCCTGCTGGAGGCCACCCTTAGAAGAGCGATAAACAGCAGCTGCTCCTATTGTGCGTGCCAAGTGCTGCCTATTAGGGGCGAGCGCCCGACTCCTCGTTTCTTTCTCTTCAACCAGATGTGACCAAGCAGGAGTTTGTCAGTTTAGCGGGTGGAGAGGTGGACCCCAGATGGTGGGAACCAGGAAGTGGGGAGGTACGGCGAGCTTTGGGGAACCAGCTCCTCTGTATTCCCTCTGCTCAGCGGTCTACAGCTGAGGCTGGAGGGGAAAGGGTGCCTGAGATGTGTATTCTGCACGCTCCAGTACAGACCGAAAGAGAGCAGGGAGGGAGGATCCCGGAATGGAGACGCGTCCACGGAAAACCAATTGAAGGGGCCCTGCAGTGCCCCGCCCCCCCCCCCCCAGACAGAGGGCAGGAGAGGGGTAAACAAAGGAGCCCCACATTGCTGGGACCCAGCAGGACCCAGGTGATGCAAGAGGAGGATGTGGGCTGGAAAAGACTGAGGCTTCACCCAGCTAGCTGCACCTGGCCAAGGCCTCCTCAATTCCCTGATGGCAGGGCATAGACGTCACCCTCTGAGCCACACCGCCTCTAGTTAATTAAGCAAGGGTGTTTACTTGTCGACATTAAAAACAAAAAACAAAACAAAACGGTGACTCCAGACACTCTAATCTCTCTTCTCTCCAGGTAGAGGACCTTGGAGGCATAAAGGAAACCAGCCTTCTAGACAAGTTGCTTCCTGCTAGGACAGCCAGGGGTCAAGTCTGAGGAAGAGATGGCAAAGCTACCTCCCACACAGGGACAGCTCCTGTCTTCAGTGTAAGGGACGGACCTCTGGGTCTGCCAGCGACAGCCTCTGATAGTGGGTTTTTTTTTTTTTTTTTTGTTTTTTTCCTTGTTCATCATGTGAAGGTAGTCTTCTGAGATGCACAAGAATGCATCCACACCTGTTCCTGTCGCAGCAATCTCCCAATTACACAGTAGGGGAAACCCCCACATAGCTCGGTGGGAGTAATTCACAAGAATATTATAGCCAGATGATAGATTTATACAGGCTTCCATGCAGATCCCAGGAGATGCCAGGGAAACTCTTGCACAAACAGGTAAAGATGTTCCCAACAGCATTGTTTTGAGTCTTAGTGATTCGGAGATTGTGTGTGTGTGTGATTTGAGGAATGCTGAACTCAATGTTAATTTCAATTTTGTTGAGACGGAGAAAGAGTCTATGGGTTTTTCCCCCAGCACGAACAAAATGAAAGAGGGAAATCTTGGATACACAGCTTCACAAGAAGAAAGATGTACTCAGCTCGTGGTGTCAGAGGGTTCGTCTATCACAGCAGAGGGGGAAGCAGAGCAGTTCGTAGTGACCAGTAAGAAGAAGATGGGGATAAAGGACGGGGCCAGTGCTGGGATCGTCGGTCGGCGACGGCGACGGCGATGGCAGTTCCAGAAAGACCGCACCAGGCCAAACCAATTCCACGTGAGGTTTATTGAGAGGGGAAAGGGTAAAGGTGGCAGCGGAAAGGGAAGAGGGAAAAGAAAGAGAGAGAAGGGCGCGCAGTGGCGCCGCACGCCTGTAATCCCAGTACTTGGGAGGCAGAGGCAGGTAGATTTCTGAATTTGAGGCCAGCCTGGTCTACAGAGTGAGTTCCAGGGCTACACAGAGAAACCCTGTCTCAAAAAACAAGCTGGGCGGTGGTGGTGCACGCCTGTAATCCCAGCACTTGGGAGGCAGAGGCAGGCAGATTTCTGAGTTCGAGGCCAGCCTGGTCTACAGAGTGAGTTCCAGGACAGCCAGGGATATACAGAGAAACCCTGTCTCGAAAACCAAATCCCAAAAAAAGAAAAAAAGAAAAAAAGAAAAAAAAAAGAAAGAGAGAGAGAGAGAGGGAGTGGTGTTCCCTTTATATACGGATGGTGATATCACAGGTAAAGTTGAGCCCAATGGACTCTGGGAATTTGGTGGCCGTTGCCTTGGCAACAGTTGTGTAGGTCACACTGTCGCCTATGTGGTGTCACAGGTTTCAGAGGTCCTGGTACCAACAGCCAGGGCAAGGGACATCCTACAGGAGCATCTCTAGTGGCTTCCTTCCTTCAACTAGCCCTGCCTCCCAGCTCCTTCGCGCCGCCTCTCGCTGATGCCAACATATTATGATTCCGTCATTCAACCAATTTATCAATCAGACCAGAGTTCTCACCTCCCCAGATACCATCATCTGGTAAACAAGCCCCAACTATATGGGCCCGAGGGCAGAAATGTCATATTCATAACAAATATCATGCAACTGACGAAGCGAAGATGGGGTTTTCGAAAGATGCTGGCTGAAAATGGAGGAAAGAAAACAAGACCCATGGTATACTGCATTAGCCCTGTGTAGTAAGGTATCTGAGAGCAAATTTTAAGAAGAGGCGTGAGCAGGTGAGGAGATACTCATCTGCTGTCCCGATCTAGCCAGCTGGGCGGCTACCGAGTGCCAGCCATCCTCCTGACTATCGCCTCCCCGTGGGACTGGCGTTAGAGGGACATAATGGAACCATGCCCGGCTTCTTACACGGGTCCTGGGGACTCTGAATCAAGGTCTTCATGCATGTGCGGCAAACTCGATTTCCTGCAAGACCGAGGCAGGAGAACCGTGAATGCAAGCGGAATTGCAGATCAAGACCCCGTCACACACACACACTCCCCTTCCTCTTTCTTCCCCTCCTCTTGGTCAAATGTTCTCTAAGCCTAGGTGGGATGTGAGTTATGCGTGATGGAGCCCTTAAGAGCACACAGTGCTGTTCTTGTTCTTATCACGCAGATTAAGTTATATGTGAAAAGTACCATCCGTTGCAAACAGCCCATAACCAAGGCTCTAGCTTGAACACAGACTCAGAACTAGACAGGCGTTATTGTTTTTCTATGTGTATGTGCATCGTGTGCTCCACTGTCCTGAGGCCAGAGGAGGATTTTGAGGGTCTGTTCTGTTAGTCTCTCTTTTATTCCTTTTGCACAACAGGGTTTCTGACTGAACCCAGTGATCCTCCTGGCTATTGCTGCCTCGTAGAATTGGGGTTACAGGTACATGTAGTCATGGCCGGCTTCTTACACGGGTCCTGAGGATCTGAATTAAGGTCTTCATGCCTGTGTCCTGAGTCCACGTCCCTCCGTCTTGCCCTACTTAGAGTCCGCCAGTTGGGGCTCTGTTCCAATATTCTTTGTGTATTTACTTCTGTATTTTTTTTTTTTTTGAGACAGGGTTTCTCTGTGTAGCCCTGGCTGTCCTGGAACTCACTCTGTAGACCAGGCTGGCCTTGAACTCAGAAATCCACCTGCCTCTGCCTCCCAAGTGCTGGGATTTCAGGCATGCACCACCACGCCCAGCTCCTACTTCTGTATTTCTATTTCATGAGGGTAGAACTGTTACTTGATTTCTGTTACATGTTCCAAGCAACCACCCAGACAGAAACAGCTTAGGACAGGAAGGACTTAGTTTGCCCTGTTCAAGGGACATCAATCTATAGTGTTGAGGAAGGCATGCCACGGGAGGCTGTGGCCTCGGGCTGGAAGCCCTGTGAATTTTGGCCTATTAGGTCAAAGAGAGCTCCAGATGGCACAGAGGTGGCAGCAACCTTCAAGGCCTGCCATGGTGACTCAGATCTGTTAGCTAGGTCATGGGTAGGGTTTAACAGATTCCCCTACCCCCCCCACACCCCCAAGAGCCACCTAGAACTCCTGGGGTGGCTGGTGTTCTAACAGAGCTTGTGATGGACATTTTAGATTTAAATCATAGCAGGTGCTGTCCACAGGTTTTATGGATGAAGGGCTCAGAACTTCCTTTGTATTTCTTTCCTTGACAAGGAACTTTTCCTCTCCACCCTCTTCCTAGTGTAACTTGTACTGTATTTTTGGTTTGTTCAATATTTAGAGTACGCTATCTTCTTTGGACTCATAGACACAGCCAGCGGCCACATGGTCTCCTATACACTTGAAATAGGACTACGGTGCCTGTAAAACTACTTCTTGATGTTGTTTAATTTTAAGGCTTTTACAACTAAATTGAGCAACTTGACAGCTTTTTAAGAATGTTTGGAAGACCTTTGTTATGTAAATCACCTCCCACTTGTGAATTTAATGAAAGTTCTGTACAGCTGAAATCAAGTGTTTCTGAGAAATCTGGGTGGGCAAATTGAGCCGGCTTGGTAATGCCTGTGTACCCTGAAGCTCAAGTGTTTCATTTGACAAAAGAATATGAAATATCTCACAAATAACTTTTATACCAATATTGGGTTGAAATAATATTTTGGGTAACCTTGAATTGAATATGGTACGCTATTAAGAAGGAACGTGAGCTCAATTCTTAAGATGACAAATCATGTAAAGTCACACCTGGGGTGCATGTCGTGTATTTTTGCAGGACGGGACCAGGCTAGGTTGTGCTTGTTTTGTTTGGCCTTTTGGTTGCTACGCGTTTATCAACCGTTGATTTCACGCCAGTGTTCTGGATCTCTTCTTGAGGTGGCATTCTCTGTCCTCTGGCCAGGAGGAGCTCTCCTCTGGCCCGGCAGCTGTCATGCTGAAGTCCCACATCGCTGACATCTTGGAAATCTTTTTATTGCTCTGCTGTGCTAAAGCCTTTTTCCTGGCTCTGACTGTCGTCTTTCTTGTTGAGCTCCTTTGTTTAATAAGCATCCTCTCTAGCGGTGACATGAAAAAAAAAAAGTCCGTGGGAGGCTTTTTTTTTTTTTTGCAGCCTCATGTGTCTGAGGGCTCTTCACACACCCTGATACAGCAGTTTGAGTAGGTGAGCCCCAGGATGGAAACAATTATTCAGAAAATTGGAAGCCACCACGCCATTGTCTTACAGCTCCTTTGTGCCGCCGAGAAATCCTGTCGCTTGACTTGCGTCCTTTGGACGTGAACTTTGTCCAGCGGCCGTCCTTTCTTGTTCCCCGGTAGCCTCTTCCTCTTTCTCAGCGCTGCAGGGACTCTCATGATTGTGTGACTTGCTGTTGTGGGTCATGACTTCCAATTCTGGGAAATGTTCCTGACCTACTTGATCCGTGATTGCTTCTCCTTCATATTTTTTTTTCCCTTCATCTTTTCTCTTGGGAAATCTTTAGCGTTTGGATGAAATAGATAGTTATTGGCCTGCCCCTGGTCCTCCAGCCGTCTCTTCTTTTTGATTTCCCACCTATGTCTTTTGCTTTCTTCTTTAAAGCATCCCCCCAAACGTTTCTCCCAACTCTTCTGCTCAGTTTGTACCACTACACTTGTGACGCCCCGAAACTCTTGTTCATCAACTACTTTTTGACTGCCTCCTGCTCTTGTCAGATGAGTACTGTGTTATCTGTATCGCGTCTTCAAAGGCAATAGTGACTGTTTTAATATTTTCTTCTCTTTCACTGCTCCTCCTCTGTTTTAATTTCTTACCCTCTTTTTAGAACGGAGTAATCCTTGGTTGCCTGGGCAGTTAGCTGCCAAGGGTGGGATCAAGGTTCCTGGCAGGGTAGCTTAGGGGAATTCCCCAGGACAGCTGCTTTAGGTGTTTTTCTCCAGAGCTGGTCAGATTTTCCAATAGAGACTCTGCCAGTCTCCTGCCTGGGGGTAGTAGCATCCGGGATGCCAGCATTCTGGGAGCTGAATTAGTGAGAGAGCTTGGAATTTCAGCACTCAGCATTCACTGCCACCGGCTTCTTTGAAGCACTCCAGACGGCTGTGGACTGCCTCTTGCCAGATAATTATTTCTGCAACTACAGACTGCCCCACAACTCTGAAGCCTGGGAAACTAGTTTCATTTGCTTATGACTTAAAATTGGGCTGTTGATGAGCTTGGCTGGACGGTGTGCCCGATCACAAGGTCGCTGGTGCCGCAAGGACATAGAGTCTACTCTGTCCCACCCCCTCCCATGGCCGACGCTTCTTGGTTTCTCTGTCTCTCTGTTTCTTTCTCTCTCTGCCTCTGTTGTGTCTCTCCATGGTTGCTCCTGAGAAACCCTTCATCTGGCCTGGGCTTTTTACAGCCTGGGGATCTCAGTGAAGTCACACTTTCCCACCCTGCCAACTCCCAGTGGGCACAAAGCAGAAGCTGCCAGCTGAAGGCTGCGCTCATAGAAGACACAGTGTCACATAGAGACCAGCGTACTTGTCAGAGAAATCATGGTCCCTCTCTTTCCTTGCCTCCCTAGGCTTAAGGATGTAAAGAATGGACCCCTGTTCCCCATGGAAGGAGAGTCACCGCCAACAACCACGTGGCTGGAGGGATCATCTCGGCAGAATTCAATCTACCTCACTGTCTGGGTCTAAGTACCTACGTATTGCATTTGTGTGTCTGTGTTAGTGTGTGTGTGTGTGTGTGTGTGTGTGTGTGTACGTGATACGATACTTGGAAAGAATAAGAGGATGTCTTGCAAGGAGTACATTCTTTCTTTCTGCACGACTTAGTTTCTTTTCCATTGCTATGAAGAGACACCATGCCCACGGCAACTCTTGTAAAGGAAAGCATTTTTGTTAGGCTGGCTTACAGGTTCAGAGGTTTAGTTCAGGATCATCATGGCAGGGAGCATGGCAGTGTACAGGCAGGCATGGTGCTGGCGAGGAGCTGAGAGCTCTCCATCTGGATCTGAAGGCTGAAGGCAGGGAGAGCGAGCCACTGGTCATGGCTTGAGCATCTAAAACCTCAAAGCCCACCCCCCAGTGACGCACTTCCTTCGACAAGGCTATACCTCCCAAACGTGCCACCTCTTATGGGACTAAGGGGCCATTCCATTCAAACCACCACATGACATGTGTGATGGTCCCGGTGATCCAACTCTGGTCATCAGGCACGGTGCCAAACTCTTACCTACTGAGTCATCTTTCTGCCTTGATTCATGTTTTTTTTTTTTTTCTTTTCCCTTTTTAGGGAACACGAATTTCATGTAGTAGGAATACTTATTGTTTCTTCTTTATGTTGAAATTCCAAAAGAATATCGGTATTATACCAGCTCATTGACACCTGCATCACTCAGGAAGCTAAGGCAGGATTCTTTGAGCCTATATTTTTCCCACGTACATGTGTATGCTGTGCATATGTGTGCCTGTATGTGGACACATGTGTACTTGGGTATACACACACACACACACACACACACACACACGTACACACACACACACATGCACACACGCGCGCGCGCGCGCACACACACACACAGACACACACACGTACACACACACACACACACGCACGCACACACGCACAACACACACAGACACACACACGTACACACACACGTACACACACGCACGCACGCACACACACACAGACACACACGTACACACACACACACGCGCGCACACACACAGACACACACATGTACACACACGCGAACGCACGCACGTACACACGCACGCGTGTGCGCGCGCACACACACACACACACACGCACGCACGCACGCACGCACGCACGCACGCACACGGGTTCCCGTGGGGAGTCTGTCTGACTTATTTTATTCCCCTTTCTTCACTAGGTCAGCTTTCTCACTGAGCCTAGCGCTTGCTTGCCAATTGCCCCCTTGCTGCAGGGATCTATTCTGTCTCCGCCTTTTGAGACCCAGGTTGGAGGCTGGCTGCTTTGCCATCCCAGTTTTTATTAGGTGCTGGGGGCCTTACACTCCACCCACTGAGCTATCTCCTCAACCCCTAAGTCCAGAGATTTTATACTATCCTGGGTAACATTGGGAGAGTCAGTATCTAAGTGCGCACACATGCATGTACACACACACACACCCTAACACAGGCACACCACACCACACACAAACACAACTCTCTCTCTCTCTCTCTCTCTCTCACACACACACACACACACACACACACATACACAGGCACACCACACACAAACACCACACACACATATACACACACACACCAACCAGGCACACCACACACAAACACCACATACACACACATATACACACACACCAACACAGGTACACCACACACACACACATACACACACACACACACACACACATACACATACACCAACACAGGCACAGCATACCACACACACACACACACACACACACACACACTACAGACATATCACACCTCACATACACACACACACCATACACCACACTATACCATACATATGTCTTCAATGTGTATTCTCCCCTTTCCTGTATTAAATCTTTTAATGTACTGCCCACCCCCAGTCCGTGCTCTATTTTCTTTTGGAAGGAGATATGAATTTATTCACTTGGAAGCTTAGAGGGTCTTATCACTGTTTTAGTTTCTGTTCTTCTCATGCCAAAGGGGAAACTACACTTTTGTTAATTTGGCAGTTTTATTTTCCTCACTTGGGGGTCATCTGGGAGATTTTCGGTCAGCTGTCCCACAGTCCCCTTCTCTTCCAGCTCACTCGGAGCGTCTTATCTTTCTAGTGGGTTTTCCTAACATCTCTTATGTGGTTTTATTTATGCTGTACACATAGATTTTTACACTCCGTTGATGTAAACCATCACGTACCTTCCATTCGGGGTTTGGGAAGTGCGAACAATTAAAACACTCAAATCATCAGCTCTCATTTTCATTGGTTATGTCGGACTTGGTTTAGTTTGCCAGGCTTTCTAAGAATTGCTTCAAGAATGTGACTATCCCAGAATGGACAGTTTCTCTCCAATGGCTAAGAGGAAGGCAAAGGTCTAAAGCAGTGATTCCACACCAAGATCCAAGAAGTGCTGGTGATAAAAAGCCCATGACCGGGCCATTCTCAAGAAGCTGTGATCTGATTGGCCTGTGATAGGGCCATTCTCAAGAAGCTGTGATCTGATTGGCCTGTGTTAGGGCCATGCTCAAGAAGCTGTGATCTGATTGGCCTGTGATAGGGCCCAGTCAGCTTTCACACAAGCTCTCCAGGTGCTTTAGTTCTTCATGTGGATACTGGAGTAGTGGTGCACATCTTGTGCCTGTGGATGCTTTTGGAATTGGGAAAAGAGAAAAGAAAAAGAAAATAATAGGAGTAAAAGGATGAAGGGAGGGAAAATGCAGAGGACATTTCAGGATGAAAACTCAGTGTCTTGAGTGGCAGCGAGTCTCCGTTCTTTGAAAGGTTCACCCTCCCCCTCCCCAGTTTACTCTTACGTGTCAGACATCGCCTAGATGTACTAGGTATTTTCATTGTTGCTGTGACAACATACCTGATAGCCACAATACATAGAGGGGAGGTTTATTTTGACCCATCACAGTCAGGGAAAGATGAGCAGGAGCAGGAGGATGAGCTAGCCGGGTCTCATCTGCAGACAGGATGCAGAGAACGTTGGTGCTTGGTTCAGTCTTTTGTCTGAGCGTCCAACCCATGACGGGGTGATACCCACATTTGTGCTGGGTCTTCCTTCTTCAGTCAAACCTCCTTGGAAACACCTTCACGGAGATATCCGGAGGGATTTATTCTCTGAGGTGACTAAATCCAGCCAAGTTAACAACAAACACTAACCATCATGAGTTTATTCCTTCTCAACTTGATATCCAAGGACATCACTGTAAGTTGTAACATTGGCTGTCCATGGTGGCACATGTTTTTAATCCCAGAATCCTGGCGGCAAAACAGGAAGACCTCGGGGAGTTTGAGACCAGCGTTGTCTACATAGAAAGTTCCAGACTAGCCAAGGCTACATAGTGAGAGCCTGCCTCAATATAAAAGCAGAAATAACTATAACATTCCATGTCTGTTCCTTCCTTTAAACAGCTTACACTGTTTAAAAGTCTAAAATCTTCTGAGATTCAAGGCATTTTCCTCGTTGTGAATTCAAATAAAATAAGTACGTTCTTACTTCCACTATACAAGGGCAGGTAATAAACCTTCCATTACAAAAAGCAAGGATTGGGGCGCAGCAAAGAAAGAGTGATTCAAAAATAAGATGAAACCCAGGAGGGCAAACAAGTCCCACAACGTCATCTCTAGCATCTGGGTCTCTTGGTGACATCATCTGAGGAGCCCCACATCGTTAGTTCTGCTTCCTGTAGAACTCATATAACCTCTTTCTTGAGGTTCCTTCACTCTGTTCCCTTGGCTTTCCTCAGCACACATCTGGACGTTTTGACATCTCCACTATCTTGTGGGGTCGATAGTGACGAATGTAGCTTCACCTTCCTAGCTCCAAGCAGTGGCTTTTCAGAGACTTCTTGCAGAGTCCAGAGCCACCACACATTGTATCAGCCCTATCACCTTGGTATTGATGCAAAAGAAACTCAAGATAATAAAGCTACGTTATCAAAGATTTACTAATAGATTCTCTTAGGAGATATTAAGTCATGCAAGCCGAATTTAGCTAAAGGAGCTCTACCCACCAAATATCTCAAAGAGCAGTAGTACGCTAACCAGGCCTGTCAGAGACAAGGGGAATTTAGGATGTTAGGATGCAAATGTTTGTTCACTAGTATTGAACAATCCTTAGGCTCCATACCCCTGAAAGAACTTGACTCTAGCAGGCAGCTCAAGGGAATGGCACAGGGTCCCCACCACCATTAGGTTCTGGTGTCCCATTAAGGCCCACGTGATTGTCAGAACATGCTCAATTTTGCCAAGTGGGAGAGATGTCCCTGGGCAACAACTGTTCAAAAAAATAACACCGGGATACTTAAAATAATTCTAGCAGTATCTTTGCTATATAAATCTCTTCTCTGTCCAAGCAGCCAGGCTTGCAGTCTCCTGTTTCTGTTTAAATTGTTCAAAGTGTGACCTGGGGTTGTGTCTGAAAGAGGCTGAAGGATCATAGCGGTGGTGGGTTGTATAAGCTGACGGTGTATACACCTTAGGAAAATCTTCTGTTGAAGGCCGGCTCTTCCCTGGTCATTAGCCCCAGCTGGAAAAGCTTTGTTAAAGAGATTTTCCTTAGTTCGTCTTTTAAGTGTGTGGCACGATTCCTTACTGGGAAGGCATATTATTTCTATTGCAGTACAAGGTTTATAAACCCAAAACCTATGACTACAAAACCAGTACCATGGGAATGACATTCCAACTTTTTCTGCTACCATCTAGGGGCATTGCTTGGCTTCCTTATATCTGTTGTGGTAGCTCAGTGCATTTTGGTGGCTGACTTCTTGGGGGGGTGGGGGGGGACAGGATCTCCCGAAGCACAGGCTGATCTTGATATCACTGTATCACGAGAGCTCCTCATCCTGAGTATGGAGAAGGCAAGTCTGCAGAGTCATGTCCAGTTGGGGCAGGGTTTTTGTTTTTCCATTTTGAGCAGAAATTTATTGAGCAAAGCAGAGCAGGCATTCCAGCGAGAGCTCGGAATGGGTTGTTCTGAGTGTCCTGCAGGAGTCTCCTATCCTTGAAGTTGTTGCTCAGGGAGCCTCAGGGGCAAATTAATTTGCATTTTTATAAGCTAGAACCTTTGACAGGTAGGGTCTTGCCCTCGAAGCACCTTTCTTTTTGTCCCAGTGCTAACCAAGGTTTTCTTCTTAATTAGGTCCCTGCTAATCTCTTTAACAGTTATATATACTTGTCAGCAGCTTTAAACCCAGGCACCTCCCCCTTTCTTGCTAATTGCACTTTCCCTATCTTTCTGCTTTTAACTTGTGGTAAGCCTCAGTAAACAGTGAGCCCTAACCACGTCTTGGTCTATCTCTTTTAAGTCCATTCTCACCCTGGTTCTCAGGACATGGATAGCTGCAGCCAGCTTCTCCGCCAGAATACAACATGAATGACCTCTAGTCCAGGTCCCAATAGCATCTTTATTCAACCCTGAAAGCTCGTGAGCTCAGATTTACGGTCTGCATTTCTGCTGGCATTCCAGGCTTTTGAACTCCAGCCAGGATGACCCATTGACCTCCGCTTACAGCAAGACCCTCAGTGGCTCACAACTTCAAATGCTTCCAGAAAACCATTTCAGAAGGCCCAAGAACCACATGGTCAGCTTTCTCACAACCACCCCGCTCCTCGGGACGAAGTTTCTTAGTATTTTTCATTGCTGTGACCAAATACTTGACAAAAGGCAACTGTCAAAGGGCTTGTGTTGGTTCACAGTTCAAAGGAACGTGATCCATCACAGCAAACATGGCTGCCGGTGGGCCAGCTCGGGCCATGGAGCTGACCAGGGAGCAGTGGGAGGAGAAAGCCAGGGCTCAGCTGGTTTTCTCCTGTCTGCTTTTTGATTCAGTCCAGGATCCCAGCCCAGGGAATTCAGGCTCAGTTTTCCTTCTTCACGTATGTCTCTGGTAAAACCGTCAAACATGCACCTGTGTGTCTTGTAGGCGATTCTAAATCCAGGCAAGCTGACACTCAGAATTATCCAGCATAAGTGCCCATCCTTCCGAAGATCACTTACAATATAAGCTGAAGATTGATAGACAGGTGGAATCAATCCTGATGTTTTATTTTCTAAATAAAGTTAGGTAGCTAGATATGGAGTATTGTCATTAGAGGGCAGAGACGAAGGCTGTTAGGGCTCTGTTAGGCCCACTATGGGAAAACTGGTCCATACTGGTCAAAGCAATGGGATTTACCTTTGGTCCTGGGTAGAGACATGGCATTAAAATTTTAATTTCATTTTATTTTACATATATGGGTGCTTTGCTTGCGTGTATGTAGAACTGGGTGCATGATGTGGAACTCACAAAGATTCAGTAAAAAGTTTTTGTTTTTGTTTTTGTTTTTGTTTTTTTTATAATCAATCTCTTTAAAACAGTATCTTTTAAAATCCAAAGACTTCTAAAACTCAGTTTCTCAACTGTGGGTTCCTGTAAAATCAAAGATAAATTAAATGCTTTTTTTTTTTTTTTTTTTTTTTACTTCAAGAGGGAAGAACCAGGGTGCAGTCACACTCTGAACAAAGCAAAACCAAACTCTAACAGTGTAAATACCTCTATGTCTGGTATCTGGGATTCACTCATTATCTTCCGGGCTCCTCCAATGAGCTTGGGCCATTTCTCTGACTCTGTCTTCTGTAGTAGACACGGGTCTTCTACCCTCAGCTCGCTCCGCTCTGCTGTTCTTGGTACTCATGGTACTGAAATCTTCAAAAATGCTAGAGTCCCTTGCTACAACTGGGCTGCACTTTTAAAAATTGCTTCTGCTGAGCTGTCTTTGGGGACTCTAGTACTGCCGCACAATTTCAAGCCTTAACTGCTGTCCATGACCCACTCATGCCTTCAAAACCAGTACATCCTGTTTCGCTGCCAGTGCAGGTTCAATCTTGGCCATCTCCGGAACACAGCTTCTGTGTGCTGACCCTGAGGAAACAGTTCCCAGAAGATTTTAACTCAATGATGCCTATAGGCTTAGATTTTTCAAAACCTTAATAAGGGTTCTTAAATAGCTCACCCACCAATATAGGAGAGAAAGGTGGTTAGTAGGACAAGGTGGGTATGGACTTATTTAGAAGTAGTTCTTTGGGGAGACTACAATTTTCATTGCCAGGATATCACCAGTCAAGTCCAAGTAGCAACAGTCCAGTCCAATCCACAAACACCAAACATGAATTAGTAACAGCAGCTCCATAGAGAAGTAACAGCATGTCAAGGTGAACCAATGCAAGAGTGTCCTTTCACGCTCTGGGGGGTTATATTTATATTCCTTCTAAACATCACACATCCTCTCAAGCATCCACTCCAGCACCACAAGCCCTTTCACAAGACAGTTTCCCCAAACACAGCGTGTGTCTGCTCTCAGCCAAACATCCTCTCATAAAACATCCTCCAGGGGGGGAAAATCACACGATATAACTGAGTCTCCAAAGAAACCAGAAATGTCTACTTTAGTTGTCTGTCTCTTCTTAATCACAGATGATTCTTCAGGTCCAAGATATCAGCATCCACTGTTGAAACACAGCAATGGTTTTACTTTAATGGTTCTGGTCTCTTGTTAATCACTGTTGACACTTCAGCTCCAGCTGACCAGATACCAAAGATTCTTCACACGAAAGGCACTGCAGAGTCTTTCCTTCCCTCTGAAACCTCACAAGCCAGCTCTTTATCGTCTGCATCACTTTCAGCATTGTGGCTTGGAAGCAAACTCCTACAGAAGAGCTCACTGTGCTCACAGCCCTCAATGGCCTTTCTAGCCCAAAGTTCCAAAGGCTTTCTGCAATCCTCCCCAGAACAGCATGGTCGGGTCTGTCACTGCAATACCCCACTATCCTGGTACCACCGTCTTTCTCTCTTAGTCCCTGTTACATTTCTTTGAAGAGACACCATGACCAAAGCAACTTGTATAAAAGAAAGCATTGAGTTTGAGGCTTTCTTTCAGTTTTGGAGGTTTAATCCATTGTTATCATGGCGGGGAGTACGGTGACACACAAGCAGATATGGTGCTGAAGAAATAGCTGCGAGTTCTACATTCTCGTGCACAGGCCGAAGGAAGAGAGAACTGGATCTGGTATGGGTTTTGAAACCTCCAAGCCACCCCCAGTGACACACTTTCTCTGGCCACACCCACTCCAATAGGTCACACCTCCTAATCCTTCTGATTCTTCCAAAATAGTGCTATTCCTAAGGACTAAGCCTTTAAACGTACAAGCCTATGGCTGGGGGGGGGGCATTCTTATTCAAACCACCAACCCCAACAACCAAGTTTGTAAAAGTCCTCATTTCTAGCCAAAGGCAAAAGAAGTGTCCATCAAAGACACCTTTTACCTTCTCTATGAGATGTTTTCTTAAGTTGATTCCATAAACAACATCCATTGATGTGTTTACTATATGCTTAATACTATTAGATTTTATAGGAAAACAAAGGTTTCATGTTTCCTTTCCTTTCCCTTGTGTGGATTGAAAAGACAGTTCTAATCTTTGTGCAGTGTTTGCTATGACACAAAACAGTCCTCTAATCCTTCAACACCAGCTTTTGGATATCCAAAGATTAAGTTCTAAAACTGTCTGGAGTTAATGTAGACCCCCCACATGTTGAAGGCTCATGTCACAGCAGTGACCCCCACTCCAGGTGCTAGATATATGTCTCAACCTACCAGTTTTCTTGCTACCCAGCTGTAAGTCAGGAATTCTCACACCCTGTACCCCAAGCCACACTTAATAATTTGGTAGAGAAGCTCAGAGAACTCAGGAAAGCATTTAATTATATTTACTGGCAAATCATAAAGGATACACACTTGGAAGAGTCAGGTGGATGAGATCTACAGTGTTTTCCTCTTTTATCCCATGTGTTTTATACCACTCGGAAGCTTTGGAACCTCAATGTTAAAGTCTTTATTCCTTCCCTGGGGGGTACATAGAGCTCAAGTCCCAACTCTGCCCACCTGGTCTTATTGATGAGCTTGAGGCTATAAAGGAGACCCATCGTATGTCACCAGTAACAAACACAGATGTGACTGATAGGGGTTCATTATGAATAGCTGAAGGATGCCACACCTTGATAGCTTTGTATCTGTCTCTTTGTGTGGCAGTATAATAATATATTGAAAAAGAGAGAGACTACAGTAACAAAGTTTTATGTAAATATTCCTTATTATTATGATGATGATGATGATGATGATGATGATGATGATGATGATGAATCTCCTATTGTGTCTAAAATAAAGTTTAATTTTAGCCTAATATGTATGTACAGACCAAAACATGGTTGACATTGAGTTTGGTGCATCTGCAGTTCTAGGCATGGTTAGGGAATCTGGATTGGGGGATCTGTGATGGTTAATTTTGGTTGTCAACTTGATTGGGTCTGCAGTCAACTAAGAGATAAGCCCCTGGGTGTCTGTTAAGGGTATTTCCTGGGAAGACTGAGTAGAGAAGACCCTCCCTCAGATTAGGTGGCACCTTTAAGCAATGACTGAGATGTAGGGTCTGCGGGAGAAGCTTTCTGCCTACCCACTTGTACCTCTTCACTGAGCACATCTAGACCTTTGCATTTGTTGCCACTGCTGTCCCTTCGTCACTTGTCCAATGTGGGCTGAAGACCAATGTGTGACAGTAACACTTACTTGTCAGAGGTAATTTTCATCTTGGAGGCTTACTTCCTCTGTCTGCTAACCTAAGCCTAGTTCTGGAAGCTTCTAGCCTCGATATAATCTTATCTAGGCCTAGAATGTCCTCAGCCTCTGAGACTTGCTGCTGAATAGGCTCACACTTTCTTAGTTATTTCTGAGTTCTGGCTGGCTGATTCAACTCAGCTGTTCTGGCTCAATCTCCTTTCCAAGCTGACTGATTCAACCTGGTTTCTTTATGCCTCTCCTGAATTGCTCAGCTTGGCCTCAAACTAACTCTGGCAATCTCTTCTAATCTCTTGGCTCCTTCTCATTCTGGGCTCATTCTGTCTTTACCTGTGTCCAGCTTGTTCTCTCTTTAACCTATCTCTATAAAACTCCCCCCTCCCCCCAGAAAAACTGCCTCCTTCTTCTCTCTCTGCACAGCTTCCCTTTCCTCTTTCTTCTTGTGAGACTTGGGCATGTCTTGTTCTGTCAAATCTTTCTCTGATTCGTCACTTTGTCTGTCACTCCATTACACACCACTTTTCAAACACGGGTGTTTCCTTCTACAAACTAACTTTATCTTCATTGTTTGGGATTAAAGGTGTATGCTAAGAGCAGCTCAGAAAAATGTTTCCCACAATCTTGGTGTTCACAGTGTGATCAAATATTTTGCAACACCAGTGGCTCTCCAGAAATTTCCAAGGTCTACAGCACTACACTGGGACTTCTGAAGCATCCAGCCTCGTGGAACCGAGCAGCTGCTGGGTTCTCAGTCTCCTCTATTTACAGACAACCTTTGCTAGGTTACAGCCTGTACAGTGTAGGCCAATCTGATACCCCCCCTTTGTAATAGGTACTCATTCTACTGGTCCTGTTCTCTTAGAGAATCCTGACTCACACAGACTGCGTCCCCTGTGGATAGTTTACTCTATGACAGTTTCATATATGTATATGATGAATCTTAGTTATTTTCATCTCTGTTACCCTTTCTCATTTTTCTCCTTCTCTCATTGAAACTCCTTTTCCTTTCAACAAGCCTCGCCCCTTAATACTTTCATGTCTTCGTTTTGTGTGTGTGCCCCACTGAGTTTAACTGGTGTTGCTTATACAATCATTGGGAGAGATTATTTATTGGAACATGGCAAGATACACTTCTGAAGAAAATGAAACCCTCTCTACCAGCAACCATCACTTTCCCACTGAAGGGTGATTGTCTCATGGGTCCCTTTCCCATTTGAGATATTAGCAGGCTCAATCTAGTGTGGGTCTGATGCAAAGAACCACAGCTTCAGTGAGTTCATAAGCACAGTGACTGTGTCATGTTCAGAAGACATCTCTTTAACTGTGTGGTCACCCATCCTCTGGTTCTTACATACTTTCGTCTCCCTCTTTACTAATGTTCTCTGAACCTTGAAAGGTGTGAGTTTGCCTAATTATAGGTATTTTCATCAACTGCTACTCATATAAGAAGCAACTCTGATGAAGAGTGAACAGTACTATCTGAGGGGGACTGTGTCTTGTGTAGTGTTTTTAAAGTCAGAATAAGAATCTTGAGGTGAGCCGGGCGGGGGTGGCGCACGCCTGTAATCCCAGCACTTGGGAGGCAGAGGCAGGTGGATTTCTGAGTTCGAGGCCAGCCTGGTCTACAGAGTGAGTTCCAAGACAGCCCGGGCTATACAGAGAAACCCTGTCTTGAAAAACCAAAAAAAAAAAAAAAAAAAAAAAAAAAAAAAAAAAGAATCTTGAGGTGAGCTCATCATGGTGTTTGGGTCTGCCCTAAACTCAATGACTTGTATCCTCGTAAGGCCCTTGGATGCAGCATCAGACATCAGGGAAGAAGGCCATGTGAAAGCAGAAACAGAAACACAGTGACCTTATCATAAGACATGATATACTGGGAATGACCAGAAGCTAGAGGAGACACAGAAGGCTTGGTACCTTTAGAGGGAGTGTGGTTCTGCCTACAGCATGATTTTTGAACTTTTGACTTCAGACCTATGAGAGAACAAATTTTATTGTTTTGTTTTCATCCATGAAATTTGCAATAAGTCATTATGGCAGCCCTGTGAGGAAGTACTACAACCAAGGGAACTTATAGAAGGAAGAGTTCTTTGCGACTTAGAGTTCCAGAGAGACATAAGTCTATTACCATCATGGTGAGGAGTATGGAAGTGGGCAGGCAGGTATGGCACTGGAGTAGTGGCTGGGAGCTCACATCCTGGTCTACAGACAGGAAACAGAGAGTACACTGAGCATGAATCTTTTGAAGCCATAAGCCTGCCCCAGTGACACATTTCTTCTAGTAAGCCCACACTTCCTAATCCTTCCCAAATCTTCCCAAATAGTTCCACCAACTGGGACCGAGCAATCAGATATTAGCCAGTGGGAGTTATTCAAACCACTACATTCCATTCTCTGTTCCCCATAGGTTCATGGTCAAATCACAGTGCAAAATTCATTTAGTCCAACTTCAAATGTCTCATAGTCGCTTATAGTCTTAATTCAGTTTAAAAATCCAAAGTCTTATCTGAGATCCAAAAGACTCTCTTAATTATAACTTAATTGTGCAGGAAAAAGAAACCAAATTATATACTTCCAACATGCAATGGTACATTATAATTCTAAAAAGAAGAAATAAAAGCATAATGATGAGATTCTAATCCAAAGTAAGACCAAAACCTTGCAACACAACCTCCAGATCTTGTAGCACCATGTCCAGCGAGAAGGGCTTAGAAGGCTCTGCCCTTCCTGCCTTGCTGCCTGCAGGACAGATCTCTCTTGGACCGGTCCCATTCCCCATCTGCCTCTGTGTGGGTGGATATCGCGTGCCCTGACACTTATAACATTGTTGTGTCTCCAACACAATCCAAACGTCACTGTGACAGCTCCTCAGAATGACATCTCTGGGCCTTCCCACAGGAGTTGCCTCGACATACCTGTCCTGGCCTCGGTGACCCTCCTGTACCGCAGATGAGAATCCCACACCTCCTTTCCTCCTGCTTCCTTCATGACTGCCGGAATCCCATGGACAACATTACCATGGTCAGCTGTGTGCTTGGGTGGGATCCTGGCTCCCTTGAATCACTTTTGCTGAAGCTTCCATTTGTTGGTTTGATTTTCTTTTGGGGGAAAGGTAAGGTTTTTCTGTGACCCTGATGATCCTGGAACTCATTCGGTAGACCAGACCTTGAACTCAGAGATCCACATGCCTCTGTCACCCGAGTGCTGCCCGCTTCCACTTGCTGGGTTTTTAATTTGTGTGCTTTTTTCACTTGCTGTGTTTTTAAGAACAGTGAATGCCAGAGGTCTTTTCCTTTCATCAGTTGGAAGTTCAGCTGGGCAGGGTCTGACCCTGAGGATACCTCTTACTTCATTGCACTTTGGGTCAGGCCTCTCCTTAGTCGTTAGGTGTCCTTTGGCTTGTGTCTTAGCTCCAACATTAACTTTCTCAGTGCTCTTTTTTTCTCTCCAGACTATACATTTTGTCCCTTTATTTATTTTTTTTCAGACAAGGTCCCAATACATAGATCAGGCTGGCCTTGAACTCACAGTGATCTCTAGTGCAAGGACTAAAGGTGTGTATCACCATGCCTGGTTCTAATTCCAGTTTGACTATTTATTTTTTTCAATTTAGTTTCAGGCAAATGCTTAGGATGGGGGCAGAGGTAGCCACATTTTTTTGTCAAAGTATCACAAGAATGGCCTCTAACTCAGTTGCTAATATGGTTTTTCTCTGGGTCTTCAGAGTCCACGTAGCTATTAGCCCCACTGTCTTTCAGGCTCCTACTAGAACATCCTATTAAACTCTGCTTAGAACACTCAACTGCTCTCTTACTCCCAAGTCCTAGGATCTTCTGTAACCCTCCCCAAACAGCATGGACAGGTTCTGGACAGCATTATCCCCCTTCCTAAGTTCTGTCTTAGTTACTTTTTTATTGTTGTGATAAAACACCATGACCAAGGCAACGTAAAGAAGGAATGGTAAATTTGGCACTTACCCTCCCAAATCAATAGCAGTCCATCATGGTCATTGCGAGGAACAGTAGAGCAGGCAGGGAGAGCACCGGAGCAGCAGCTGGGAGCTCACATGCTGATCTGGAAACAGGAGCAGGAGAGAGCACGCTGAGAATGGCATAAGTCTTGAAGCCCATAGCTCACGCCCAGTGACATACATCCTCCAACAAGGCAAACAGTTCCACCAATGGGGGCAAATGTTCAAACATCTGAGCCTAGAGGAGCCATTATCATGCAAACGGCCACACGCCCAATGGCATGAACACACATATACCTTTCACATCCCTTCTCCCTTTCCCTCCTTCTTCCTCAGAATAATGCTATCTAAGAAAATATCTAATTATGCTAGAGCAAAGAGCATAAGGTCTCCCAAAGTTAAATGTTCAAGTTAAATACAAGTTAAATGTTCAAATAGAACCAGAAGATGGGGACCCACAAGCCACCAGGCAGCTGAGAGCTGAGATCAATAAGTATAAGAAGGCTGTACTAGGAGGACCTCCATGGTCCTAGATTTCAATATTTCTCTTGATCAAATATTCCTCGATCCTGAGAACTAGATTTCTCTAGATGCTTTGAAAGGCGTGCCTCTGAACAAGGGAGATGGGTCAGTGGGCCAAGTGACTGCCACTCAGTCTGAGGACCAGAGTTTGTATTCCCAGCCTCAGGGAAGTACCCAGAGGTCATGGTGGGCCACCTGGAACTCTAGCGCTGAGAAGTGGAGACAGAGGCTCTCTGGAACAAGCTGGCCAAGAGACTAGCCACATTGCCAAGCTGTAGGCTCAAGTGAGAGGCTCTGCCTTAATATCGACAGTAGAATGTGACCGGGCAAGGCATATGACATCAACTTCCGGTCTCTCTAGGCATGCGTACGTATGTTATATGTGCACTCTGCCCGTCAGAACCTGCATATGCACACCACACACATGCAAACATAAAAGGTACTCCTCATTCAGAGACGTCACTTTGGTTATTCAGTGATGTCACCACAGTCATCCAGTTCTGAGCCTCAGCCTAGACTCTTCCTTGTTTTCTTTTTCAGATCACATTCATAGAATTTTTGGCCCAACCTTGCCTTCTAAAGAGATTTTAAAAGACCATAAGCAGTTGCAAGATGGTTGAAAAACAAAACAAGGAAAACCATCATAGTCGCCTGTGAGGAACCATGAGAAAAGTGAAGGTCCTCGTCAAAGAAATGTTGAGAAAAACATGTGCTTGAGGGAAAAAAAACATAACCAACCAACCAACCAGCCACAACAGCAACCACACAAAAAACAAAACAATGACAAGAACAAAATAGAGCCAGGCAGAGGCTGGCTCAGCGATTAAGAATGTGCTGCTATTCCAGAGGACTGAGTTTGGTTTCCAGCACCCAAGTTAGGTAGCTCACAACTGCATGTAACTTTAGCTTCAGAGGATCTAATGGCCTCTTCTGACTTCCAGAGGCGCGCGCACACTCACACACACACACACACACACACACACACACACACAGAGAGAGAGAGAGAGAGAGAGAGAGAGAGAGGGGGGGGAGAGAGAATACAGCCAGTGAAAAAACGAGAAAACCAAGAAAGAGCGATTAATGGCAGCAAGGAGCCCACGGAGCCGGTCAGTCCAACACGTGAGACGAGGGTCCGGGGCAGCAGGCAATGACAGATTTGAACAGGTCCCAGGAGCTGTGAACTCAAAGATAACATGTTTGAAACTGAGGAATCAGCAAAGAAGAGGAAAGTGACCGTGCCAACCTCTTCTCCACGATCTTCAGGGAAGTGGAAGAAAAAGTATTTGACCAGAGGATGGCCACAGACTTTGCAATCCGCTGCTGTGAGTGCACACGCCAGGAGGCATCAGGAGTCCCAGGGATGATGAGCTTTCAGAGACGCACAGGCTGCTCAAGCTAGCTGAGCAGGAGACACCCAAAAACACCGTTCTGAAGGTGACAGCGGAGAAGTGACTTCCTGCCCCAAGGAATCTCAGTAAGGTTCACAGCTGATCACTTCCAGAAGCCCCAGAGACCCCAAACCAGGGGGACACACGCAGTTCTGATAGAAAATAAAAACAAGCAAGACAACTGAGAATTTCCTGTTTGGAAAAGTGATGCTTGAAGAATGAAGGAGAGATTACAAGCGAAAGACTGGTGTGTGTGTGTGTGTGGGGGGGGGCAGTCACTATGAATAGACTGACTCTACAAAAAATACCAAAGGGAGGTCCTTAGGCTAAAATGTAAACACACTGGACAGCGGAGTTGAAGCCCTAACAGTTTGGAGTTTCTCTCTCTCTTTTGAATATGACATAATAGACAAATGCATTGATTACTTTATATCTATATAGATACTATTTATCTATGTATCATGGGAGCACAATATATAAAGTCATGATCTGTGATCATAGCGATATTGAGACGGAGGAGACAAGTATGAACGGTCTTCCATCTCATTAGGTTGGCATCATTGAAGCTAGAGTATGACAAACCTAAGATGGACATTGTTTTCCCCAAGATAGCTACGAGAAAGCAGCTTTGACCTTGTGGGAAAAGGAAGAAGGGCGGCGTAAGGATGGGGTGTTATGAAACTAAGTTCTGCTAGAAGAATCCTTCTCCTCCTCCCTTCTCCTCCTCCTCCTTCTTCTCAGTAACTTTTAGTCTTTCTTATTTGTTCATGCTTTGCCCACAGTTCTCAGAACTCCAAATACTCTAGACCTTGGCACTTTGGGGAAGAAAAAAAAAAACAATCAGTTTTACAAGGCAAGTACAGACCTTGGGTTATACAAAGTCTAAAGGAATGAAGATGTCGCTAGACTAGAGGACAGTGAAAGATTAGAGTCCAACTTGCCCGGGATCTTTTGTGTTAGCAAGGTATATAAAACATAGATAACAAGATTTTTTTTCTTATCCAAAGGAGAGATTTTTAAAAATGATTTTATTTAGTTTATGTTCGTAAGTGTTCTGTCTGTATATCGCATGCACGTCTTGTGCCTGTGCAGTGCAGAAGAGGGTATTGAATTCCGTGGGACTGGAGGGACAGATGGTTGTGTGCCACTACTGCATCGGTGCTGGGAATGCAATCCGGGTCCTCTGGAAGAGCAGCTAGTGCTTGTAACCATCCCTCCAGCCTGGAAGGATGCTTTTCTTAGTTTACTTTTCTTTTCTTATTATAATGAAATATAATTGTGGTTATTATAATGAAATACCTAAGGAAAACTATCTGAATGAGAAGATCATTTAGCTCACAGTTCTATGAATCTGAGACATGATGGTACCTCAGCCTGGTTCTTGAGCATATATGAGAGGGAAAGATCCCATCACCAAATAAGGAACCCAAGAACTGTTGATCCTCTATTCTACTATGAAAGTGGCTGTCCCTAACCCAGACACCCCTCCCTGAGCTGCCCCTCCTAGAGTCCCAACCGCCTCCCAGCATGCATCTGCTGGGGACAAACTCTAGCCACTTCCACACTCTTCAGTGTTGAACTTGATGATTTCAAAGGCCCCACCTATCTCGATGGTAAACACCAGGACGCGAAAGCAGTCACTTTCAAAAAGGCACGTGTCCTGAATGGACAAGCAGAGTCATGGAGACTGCGCTCCCTTCGCCTCGATGCTCATGTGTGTTGTCAGAAGCTACCTTAAAGAGAGATGACAGCATCGTGTGGCAGAGAGGGGCCTTGAGGTATAACTTAGTAGGAGAGAAATGGTGTCTATGTCTATGGATGCCTCTTCTGTGTGCTGAGTTTTAGAATTATCTACAGTGGCAACCCTTAAAAACCTGTCCAGTGTGTGAATCAGTAAGGCAGGCAGTCAAGTAAACACCACGTGTAAACTGAGAATCTCAGCACCAGATGTATAAACCAAGGACGTGACTGCTCCAAGGTATGACTGAAGGTTTTTATTGTAGATACGAGAGAGAGAGAGAGAGAGAGAGAGAGAGAGAGAGAAGAGAAGAGAAGAGAAGAGAAGAGAAGAGAAGAGAAGAGAAGAGAAGAGAAGAGAAGAGAAGAGAAGAGAAGAGAAGAAGACAAAAGAGAAATGGTAGGGCTATAAAGAGACTCTGGGGGAGGGAAGACCATGAGCTGGGGAAATTTCCGTAGAGGACTGGGTGGGAAGAGCAGAGAAGGGCCAGGACCCCAGAATGGACTCTACACCAGGTACTTATGATGCTGGGTGAGCCTTTGGTACGCTAATAGGCACCACAGCCATTTGTCCTATGTTTCTTTTGGATCTGACAGTGATACAAAAAGGCTCCATTGGCAGAGGGAGACTGGGTACTAGGATCTGGGGAACTGGAGCTTCCGTTGGACCTGAACCAAATATTCACGGAGGGTCCTCTGTGTGACGGCAGTATGCGCAGTTAAAGGAAAAGGTGAGCCCTAGGCTGGGGAGACAGCTCAGTTGGGAAAGTTCTTGCCTTTTAACCATAAGGGCTTGAGCTCCATCCCCAGAACCCGAATGCAAGCTTGGCGTGGGAGCGTGCACTTCTGTTTGCTTGTGTTTTGAGACAGGATCTCTGTAGTCCTGACTATCCTGGAGCTGCTATATAGACCAGGCTGGCCTCAAACTCACTGAGATCCTCTTACCTCTGCCTCCCACGTGCCAGGATTAGAGGGACGTATGATCCCACAGCTGGCAGAGCGTGTGCTTCTAATTTCAGCCCAGGGGTGGCAGATTAAGGATGACCTTTAGGACTCCCAGCTTAACACTGGGAAAGTTTCAGACCAGTGAGGGTTCTTGGTTATCCCTTCCCACTCCCCTGAAAAAACAGGTTTTTATGCCCTGCATGATTGGTTATTAAACCACACCCCTTACATACTTACATAGACTCAACACACACACACACACACACACACACACACACACACACACACACGTCCTGGCTTGAGGAACCCCATATAGTACATGTCTACCTACCTCTAGCCATATCATCTATATATATATATACGTTCCTAGGTGAGCACATCGGTACTTAGAACAATCAGTTCTTCTGAACAACATCACAGAAGGGGAGGGGTAGTTAGGGCGGGGAAACCAGGTTTCTGGGGCACAGAGTTTACTATACTCTCAGGCTGTTGACTTTCCAATCATGTCTCTCTCTTCTTCCTTCCCTTGCTTTCTCTTCTTTCTTCTTTTATTTGACAAAATATCATGTCTCCTAGGTTGGCCTTAAGCTGGCTACCCAGCTAAGAATGACCTCACATTCTGTCTCCACCTCCCAGGTCCTGGGATGACAGGCAACAGCCACCGTGTCCTCTGTTCGAGTTTCTTTCCTGGTGTCTGCAGCAGGCTACTCTCTTTGGCCATGGGCCCTGGTCCTGTCTACGTGTCAAAGAAAGTTTTAGCTCAGTAACTTGCCTAGCTCTTGTTGAAGCTTAGACTAGCTTGTCCTATTTAATTGAAAACAAACAGAAACAAAAAAGAAAACAATGCTCCCTGCCCCCCCCCAAAGACCAATAAATCTCCCCTGCCCATCTCAGTTCTTGTTGGCAACGGACATTCCTCCTCATTCAGTGTTTCAGAACACACAACTGCAGCAACCTTAGGGACCGGAGGAAAGAAGGGAGAAAAAGGAGAAAGGAAGAAAGAGAGAAAGATTCAAGCCCCAGGTGCACAGCGTATTCCGGGCCAGGGCTACATAGTTCTGGGAGACAGATTTGCCAAATGTGTGCTTTTGCCATGCGGCAGTGAGAGAACAGGCCTGTTTCCTATCCTAGGCTGTTGGGAGAGGGCTGGAAAGACCCCAACCTTTCTCTGGTTGCATTGACTCATAGCTAATTTACACATGGTCCCCAATTTACGGTGCCGTGCAATGATTATTTGACTTTATAGTTCAAAGTGGATAGCCACTTAACAGAATTATAATTTTGATTTTTGCTCTTCTCTCTGGCTAGGAATTCACAGTATGAACCTTTCTCCTGACTTGGTACATTGGCAGAGCGCTTCGGTGCCCAGTCAGTTCCTGGTTACAAGGGACAATGACATCTGCAGTGCATTGGGTTGCTAAGCTGGGGCAAGAGTCAGCACGGTGGATCCAATGCCTTCTCAACTCACCACGCTTTCAACTGAGGGAGGAGATGCTTCCTCAGACGTAACCGGCCATGAGTTAGGGAGCGCTTGTTTGTAAAAGCTTAGCCACGGCGACGCGTCTGTTTTCACTTGGCCCCTGCTTTATCATACCTTTGAAATAATTTTATATTACTCACATCATAAGGTTTACTAGTGTCAGACCGGAACTGCCAATAAAGAATTAAACACAGATTAGCACTGCAAACACTGTAAACAAAACACAAGCTTCAGCCAAGGAGGCCCTAGGCTCTAGTGGGGAGTTCACTACTGTTTAGCAAAATTGACATGAGGCCAAAATGCATTCTCAATATTTAATATAACCATAAGCAAAAGCTACTCTTCCTTATAGACGAATGCTACTCTCTTCTTTAATCAGAGAAGCAGCGTCTCCTTGCAGGGAACGGTGGTGAATGCAGAGACTCCCCATGGCTGCTGAGAATGAGGAACTACTGGAAGCCTGGTCCTAAGCAGGACACCGGTAACATTTCCTTTAAGGCTCAGGGAGCATCAAGGAAGAGGAGTCAGGAAGAACAAGAGAGCTAAAAGATAGCGAGAAGGGATTCGAAGTCCAATAGGGCACGACACAGCCATTGTAACTGAGATTTCACAGTAGCAGCGGTTGCCCAGGCTGGGCCTGCACAAGACTGACCTAGTCAATAGCCAATCATGGATCCCAGAGGGCCTCAGTCATCGGCCTCCGCCCAACACTCAGGTGAGCCCATCAGCCTCCACAAGATAGTTCCAAACTTGTGGCTATACAAACACTTCTGGTTAGTATCTATGGGTTACAAAACAAAACAAAACAAAACAAAACAAAACAACGACATGACTGGAAAAGGCCTTGTAGAGAAGAGGGGGAAGGTATGGGATGGGGTTGGGGGGGCATGATAAAAAGGGTGGGGGTAAGAATACACAGAGTGTACACATGTGAAATTATCAGAGAACAAATATAATCAATAAAAATAAATATGGATAACCCCTCCAAACAACTTCAACAACAACAAAAAGAATGAAGATGGGGCTTAGCCATACACGTTCTAATCCCTGGAACCTATATCATTGGACAAAAAGTCTTCATGCATGTGATCAAGGCGAAGAGGTAATTATTCTTTGATGGGCCCCAGATATCATCAGATAAAATACCATTATAGACTGGGGATGAAATGTATCAGTGTAACAACTGCCTCATGTGAACAGGCCCTGTGTTCTGTCCTTCACATGCACATACTCAAGCACAAATATACACACACACACACACAGACATACACACAGAGACACACACAGACATAAACACGGAGACACATAGAGACATAAACACACAGAGACACACACACAGACACATGTAGACACACAGGCGTAGACACACACACAGCCATACACACAGAGAGACACACAGGCACACACACACAGACATATTCACACACAGAAACACACAGGCACATACACACAGACATATTCACACCGAGACACACAGACAGATACACACACAGAGACACACACACACAGACATATTCACACAGAGAGAGACACAGGCACACACAGACATATTCACACAGAGACACACACAGACATATTCACAAAGAGACACACACAAACATACAGACTCATACACACAGAGAGACACACACAGACACAGAGACACACACAGACATAGTCACACAGAGACACACACAGACACAGGAACACATACACACAGGCACATATACAGATACAGACGCATAGACACAGACACACACAGACATACACAGACATACACAGACATACACACACAGAGACACACAAACAGACATAGACACATACAGAGACTCACACAGACATAGACACACACACAGACATACACACACAGAGACGCACACACAGACACTCACAGACACATACATAGGCAGGCAGGCAGACAGACAGACAGACAGACACACATACCATCGTTATAAATGAGAAGCAAAGGAAGGTGACACAGAGAAAAGCAGACAGATGTTGGTGTGAAGCAGACAGATGTTGGTGTGAAGCGGCCACAAGGACAGGTTTGTGACTGAGAGAGAGAGAGAGAGAGAGAGAGAGAGAGAGAGAGAGAGAGAGAGAGAGAGAGAGCTGTTTCTTGCAGAGACCCTGGAGGGGTGGTACTTGGATTTTGGCAGAGTGATGTTGATATCGAACTTCTGGCTTCCGAACTGCGCCGATATGAGCGTCTGCTGTCTGATCGAGCGACTTTCCATAACAGCCAATACAATGATTAAAAAAAAAAAAATCTGTGCTCTAGCATTTAGCTGTCTGGAAAAGTCAAAGGATCCCTGCTCAGATAAAGTGGTTTTAAATTATAAAGTAAAACACAGAGAATTATGTAGCATGCCGAACATATTAAAATGCAGTTTCCAGAACATAAGAACACAGAGAAGCGCTGCTCTGAACACATGAACTGGAATGATGCATTTCAAACACAGGCAAGTTAGAGATTATTTTATTTTTGAAAGACATAAGGGTGTTTAATGACTGGCTGCCGTGGCTCTGCCTGACAGTGGGGAGGCTTAGGGAGAAAGAGCAGAGGCAGAGTCCCAGCCGCTGTGGGGTCTGGAAATAGTCATGAGGATAAGACATTCCAAGATTTTTACAGCGACTCCAGCACAATTGTAAAGTTCTGTGGCTCTGGTTACGGAGTCACGGGGACGTCTCTGTGCTTTATTGCCTACGTTGTAATAGGAGAAAGCTACTTAGGTCATGAACTTCGGGCAAAGGACAGGAGGAATCGTACCAGGGGACTGAGAGTATGGACCGGGTCCGGCCAGCGAGGGCATCGCTGACGAGCACCGCCTGGACAGATGCGGCGCGGCAGCTAGCAGCACGGCAGGCACGGCAAATTGGACAGGGTGTCAGCTTGACTATGAAATATGACGGATTAACAGGGTAGGACGGCAGTGTGACCTGCTCTCAGACACTTCATTTAGAAGCTATCATATTGCTGGATGCTTCCTATAATTTGTGATGATGCTGATTGTGATAAATCGTGAGTTTCTGGCGAACTCCGCCGGCCTGCTCCAGTGGCTGAGCAGAGAAAAATGTGTAATTCTCTGGGAACATTCATGCCACGAACGAGAGAGCGAGGGTCTGGCAGTCACCACAGAGTGCTCAGTCAGTGAACAAAGTAATTAAATCAAGCTAATTAAATCACAATAAAAATAATTTTAATTTAATTAATTTCTCTGCACTGATGGAACATTATATGGAAACCAAGAACCTTTCTGAACACTAATAGAATTTAGGAGCTGGGACAGCAAAGGTGTGGCCACTGGTGTGGTACATGGGTTAATGTTGAGGGAATGAAATTAAACACACTTAACGAGCGGCTGATATATTGACTGAACCACAAATGGAGAATGACTTCGGAAGCAAGGTACTGGGGTCTCTTCTCTTCCCAGGCCTTTTTGGGACTCACAGAACTAGTAAATGTCAGATCCGTTAAGATTTGTGAATAACTAGAAATTCGGAGTAGATGGGCATCCTCAAGTCAGTATGTAGAAATACTGTGCTAGGGACACTCATTCACGCCACTAGCAGTCCTTTCCTCTGCCCCAGGACCCTAATGCATTAACATGGAGATCCCGTGTGGTCCCCAAGCAAGGTTAACCAACCGCTGATATGTATTTAATAGCATCTTGGTAGATGTCAGTGAGCCATACCAAAGGACTTCTTGCCTGAAACAGGCATTGACCAAAAATACAAGTTACTACAACTCCCAGAAGCCATGCACCGTGTCTCCTCCCATTCCCCCAGCCCCTTGCTCTCCGGCCACAGCTGAAAGTGTACAAAAGCTGGAACTCAAATAGTTATTAAATTAAACCATTGAGCTCTCCTCAGGAATTCTTCCCCTCAGGACTTGATCATCAGATTGAATGCTCTTCCTCTGGCATTTAGACATTGTTCAGCTCACAAGGAGGGGGATGTGCCACCAGATGACCCTTCAAGGTCACGGCCCAGAGACTAATTTTGTCACATAAGCAACACTGGCGTTCTAAGAGTGATTTAGCAGCCGCAGGCGTAATTACCGACTGAGATTTTAGAGGCGTTCTGTGCTTTGGGTCTCAATGTTATTTATCATGCAAGTTGTTTTAATTAATATGTCACGTGTGTGCCAACATCTGAGGCAGACTTCGCTCTGACTCATCCAGGCAAAGCATTGTTTGCACGGTGGTATTGTTTTCCGGGGTGCAGCTGGTTTCCCTCCTCCATATTGGGGTGAGTCAGGAAGCCACCCCTTACCACAGATAGCCTTGATGCAGTGGACAACCGCTCTGTCTTAGACCACTTGCTAGTGAGGGATTTTTTTCACCATCAGAAGGATGTGGAGATGCCCACAGAAAGGGGATTCGGAAGCAGAATTAAGCAGGAAGAAGGTTCATAAGATTTGGCGCTCAAGGCAGCCTCTGAAAAGGTTCTGGGGGGAGTTCAGAAACCTTTTCCATCATCTGTTATGCCACCGTGCCAACAGTAGGCAACCTTTGATGCCCCAGTGCCTAGGAGTCCCAGTTTAACTCAGAGTACAAGGGGCCCGGAGGTCCCGAGACCCCTCCTGGTCTTCCTGGGAGGGCTGCTCATTCTTTCCCAGAGGGTTAGAAAGGACGTTTCCAGAAGAGTTTTGTCTTTCTGGAAAGAAGATTTCTAGCTGAAGCTGTGCTCAGGACAGTTCAGTTGGCTGTGGTTCCAGCCTTGGGAGCTCTTCAGCCTCCTCTCAGCATTTCCAGAATTCCTCCCACCCTTCCGCCGGAAGGGAGACGGGGTGTGATAATTCGTGAGGCAATCCTTTTCTTACTTGGACAGTTAGTTTCCCATCACAGTATCTGTGGCTCCCTCTGATGTGGCACTTCATGGCCCCTATATATTTTTTAGAGTTAAAACCCTAAAGGTTTCTCCCACCCTCGTCTAGTTCTATTCATATTTTAAAGGAACGCTATGGCCCCCCGTTTAAGGTCCTATAAGGCCTAAGCCCCATGCGGAGCGTGTGACTTGATTGGATTGACTCCTCTCGGGGACGCTATGACATGGGTGCAGTTTTCTTTCCTTCTCAGAGGTGATGAAATCGCAGTGCGTAGGAGTCGCGGGACTCAGTCCCAGTCGCACTGGGGCAGTGGCAGGGCTGCACCTGGAGTCCAGGCCCCTCCCTTCCAAAGTCCCGTGCCCTGCTCTATCTCATCACCTCATCTGTAACTGCATTGCTCATGGCTCCACCAGCAAAAGCACCTGTAAATACCGGCTCGCAGGCTTCCTTGCCAAAACACCCTTTCCCAGCCGGAATTATTATACTCAAAAGGAACATTTGGACCAATTAGGAATATTAGAACTATTTTTCCCCTTCTTTTACAAGGCCAATCAGCTATACATGTGACATCAGAATTGGTCCGAGGATTCTTGCATAGATGAAATATCTTTAAAAGGGTTGCCCTGGAGTGCCAATGATGACTTGAACACTGGATTTGAATCAGCTTTGAGTCTCTGGTCCCTGTGTATAGTCTGTGCCCACAGACTCAGCAGGTGCTTTAGGGGTACTCAGGACTAGTCACAGGCAATAGATGCCTCCATGTAACCCCCTGGGGGCTTCACCTTTGTCACCGCTGGCCCCCCTTTTGATCTTTCTCCCTTTTTTGTCCAAATTGACTTTGCCCCTCTCATCCCCATCCCTGTGCCTGCTTGTCCCTCCTGGCCCTGGTGACGGTGCAGCCGTCATCACACTACAACTGTTTGGGTAGCCTTTGCCAGCTTTATCTTTCTTGGCTGACAAGGAATAATACCGGAAGGATCACAAAAGAGGAAAAAAGAATATTTATCGGTTCTGAATTAACGAACTCGCGCTTTGGGGCATTTAGATCGGACCCGTGTAATTGTAGGTTACGCATAGTCACAGTAGCTCACGCAGGGCTATCATTTTGAGCTATTTTACTTTCAGGTTTTTTTTTTGTTAATCTAGTGGGTTTGGTGGAATTAGAGGGCTGCTGTGAGAAAAAAGGCAAGCAGCCTGCTGGTGTGAGCTCAGCCTTGTCAAGCTAGCGGGTAACTGCACGGTCAGCCTTTATGCGCCTCACAATAAGGGCAGCCACCAGGGCCTGTGGAAAGAGCATTGAACTGCAGACACAGGACATTTTTGTTGAAAGTAGTCCTTTTGATTTCATCTTTCCTGACTAATGTAATAAAAACAGGCATTATGGGATGCATTCATCTCAGTTTGATAGGGGTCATTCTGAATACCCAGCAATGTGTGCAGTCGTAAAGGTTACCCGACTGCTGTAAGTCACTTGGAAGATGATTCTGATCCAGAGGGTTGAGAAAGCATGTGCAAGGCAAGGCTGAACGCTGTCGGGGGAGCGGGCTACTGAGAGCCCGGAATTGTTCCCACTTAGCAGGCATCCCGCTCCTAGAACATTCAAAGTTTGAGCCACAGGTCTGATTTCTCTCATTAGCACAACCTTGATTGTTTATCTCCAAGTAAGAAGAGAGGAAAACAATGTGAACTTGAACTTATTTTTACTGATTGGATGGCTGTTTCTATGGAGACAGAAACAGAGGCAGGAACCAGCCTTGCACAGCTAGGGTCAGGGGGCCTGGCTCATGTCAGCCTCTCTATGTCCATGAATTCCATCCATCCTCTGGCTCTTCGAGTTTATGACCTCAGTGGGGACCATTTGCAGAGAAAAAGCACTTCACATAACTCGAGAAGCTAGGAGTTTTCCTTCAAACAAAAAAAGCTCACAGAAGTTAAGCTGCCGCTGGTCTTTGAGGTGATCCACACTTACTGAACTTGATGTCTTTATTACTTGAAGTCTTTTGAGTTTGCTGTAGCATGGAAAACAGCAACCTCATCAGTGGTTCTGCGACTACCAAGGGCACCATTTCCCATGCACTTGCTGGAGAGCTACAGAGGGAGTTGCTTATGCTCTACCAGTTTGCCCTCATGAGTTGGGCGGTAGGCAGTACAGTTCTGGGCGTTACAATGGGAGGAAGTGGATAGTCACAGCAGATTGAATCTGAAATGTGTAAATAGGACATAAAATAGGCTTCATCACACTGAATAAAAGACATGGCCTGACATATTCTCTATACTCAAAAGTCATATATCATTACTGTAATAGTTGCTGTCGAGTTCTTTATAGAATTCGCTCACTTATGCATGCAATCAGCAAGCTGTTACCAAGAAAGCCTTGTGCCAAGATTGAGGCACTGAATTCTAGGTCACAGATTAAGGACACGATCTCCTCCCATAGGCAACTTTCAGAGGAGACTCTGAGTCAACACAGATACTTACAGTTAGCAGGTAGGGAGTAGGTTACAGGGACGTGGGAGCCAGGAGTAGAGTCACCTGTGTGCATTGTGTGAAAGGGTGGTGTCTGTGCTCACAGGGGTACATGTACCATGCTCATGGGTAATTTGGAAGTGCCAAAGAGCAGAATTTCTGATAAAGATATCCAAAATAAGTCTTGAAGCATATTTAGGCGTTAGGCAATGAGAAGGAGCAAGCGGTATTTTAGAGACGAGGAACATCAAGAGCTGATAGGTGGCTAAGCACTATTACGTTCTCTGTGATTCTTGGATGAGAAAACGGGGTAGGCTGGAGATGCTGGCAGTGCTCTAAGAGTGTTTCATCTCAAGGAGTTCATCTGTGGAAGGAAGAAAGAAGGCGGGGACAGCCCCTTGGCAGGGGGTCATTGAAGAACAGGGGAAGATGGGAAAGTCACTCTCTGTGTGCCCAGTGGTTTTCTCTCTTAATATTCAACCTTGGAATCTTGGCAGAGAGAGAGAGAGAGAGAGAGAGAGAGAGAGAGAGAGAGAGAGAGAGAGAGAGAGAGAGGAGAGGATGATGATGTTAGGCTACTTATCACAGCCTGGTACGTTCTTCATAGTCAGTGACACAGTCATTGTTATCACAACATATGTGGAATAAGGAGGCTACAATTAAAGTGTCAGGAAGGGGAAATTAAGATCAAACATGGGGAGAGGAGAAAGTCAAGGTCAGCTAGGTGTAGCGGCCCGTGGTGCCCTTAATCCTGGCACTCGGAAGACAGAAGAAGGTGGGGTCGTTGTGAGTTTGAAGTCAGCATGTTCGACATAGTTAGTTCCAGGACAGCCAGGGCGACACAGTGAGACACTTTCTTGAGAGAGAGAGAGAGACAGAGAGAGAGAGAGACAGAGACAGAGACAGAGACAGAGACAGAGACAGAGACAGAGACAGAGACACAGAAAGAATACCAAGGTCTGACATGCCCAAATTGGATTTTCGTGGAATCATTGCTTTTACCTTGACTCGATCTGGAGCGAGCACGTGTTTGTTCACATCTTCTGAAGGAGAAACCCATGCAACCCTACAGTGACTCAGAAGACCCCTCCCCCACACCGAATGACTGCCTGTGTCTACCTAGCTTGTCCTCTGCTGGGTAGATTCATTCCTCTATTACCCAACAGCCACCTGTGAAAGTGTGGCTTCTCCCGAGTCTGTTTTTCACCTGGACATATGACCTATGACACCAATAACCTTTGCTCTTCTCTGCGCACCAGACCCCAGTGCCGTTAGATGTAAACCTACCGCTGGAAAAAAACTCACAAGAGTTATGAATCCTGCCTCTTTGTGTTTCTGCCAAAGCAATAAAATTTATTCCCAATACTAATACTGCAATTTAAATTTATTATCTTCGCGCTTTACAGTATCCATAGCAGTAAAATCTGTTCCCAAGAGGATAATTCCAATCGCCAGCTACTTAAGGAATTATTTTTGTTTATGTTTTAAAGCCACAGCAATAAAATTTAACACCAACAATAATAGTACAACTTTGTATGCCTTTAAAATTTGCCATAAATGACAATTTCGAGAAGAAGGTCTGTAAACATTTAGATGTTTCTCTAGGAGAAAGTTTTGTGCGTGCTGTCGCATAGTAAGACCGAGCCTTTTTTTTTTTTTTTTTTTTTAAACAGAGCATGGAGAAGCACAATTCTTTTTAATTGGTTCACAAGCCTCAACAATCTCCTCTTCTACCTGTGTCTGAAGAAGACCATTCCTCTGTTCTTGCAGCCTGTTTTAGTTAGGGTTCCTATTGCTGTCATGAAATACCATGAGCAAAAGCAACTTGGGGAAAAAGGGTTTATTTGGATTCCACTCGCACATCATAGTTCGTCGTTGAAGGAAGTCAGGACAGGATCTCAAACAGGGCTGGAACCTGGAGGTTGATGCAGAGGCCATGGAGGGGTGCTGCTTAATTGCTTGCTCATCATGACTTGCTCAGCTTGATTTTTATTTTTTATTTTTTAGATAGAACCTAGGACCACCAGCCCAGAAATGGCACCACCCACAATGGGCTGGGCTCTCCCCATCAACCACTAATTAAGAAAATGTCCTGTAGAATAGATGGATCTTGTGGAGGGAGGCATGTTCTTAATTGAAGTTCCCTGCTCTCAGATAACTGTAGCTTGTGCCACATTGACATGACTAGCCAGCACACTGCCCTTGGGTCTATTCCCCAGTCCTGTAGCCCAGGGGGTGCTAATCCCCAGACCGTGTGACTAACCACCACCTTCCCATGACCTACTGCCCTTTATACATATGTGACTCCACAGAGCAGTACTTCTTCAAATACAATGTATGACAGCTTCCAGGAGAAACACACACACACACACACACACACACACACACACACAAACACACACACACACACACAGAGAGAGAGAGAGAGAGAGAGAGAGAGAGAGAGAGAGAGAGAGAGAGAGACTGAGATACACAGAGAAAGACACAGAGAGAGATGGAGAAATAGAGAGAGACAGAGAGGACATAACACTGCAAAGAAGCAACCGGATTGATCAGAATTTAGGCATACAGACTGTTTTCTCTAACACAGCAACAGCAGGAAAGATGCTGAGCAGAAAGAGAGCTGAGATTGGATGGGACAGAAAAGGACCAATAGGGGTGCAGGGACCAAGTAAGCCTTGTGGGCTGTGCACCGCCCTGAGCCTACACCAACCGTACAAAGGCATGCTTGAGAAATGGAGGCAATGCGGGTGTGGCCTGGCCATTAGATGATAGTAAAAACCACTGTTAACTTTGTAGGCATGCGGCTTTGTATGAAAGGAAAGCCTCCATTTATCCAAGAGCCCTTTGGTATCAGCAGAAAACAGAACCGCATGTCTTGCATGTGTATGAAAACACCTAGCCTTCTTTGTTCCTCAAGTGGATGGGTGGCAGTGAAGGCTGAGAGTCAGGACTGTCAAAATGTTGGTACTTGTGGAAGGACACTGGGTGTGGGGATGGAGTGGATCCCTGGGGGCTCATTATGCATATTGTCTACATCTGTGACTCTTGGGAAAACGGAATGATTTAAAGTAAAATGTTGGGAGGAATAGGTTAGATGAAGCCTTTGCCCTTTTGAATAGTAAGTGATTTATTCAACAAGGACTTATTTTCTTCCTTCCCATAGTCTATTCCAACTAATGCATTTAAAAACAAAACAAAACAAAATAGAACTGAGTACCTTTCCCTTACTAAATAGAAGAGCATGCAGCGTCTCTCCCCTGAGGCTTGCTATCTGGTAGAGAGGGGATAGGATATGCATCAAGAACAGAATTATGACAATAAAAATAAGGACGTCATAATATGAAGAACAGACAAGAGCGAGCACAAGAATTTTAAGGCACAGATCACTGGGTGGCGCGCAACTCTTTGAATATGTAAGGAGAAAAAAAACGAGAATTCCTCGCTGCGCTGGTGTGCTTGTTTCTGTGATAAACACCACGACTGAAAGAACCTCTGAGAAGAATGAGGTTAATCAATCATACAACCTCCAGGTCATACTCCATCACTGAAGGAGGCTGGAGAACAATTCAAGGCAGGAACCTGGAAACAGAAGCTTGACCACTGGAGGAGCACTACTGACTCACTTGCTGGTGGGCTCCGGCACCCCTGCCTTCTGTATGCAGCCCAGGCCCACCTGACCAGGATGAAGCCACCCACAGTGGGCAGGGCCCTCGTACACCCATCAGTAACGGGGACAATGCTCCACAGACACCTCCACGAGCCAACCGGATGAAGGCAATCTCTCAATTGAAGTTCCCCCTTCTCGAGTGTCTAAGTTGATAACTGAAGCTACGACACTGGCCATTTCGGTTTCAGCACAAAGATGAGAATAAATCCTAAGAAACTGTTCCGGTTTAGGGAAGAGGAGAACCAACCCAAGAGGAGCTTCTTAACACCGCATACTTCACAAACAACTTGTGGACACATTCCATGCTCAGCAGGGGTGGAGGGCATTAATGTAGGGTCTCATGCCACCTAGGCTGGCTTCATCTTGCCATGTAGTTGAGGATGACCTTGGAGTCATGATCTTCCTGTCTCTTCCTCCAATGTGTCAGGATTACACACAGGTCTCAAAATGTAAAGTTCAAATACGTACTCTAGTAGAGGTATAGCTCAGTGACAGAGCCTTTTTTCCACATGAGGTCACTCCGGGATTGGATCTCCAACAATTACACACAGACATGCATGCATACATACTTACTCTCTCTCTCTCTCTCTCTCTCTCTCTCTCTCTCTCTCTCTCTCTCTCTTTCACACACACACACACACACACACACACACACGAAGGAGTATACTCTTAGTTTCTGTTCTCTTTTAGAAGGAGTACTTATTCAGCCCCTGATATCGGTGGCATATCATCTGAAGACCTTTTGTGGCTTTCCTGTCCTCTGTCTCCTCTCTTGGTTGCTGAGCTCCGCCACACCGTGTTCTGCTGACTCCCAGATCTGCCCTGTTCCTTCTGGTGCAAGAATGCCGCAGGCCCGAGGGGAGTGGTTTTAACCTCCTTCCTCGGGGAACCTGCCCAGCGGCTTGCCCATTCTGGTTCTCAGAGCCTTTCCTCACTTCCTTGACTTCCGTGAGCAGATGCAGATCCTTGCTTTAGGGCGCTGTGCTGCCTGCTTCCAGACAACCCCTCAGCTCCCTCTTGGTAGGGTAATATGTCTAATCGGAAGGTGATCCTCCACCTTTCCCGTGTGTGTGTGTGTGTGTGTGTGTGTGTGTGTGTGTGTGGTGTGTGTGTGTGTGTGTGTGTGTGTGTGTGTGTGTGTATGTGTGTGTGTGTGTCTGAGGGAGTCCCACTGACTCATTCTTCCCCTAAATCCACCACCTCTTTCTGGACTTCCCACCTGCATTCAGTAGAGTGCTTAAGTGAACAAGCTTCCCTTTGCTTGTTCATGGTAGGTAGAGAGCAGGAGGAAGGAGAAATCAGAGGTGAGGCAGGAGGCCCGCCGGGATGGTCAGTAAGACAGGGTGTCAGTCGGTAGGCAAGTTCTGAGTAAGAGGAAGGCTTCCGAGACTCAAACTGATGACTGCAAGACGTTTATATTGGAGAGAGGGTGGCTGTGGGCGAAAAATGAAGAGGAGAAAGGTGGAACTGTTTGAAGTTTTATACCAAAGAAAAGGGAACTGGCTTGCACGGGAGCCCTTGAAGAGACATTTTTGTCTTTGAAGCTTCCTTGTTTTCTGGGGATTTTAACAACCTGGGGATTCATAGAAACTGAGAAAAGACTAACGTAACATGAGAGAGCTGGAGGATGATGTGGGGAAGACAGGAAGTAGATTACCAAGATGTCTTAATCTGTCTCTCTATTGTTGAGATAAAACCATGCCCAGTTAAGCAGGCTGAGACAGCTATGGTGAGCAGGCCAGGAAGCAGCACTCCTCCGTGACCTCTGTGTCAGTCCCTGCCTTGAGTTCCTGCCCTGACCTCACTGGATGATGAACTACAAGCTGTAAGAGGAAACAGATCTAAAACATGTTGGTCAGGCCTGAGGTCCAAGTGGAAAGACCACTGCAGAGGGCAGGACAGTGTACTGCAGCCTGGAGCTCGGGCAGGTACTTCTCCTGGACACACTGCCTGGCAACAACAGCAGGACACCTGAGATGAAGACTGGTTTGTTCTCTGAATCAAGTTTCCTCAGAAAACTTCTACAGTCGGTGCTGCTGCTGCCGGAGGCCAGGCAGATGTCTGTGATTTGTGGTGCTGCCGGAGGGCATGTTGATGCCCACCTTCTGTGTTGCTGTTGGAAACCATGTGGAAGTCCACGAGCCATGCAGATGCCAGCTGCTATGGGCTGTGAGGCTTCCTTTGCAGTGGTACTGATGACCGCAGACTCATGACTAAGAATGGGAGATATTGAAGGTTTCAGAGACAACCACCCCGCCCACAAATAACAGTCCAACAAGAAAGGACTGAAGTATCAGCCTATGTACTGGGTGCTGTCTGAGGGGATCCAAGGAGCTTCGGCCAGGCCAGAACAGATAGAGTTGCAGGTCCCCGAGGGGAAGCAGGAGCAAGACTGTCAGGGGCCTCTTCCTTGGCTGCTGCCCCTGAGTAGGTGGCAGGCAGTGGGATGTGGCTTCAGTTGGCTTGAGCACCCAGCTGGTTGGGCCAGGTCAAAGGTTCATCGATGAAAACTTCAGGAGAGAATACTCTTCCCTGGAATGTTACCGCTTGATAAGACAGGCACTTTCACATGATCGTTGATGAAATAACCCGTGCACTTTATTCCTTGTGGATAGGACCTTATAAACATTTGAGGAGTGGGTTGGGATCTAGAGACAGGTGCTTTCTATTGGCTTGGTCTAAAATGTTAGGGATGCCTCATTTGCATGCGAAAGGACTTCAGGTGTTATCCCGATATGACTGATTGTCACAGTCCGGTCAATGGGATGCCATGGTCACATGTTCCAGGACGGGAACCTGGTCTGAGTAGATTGAAATGCTTACCATTCTCAACTACGAGAGCTGCCAGAGTTCCTGAACCCACTCAACCTTACCGGGTTTTCTGTCTGGTGGTGTGATCCACAGCCCCACACTGAAATGAGTTCTTAAAACTCTGATAAAGACGATGAAGTCTAGCTCTTCACAACTGATGGCTTCTGGAGGCGGTGAGTGGGGTGGGTGGGGAAGGACTCCGCTGTCTCTAAAGGGCTGGCCACTGGTAGTTTGACCATGCTCCAATGAGGATATGGAAAACACAAATCGGATGTGGTGTTTTGTTCTTGTTTGTTTGTTTGATTTTGGGATGGGAAGGGCACAAAGGTAGAAGGGTAAACCTGGGAGGAGCAGGAAGCTAGTGTGATTGGGGTACATTACAAAAAATGTCCGAATAATTAATAAAAACATTATGTTGGGGAAATAAAAAAAACTAAAAGAAAACAAATGAAAAGATGAAATAAAAGACAAAATGAAAAAACCATCGTGACCAACAATTTGGGGAAGAAAGGATTTATTTCTTCATACAATTTTCAGGTCACACAGAGGGAAGTCAGGAACCTGAAGGCAGGAACTGAAGCAGAGGCCATGGAGAAATACTGCTTATTGGCTTGCTCCTCTTAGCTGACTCAGCCTGCTTTCTTATATATCTCAGGACCACCGCCCAGGGATGACACCGCCCATAGTGAGCTTAGACTCTTCTACATCAATTACTAGTCATACATCAATCTGATGGAGACATTATCGCAATTCAGAATCCCTCTTCCCAAGATGGGATGGCTCTAACGTGTTAAATTCATAAAAAACCAAACCAAACCAAACCAACCAACCAAACAAACAAACAAAAACCCAAACCATCCAGCACATAAGTGCTTCAGAAAGGCAGCCTTCCTTGGGGGGATCACATGGCCTGGCTACGGAAGGTCCCAGAAGGATATTGAAACCAATGCAATATCTCTGGCTTGCCTGGCTTGCTCACTAGATCTTCATAGAATCCCTTCCCTTCCTGAAGTTACATAAGAGGTAAACCTTTGATGGGGCAAGGGGCAGGCACACAGGCATTCTAGCCTTCTCTGTCACGTGACTTCCCAATCATGGTGACTGCTTTTGAGTAACCCATGCTCCCGTAGGCAACTCCAATAACCTGACTGGTTCACCAAACTGTAGTTGGCAGCATCCTTTCCTCGGACTGTTGGTGCCTTCTCTTTCTGGAGTGAATAAACAAGTCTTTTGGTCTCCCTGGGAGAAGTCTCATATCGCCATCTTGGCTCATCATCAGATCAGCTGTCTCAGGATTGCAATGTTTGTGTCGTTTCACTCAATAATGAGTTCACATTGCCAACGTGGTAACGACGGCAGTTTAAACGTGCAAAGAGAAATGACGATGTACTTCCTAACATGAAGAGGTAAGGAAAGAGGAAAAAAGAAAAGAAAAAACAAACCAAACCAAAAAACATATGCACTTGTGTCGCTATGATCTGTGGGAAGAAGATGTTTTTCTGAGGAACAGTTTTGGGGTGGGCGATGGAGCTAAATACTTGCTTTGCCTGTCACATTTGAAACTACAAAAGCTGTGGCTGCAATGTGTAAGGGCCTGGGTAACATGGGAAGGATGGCGAGTTTATGCATCTTCGCATAAACAAAAACACAGAGTCTTTGGGATTTGGTTCTGTCTGAAGTCTCAGGCCTTGACTGTGGAGTGTGGAATGTAGCTCTGTGAATGAAGCGAACCTTGCACCGTCAGTTTAGAAAGGCCTTGTAGTTTCCATCAAGAGGTCTTCTCTAGCTTACTTCACCTCAGAATAGTTTCAGGCAGTTGGAAGCTTATAGGCAGGGGGTTAGCTGGGGTTGGAACTCTACTCTGTCTTCTCTTGACAGGTGCCTGTTACTTTGCTACTGTGCCTCGAGCTTCTCATCTATAAAATGGAATGACAGTAGTCCAGGGCCCACAGGTTGTGATGAAGGTTATCTGGATTATTATACATAAATGCCCTATGTGCCCCACATACACCTCATAGAAGTCCCCTTTGGCTGACCCACGGTTCTCCGCCTGCATCAGCTTTCACATGCTACCTGTGGTGCAGCTGGCCCAGGCTGCCCCGACCATCTGCTGGCAGGTCTAAGAGGCCAGTGCATAACCAGAGTCCTTTCTGCTCAGTGTGCCTCCTGTTTTCAGGAGGTGGGAAATGCCATTTTCATCTCAAGGCTTTAAATCAAAGTTGGGTCTGTATCCATTTCAATTGTGACATCTCTACTTTGGGATCCTCAGCAAGTTATTGTCCACCCCCAAGTCTTTGTGTTTTTATTGATGGCCTTAGATTTTCCATCTCATATTGATGTGAAATCCATATGCGTTCAGTAGAAAATAGTCTTTAAAAATTGAATTTGGCTCCTTTTCAGAGGAAGGGAGCTCTCTAAAATTGTAAATCAACCCTGGGATTATTTGGAGAATACCCAATGGTCCACAGTGCACAATGCACAGTTCTTAAGCAGGGACACATGGACAAAATGCAGTTTTGAGTTCCTACATTTTCAGCTAATAAAGGGAAGATTGGGGTGCAGCCCTGTTGGAATCCGAGAGCACCAGCATATAGGCCATTAGGGAGACAAGCCCCAATCTGCTCAGCTGCATAGCTGAATGCCATAGTCCACGTGGCTTAAACAGAACAGTGTTTCTTCCCCGTTCTTGAAGCTAGAAGTCCAAGACCAAGGTGTGGACAGACTGGCTTCTCTTCTCCTCACTTGTGGGTGACCACTGTCTTAGGGTTTCTATTGCTGTGATCAAACACTGTGACCAAGACAACTCTTAGGAAGGCAAACGTTTAATTGGCGCTGGCTTACAGTTTCAGAGGTTCAGTCTACTATCATCATGGTGGGAAGCATAGCAGCGTCCAAGCAAACACAGTGCTGGAGGACCTGAGACTTCGACATCTTGATCTGCAGGCAGCGGAAGAGGACTGTCTCCCTGCAGGTAGTCATGAGGGGACAGGAATTCCACAGTGGGTGGCACTTGGGCATAGAGACATACTTCAATGTATCTACAGGACACCCACTTCCTCCCACAGCACCACACCCACTCCAACAAGGCCACACCTCCTAATAGTACCACTTTCCACGGGCCAAGCATTCAAACACATGGGTCTACAGGGGTCAAACCCATTCAAACCACCACAAACATCTTCTCCCTCTGTCTTTTGATGGTCCTTCTCTGTAGACACCTGTGTCCAAGCCTCGTGGTTTTATAAGGACACAGCTGTGATGGTTTCGTGCTCATCCACAGGACATCATTCTAGCTTAATGATCTCTTTCATAATCCCATCTCCATGTACAGTTACATTCTGAGAAGCTAGGAGTTATTGGGCGGGGGCGAAGGGAGAAGGGGACACAGCTAAGCATAATAGGACACTAAATGCAAAAGTATATATTGAAACAGCGTAAAGCGGGTGCTTCTTAAGTGGTAGTAAAGTATCTTGATGCATTTTCTACACTGTATGTATTTTGTTAAATAACCAGTGGTCTGTGCTTAGGTGAAGGGAATTTCCTGGATTGGTGATTAGGTCTTATTTTCTTCCACTTTGCATGGCTGTCTTTTACGGAAGTTCCTGTCCACCTGATGTGCTATCTCCTACTGACTGGGGTGATTCAAGAGCTAAGAGCTTTTTTAAAATACTTCTTTTATGTGCGTGAGAGTTCTGCTTACACATATGTGCATCGCACACCTGCCTAGTTGCCTACCGAAGCCAGAAGACGGCGTTGGATTCCCTAGGACTGAAGTTATAGATGGTCCCTGTGGGTGCTGGGACTCAACCCTGGGTCCTCAGGAGGAGTACCTAGTGCCCTTAACTCCCCAGACCCAGTTAAGAACTTCGTAAGGAACAATTTCTTGCTGTGAACAGCATAGTGGAAAATGATTTTAGTTAAATATCCTTAGGGCTTACGTTCTTAGGGGTCAAGGGTATCATGCCTGCTGCTTGGAATGTGCTTGGCTGCTCATATGTTGGAATGCAAGGCCGCGATTTATACCGCATGAGCAGAGGGAGAGTGGAGATGCTTGTGGTCTCTTTAGGGAGTAGATTTGCTCTGATTAGTTAATAGCATTTCTCCAACTGAAACACAAGTAAGGCAGCAGACACAGCAGACGCACCATGAAAAGAGCTGACAGAGGGCCTGGATCCAGGGGAGTGACGTCGAAGGGCCCCTCTGAGGAGGCCGTTGTTTTGAGGCAGGAGGGCCTCCATGTTCTTTTCTATACGTAGGCCCGGGTCCCTCTGCAACACACACGCCTCTACCGGTCGGTTGCAAATTCCTTTGCATGGTGCTCTGATTGCTCTCTGTCACTCACGATGTCCCTGTAGCTGAGGTTAATGACTGTGAGCAAGGACTCGCGGGTTGACACCTTCCTTCTTTAGGGACAAAGCTGGCAGAGGCGGTCAGTCAAGGCCCACGATGTGGCTCGCGACCTCCCACTCTCCGGGGACCCTGAGTCCTGGCCTTCTCTGCCCTTTCGGCTAATGACAATTATAAATGTTTGAGAGACACACCACCCAGGCAAGAGGCTTCAGCTAATTGGGCACTGTGATTGAACGCAGACAGACTTCGCAATCCCCATTCTCGTGTACAGCTGGGTATGCTGCAGTAGTAGAAATAATAAATTGGAGAAAGAAAGGCTGAGACCAAGTGAAGTTTTAAAAGAAAAAAATATTTTAGATCTTGGGATATGTATGTATAGATACACATACATACATATATCCCAATATATACAACCAGAAAATATAATATGTATTACAATCTAATGTAATGTAATAATGTTATATATTATTATTTATAATATAATATATACATACATGTATATGTATATATATATACACACACACACATACATATATATGTATACACACACACACACACACACACACACACACACACACACATTCCTGGTTGTAATTTTGGGCTTTTTCATGGATGGATCTGCTTCAGGTGGGGGATGTCACACAGCTCAGGTGCGGAGGCAGGGGGTTGTGTTTAGAGTGCAGCTGCAGTGCAGGAGGCCAGATGGCTTGCAGGGAACCAGTGGAAACTCAGGGGACTCTAATGTAGAGTAGCCCTCGAAGGGCTTTCAGAGAGTGGGCAGACACGCTGGGAATCCCGGGAGCTGGCACAATTAGCGTCTAGAAATGACGGCAGGACATCCCGGCCTAAAATAAAGGCCCGCAGTGCGGGAGCGTCTCAACACTGGGAACACACATTCAACATCCACACCGGCAAACCACCTACTTTGTATATTTAGCATATGTTTATTTGTGTGGATAAATATTATCTGAGTCGTATAGTAATAAGATTGTGTGTGTTAAATTTAAGCTGATTATAATAAAATTAAGCACGGAGGAAGTCACGGGTCACACATTCGCAGCCACCATCTGCTGTACACTTGCCCATCCACATTGCTGTGAGGAACAAGGCCTTGGTTTGAGTCTGAAATATCCCCCGCCGGCAGTTTCTGAAGCCTCTGGAATCTATTGGAGGTAGTGCTTACCGTCTTAGAGGCGTGCCAGCTAGGGGAGGGCTCTGGAAGGTTGCACCTGGCTTCCTGGTTCCAGCTGAGGTATGCTCTGGTCCACTATGACATGAGGACCCTCCTCCATACGTACCTGTTGCCATAAGTTCTGCTGTGTCTTCCCAACCTTTTGTTTTGGCTCAGTCACGAGCCAAAATACATCATCGCTCCCTGGTTTAGGTCAGGTATGAGATCACTCGTAGATGACTCGTAGGGAAGAGATAGATCCCGGAAGCCAAAGGTAGTATCCAGCCACAGGCAGGCTAAGGTTGTATTCTGCTTTCTGTGGATTTGGGCCAGCCACACAATGAAAACCTCTGTCGTTCCTCAAGCGAAACCCAAGCTTTCTCCTCCTGAGCTGGGAAGTGCCCAAGGCTTTTTCAGCATCTCTGATGGCCAATTGGTTATTGTCAAAGGAAGATACACTCCCGTTCGAGTAGAGTTCACCCAAAGGGAGTTGGTAGTGCTTCTGGGTACGTGCCTGAGCATGGGCAGGAGTGTGGGGCATCATGGGAAGGGTGTGAGGAAGGTGCACAGCACTTGTGAATGGCTCTTCACTGAGCATTCCCGTCTGTGGATACAACGTGACCAGACACTTCCTGCTTCTGCTGCCCTGCCTTCCCTGTCGGGATGTAGAGCATTCTTATAGACACAAAGCGAAATAAGCCCCACCTCTCCTTTTACTTCTTGTTGGGTATTTGTAACAATTAATACAGCATCCTTTCTTTCCCCTTCTTCTTCTAGGGCACAGAGACCCCGAGGCTAGGTGATTTGCCTGATGTGTCCCATAAGAGGAGCACTCATGCAGGGGCCCCCTGGCAGATAGCTCTCTAGTCCTGCTCTCTTATCATTAGTGCTGCTGCTGATGGCAACTCAAGGAAGGAATTGATAAACAGAGAGGGACACTGTGACGGTTTGAATATGCTTGGGCTGGGGAGTGGCACTACTTGGAGGTGTGGCCTTGTTGGAGTAGGTGTGTCACTGTGGGTGTGGGCTTTAAGACCCTCTGCCTAACTGCCTGGAAGCCAGTCTTCTCCTAGTGGCCATCAGATGAAGACGTAGAACTCTCAGCTCCTCCTGCACCACACCTGCCTGGATGATACCATGCTTCCACCTTGATGATAATGGACAGAACCTCGGAAACTGTAAGCCAGCCCCAATCAAATGATGTCCTTAGAGTTAAGAGTTGCCTTGGTCATGGTGTTACCCTAAGGCAGATACTGAGTTAACTGAGGAGAGAGGTGCTTTTTTGTCTTTCTTCCACATGGCCTACCTAAGTCCTGCTTATCCCACTACCGGCTTCAGACTTAAGCTCCCTCAGCTGTGGATGACAGGTTGGACCTTGACTTTATGATTTCAGTGCCAAACCAAAACACCCAACAACAATTCCGTGTGAAGACAGTGTCTGCCCTAGTGATGTCTGTCCCTCCAGTGGAGTGATCACGGGGCGGACATCCTTTTTTGTGGCACTACTTGATAGGCAGAATGCTTCTGCTACACTTGATGACTCAGAGTGGATTTGGGATAAAAGAATTCCTGCCAGGCTTAGAGTAGCAGGAATTCTAGTCTGCTGGTTGGACCTTTTAGAACAGTATTGCATTTCCTGATATTTAGATTTGCTCTTGGTTCTTGGAGGGGAATTATTCAATTTGGTCCCCAAATCTTTCAAAATAGATACTTATGGGAGAATTTTGCATTAATTCATTCAGTCATTGCAGTGTTTTTCGTTGACTGTCTTACATGGTATCAGGTGTAGGCACAATCACTTAGACCAGGAACTCTGCCATTGGGTCTTTCAATTTCTGTTTTATGGCCACGCCTCTTTGTCCCCAGCGATGATGCAAAACACATAGAATTTGAGGAAATAGAAACACAGATGAGCATCTAAGATTTCCCAGCCTCGGTGGCTTGGGAACACAGCCAAGATTGCCGCAGTGAACTTGAGGGTGCCTTGGGGGATGATGAGGGGCTGGGGGACAGGTGGTGGGTTTGACACAGGATGTGGTGACCATGACGCTTTGAGGTAAAGTCCTCCTCAGGAGACAGCTGAGAGCCACTCCAGAGTGCCAAGATCTCAGGTGGAGCAGGACCCGCAGCTGATTTCGTTTTTTCAACTTAGTGTGGCATAGGCCACAGCTGACTGCAGTCACTGTATAGGAATCAGGATAAAAAACAAACAGCAACAACAACAACAAAACCAAGGAGGAACATTTTGAGGAGAAGTCCGATGGCAGGAATGTCTCTTGATCCGGGAGGTGATGGGAACTTTAGTGGGGGCCTTAAGAGAAGAGTGTTAGGCGACTGGGGAGGCCTGCCCATGAAGGGGATATCTAGGACCTTTCCTTCTCTAACTTCACTGCTTCCTGACCACAAGGAGGTGAGCATCACTACCCTCACGTGACCCTGCCTGATGCTCTGTCCTGCCACAGGTCCTGGAACAACAGATCAAGCTGGCCACGAACAGGAACGATGAGCCAGAGTGAATCTGTTTTCCTTCCAAACGTATCACCTTAGGCATCTGTCTCTGCAAGGACCAGCTGCCTGGTGCCGTGGCCTTGAAGGGCAAGTCTGGTGGAGGCTTTGAAGGGTGAGGGGAGAGAGCAAAATGTTTAGGATGGACGAGAGCTTTACTCAAAACAGCAATTCAGAAAGGAAGGCTACTTTGCTTCTTCCCCAAGAGTGACAATATTCACTTTTTTTTTTTTTTTTCTGAATCTATTGGTCTGGTTCCCAATGGATGTCGGAGCTAGTGTAAGAGGAGACAGAGAAATCGTTCCATCCGCAGCCAAAGGGAAGCCTCTGTGGTCCAGTGTCCCGAGAGGTGAAGGGGAGTGTTGTGGAAGGAGGTGGCCATGCAGATTGGCCTTTCGGGAAGGGAACTGGTGACATGGGATGATTGCGCTTGATTTAGGGGTGAAGTTGAGCGCAAAGGACAATGGGTGCTGAGAGGGCTCGCCAGGCCGCTCTTTTGTTCAGGGGCAAGATGTTGTTCTTGAAGGGTTCGAGGGGAGTGGGAGGGCAGGGGAAAAGTGGGCGGGATGATGGATTGCCGATGAACCGATGAAGAATGAGGGAAAGCAGCATGAAACCATTTGTTTGGGCTTTATAGATTTTCTAATAAAAACGTCAAGGTTTTCCACACCGTTTTGAAAATGTCATCAAATGCAAAGCAGTTCTCCTTGTGCTGGTGACAAAGGCTGCATTTCCAATGGTAAATTCCAGCTTGAGATGTAATAACAAACCTTGTCGGGTTTCCTCCAGCTCAACCCAGGGGTCAGGTTTGGTCCAAGACCCTTCAAGTTGACCTTTGACCCTTCACAGTAACTGAAACCTCCCAATAGAACCCAGAACTTTCTTTGCTATAGAGCACAGGGAGAGTGGTTAAGGCTTAGGATTTAGCTGGATGGAAACATCTCTAAAGGCAGGAATTGTACTTCTGAGCCATATTTGGGGGATGGGAGACCTATGTCTGAGTCCCCGGCATTCATGTCTCCCGAAGAAGCCATCATGCAATTCTTCCACTGATTCTTGTCTCCAGGTCCCACCCCCTGCAGCCAGTTTCACACAGTTCCTCAAAGGTTCTCTTCTAATCATTTTAGAGACTCTCCACTCATAGGACAGACCAGGCCACAAACCTCCTTTGCCTTGGTCTTCCTTGTTTCTTTTTTTATAACGTTTTCCTCTAACCAAAGAAATCCCCAAATGCTACCGTTTCAAAACAGAATTCACCTTGGATGAGGAAGACCTTTGATTCCATTTCATGGTATCAAGCAGAACTCGACTCCAGTATGCTTCGCCAGTAGCAGGAAGTCTTAAAGTGGAAGTGAAATTCCATCAGGTACACTTGATCTTGACTTGGCTTTCATAAAACTTAAAAACGGACTCACAAACCAAAACCGAATATATACTAGGATTCTTCAATAATTATATCAAGTATCAGTTTTTCAGAGCTCAAGTGATGCTTGATAAATTTTAATTTTAAAAAAAGTTTTTTTTTTTTTTAACAGAATAATGTCCCATTACAGGAACAGATCACTTACCTATTCATCTTTTTTTTTTTTTTTTTTTTTTTTTTTTTTTTTTTGGTTTTTCGAGACAGGGTTTCTCTGTATAGTTCCGGCTGTCCTGGAACTCACTCTGTAGACCAGGCTGGCCTCGAACTCAGAAATCTGCCTGCCTCTGCCTCCCAAGTGCTGGGATTAAAGGCGTGTGCCACCAACGCCCAGCTTTACCTATTCATCTTAAATTAAATGCCATTCAGTTGACTGGCTGTCTATGCCTCTATTCTTCATAGCTACATCTTCCTTCTCTTTCCCTTCCTTCCTTCCTTCCTTCCTTCCTTCCTTCCTTCCTTCCTTCCTTCCTTCCTTCCTTTCTATTCTGGACAGGGTCTCATGTAGTCCACGCTGATCTCCAAAGAAGATCTTGAACTCCCGATCCTTCCGCTTTAGGTATGTACCACCACACCCAAACTTAGCTTAGTTTTGGCAAATTTGTCACATGGATTCCATGCTTGCTCTGGTTCCACCAATCTCTGACCCAGTCCTGAACTCTACACTTCAGCTTCCCACTGTAATGTGTTTGCTATGTCTCTGCCTATAGGCATTCTATTATCTCTTCAAAGTTTGTCTCAGTAGCTGTGTGTTTCATGTAGTCATACTTGATTGCATTGGTCTGTCAACCATGGTTTCGCCTTTCTTGGGAACCTTTGCTTTCCCAATGAAAATCAAACCAATGTGCCCATAGTCACTCTGTTTTAACATGTATGTATTCTAGGTCCTGTCTTCGGGTCTGAAACAAAGTGCGTGGTCTCTATAGAGTAGAGACTCAGGCCACATATGATTTTGAGCCTTTTGTAGTAGCACATGAATCTGGAAGAACAGCCAGTGAGGGCTCCTCATTTCCATCAGGCGACAGCCATCGGTCAGCACCAATGCCATCGCTGGGCCGCCCCCTGCCCCCTAGAGCCACCTGAATGTTGGCAGCCGGGACACCATTGCACAGGCGAGGATTTTGTTTTGTGCAGAAACAAAACTTTGAAAAGATCTGTCAAGCAGTTCCCAGTCACAATTTTGTGCCATGTAGGAAATCGTTTCAAGGATGTTTGGCAATGGATCAATTTATTAGTCATACAACATTGGATGAGTTAGGCCTGTCTGTATCTACTAGTCAATTATGCCGAGAGTCCTGGACACATCTGCCTCTGAAGAAGGCAGTGTTGCTTGACATTTTAGACAACCTGATCAGACATTATGATTGTTTTAGGTTTAAACTAGAAAACAGTTTTTATGTACAACCATCCACCATTCATCCATCTGTCCATCCATCCACCGCCAATCCACCCATCTACCCACCCATGCATCTTTCTATCCATCCATCCATCCATCCATCCATCCATCCATCCATCCATCTACCTATTTATTCATTAACTTATTGAACAGATTTCAAGTACCTGCCACATACCAGGAGAATCCAGAAGAATGTAAATCAGTCCTTGCCTTCATACACAGTCTAGGGCATGTAGGTACCCAGTCAGCTGTCTGTATTCACAGGATCCTTATCTCCTTAGTCAACATCCTCAGATAGAAAATAGTCCAGAAAACATTTTACGCATGCAGAACTTATACAGATGTTGTCGTTGTCATTCTCTAAAGATACACTGCAACAGCTGTTTATGCAAAATTTACCCTGAATTGGGTGTTACAAGTCATCTAGAAAAGACTGGAAGATAACTGAGGGTGTGCACTGGCTATAGGCCTGTATTAGGCCATTTTATATGAGGAATCTGGGAGCCCTTGGACTTGGCTTTCCCTGGGAATCCTGGACCTACAATACTAAGAGACAAATATATAGTAGTTTCAAAGAAAAAGTCAGATGAGAGGGAAACAAAGCCACAGACTATTGTTTGGAACAGACAGCTGTGTTAAAAGGAGCCACCCCTAGTTGGGTAGCGTTCGAGTGGAGGTCTAGAAGAACAAGTGTGTCACCTCCATAATACCTTCACCAAGAAGACTTGAGGCAGAGAATGGATGCTTGGAGTCTTAGATCTGTGATTTAAAACCAGACTAATGAGGCCTTGCTGTCCAAGTGCTCCTGCAGATTAGATGCTGTAACACACACCAAGTACTCAGCGCACGGTGGAAGGGTGGTTATCGCAGACAGGACCTTTGCTTCATGCAGCGTTGAGGGCAGCCTGGGACTATCTCCTGGATTTCCGTGGAGCCTTCGGTCTTTCTGAGTCTCTTTTCAGATCCACCAGCATCACTGCAACCAATACCACCATCAATACCAACACCACCACTGCCACTGTCACCACTAACATCACTACATGAGCATCACCACCACCACCACCTCCCCGCCCCATCACCACTACCATCATCACCATTATCACCACCACCAGTGTCACCACCACCACCACTTCTACCAACACCAAAAGAAGTAGGAGGCGGGCTGCAAAGGCAATGGTGAGAATCAATGTGCCGCCCTTTAGATTGGGGTCTGAAGGAAGCCAGAGCACTTACAAGACCAGTCCTTACCACAGAGACAGTAGAAGACCCCGACTTTAAGGACGGCGGCTTGGACTCTTCACAGATGGGTGAGCACACCGGAAAACTGGGAAGAGAGCCAGGCTGAGGTGGGCCCTGGCTGAAAGGCGGCTTACAGTGACCCATCACAAAGCAACAAAACAGTGACACAAACAGGAAGCTGGAGAGACCACGTGGCCTTCGGAGATGAGAAGATCCCAGTCCCTGGGGTGGGGGAGAGGGCTGGGACAGGGTTGTAGAAATGACCAGCCTTCCTAGGAAGGAAGTCCTCTGCTTGGGACTTGAAATGAATGCTGCTGCCGAAGAAGTATGACATAAAGTGTCTTCCCCTTTCATTTTCTGTGAAAGGGACAATGGAAATGGGCCTGTTTACAGCTCCCCCCCTCCGCCGCGGTGTCTGCTGGGAAAGGGTTTTCCTACCTCTGTCTCTCTCTCCCACGCAGACGTCCACTTGGTAATTAGTGGACTCTCACTTGATCTCCAGACATGATTTAACCTCAGCTGATTCCGGAGGCTGCCTTCCCTGCCTTATTATTCAGAAAACTGCCCAATGGAAGCACCTAGCAGATGATTGACTTCCACTGACAACGGGATCTTCGCCCAAAATAATATGAGGAGATTGCAGATTGATTCATGGGGATGGAGCACCCAGCCGCCCAAACTCCGTCCTGTCTCCCGGGCTCCAGCTCCAATCTCCTGTCAGTGTCAGAAATGGATAGAACCGCCTGAAGCCGTTGAACAGAGTTATGTTGGCAATCACCTTTCTAATTCTTGCATAGAGGTGCCAATATGTCAAGAGGACCCCGGCAAAGGGACAACAGGGTGGCTTTATTTAGTATTTATGTCAAGCAAATGCTTGAATACCAAGAGCTCATGAGCTTTACAGCAGCAGGGGAAATTGGGGGAGGGGAAACGGGGGCGGGGGGGGGAGCCCAACCCACCCCCATCCCCATCCCCCACCCCCCAGCCCACGCCTGCCTCCAATTCCAGTAGCCCTGTACAGGCCTAAAAGGAGACTGCTAACAAAAAGGTTATTCAGTGGTCCTCCAAATAAATCCAAAGGTAACAAGTACGGACCAAGCAGACGTCAGGAGGCTGAGCACTGCTTTGGAAAACTGCCGAGATATTTAAAAATAGCTCTTTCTTATTAACCCAAGCACAATGCTCAAAGTCTTTTAAAATAAAGCCCCCAGATGCCACCTGCATGTGACATGGCAATAGGACGAATGCCAATACGTCCACGTCCAGTGATACTGGAAATGCTCTTAAGGAACAGCCTCGACTGATTGTTCTGGCACAAGCAAATCACAAACTAATTTATGTATTCCTGCAGCTGCAGCCCAGCCGAGGCGGGCGGGCGGGCGGGCGGGCGGAGGGCTCGGACCGATTCACAGTTGACTAGTGCTGCCTCGTTCTTTGCAGATTTTGGCATTTAACTATAATTAAGATTTATTGTTCACTAGCTTGCAGGTCAGGGCGAGCATGACAATATGGGTAACTTTTCTGTTTACTGGGGAAATGTCTGGTAGGGGGAAGCCTCAACCCTTCCCAGCAGCGGCTGACAGGAATAAAGAGGGCCTCTCCACTCCAGGACCCTCGCATTGCCGATTTTAATCAGACGTGTGGAGTCACTCGAAGGGAGGGCCGGGACAGATCGGAAGCAGCCACTGAACTGAGCTGCAGCTCTTGCACCAGAAGGGGACGGGCCAGGAGCCAAATCAATTACTGCTGATCTTCTGGATTTGGGGAGAGGACTGGCGGCTTGACGTGGGAGGGAGCGAGCCCTCGGTGCTGACAAAGGTTATGCAGAAACCAGGACCTGTGGGTTTTTCCTGCCCCTCCCTGCCACCCAGACAAGGGCGGTTCTTCCTGCCACTTCGCTCTCAAGGGTGCCCTTGGATTAAATCTGATGGCCAGGGGAGGGGGGGGGTGAGAGGGAGCAGTACACAGCCACTCGTTGGCTTTCACGGTGTGTCGGCTGAGGTCCTGTGCCGGTGACCCCGGACACTCAGTGGGCACAGCGTACAGACTGTGTGAAGCCGGCAGAGGAAGGAGGAACCACAGCTCCTCCCCCACTTTGGTTTACTGAAGGCAGAAATGCTAAAGCGTGATAAACTTCTATTTCTCGTATCTATAATTTATTGTTGTTGTGGTTTGGCCTCCCCGGTATATTTTTCTGGGACTCTATAAATCAGAAAAGCATCCTCATGTGGACCAGAGATGTGGACTGAGAGTATTCTCCTGCCAGGAAAAAAAAATCTTTTTTTTTTTTTTGGTGGGGGGGGGGATTACATTTTGCTGAATACAGAATGTATTGATAGTATAGAAATCTCTTTGTATCGAATCTCATTCTGTAACAGATTTCAAACCGGGCTTTGAAAAAGCCATGCAACACTTTAGGTGGAAAATTAAGGATAAAGTAACTAAGGAAACTGCGCCCGCCCTCCCTGCGCACTGCCTGTTGGTAACTCAGCTAGCGATTGGTGGCACTGGTGGCGGCCAAGGTGGGTAGTTTCTACTACGTGTGATTCCCTACACTGGGGCTGCCTGATCTCAAACGCGCTGTTTTCCTCTTTACCAGAATAAAGACTCGAGGCTTCTCAGAAGTGAAGTTTTGTTCTGACATTTAAGAGAGAGGATATGAAAGCAGTATTTTTTTCCCCCTGAAGTTGAAACGGGTGGAAATTCAGGTTAATAGCGGACAGGAATGAGCTCTGACCGTGGATTGAAAAGAAAAATCCTCAACCGTTTTTAACAATGGAAGGCTCCAAATCTTGTGGGACCCAGTTCAGTTATAGGGTTACCGAATGGTGGAAGAGGAAAATACAATTGTGGGAGGTAGAGTCTGATGTTTATTATATTTAGACATCTATCCAGTATTGTTAACTTTAAAATAAAGGGTAAATTCTGGGTTTCACTGAGGTCGATTTTTAGCATAATGTTCAGATCTTGACAGTTCAGATCAGCTGTGCTCCATCCTTAGGTGCATGCCAGTGTCCCAGAGGGCAAACCTGACCCACATGCAAGCCTCAGTTCCCAAGCCCTGGGACTTTGAACTTGGGAACACCGTGCAAGGTCATTCCCAGCGAAGACAGCCACCACACGTCTCTCTCACACTGCTGAGACCAGCAAAACACATTCACGAACACACGCCTCAGCCGCCATGGATGCAGATGCGTGGAAAGGACATGCAGGACACTGAAGCCATTTAGGGAACAGGACATGGCGGATCTACTGCCCTTAGATGCACCGGCAGGGAGGAGGGGCGCTGCCCACGCTCAGAACAGGTGGGCAGCCCGAGGAGAGTCCCTTTGCTCTCAGCTGGGGAGGGCTTTGTGGAGGAAGCAGGCTTTCAGGAGCTGCTGGAATGATTGCAGGAGACAGCTTGACAGGATGGGACGGGGCAGGCGTCCAAGCACGGGGACTCCTGCCCGGGAACGGAGGAGATCTTGAGGCGGGGAATATGGGCTCAGTTGAGAGGGCTGTGGGAACGCTTCCAGGGATGGAAGAGGATGAACAGGTGACTCGAGGCTCGGCGTGGACGGGGGTCCTTCTCCACTCTCACACAATCACCTGCTCCCCGGCATTCGGACTTGGTGTTGAAAGAGTCGTGTGGGAGGCGGGGCTTGTAGCAAGGTGGTAGTGCCCGCTTAGTGTGCGCGAGGTACTGGGTTTGATCTGCAGAGCAGCATTAAGCAAAATAACACAGAGCTAGGCGTGCAACACAGTGAGAGCGTGAGTTTCACCCCTAGCCTACCATGGAAGAAAGAAAGGATGGAAGGAAAGAGAGAGGGGGAGGAAAGGTAGAAGGGCTCTTACACTGGTTAAAATATGGGAAACAATTCACCATAGACCCAGAATAGCCAGAGTGCAGATCAAAACAGGAAAATGAGTCCACTGTGTGAAATATTAGAAAGAATAAAGCAGCAGGAAGAATTGGGAGTTACTTTCAAGAGGAGTAAAAAAATAAAAGTTCTTGGTCAAGAAATCAGAAATTTTGCGTTCCTTTTACTGATGATGCTGGGCTCTCCTCCTCCCACCCACCCCCCCCCCAAAAAAACCCCAAACCAAACCAAAACAACAACTAAACCCCTACAAGAACATTGTTTCTGTTAACAGTTTGCCGAGAGACTGACTGTGTCTCGCAGGCTCTTCTGTGACTTTGCTGTTACTATAATGAAATACCCGAGCCAACTGACGGAGAAAGAAAAGGTCTATTTTGTCTTCAAGTTCTAAGATTCCAGTCTTGGGTCATACGGTGCCATAGGTCTGGATGTCTGGCAAGCGGAACACATTGCACACGTTATGACATTACTGCAGGAAAGCAAAGCCATTCGGTCAGTGCCTTAGTCAGTGTTCTAGTGCTGTGAAGAGACACCCACCCCCAGCGCCACAATTCCTTCAACCAAGCCACACCTACAGCAGCAAAGCCTCCCCTAATCCTTCTAAGTGGCTTCACTCCCTGATGACCTAAGAAGCATCCAAATATATGAGTCTTTTGGGGGTCATTCCTATCCAACCGTTACAGTCTTGAACCATGGAGTCGATCCCCACTAATGACAAGCCAGTGTTCCACAATCCATTCTGGAGATGTACCACCTTGACCCAAGAACCCCCAGTGTATTCAACCTGTGACAGCATGTAAGAGCAGAGGCTAGCCATGTTTATGATGTCATCAGCCAAGAACTGGTGCTTTGCTGTGCTCATGCGTGATTGGGATGGAGAACATGCATCTGTGTCTCCATCTTCTCCGAATCTGGTCTGCATCTCACCTGCCTCAACCACCTGGACCCGTTCTGAGTTACCTATTCAAAAACTTTTCGCCCATTTTTTTTTGGGGGGGGGTAGGCTCCTTGTTGTTTTGTGAAAGTTCTTTGCATATTAAGGAGATGTGTCTCATTGGGTACCGGGCAGCCATACTTGTCTGAACCCTTGTCAGTATTCAGTCAGATTGATTTTCTTAATTTGCCAAGTTAACAATCTAAAAAGAATATTTTGGTATTTTTTCTGCTATACTTGCTTATTGATGAAGCTGGAGGTTTGTCTCATCTGTGTTAGGAAGGCATACCTTCTTTTGAAGGTGTCCTGATGTTTACTTTTGGAGCATACTAACAGTGCTGTTTGCTATTCATTCATTCATTCATTCATAAATTCAGCCACATCATAGTTACTCCTATTTTCTATTACTTGTTCAGTTTCAGCTTGTCCAAGCACCGTTCTCCTTTGGCCCTTTTGCTGTCCGGCTTCACGCTCCTGCACGTAGCCCCTGTGTGCAGCACACCTGTCCCGCAGCAAAGGGAGCCAGGGTTGGGTCAGGACCACTAAGGACCGGGTGAGACTCTCTCAGGCTGAGCCTCAGCATCTGAGGGCCTTGCCCTCCAGAGCGCAGAGGGATCATGGTCTTCCCCCCCTCACTCCCCACCTTCTGTTCTCCCTTCCGGATTTCCTCTTCCTCTCTCCCAAGTCTCCCCACCCCTGCCTTTCAGTGTTCTTCCTCACTCCTGATCTCTCCCCGCTCCCCATGTGCTTTCCCAAGCGTTCTCTTTCTCGAATCATTCTAGCAAGTTGACAACATCAAAGGATTTGGCTCCATTTTACAGATGAAAAAAAAAATGCTAGGAGATGAGACATATTGAAGTGGTGGGTGAGAGAGTGGCGGAATGGACCCAGAGCCTGCGCTGGGTGCCCTGTGTTTATGGGCTCTGAGAGGGTGGAACTTCAGAGTGTATGATCTGTTCTGGGCGGGAGATAGGGAATTCGCGGCCAGAGCTGGCACTATTCCTGTTCCCCTGTTCCTCGGGGCCAACCCCCAGCCCACCCGCGGCAGTTGGTTGGCACCTGCTTTTCAGTCCTTACGCTGCAGGTCTGCCACGTCCTGCCCACACCCAGGGAGGCGTTATTCCTTTGCAAACACAACGTGCCCGCTCTCCCTGGAAGACAGGCTGTCCGCGGAGACTTCCGGCAGACTGCTGTGCTCACCGTGCCGCAGGATTCTTGTAAACTGCAGTCACAGAGGGTGGCACTTCCTGCCAGAGGGAATCGTGTCCTCTCCGTGACCTTGGTCTGATTACCCCTCGTCCGCCTTCGGTTCCCTCCCCCCACGGCACTGAGGCCCTCATCCTACCCACAACAGGTCACTTCAGGCAGGGGAGAGAAAGGATGTCATTTGGAGGTGACAAGGGGACACGCTGACATTGCAGAGAGGGCCATGTTCCTGACTGCGTGAACTGACCACCCGGATCCTTTCCCAGAACCAACGAAAGCCAGTTACTAAATCCAGAAACAGTCGGTTAGGTTACCAACACACAGAGGTGGAAAGGGCTGGCCGCTCCTTCCCTGCTTCTGTAAGAAAACCTCGTCGAAATAGCAGGCTCCTTGGCTCCAGCTGGAGCTGAAGAGCTGCAGGCACCTCATCTTAGCCCGCCCTGGCTGCTGTCCCTCCCTCCTTCCCTGCTCCAAGCTGCCTCTTGCCTCCAGCATAGACATCTGTGGCTTACTCCCTTAGCCCTGTCTCTCCTGGCTGGCCCTTTGGTCATTCTCTTTTGGGGCTTTAGGAGGGGGCGGGAACCGAGAAGCATATTCAAACGGCTTTCTGAGTGGGGCAAAACCTTTCTCATGAAGAAATAAAAGAACAGACATTAATAGCTTGGAAAACAATGGTAATATTTAATTAACCTTTGGAAATGGCTGTTCTGCACATCTGCATGCGTCGGCTCATCCTCAGAACAGAGGCACTGTGTGTGCCCAGGCCAAGATCAACACGCTGGGCCACGCATTTCCTCCACTGGGATTGCACAGGGGGAAGACGTACCAATATAGCCCCCTCCCCCCTCCTCCCGAATCAGTTGTTTTACTTTAAAAAATTTCGTGGGATCCAGCTGCCCCGTCGAGGTCGAACATGGCCTGTTGTGCTCACATCTGAGGGAGGACCCCAGGTTGAAGGCTGGCTCCTTTCCCTGTCATTGTAGCAGACAGGCTCGGGGCCTCCTGGGGGATGGAAGGTCAGTTCTGATGACAGCCAAAATCAGCTCAATGTGCACGGAGTTCTCCCAACACGGCGTGCGTCCGCAGGACACAGGGAATTAGACTCATCTGCAAGTGTCAACTCACAGCTTCTTCGGTGACTTTTCTTTTTTTTCTTGCAAAGGTGGCATGCTCTGATGGTTTGTGAAGTAGTGTCATCTCGGGAGCAGGAAGGTTGGCTCATTAACATATCACCTGGTTAAAGTAGATCAGTGTTGATGGGATTGTTTAAGGTATTCCCCATGGCAGGACCGGCGAACCATGTTGATCAACCTGTTAGCTCTACCACACAGCAAAGCGCCAACCCTTCCCTTTCTCTGTTTCATAACTGCTTTGAGGAGCCGGCCTCACGGTGGAAGCCTGAGCCCAAGCGTGAGGCCTGATGAATGCGTTTTCTTTTATCAATAGACAAGGAAGGAAAAAATTAGAAAGGGTAATATTTTTTCTCCTTGGCATGTTGGAACCTACGAGGGTGGGCGTTCAGACAATGAGTGTGGAGATGAAGATTAGTGTCTCTCGCTGTGTTATACATAAGCCAAGCGGAGTCCTTTGTGGTGGTGTCTCCATATAATCCCAGCACTCTGGGGGCAGAGGAAGGAGAATGAAGGCAAGTTTGAGGCCAGCCTGGTCTACATAGAGCGTTCCCAGCCATCCTGGGATACAATGAGACTGCCTTTTAAAAAGGCTGAAAGGAAGGACTATGCTCATCAATAATGCTTTACTTTTTTTCTGATGCGCTAACTTGAGCAACAAAGAAGTCTGAGACTTCAAAACTAGGTCTCTTCCCCCCACACACACATAATATTTTCTAACCTTTATTTTTATTTTATGTGAATGAGTGTTGGGCCTACATGCATGTCTATCTACCACGCGTGTGTCAGCACTTCTGGGACTGGGGTTATAGACAGTTGTAAGCTGCTATGTGAATGCTGGGAATTGAACTCTGGAAGAGGAGGTAGTACTCTTAACCACTGAACCATCTCTCTAGCCCCCAAGCCTTTAGGTAACATTGAAAGCAAATAAACTTGATTAGGGTGAGAAGGTAGTGCAACTGGTTGCTAAATTTGCCTTTTTCCAACCAGAAGGACCTGCCACCATTGACCACAAGTGCAAAATGATCTTCTTTTGTGTTGTTCTAACAAGATTAAGCACATGGTAGAGATGAGGGAATTAGTTTAGGGCATGTGAGGGCTTTGATAGATTGGCAGTGAGCACCAGTCCATGGGTGTGGGTCTGACCATCGGTGACACAGCTCATATGGCTAGGACAAGAAAGATAAAGACCCACAAACGTCACCACTGTAAATTCTCCCTGTGGCAATTGTTGGCTTGAGAGTAAATGACTTTGAGCTCCATGAGATCACAGAAATTATGTTTCTTGGAGATAAGAAAGTTGTGATTTGGTCATGAGCCTACATTTGGATAGCGCTTGTGAGGTTGGGAAGGTGGCTCAGGGGTCGAACCACGTCCCGTTCTTCTAGAAGACAGGCCCCATTCACAGCATCTACATGTGGTGACTCACAAGCCTGTAACTGTAGTTCCAGGGGATCTGACGTCCTCTTCTGGCTTCCAAGGATACTGCATGCCCAGAGAGTAATCTGGGCAATTTCTCAGTGAAGAAAGTATGTGTGGATATGATGTTGTGGGATCCTACAATGCAAGGGGTCTTATATATGGGACAGTCATTTTTGCTACTATGCCAGACCACACAAGACTAATATATGCTATAAATAGTTTATACAGTACATGGGTCTAGAGGCTGGGAAAGCTCAGGGTATGGCCCTAGTATGCCAGGTGAGGACTGTATTATCCAGTGGAGGGAGACAGAGGGGCGAGGGGGAATATAAAACGGAGACAGCATGGCAAGCCCATTTGTTCTTTTGTCAGGAGTCTCCGCTCCTACATCAACTAACTCCCCCGCTCAGGGTAACAGCATCACTCCACTCAGGAACCAGAGCCCTCACAACTCGCTCACCTCTTAAAAGCCTCTCCCCAACCCTGTCCCTCCCCATTGCAGCCTGAGCTTTGGAGGGAACATGGAAACCGTAGAAGGGACACACACACGCTAGAGGCTACCACACGGCAACGGGACATGCCAATGACACAGGAGTCATCGACGAGAACCGGCGGTAGAGGCGACCGTCTGCAGCAAGGGGCTTTTTCAGGGGCCCGTGTATTCCTGCCTGTCCAGTTCCCCATGCTGCTAAGCTCTCGCTTCCCGTGATTAGCTCTCTCATAAAATCTAAGTTGACTTCCAGGAGGTGGGAGGGAAACTGTATGTGCATGCATAAGAGTGGAGGCAGGTGTGTGTGTGTGTGTGTGTGTGTGTGTGTGTGTGTGTGTGTGACACACGCACACGTGCATTTTTGCTTGCAAGTGGTAGGAGGCTGAGGGTCTGAGAGGTTTTCCAAGATTCCCCAGAATGCAGAAGGCTTGTGGTGCATATGGGAGATCTGACAGGAACAGCAGAAGGCGAGGAAATGGCTGGAAGCAACACTAATGCCACTCCATCTGGAAAGAGGGGTACTGTTTAGTACGTCTGGAAAGCATTATTTCTGCAAATAGCTCAACCTCTATCAACTTTCAGGCAGGGATCCCGATCTGCTGCCAAAACGAGATCTCCCTGACGGCAGTGTGGCGGGAGACACCGAGCAAGCGAACTAATAGCACAAAGCAGGAAATCTGTAGAGATGGCAGCCGCGAAGGTACCACACAGCAAGCACCTGCCTCTCTCCAAAAAGACAGCCGGGGCTTCACGTCACATTAGGCTGGGGCCGCGCCGGGGGAGGGCCCAACCTGGTGGGATTTGGAGCTCAGCAGCCATTTCCAACAATTTCTCACAATTTCTGGGCTCAGAAAAGCCCCAAATAGAGTTAGCCAAATGGCTTTCCTGCATTGATTTTTATACCCGTGGGTATTTTGAAGGAAATTAAATCCATGTGTTTCTGATTCGGTTGCCATTAGCACATGAGAACGCTGGGTTTTTTTTGAGAGTTATGGTGTGAGCTGGGTGCCTTCGCGCTGTGCCGCTTAAATGTCATAAAACTGTCTAGCCAGACATGGAGGTGCAGGGGACCGGGTGTGCTGCTGCAAGCCATTTCCCTGCCTGTCCAGAAGGCAACATGTTTTTGTCATTTGCATCCTCTCTGAATGTAGCACAACATGCTTTCCCGTGCCTGTTAATCATCTATCATTTCCAATTTGAATGAAGCAGTATTAGCAGAGATGATGAGAAATTACCCTTAACCACTTAGAGCTGGACGGGAGTCCTTCGGAGGAAAGCAGCCACAAAGACTGGCGCTGGTGTCTTGGTCCACAGGCAAAGAAGTCAGTGGTGCTGCGGCCCCAGGATGGCCCACGAGGGCTAGGCAGGACCTTGCCTCGGCAGGTGAGCCTGTCCCGGTGAGCCTGTCCCCGGTGAGCCTGTCCCGGTGAGCCTGCATGGGAGTCAAGGCACTCTGCTCGCTTGCTCGCTTTTTCTGTCTTTTGCCTTTCTTTCTTTCTCTCTCGCTCTCTTTCTCCTTTCTTTCTTTCTTTCTTTCTTTCTTTCTTTCTTTCTTTCTTCCTTCCTTCCTTCCTTCCTTCCTTCCTTTCTCTCTCTCTCTCTCTCTCTCTCTCTCTCTCTCTCTCTCTCTCCCTTCCTTCCTTCCTTCCTTCCTTCCTTCCTTCCTTCCTTTCTGTCTTTCTTTCTGTCTTTCTTTCTTCCTCTGGACTTGCTTTGTAGACCAGGCTAGCCTTGAACTTTCAAAGTTCAAGCCCGCCTCTGCCTTCCTAGTGTTGGGATTAAAGGTGTCTATCACCATGCCTGACTTTTGAACTCCTCTTCTTGATCATCAGATTGAAAACCTTTGATTAGGACTCTAAGGAAAAAAAAGTCTACTTTATTGATAATGATGTGGATGTGTGCACGTGAGAGCGGGTGCCAGAAGAGGGTGCTGGGTCCCCTGGGGTTAGAGTAGGAGGTGGTGGTGAACTCCTTGAGGTAGGTTCTGGGAACCAAACTCAGGTACACTCATGGCCACTGATACATCCCTCCACCCCCTGATTAGGACCCTTTCTAAGCATGTCACAAACAGACAGACAGACAGACAATCCCACTTAGTCTCATCACACTCTTCCCTTAACAAGAATCAGCAGTACACATTTAGTAGGAACTGCACTTTGATTTTTGTTTTTTGACCAAGATTGTTGCTCTTCAATCTGAGTCTCTCCTGAGAGGCAGAGGCAGGGGGCCCCAGCTCACACCGTATGGCCAAGCCATGGTGCGCAGTAGGTTACGCGGGATTCAGTCCTTTCCCCACTTTCAGTATTATCAGTTCACGATGGGCTGTCCAATGAGTCTTGTTAGGGCTTTTTCTAATCCTCCAGTCTACGAATTAAAAACTGACTTCAAAAATGGAGGGACGCCTGTATTACGCCTCTGCTGGGTTCCCGGTCTAGTGCTTGATCCTGAGAACTTTCCGAAGACGAGAGGGCGGTTTTTGTCTCTGTAGGGAAGATGCAGGGAAAAAAAAAAGCAGGTGAACCAATTTATTAAATATTGACTGTGGGGGAGGTGGAGGCAGGACAATAGGGAATTCAAGGCCATCCTCTGATATACAGCAAGTTCAAGGCTGAGCTACACAGGGACCTGAGATACATGGGAACCTGCATCACACACACACACACACACACACACACACACACACACGCTTGATTTCATTATCAAAGAATTTGCTAAAGTAGGTTTATTACTCCATTTTGTAAGAGAATTTTACGCAGGAAGCAGGACACAGAGCTATATGTGGAGGATTCAGGATATAGACTCTCTTTTTCCCTGACTAAAAGGCTTGTGACACTTTCTCTCTGTCCTTGTTTTTTACCTTTTAATGTGACAATTGTTAAGGAGTTGTGTATAATAATATATGGAATTTGATATCCAGAATCCTGGGGAGGGGGGGAGGATGTATATAACTTTGCCTTGGGGACCGTGTAAGACTTTATATATAATATATATATATATATATATATATATTTGTTTGGGGTTTGGAAAGGATGATGGAGAATGAACCAGTAGAGAGAAAGAAGGATCAGCAGATGACAAAGGGAAAGATGGGCACCAGGACCCTGCTTCAGCACTGAAAATCTCCTCCTTACTTCACTTGGATGGCACTGATTAATATGGAAGCTCTTGACCAGGTCACACTTCCACGGATATAATTATAATCTAAGTGTATGTTCTCTGAGCTTCCTGCCCTCTGGGCTGTGGAGGCTCCTCGGTGACACCTGGCATCTCAAGGAGCGACTTGATTCGCCTTGACTTTGCTTAACCTTGACAAACTCATCGGAAAGCAGATCCTCTGGTTTCCCTCCGTCCACGCTGGCACCCGAGGTGCCTTGCCCCTCGTTTGCAACAGAGGGAAAAGGAGGTCTGTTTCCAGCACAGCTGGTGGTGATTTTGCTCTGAATTCAGAGGCTGTGGAGCAAATGGAAGATTTCATGCTTCGGCCAAGGCAGTGGCCAACAGAGAGCTTCAGTAACTTACGTGGGTGTGTCCACAACCCGCTTCCCATGAAGTTGCCTGTGAGTGTAGACAAGCTGGGGAGTCGTCATTGAGCTGTTTTCTGGAAGGCTCTCTCGATGACATGAGTCTGGTTCCCTTGCTTTGTACAGCGTCAGTCTCTTAAGCCCTAGTGTAGTCAAGCTTGCCCTACCCTCGCCTCTGAAAGCCAGTGGCAGACAGGGTGCAAAGGCCAGTTTTACTTCATCGTGTCACTTAACTAGCTCAAAAGCTGTGGCTGGCACGATGCTCGGGGCTAGAAGGCTTGTCTAGCAGGCACGAGGCTCCAGGTTTCTTCCCTAGCACCACAAAACCCAAAGCAAACAGGAGCTGTTGCACATGCCCCTTGTGTCCTGGCAAGGGCAGTGCCCTTGCTGGAACACAGTTGCTCAATCAGTCTAGAATTTAACCCAAGATAACAAGCTCCACTGGGGAACTGCCAGTCCTTCTAATGATGGTAAGATAAGTATTTCTCTAGTGCTTCTGTCAGCCAAGCGAGAACCCCAGTCTCCATTTAGATTTAGTGGGGCAACTCAGGATTTAGACTCAAGCTAAAACAAGCAAGCAAGCAAGCAAGTAAACACACACACACACACACACACACACACACACACACAAAACCCTTCCTCATTGGTCAGATGAAGAGGGTAGACTCAATTATCACTGAGGACTTACTGGCTCTACATTTTCTGACTGCCACGGCAAATGGAGACCATTCGTTCTCCTTCAATCAAAGACAATCTCATTCTTGATTATCCCAGAGATGATCACAATGTTCTCTTCTCTTTGTCACATTAAAACAAATCCTATTTTATTTTGCCTTTTCTCAGAAGAGTCTTTACCACAAATATATCCATCCCACATTCAAGTTGCATGAACTTTTCCAGGGGAGATGAACAACTATCAGGTTTCTCCTGGTAGGGTACTAGTGCGTTTCATTGCAGATACTTACAGGTGCATGGACAACTTATGGGTTACTAAACTACTGAAGGAAATGCTTCCCTATCAACCGGTTTCTATCCCCAGAGGGAGGTAGGACTGCACAAGCTCCTACCCCTTCTCTATGAATCTTGTATGGGTCACATTTGGGCATCACAGCTCCTGAAAAGTGTTGAGGGGGACATGGTTTCCCACAATCACCCGAGTGCCCAGGAATTTTGGGGACCTTCTCCAAGGCCTTCATGTCGCCCTCCCGTCACACCACTGTAACAGAAACCCAGAATAGGTCCAAACACAGTAGTGCCACGGGGCTGTATTGGGATATAATAGATTCTGCCTTTCCAAACTGTGTTCAAAAAGCTAACTCATTTCAAGGAGCTCGCAGCGAATCATCTGCTTTCATTAGGGCCGTTCTGAGCTGGGGCGACATTAACTGTGCTATAAACATGGGGGTGCGACTAATGTCATGGACTGAGTCCCCGCTGGCTTTGCAGAGTAGCCAGTCAGAGGGCCTGGAGACACCGCTGGCAGCTACCACTGCCCCCCGCATTTGGAAATGAGGGACCATAAGTGGTGGCTGCCTTCCAACATGTAAATAAATAAATAAGCACACAAACAAATAAATAAATGTAGAGAATGTTGACCCCGGCCTGCCTGCCAGACAGTTGCTAGCGTCTGACCTCGTCTTTGGGGAGACAAGAGAGAGAAGGTACCGAATACAGTTTTGAGCAGTAGGCCTCGAATCTGCTTGGAGCCTCGCCTCGTTTTGGAAATCTTTCAGTTGGCTTTCTGGCCCTTGCTGGAAAGTGAAACCATTCTGTCAGACATGAGACTGTGCGCGCGGCGTATTCACAATAATTATCAGCAATATCCTGAGCTGGAGCCATTTGCAAGGATGAGCTGTTGTCAACAGATACTTCAGCTATGATTTGGAATTGTGGCTCAGCTCCTGGGAGAGTGTGTGTGTGCTCAGCCTGCAGACTGCTTCCAGACAGTTTAAGGTGCTGGGCACACACACACACACACACACACACACACACACACAGACAAACAGATACACTCAATCATATACACACAGAGACAGATAAATATTCATAGACAGACACACACTCACACATAGACATGCACACTCACATACAGACACACACACTAATATAAGACACACACTTACACATAGACACACTAACACAGAGACACAGACAAACATACACAAACACACACAGACACACAAAGACATACACAGACACACACAGACACACAGACACAGACAAACACACACACAGACACACAGACACACACAGACACACAGACATACACACACACACACACACACACACACACACACCACTTAAGGAATACTCAAATCTGGGGTTGGATCTTGTCAGTCCACAGGTTAGCAGCCTTTTCATTCCCGTCTCTAATTCTGTGCCCAAGGCTTGAGTCAGTCAAGATGGTAGCACCTTTCAGTGTGAGGAAGGAACGCGAGAAAAGGTCTTGTTTATGTTTATATGCCTAGTGCTTCAGCTCTGCCTGTCTTTTCAGAAGAAATAGATACCCGTGGAATGAGTGAGTGAGTGAGTGAATGAATGAATGAGTGATCCTGCAGCCTCTTTTCTGTGAGCCTCCGGCTGCTACCTGTGGATTGGATGGATGAACCCGAGTCTTCTTTCCTGGGCCCCCACCCCTGCTGCTTCTGCTTCTGCATTTTGAATTTCCCCAGAGCCGCACTTGGAGGCTGACTTTACTCGGATTTCTTGCTGCATCCTCACAGGCAGCGTCCGTCCTTTCCTCCCAGGCCCCGAGTACCGCCATTACTTTGGGCTTCCCTGGACACACCTCTTCCCCTCGACCCTTGGCTCTTGTTCTGGACCACGTGACTAATGCACGCCACGGACTTACTCTGCCTTTGCGCTTTATCTCACAGCCTTCTCGTTCCTCCTTCCCCTTTCCTTGAGAAATTTTGAGAAACCGAGGGCAGAGAGGGCAAAGGGCTAAGGAGGAGGGGCCAAGCCTGGAGCCTTCTCCCGAAACCCGGTGGGAAGGGTGGGAAGGTCGGTGTCCTGGGCAAAGCCTCCAGCCTGAAAAGACCGGCGAGCTTCCTTCGGCCAGCTGACCTGCAAAGCATTAACCCTTTGAGGCGCTGTCCTGTATGATTTGGCTGCTACTTTTCTTTAAAGTGTCCTATCTCGTTTACCTGTTAGAGCATGGGGGTGAGGACCTATATTACTATAATAAGCTATATAGTTTGCTACCAGTTTTGACCAGTTTAGACATCACTCTTTTCCCAGAATACTATCAAAGTACCTGAGCAACCCAACTTCCTACTACCCGGTTTCGAGATGAGATGTTCACATCGAGAGGGGGGGGGGGATTCTGTTTTCCCAGAAGGGCTCTTGTCAGAACTCAGGTTCCAAAGAACTGTGGATTAGGCATGGAAGTTTCCGTGGACCGCTTTCGGTTTGGGGGTTAGTGTGGTTGGTTCCTAGCATTCCCCCTGCCCCTGCATTCCCCACCCCCCTACAAAGAGACACGAGCCTAGTTTCTTCCCCTTGGGTTCCTAATGCATTTCTGCTATTTATATCTTTAATTGTGCGAGAGTACCTACCCAGAATTGTAAAAACTGAGTAACTAAATAAATTTAAAAATTACAAAAAAAAAAAAAAAAAAAATCCTAGTTGCTGATGTCTGACTTCCGGCGTTCGTGTTGTAGCTGCTCTTGTTGCATTGGGTTTTTGTTTTGCTTCTCGAATGTTGTTGTTTTCCAGGAAAGCTGTCGTTTATCGTGAGAACAGGAGCAGCCATGTGTTGATTTTTCTGGATTCCTTTTGGCTACTGTCCCAGTGCTAATGAAGGCCCTTCCAAAGTGCTAACGAGCTGGTGCCAAAATCAGTTACGCCGAAAACAATGGAGAAGCGGAGTATGCAGACTGCGTGTATACCCGCGTATGCACACACGTGCGCGCGCCCTGGCACACACACACACACACACACACACACATTTAAAATAATATGTTCGAGGGCAACTTCCTGCTTGTGCAAATTAGACATAGCCATTCTGAAAAACACGATGTGCACGTTGGAACTTCACAAAGGAGAATGTGAGGGCTCCTTTTATGAAAAGACCTAGATTTGCCGAAATCATTCTTTTCTCAAAGGAGGAGCAAAGTTTCTAGATTTTTTTTTTTCTGGCCACAAATTTTCTAGCTGGGAAACTAGTTAAAATGTACATTCACTAACTTAAAACAATTTAAGGTGTAATATCAGCGCGGCTATAGATTTAATTTTATTGAGAGGAAGATCCTGCTATAGGCAGCCCTCCAGCACTGCTTAGTTTAGGATTAGCCACCCCCCCCCCGGCTGATTTTAGTAAAGTCACCAGCCTTGATCTTTGAGCCCTTTCAAGGTGGTATTTTGTGGCTCGGGCCCTCTCTGGCTTCCATGGGTCCTCCTTGCCTTTCTCTCAGTGTGTAATTATTCTCGCCTCAATTTGTTTACACAGCTTGGAGATGGGGACAGGATTCTCTGGCGACCGTGCAACTGCAGCAATCACCGTAAAGAGAAGCATTTAGACGCTATAAAACCTAACCGCCCTGCATGCACCATTGCATGGCCGTCACTGAAATTTAGTAAATTAAATTAAATAATTTTAAATAACTCGGTTTCAGGGACTTAAAAATTCATCTCTGTGGAATCCGGTAGTCGGTTTATTATTACTATTATTGTTCATCAAGTACAATTTATGTTTTTTAATGAATCAAAATCCCTCCCAGGCCACCCAGTCCACAGTAGCTCTCGGCACCCTCGATTGAGTCGGTAGCTTCGTGCGCCATCTTCCGGCGGTGTGTAGTACCGCAGCCGCGAGGCATCACGCCAACCCTGGGCGGCTGAGTTGGGGGAGTCGCGGCGACAGCCAGGGTGGCCGCAGTCTCACAGTCTCGGCAAAGATTCACGGTTAGGACGATGCTCGGAGCTATCGCGTAAACTGCTCCCGTGGGCTTGGACATTGTGGGTCACCCTGAAGCACGGGGACAGCCCAGAGAGACTCTGGCCGTGGAGGGGGGAGGTTTGTTTTCTGTCACTGGACGCCTGCTCTCTCTCTTCTTCATTAACGCCTGGATGGGACTGACCTGCTGTTTGCCCGACATCACGGGGAAGCCAGCAGTCCTTGTCCTTTCTCTGCTCAACCAGGGCTCTGTTCCAAGGGGCCGTGGCACGTTTAGACGCACAGCCCAGATTGTTTTAAATATTTTATTTCCCTTTCTGAAAGAGTCAAAGCCATGTGTAGTTGGGATAATGGCGAGCTGCGCCTTGTTTTTAAGGCTATTTTTACACTTATGTTCAAACTAACGATAGTTTAACAAGTAAACAACCCTCAGATGATACTGACAGGGGTTGAAGGAGGGAGCTCCTTTCCTAAGCAGCCTTTGGCGCCTTGGTTTGACATATCTCGTTTCGGGAAAGTGCCATCTACGTCTTTCCCCACACACCCTGGTTGGTAAGCCAGTGCACCACCCACGTACAATGGCTAATAATCCAAGCACCCAGGAAAGGCACCCTCTCCCCTCCTTTCTTTTCTGGCGTCTAGGCAGAAGGCAGAGTGGGGAACTGAGCCCCAGTGCTTTCCCGGTTAACAACTGCCTCGTCCCCTCCCCCACCACAACGCTCCAGTGCAGCAACAGATGGCATTAGGGGCTTTTTTGCTGAGTTTAAGATGGTTCATTTTGTGCTTTCTCGGGAGAAAGGTGAAGATTAACCCCACTCCATCGTGAGCAAGAGCAAAAGAGAAGATGTGATATCTTCTCAAAAAACTTTCACTTCATCTTGCCCCTGTGTGGTCAGTGTGTTCTTTGTCATCTTTAAGTGAAAGTCTCTTCTCTCCTCTTAAAATTAAATCCTCCTCCCCCTCCCCTGCCATGTGCCTCTGCTTTCTTCCTTCCGAGGCAGGTACTTTCCATGTCTGTACAGAAAAGAAATGTAAGGAAAAGTTGTCAGAGAATTTATAATTCTGTACATGTTAAGTTACGGATCTCTGGAGATTTTGAAGGTTGTTTTATTCTTTCAAGCAAAAGACAAAACGAAGCATAGGCAGCAGGAACAGGGCTGGAGAGACCGCTTAGCAGGAAAAAGCACTTATGCCTAAGCCCGACAACCTCTGATTCCAGAGTACCACATGGTGAGAAGAAAGAACAGACTCCTCAAAGCTGTTCTCTGACCTTCCTCCACACCTGCACCCTGATACTCAAGCACCTCCCCCCACAGCAGAGGGAGAGGGAGAGGAAGAGGGAGAGGGAGAGGGGGAGGGGGAGAGAGAGAAAGAGAGGGAGAGAGAGAGAGAATCAGACTGACACATTAAATAAATAACATTAAGAAAATCAGATTAAGGCTGAGTGTGGTGGCTTATGCCTATAAAGCCAGATGCTGGAAAACTGAGGCAGGAGGTTGGTTATGAGTTTAAAGTCCACCTGAACTACAGAATGAGACCCTTTCTTCTCTCAAGAAACAAACAAACAAATAATACAACACAACACAACACAATACAATGCAATACACAATATAGTACAACACAAACTGGTACGGAAGCACGAGTCTGCGAGCAGTTCTGGAATTGGGAAGGTTGGCTTTATGGTGAGTTCAGCGTCCAGCTGACCTATAACCTTAGGAAGAAAGAAAGAATCAGACTGGGGGCTGATGGCGTTCCTCTGTTGTATTACATTTAACTAGCAACCGCAGGTATAAAATGAAGAGATGGTATCAGGTGGTCTTGTTGCCAATACAATTGTTTACTTATTTAAGATTTTGTTTTGGGATAGTCTCATAATATAGCCCCAAGCTGGTCTCAGACTCACGACCCTTTGGCCTTAGTCCTCAGGGCTAGTATTAAAGGTATGAGCCATCAAGATCAGCCTCCGTCCTTAAAGGTATGAATACCTTCCTCTGGCCACAGGATGATGTAAAAAGGCAAAACATGAAATGAAATGGAACAATACAAGAATCGGTTAAACACCAAGGCTGAACTGCCTTTCCCCCATCTGCTAACTGAAGGCTAGTCCTTCTCAGCTCCTGGTCTTGTATGTAGCTCATGACATTAAGTGTCCTTACAGGGTTGTTAGACTGGCCTGGGTTCCAGGCTCGCCTTGGGAGGCATGCTCCTTCCTGCCTTGCACTTGGTCAACCCCTGGGCTGATCTGAAAACCTCATCCTGGCCCTGCATTCCTCTTCAGTCAGTCCCCTCGGTGTTAGGAGCTGCTAGTTCTAATCTCATGCAGTCATTTATTTGGTTTTTTTTCCCCTACTTAAAAGAGGAGGCAAAGAAACCTAGGCATAAACGAGCCCTTTCAGACTCCCTGTTTGTCTGTCCCTTTATGGAGAAATGGAGAAACAAAGTGACTTTGTGCTTTCTGAAACCAGAACACCTTCAGGAAAGCATTACAAGCTGAACGGAGTCCCCTGCCTCAATTCCCACGCTGAATTCCTCCTGGGTAGCGTGGAAGGAGACCTTATCTGGAGACAGGGTCTTTATGGAGACAGAGAGGCTGAAATGAGGTCATCAGAGCTCATTCCAGTCCAGTCTGAATGGTGTCCTTGTGAGAAGGGGAAGTTTAGACACGTTTAGAGAGACAGCTGCGTGGAGGCAGGGGAGGACGACAACGGCCACCTACAAGCTAAGGAAAGAGGCCACAAGTTCTTAGCGTTCTTAGAAGGAGACAACCCCTGCTGGCAATTCGACTTTAGGGTTTTGGCTTCTGCAATGCGAGGCGGCAAATTCCCATCATGTAAGCCAAATGTGTCGTTGAGGTTTTCGTTGCTGGGGCCGAAGCATCTTGACAGAAAGAAAGCTTTGTTTTGGTTCCCCGTTTCAGAGGGTTTCAGCCCGCTGTGGTCAGGCAGGAGAGAGCAGCCCATTGTGCCAGCAGCAGCAGCACGTGACAGACAGATGCTCCTTCTACGACAGAGGATGAGAAAGCAGAGGAGGAGGAGGCTGAAGTCTGGGACCAGTCGATGACTTTCAAAGTTGGTCTCCAGTAACCTACTTTGGAGCCTCCCAAGATAGTACCAGGGTAGTGGGGGACCCCGCAGAGTGAAAGCCCGGCACCCACCGGCTCAGCATTTCTTAATGGCAGCCCTAGGAAACCAGTGCACAGCAGGTGACAGAGTCTTGTGTGTTTATTTCTGAATTAAAAACAAAACAAAAAAACAATAAAAACCCAAAACCAAACAAACAAACAAACAAAAAAACAACAACCCAAACCCCAAACAAAACCACAAACCTTCTCCAGCAGTGAATTTTTCGTATGTTTTGGGAAGTTCTCGAGAGTGTGTTAAAAGAGGTTTTGCAGCCCGGCCCCTGGCTAGCGGAGCTGTACCGTGTGCTGCAGCCATAATCTAGGTTTCTGGAGGCACCGTTGCCACGTGCAAACCATTCCTGCAAGTGGAAAGAAATGTCTTCTATAAAGCCTCACAGGTCTGGACCCCCAAAGTGCTTTCCTGATCATCAACTAAAAACTTCAAGACCATCAGGCTTTATGGGTTTCTCTCACAAACCATTAATACTCTGTGAATAGAGACACACCCCACCCCTGGACCTGTAAACCTAACCTCTGAGGGTTAGAGTTACACTCCGGTGCATCTGTCCAGGCCACCCAGATGGAAGGCTCAGGTGAGAGCTTTCTGTGTGTGCACTTGAAAGGTGAGACCCCCCCCCCCTCAACAGATGCTCTCTGGAGGCCTCCCTGGCTAGTCTTTTCATCAGTGCAGCTGTGCTCCCCAGAGAGTGCTTGGTCAAATGCTAATTCTTTGCTGGATGCCGTGGCATTGGGTGGATTCCATCTGGTGTTTGCAGGCATCCCGGAGCAGCCCGCTACACTTCCTGGCTGTGGAGCAGTCAGCAGAGCTGCGGCAGGGACAGGCTGGGTTTGTAGAAAAGGGGGAGCACACCTGCAGAGTTTGAGCTAATAGTTGAGGTTTCTCTATTTTAGTTTTTGTTTTTAGGAGTGTGTGTGTGTGTGTGTGTGTGTGTGTGTGTGTGTTAGAAGACACCCTTGGGTGTCAGTCCTCACTGTCTGCCTTCTTTGGGAAGGGCTCCTGTTCACTGCTGTCGATGGCTGCCCGGCTGCTGTATCCGGTTTTCTCTGTTTTGGTGATCTGACACCAGGCCCTCCGGCTTATCGAGCAAATGACTCCCCCATTGAGCTAGCCCCCTGCCTCTGGATTTGGCTTTAAAAAAAAAAAAGATTTATTTATTTATTATATGTAAGTACACTGCAGTTGTCTTCAGACACACCAGAAGAGGGCATCAGATCCCATTACAGATGGTTGTGAGCCATCATGTGGTTGCTGGGATTTGAACTCACGACCTTCGGAAGAGCAGTCGGCACTCTTAACTGCTGAGCCATCAACCCTGGATTTGCCTTTTAATTGAGATCAGTAAGCATTTCAAGAGCAAGTCCTGTCACAAGAATCCAGTCTCCTTGAAGAGCGTTGCAGGACACTTGTATTTTCTTTAGAGTGGATAGATTAGATATGAGTCTGTGAATGGACAGATGAGAGAGGACGAGCAGAACGAGGCGATGGACGTCATATGGATTTATATAAAGTTCTATAGAAGTTCAGAAACGTCAACAACAAAACCGGGTATCCTTTTTGTGCAAGTGATATACATGAATAAGGGTTATAAAAAAAGAAAAGTCAGATATTGGTGCCAGTGTGCCTTTAAGACTCTAGGAGATCACCCCGGATACAGGCCATGGGACTGTCTCCCGCAAGCCTGTGGTAACACACACAGCAAGCTGAGTTCTCCTCGGATTTCCAATGGGAGAAAGAGCACGTAAAGGAAATGAGTGTGGTGGGGCACACATGTCATAGGTCAGCCACAGAGCAGGACACCCTCTACCTCAGTGACAGCACAGCATCTTCCTGACAGAAGCCAACACGCGTGCACGCTAACGTGGGTCTGTTTTTCACAGTAAGCGTTTCACCTGTCATTTGTTAGACTCACACTCTCTCTCTCTCTCTCTCTCTCTCTCTCTCTCTCTCACACACACACACACACACACACACACACACACACAAGAATTCATTAGGTATAAGGCATTCGCTCTTGGGGTTTTGGATTAAAGACTGAGAAAGTTAATCAAATGTCAAAAATTGGAGCATGATTAATAAGTGAATAAAATGATTCACCTATTAAAATGGCATCTTTGTCACTCTCACTTGGGTTCACGCTGCAAGACCCTACATAGACAAAGGTCATGGTCTCATCCATTTAAAAATAACCGTGCTTTCTCTGTAGAGAACTTTAAGGTCACATTGAAGAGGTGCGACCACCTTGTGCTTTTCCATCTTTGGTGGGTTTTGTCTGTCCTTCTGTCTGTTTCCCTCCTCCCCCTAGAGCTGACAGGTGGTATTTTCATAGCTCGAGTGTGGTTAAAATATGACAGATAGGTACACTGGCTTTTACTTTCACGTGTCACCAGCATATGTGAACTCTATGACAAGCATGCACACGTGAAGTCACGTGACCTAAGATATCACCCCACTCAAGGCAGCGTCCTCCTGTTGTTCACATTTAAAAACAGCCCACAGTTTTGTTCATCGGTGCCCAGACTGCTTCATGAGGAGGTGTGCTCCTGCCCCCTCAGAAGAGAGCACGCTGATTCTCCTCTCTGGATGTGCTTGAGAGGAATGTGATGTACAAACACCATACATTTTATTACCACGGAAGCAGTTCTGAAATCTGTACACATAATGATGGGCTAGCAGCTGCAAACGCAAGGTGACATCTTTAAAGATAAAGACGCTGAGGTATTGATTAGGCAAATCTATTAGTGAAGCAGCCGTGATGTATAGATAGGAGAATGGGGCAGCAGGGAAACCGGAGAGTGCACATATTAGAAATACCTCACACGGTTCATAAATAATAATAATTATAATAAAGGCTCTGCCAGGGGCTTAAGGAACCAAGTAATATGAATTGATTGTTAACATTTTGCCTTAAAGATGGATTAAATTAAGTCTGGATCACACAGTCATTTTTATGAAAGTACTATACATATGACATCGAAATTAATGCCAAATGAATTCATTACAAGTGAGATAATTACAATGAATATCCAATAAATTAGGAACGGCAGGGCATTTTGAATTCTAGGCATTAAAGTACACTATCAGAGTCAAAAGTATTAGTACGGAGGGGTCACCTTACCTCAGGACCAGGGCTTTGAGTTCCTCAGTCTTTCAAGCTGAGTGTTCCCGTGCTGTTTGAGAAGGACCGTGTGGGCTGCCCTGGCCAAGAGAAGGCACCAGGTGCCTGTTCAAGGAGGCTCTTTCAGAGAATTCTTAATGCAGAGAAGCTGATGAGTCCAGTAGACAACTGGTCTTGACGAACAAGGGGTCGTCGGACCAGCTCTGCGGATGAGCTTTCCCCCGGACATCTCTCTTGTCTGCTGGCTCGACCCATTGGGTCCGGAGGAAGCTTTCCACGGCCCATTGGGTGCCCAGGACAATTCTTTCACCTTGCAGAGGTTCGCGTTGGAATGTAAAGATGCTGAGGAGCTCCGTCAGGAATCCCCTCATGCTCGTGCCTGTGCCACAGGGATGGGAGATGGCCGGAAGTGTGAGAGCCGGGGCTGCTGAGCTGGGTTCTGCTAAGTGCATCGGGAGAGCTCCAGGGCCCTCTGAAGGAGATCAGATTTCTGTTTGACAAACAATTGCTGGGCTTAGTGGTCTAAGACCAAGATCCCAGAACTGAAGAAGGGGAGGCAGAAAGATCATGAATTTAAAACCAACCTCGGGTCTCTGGTGGGTTCAAGGTCATGCCTGGGATACGTGAGAACCTTTAAACCATCAGCCCCCTCCCCCCCACCCAAACAAGGACTGGAGATGTTGCACTTGCCTAGCACATGCATGGCCCTGGGTTTAATCCCTAGTATCGCAAAACGGACGAACAAACAAACAAACACAAACGAAAAATCAACCAACCAACCAAACCCAACCAAGCCCAAACCAAAAAGACAAATAATAACAACACCCGCCCCTCCCAAACCTCCAATGAGCTGCTGTAAGTCGGGATAGGTGTCTAAGATCCCTCAGAATGCAAGAGAGGGCTGTGGACTCTACCCTGGGTCCCCTGGCCGCCGTCGCTTGTCTCCGGGTAACGTGCCAGTGAGATAAAGGTCCCTGAGGGTTGTCGCAAAGGTCGGATCCACATCAGGAAATTGCTGGACACTCAGGGAAAGTGGAGAGAGAGGGGGTGGGGAGACACACACACACACACACACACACACACACACACACACAGAGAGAGAGAGAGAGAGAGAGAGAGAGAGAGAGAGAGACAGAGAGAGAGACAGAGATACAGACAGACAGACAGACAGACACACACACACACACACACAGAGAAGATGCTGGAGCAAGAGGTAATGAAGGAAGGAGGGGAGCTGAAGGGAGACATTGCCATCAGGGCTGAGGGTTCAGTCAGGGCCCTCCTCTCCCCCTGGGTGGTGGGCCATTCTGGCCCACCAACTCTGAGCATCGCTACTGCTACCGGGACTCATTTCTGTGTGACGTACTTGGATTACGTTAAATCAGCCTCGTGATGGGGATTCCTAGTCCCTTTAACCCACATAGGGTATGTGACAAGGATGTGGATCTGGGGCTGTTTTAATACTCAGCACCTCAGCCAGTGTGGTTTAATAACAACTATAAATCACGTTAGCCTCTGTGACAGCTGTGAGCCCTAGACAGGAGGGCTCCTCAACATCTAGCCTGCTGCACAAAAGTCTAGAAGATGTATTTGTATCTAAAGTCCCTGCAGAAGTGCCAGAAGGCACTGGAGTCCTCCTAAGACCCTCCCCAGGCCAGCCTCTGGGCTCTTTCACGAGGACGGTCCTTAGTGGTCAGATGGGCTGTGCGTGTCTGTGCCGGGCAGCTGTGTGCTGGGCACGGTGATCTGCTCTCATGTCTGTCTCCACCCGTGTGCAGACATAAGGGGAACCTGGTTTTGACACATCTTATTCGGAAATAAATTCAATATTACAGAAGAGGTGCCTTTTTTTTAAAAAAAATGAAACTTACATCCCTCTTGGAAAGAAAAGAAGGAAGAGGCTGAGGATTTCCTCAGTCTTAACCCAAAAGTGCTAGAGAGAGAGAGAGAGAGAGAGAGAGAGAGAGAGAGAGAGAGAGAGAGAGAGAATTAACTTGAACTGGCAAGAATACATTTTCCATCTGTTTGGAAAAGGGCAGTTTGAAGGCAGGTCAGACCTGGGGAGTTTCACATACTTCGCACTAATGTTTCTAGAAGTACAGCGGCTAGCAACTGTGGAGTGAGGTCTGAGGCTTCTCCAGACTTGTGGAAAGCAGCGACGGAGAGGAACCTGAGAGATGTACTGCGAGGGCTGCGGCCAGATGGTCCGCCACTCATTCACACACCCGGTGATTGCCAAGCTCGTCCTGTGTGCCCGGCTCCAGGCTTTCCGAGGTACCGATGCAGCTCCTGACTGAAGGAACAGTTCCTTCCCCCCTGAACATCCTCATGCTCACACTGAGGACTTTACCAAGGTTAGCCCCTGTGAAGGTGAGATACAATGATGTGGTCTGGGAGAGGCTAGGACCAAAAACCAACCCCCCTCCCTGTTTGTAACTGGATGAATTGAGAACATTCTCGGGGCTTCAGATTCCTTGTTTATAAGTGGAACATCTAAAACCTTCCAAATCTGATAAGGTTTTTGGGGAGACAGCACGGTTTTGACACAGTCCAGGCTGATCCCGCTGCTATAAGCCCCTGACTTAAGGGTTTACAGTGTTCTAGGGTCACATAACATGGGCCACCATGGCCGGCTCCAACTCTGAAACTTGATTGTTGACATAATATTCATCAAAAATTCTGTGCAACTTCATTACATAAAGAAATTCTTAGAAATATTTTATAAGTGTGCTGTGATACTGTGTGTCGACAATGCACAAGAAACATAAGCATAACCCCAGCTTTCAGGAGGCAGAGCAGAGGGTCACCGTTCAAAGCTAACTTGGGCTACATGACAAGTCTAGCTTGCTAGAGACACCTTTTCAATGAAAACAAAAACAAAACAAAGCAATACAAAACAAAACAAAAAAAAATCAAACTACCTAGAATAAACAAACAGTAAAAAAAAAGAAAGAACTTCCTTTCGATCTGTTCACTTAGCAACACTATCCTATTATGTTTATGCAAATATCCCCAAACAAAAGCCAATTCCAATATCTGAAACACTCGTGATCCCAAACGTCCCTGGTAGCCACCACTTCCATATGGGGTTGTCTTGAGGTTAAATGAGATCATCTGTTGAAGATCTAGAATAAGTAACTTTCACGTTCTAAGCACTTCAGCAAACAGAAGCGACTATGGCCGACAGAAAAGAACTCCAGTGAGTTGGAGACAAGGAACGTTGGCTGGAGCGGTGAGCGTGGGCAGCCAGTTCCAGGCTGAAGATGGGGAAGATGGAGTTGACCCCGAGAGCCACAGGGAAGGAGAAGGGAGTCACGGTCCTTGCTCCTCCGGGTGCAGCTCCTGGCGGCTGGGAAGCCCACCCTGAGGAGCATCAGTTGTCAAATTCCTCTTGGACGCTCCCTGGAGCCATGGCAACAAGAGGACCCTGCTAGAACTAAGCTAGCCCTCCTCATCTTGGAAGGAAGTGGACTCTCCCCGCGCCGGGCAGCTCTCCGCCTATTTCCTACCTGCCCACCTGTTGTCTTTTGCATGAAAACCCCAGAGCAGAGTACTAACCAGGAAGCCACTGGCCCCGCTGCAGCAGAGTACTTGACAGTGCTCCAGATTTTCTCTGCCTGTGAAGAAAACCATCTCTCATTCCTTCAGGCTTTGAGTTGTTGTTCCCTCGCTATTCTCCCTTTGGAGTCTGGATGAACGGAACTGAACAGCAGAGGAAATGAACCAAATACGTTGCAAAGTTCCTGGCCATTCAGGGACTTGAAGTCTAGCAGCACGAGCTGATAAATAATTTGATACTCACAGAAATCTCTGTAGCCAGGTGGGGCTTAGGGAGGAGCAGGCTTCCGTTCAAGCGATAAAACATCTCTTGGCATGTATGTCAAGTGACACAACTGGGAAAGGGAACTGCACAGTCAAGATGCTATGCAGTAGAAGAGGGGTGAGTAAGGTTTTCTGGAGGGGACAAAAGGGGTGAGGGGCAAGAAGACAAACCGTGGGGGCGATGTTGGGGTGGAAGTTTGATTGTCGGGTGAGGATGCATCATCTTCACGGAGGGTCAGAGGGGCTGTGAGTTAATGAGATGGCGGTGGGAGAAACATGTGGTGTAAGCCAGTTATAAGTGCTGACCCAGGAATCAGACTCTAAGCCTGGGAGATACAAGGAGAAACAAGGAAGATAGAATACTAGCCTTGGGAGGAGAAGACTTTGATGTGGGACGGTCAGGACATGGCGGGACTGAGCAGGAAGGGTCTTGGGGTTAGGACTGAGGCGATGGGTTAACACATGTCTACACTGTGGTCTTTACCATCTGGATGCTCACTGGTGTATCTGCTCACATCCAGCGTCAGGCTGGAGAGCAAGGCAGGGATACTGGTTCACATCCATAATCCTAATACTTGAGAGGCTGCGGCAGGAGGACTGTGCATTTACCCCCCAGCCTGAGCTACATAGCGAGACCTTGTCTTTAAAGAGCAAGGCTGGGGAGTGGCTTAGTGGTACAGTGCTTGGCTGCTGTGTGCAAGGGTCAATTCCTACATGAAAAGTAACCCTGGAGATAAAACATGGCTGTACACTAATGCTCATCACAGCATGTTAGAGTCTGTCTATAATCCTTCCTCTCAGCCACTCGATGGGATGCCTGCGCTGCAGCCCTCTGGCAGTGGTGCAGTGGAGAACATCACTAGAGCACGGGTAGGCATTTGTCACCAGCAGGCTCTGAGACTCAGGAGACACTGCGGGCTTTCAGGCCACAAAGATAAGTGAAGTACAAATTGGAGGAAACCAGAGGATGCGTCTCTTCATGTGTAACACAGTCCTTTCAAGTGAGGCATCTGGCATGTGTGACTTGGAGCAGAGGGCATGGAAAAGAAGTCTTGTCTACCTGTTTGTGTCTTCTTCCATTGCTGCTGGCTTCCAAGCCCCCTTCGCTCTTAATTAAAATGCCATGCTATCGGTCAAAATGTAATTCCATGGGGAAACCTCCCAAGGAATGTCATTCACTATCAAGTCCAAAATCCACAAACTACAGCCACTTACTGATTGTTTCCGAGATACCAGCACAAGGTCTGCTTTCCAGCTGCCCACAGTTTTACCCTGGCATCGCCAGGCATGCTCTTTTCTAGTGGATGACCCAAGTTCAATCATGTGCCTTTGTGTGCCTGGCCAGAGCAAGCACAGAGCTAAATCTAGAAGTGGGGAGGATATGACCCGGGGCGGGGTGGGGGGGGAGGAGGGGCAGGGGGAGGTTGGGGAGTCACATGGCAGAAGATGGGAGGGAAGTCTCTGAGTAACCACCTAACACAATACAGGGCAGTCTCTCATAGTGGCCAGCAAGAGGAACTCCTGCCTTTCTTTCTTTCTTTCTTTCTTTCTTTCTTTCTTTCTTTCTTTCTTTTTCGAGACAGGGTTTCTCTGTATAGCCTTGGCTGTCCTGGAATTCACTCTGTAGACCAGGCTGGCCTCGAACTCAGAAATCTGCCTGCCTCTGCCTCCCAAGTGCTGGGATTACAGGTGTGTGCCACCACCACCCGGCCTGCCTTTGTTTCTTAACATGGGGACCCAGAGTTTACCAGATAGATAGACTTTCTCAGGGAGGTGGTTTACCTTTGGGAGAAGAGGGTCACTTGAGGGCTTCAGAAGACAAAGAAAAGGATCAGGGATATCCCTGGAAGCACCCGTCATGCTTGAGATCTCACTTGGTGAGATCTCAAGGCCCCTGGTTGGAGGCGAGTGCAATATAGGCCTTTTTCCTTTCTCACCTCCACAGCCATGGGACATGGAACAGCCTGAGGAAATTTGGGGCCACAAAGTTTAGGTGTGAAACCTAGGATCCCAGCTGTGTTGCCCGTTTCCTCTCCAGAGGGACCTACATCCCGCTTGAGAGGGTTTGTATCTTCTACTACAAGCCACATTGCACCAGCCTTGACAAATGGGCCAAGACAGGGAACTTATGACAGCCATGCTGATAAAGTCAAGAACGAAAGGCCACCCTTTGAAACAGCTTGGGCTGGGCTCATGTGGTTCAGGAATAGTCCTGGGCCTTCTCTTCCAGTGATGTCAGCCGAGGCAGCTCTGTGTCATCATCCACGAGTTAAATGGCGGCACCAGGGCTACTCCACGGAGTCTAACTCCGAGGCCCAGCTCCAGGCCTCAGAAGCCAGCAATTCCTCTCTGAAGGGCGACACCCGAGACAACCTTTAGACATGCAGGACAGCCGAGAATGTTCAGCCAAGAAAGCGATGAGCCTTCCACCTTCTCTAGATCGATTGTACACTGGTAAACGATTGCTCCCACCTAGAGCGTGCACCATGATGTCATGGTATGATGACGTGAAATGATTATATTAAGATAATCAGCATATCTATTACTTGTTAACATATCTCAAGCTTAATTGTTTTGTGGTGAGAACATTTAAAAATTGACTGGTGAATATTTTGAAATTTTAATTTCTTTCCCATCATTTTTTGACATTTTCGTGTGTTATTGCACTATTCTATGATTGTATTATCCCTCCATTATCCTCTGTTGTCTCCCCTCCTTCCCCTCTGAAGCTCTTCTCCCAGTGGCCACACTGTTGACAAGTATGAGCTCCTTTCCTATTGCACACTGATAGTCAGTAGCTCCCCAGGATGGGCGGATCTCATAGCCCTTTCCTCTCTCCATGATGAAAGCTACAGCCTGTGAATTGGCATCCGCTGTCGCTCTGTGTTCCCGATGGCTATGCCACAGCCTTCTTCCCTATCCTCTTGCTCTTAGACTTTCTGCCCCTCCCCCTTTCCAGGTGTTCCCTGGGAGCCGTTAGCAGTTTTGGAGTAAGCTGTGTGCGTCATGGTTAACGACAGACAACATGCTGGGATTAGACATTGTAAAGCTGACTTTCCCCAAACGAGCTGAGCGTGTACCAGGTGAGGACAAACAGCCTCTTATTCCTTATCCCTGCCTGCTTCCAGCCCGGGGAGACACTAGCATGCTTTGTGCTTCTGTGATTTAGCCTGCTCTCGGCTCCATCTATACGTCAATCTATGCATATTTCCTAACCCTCTAAGGACCATTCCCTCTGGGTCACTGGGGGGAACTTCTAAGTCAGTAGACTGAGGAAACCGGGGATAGCTTTGACGAAAACTTGGAGTGAGACATTATTTTGCTTGCAAGCACTTGCTGTGAGGCGTGTGTCCCTGCAGAGGGGATGCAGAAGACTTGGAAGCAGAGAGAGATGGGGGAGGCAAAATCTCAGAACGGGCTCGTTGAAAGTAGAAAAACTTTCACCATGTATCCAGATATCCTGGGGGTGGTGATGGATACAATGTGTCTTCTTGGGCTAACAACCACCCCCCTCCCTAAAGCTTAGCCTCGTCTTCTGCAAGGGAGTCTAGAGGGTTAAGAGGGTTAAGGATACCGAGTATATTATATTATTTGAAAATAAATGTTGTTCAAAACTAGGCGTATCATGTATCTTTTTTTAAAAGATATTTTAATTTTTTGAAATAGGAAATAGAAATGCAAATAAAATCAAGGAAAATAAATGTCCTAAGCTTGGCCCTTAAAAAAACAATCTTCAGCTTTTCTGAACTGACACCAACATGGCCATGGGTTGGTCCCATTGTCATATGGGTCATGGGGCCACGGGTCAAGGGGTCACCTGTCATTCCTGTCACTTCAGATGCACCCTCCCTTAGCACTGGGAAATCCAACTGTCCCCAGCACTTCTTCCCACGGCTTGCACGTCCTGGTCTGCTGTTAAGTGTGCAGTTTCAACTCTTCACAGAGTTCACTGGTGAAATATGGGTAAGACATCAAATGGTAATTATGACTGCACAGGCTTAAAGGTCAGAAGACAGACTGCTGCTCTGTTCGGTCAATCTGATGCTGAGGGAGAGGCGAGCAACAGCCTGGCTCTGGCTGGGAGCTCCCCCCTGGAGCGACTGGCGTCTCTCCTTGTGATAAAGCGCTGGCCTGCGTTCTCAGGGCGGGCAGACTTCAGAATGTCGAGACTAACATGAACACCAGCACAAAGTTTCAGGCTCCCACCCGGAGCACAGACACTGCTTCGCCTAGACCCAGGAAACTTTCCTCGAGCCTTTATTCAAGAGCATGAAGACTAGGCGAACATCCCTGCGATGGTGATGAACATGTCTGCATAAGAACTGAGCGCCAGGAAGCCTGGTCCTCTGTCTCTAGTCCTTTCCTCTTTCACACAGCTTCCTAAGTATCAGCCTTATGCATCACAGTAGTTCGGAGGAACAATGTGCCTCTTAGACTCAGGCATTTCACGTAATCTCCAGTTGGTGGCGCTGTTTGGGGGAGGTTTAGGTAGTGGAGGCTTGGGCGGGCTTTAGCGTTTATAGTTTCGTCTAACATGGAGTTCACTCTGTTCTCCGTTAGTGGTTGAAGATGTAAGCTCTCTGCTCCCTACTCTTGGTGCCACGCCTGCTGCTTGCCGCCTTCCTGACATGATGGACTGTTACTCCTCTGGAACGCACAGATACACTCTTCCCTAAGTTGCTTTGCGCCATGGAATTTTAACCACACTAACGCAAGTATGTGCATTCACCTCAGTGTCTTAATTGCGGTTCTGCTGGGATAAACAACCAGGATCATAAGCAACCCGAGGTGGAAAGGGCTTATTGCATCCTACACTTCCACATCATAGTCCATCATCAAAGGACGCCAGGGCAGGAGCTTGAGGCAGAAACTAATGTGGAGGCCATGGGGGTGTGCGGACTACTGGCTTGTTCACCCCACGTTGCTCAGGCTTCTTCCTTATACCATCTAGGACCACCTGTCCAGGGATGGCACAACCCACATGAGGCTGCCCCTCCCCCAGCAATCATTAATCAAGACAATGTCCCACAAATTGGCCTACAGGCCAATCTTATGGGAGTATTTTCCTAAATAAATTTTTTCTTCCGGGTTATTTTTGTCCAGTGGCTAAGCCTTAGCTGCTGTCCGTGATCCTTCCATGACCTCAAACCCAGGCCACTCCTGTGACTCTCCCACGTCACCAAGTTCAGCTGCTGAGCACAGGAGTCAGCCTTGTTCCCTTCTGGCCCAGAGTTGTGTGCTGGCCCTGAGCAAACACATCCCAGAATATTTCACCTCAGTGATGCTGGCCTCTTCTTAAGAACAGCTGACTCTCAGCTCCATCTGACCAGTGTCGATTGTCCTAGCAAAGCAAAGGGTTCAGGTCAGTGGTTTTTTATTCAAAATATTGGACGATGCAGACGGTCAGACTTCCCTCTGAATCGCTGTAACCCAGGCCTCCATCCACTGCATTGCTTTCAACCTTCTTCTTCCTCTTTCTCTTTTTCTAACATGTATTCTTCTCTTGTAAGTTGCATCCTGACTACAATTTCCTCTCCCTCTGCTCTTCCCGATCCCCTCTCCCCACTTCTCTCCCTCAGAGCCACTGTTCCTCTATTTTTCTTCAGAAAAGAGTCTGCCTCCCAGGACTATCAACCAAATCCAGAATAACAAGGAATCCTAAGATGGGACACGAGAAATGGCTCTGTGGTTAAGAGCACTGGCTGCTCTTCAAGAGGACTAAGGATCAATTCCCAGCACCCACATGACTGCTTACACCTACCTGAAACTTTAGTGACAGAGGATCTGACACCCTTTTAGTGATGCACATAAAGTTAAGAATTTAGATAAATTATATTTTTAGAAAGTTACCATAAACTAAGCACATAGCTTCATATCAAGGCTGGGTGAGGCAACCCAGCCAGCGTTGGAAAAGGGTCCCAAGGAGCAGCAAAAGAGTTGGAGACATCCCTAGACCCACTGTTAGGAGCCGCACAAGAACACCAACCTACACGACCATAACACATAAACAGAGGGCCTAGGTTAGACCCATGCAGGCACCCTGATTATTGGTTCAGTGTCTGAGTCCCTATGAGCCATGGTTAGTTGACTCTGTGGGACTTATTTTTTTCTTTCGAGGAGTCTTCAACCCCCCTCTGGCTCCTACAATACTTCCTCCACCTTTTCCATGGGATTACTGAACTCCACCTAATGTTTGATGTGAGTCTCTGCATCTGCTCCCACCAGTTTCTGGAAGTCTTTCTTATGACCACTGGGCTAGGATCTGGTCTATGAATACAGCAGAATATCATTAAGAATCCTTTCATGAACTTTTTTTTTGTCAGTCATGTTTGATGCTATCCTAGGTCTCTGGGCTACCCAGCCTCTGGGTCCTGACCCTTCAGAGAGTGTCAGGTGTGGGCTCCCGCTTGGGGCACAGACGTCAAGCTGGACCAATCATTGGTTGGCCATTTGCACAAGTTCTGTGCCACTTTGACCCAGCATATCTTGCAGGTAAGACAGTCATAGGTCAAAGATTTTGTGGCTGGTTTGATGTCCCATTTCCACGACTGGGAAACTCCCTGGTTGGGTAATACAGCCACGTCAGGCGCAGTGTCCCCCCATTACCAGGAGTCTTGTAGATTCCAAGGAGTTTCCATCACACTCGGCTTCCACATGGCCTCCAAATGCCTCCAATTCGAGTCGTTTCTCCCGGTACTGCCTTTCTATTGTCTTCCCCCCACCTGATCCCAATCGCTCCCATTCCCACCTGTCCTCAGTCCACCCTCAAAATCTATTCTAGTTCCCTTCCCAGCATATCTTCCATGCTTCTACACACACAACTGCGGAGCCCTGAGCACTCAAAAGCTTCACTCCCCCACAGCTTCAATGACCACAGTCCTCCCAAAGAGCACATGGTCAGGTCCCTTACAGCAATATCCCATGACGGGTCTTAGGGTTTCTAGTGCTGTGATAAAACATCATGACCATAAGAAATTTGGCGAGGAAAGGGTTTATCTTGCTCACATTTATATTTCCTAGTTCATCATCAAAGGAAGTCAGGACAGGAACTCACACAGGGCAGGAACCGGGAGGCAGGAGCAGATGCAGAAGCCATGGGGGCAGGGTAGGATGCTGTACACCGACTTTTCTCCCTGTGTTGTCCAGTTTCCTTTCTTATATTGTCTAGGACCACCAGCCCAGGGATGGCACTGCCCACAATGGCCACCAGGCCAGGGATGCCCCACAATGGGCAAGGCCCTTCCTCATCAATCACCACTCAAGGCAATGATCACTAAACTCACCGACAGGCCAATTTTATGGAGATGTTTTCTCAGTTAAGAGGACTTCCAAGACATGTCTATTTCTTAACAAATTCGGCCAGTACAGTCAATCTCAGCACTAAAAACATTTATCAGAGTGAGTTCCCTGTTAGACCTTTGGATGTGCTGCTGTGTTGTTCTGTGGGTGCGTTGGATTTGTTAGATGTGGCCTTCATGGACCTTCTTGTGTGTGTTTTTTTACGTTCCTCTCTTCCAGGCCTCCCATCTCCACCTTTGCCGCTGTGCCTGAACTCTCTACACTGACGTTTCTCCCATTCCTGTTCTGGTAACTGTTGGCATTGCTGGCAATGGTCATCTTCCACCGCAAGTGCCCTCTCCTCCAGGAGACACGAATCAAGGCATTATGGCGGAAACCAGCATGTTTCCCGACCACCAAGCAAGGGAAGGAAGACCTCAAAGAAATGAGCTTATTTGGAACTTGGAAATCGAGATTTGAGATCAATGCCTCCTTTGGGAAACTGCAGACTATGAAAGGAAGCTGTTTTCTGGGACAGGACACAGAAGACTCACCCATGTGTGGGACGTCTGGTTCGGCTTTGGAGCCAGCTGTAGAGACCTGGGAGACAGGCGTATGGTGGGAAGACACAAGGACATGTGTCCCATCTATGTATTAAAATGGTGGAGATAGGTGACTATAGTTAAGTTTAAGGTGGCTTAAACTTTAAGAAACAGACAGTGAGTCTCTTCCCACCCTTCCCTCAAGGGAGCTGGACGAGCCCACTGGTGACAAGAATGACATCAAATGTCCTGGTGCTATGACTTCCCAGCTGTGTGCTTCATAAAGGAGGCACTGACCCATTCCCCCGCCCCCAATCCCACCATGATCTTTTCAGAAAAATGTGGACAACAAGTACGGGCGCCTTACAAGCATTTGCTGCTCAGATTTGGATTTTGATCTTTTGAATATTTGGGAATGAAATACTTCTTTCATAAATATTACAGTAATGCTTTTCTTTCAAAAGCTGCGGTAATCATAAAAACCCCTCTCTATTTGGGGTTCCTGCTGCTTCCAGGGAGCATTTCTGAGCGGCCACCATATGTGGTTAGTATCTCTACACTGGGCTTCTCTGACTTGAAGAAGGTGTCCTACAACTCCCTGAATCAGTCAGGACTTTCATTTTTACATATGAGTGACATTTCTAGTGCTTATTTGTTATCATTTGCATAAAATATGCCCCATGCTACTATGGCACAAAAGTAGATGGAAACACAATATTTACAGTTTTATTTTAAAACTTTATTTTTTTAAAAAGAAATTTATGTGTGTGTGTGTGTGTGTGTGTGTGTGTGTGTGTGTGTGTTTGGAGGCAAGAAGTGGTCATATCCTCTGAAGGTAGAGTTACAGGCAGTTGTAAGCCACCCCATGTGGGTGCTGGGCCGTCTGGAAGAGCAGTAAGCTTTTAAACCTCCAAGTTCTCCCTTCAGCCCCTTCAACTTTTTACATGGCAGTGAAGCACTCACTGTAAGCCTGGCCCATGGTATCCGCGCATAACGCCCGCTGAGTAGCCACCATCCCCCTTCCTCAGAACCACCCGTCATATTGAATGGAAACTCAACTCCCTATTTCTCCTTTTTTTTTTTTTCTTATAAGGACATTTAATTGAGTCTGGCTTACAGGTTCAGAGGTTCAGTCCGTTATCATCAAGGCAGGAACATAGCAGCATCCAGGCAGGCATGGTGCAGGAGGAGCTGAGAGTTCTACACCTTCATCTGAAGGCTACGAGCAGAATACTGGCTTCCAGGCAGCTAGGATGAGGGTGTTTTTTTTTTTTTTAATTTATGCCAGGAATATATGACTTTTTTGTTTTGTTTTGTTTTGTTTTTGTTTTTTTGTTTTTTCGAGACAGGGTTTCTCTGTGTGTAGCTCTGGCTGTCCTGGAACTCACTTTGTAGACCAGGCTGGCCTCGAACTCAGAAATCCGCCTGCCTCTGCCTCCCAAGTGCTAGGATTAAAGGCGTGCGCCACCACCACCCAGCAATATATGACTTTTTATGTGCAAGTCAAACTATCTAATACCATGTTCTATATAACACAATAAACATGGCTTAATTTGTAAGATTGCTTCACAAGTAATCCTAAAATGATAAAACTTATCAAATGATTAGAAGTTGTAGTAATCTATAAAAAATAAGGGAACTTGCCCAATATCATAAAGTATCCCTATCTAACTATGTGCAGCATCATGATAGTGATATACTGAGTACCATTTACTTTATTTTTTTAACCTTCAAATGATTTCTTTATTAAACTAATAAATTTATTTTAAAAAATATACAACTCAGTATTGACATTTTTAAGTCATCAAAATATTTTATAATAGTTAAATGCCTCTTAAATATACATGATATACATGATACCTTCTGAAGCTAAAAGTTATATGCACTCAAGCAGTTTTTAAAATCTATTTGGAATATTAAACATGATAGAAGTAGACAAAAATATCTTATGAAGTCCTCTATGAAAGGAAATTGTGACAAGTTCCTGATTAACCAGAAACTGTTCCATCTCCAAGGGAGAATACACAGCTTAACTGTGGCTTCATAGTATGAATTAGGTAGTGTTCCTTCTGTTTCTATTTTTGTGCAATAGTTTGAAGAGTATTGGTGTTAGGTCTTCTTTGAAGGTCTGATAGAACTCTGTCCTAAACACATCTGGTCCTGGGCTTTTTTTGGTTGGGAGACTTTTAATGACTGCTTCTATTTCTTTAGGGGTTATGGAACTGTTTAGATGGTTTATCTGATCCTGATTTAACTTTGGTATTTAAACAGAAGTTTTGTTTCTACTTGGTTAATTTCAGCCCTGAGTTTGATTATTTCCTGCCTTCTATTCCTCTTGGGTGTATTTGCTTATTTTTGTTCTAGAGCTTTCAGGTGTGCTGTCAAGCTGCTAATGTAAGCTCTCTCCAGTTTCTTTATGGAGGTACTCAGAGCTATAAGTTTTCCTCTTAGCACTGTTTTCATTGTGTCCCATAAGATTGGATATGTTGTGCCTTCATTTTCATTAAATTCTAAAGTCTTTAATTTCTTGCTTACATCATCCTTGACCAAGTTATCATTGAGTGGGGCGTTGTTCAGCTTCCATGTGCATGTGAACTTTCTGTTGTTTTTGTTGCCTTAGTCTGTGGTGATCTGACAGGATGCATGGGATTATTTCAGTCTTCTTGTATCTGTTGAGACCTGTTATATGGTCAGTTTTGAAGAAGGTACCATGAGGTACTGAGAAGAAGGTATATTCTTTTGTTTTAGGATGAAATGTTCTATAGACATCTGTTGAATCCATTTGGTCCATAACTTCTGTTTGTTTCAATCTGTCTCTGTTTTGGTTTATTTTTCCATGATCTGCCCATTGATAAGAGTGTGGTGTTGAAGTCTCCTACTATTATTGTGTAAGTTGCAATGTGTGCTTTGAGTTTTAGTAAAGTTTCTTTTATGAATGTGGGTTCCCTTGAATTTGGAGCATAGATGTTCAGAATTGAGAGTTCATCTTGGTAGATTTTTCCTTTGATGTGTAAGTGTCCTTCCCTATCCTTTTTGATAACTTTTGGTTGAAAGTCAATTTTAGTCGATAATAGAATGGCTACTCCAGATTCTTTCCTGGACCATTTGTCTGGAAAATTGTATTCCAGCCCTTTACTCTGAGGTAGTGTCTGTCTTTGACACTGAGGTATGTTTCCTGTATGCAGTAAAATGCTGGGTCCTGTTTATATATCCAGTCTGTTAGTCTATGTCTTTTTATTGGGGTGTTGAGTCCATTGATGTTAAGAGATATTAAGGAATAGTGATTGCTGCTTCCTGTTGTTTTTGATGTTATTTTTATGTTTGTGCGGCTATCTTCTTTTGGGTTTGTTGAAAGAAGATTATTTTCTTGTTTTTTCTAGGTTGTAGTTTCCCTGTGTGTTGGCATTTTCCATCAATTATCCTTTGTAGGGCCAGATTTGTGGAAAGATATTGTGTAAATTCCGTTTTGTCATGGAATATCTTGGTTTCTCCATCTATGCTAATTGAGAGTTTTTCTGGGTATAGTAGCCTGGGCTGGCATTTGTGTTCTCTTAGGGTTTGTATGACATCTGCCCAGCATCTTCTGGCTTTTATAGTCACTGGTGTAATTCTGATAGGTCTACTTGATCTTTTCCCCTTACTGCTTTTACTATTCTATCTTTGTTTTGTGCATTTGGTGCTTTGACTATTATGTGGTGGGAAGACTTTCTTTTCTGGTCCCATCTATTTGGAGTTCTGTAGGCTTCTTGTATGTTCATGGGCATCTCTTTCTTTAGGTTAGGGAAGTTTTCTTCTATAATTTTGTTGAAGATATTTACTGGCCCTTTAAGTTGGAAATCTTTGCTCTCTTCTATACCTATTATCCTTAGGTTTGGTCTTCTCACTGTGTCCTGGAATTCCTGGATGTTTTGGGTTAGGAGTTTTTTCCTTTTGCATTTTCTTTGACTATTGAGTCAATGTTACTATGGTATCTTCTGCACCTGAGATTCTCTCTTCTATGTCTTGTATTCTGTTGGTGATGCTTGCATCTATGACTCCTGATCTCTTTCCTAGGTTTTCCAGCTCAAGGGTTGTCTCTCTTTGTGATTTCTTTATTGTTTTTATTTCCATTTTTAGATCCTGGATGATTTTGTTCAATTCCTTCACCTGTTTGATTGTGTTTTCTTGTATTTCTTTAAGAGATTTCTGTTTCCCCTTTAAGGTCTTCTACCTGTTTACCTGTGTTCTCTTGTATTTCTTTAAGGGAGTTATTGATGTCCTTCTTAAATTCTTCTATCATCATCATGAGATGTGATTTTAAATCAGAGACTTCCTTTTCTGGTGTGTTGGGGTATCCAGGGCTCGCTGTGGTGGGATACCTGGGTTCTGATGATGCTAAGTAGCCTTGGTTTCTCTTGTTTATCCTCTTGCCCTTGCCTTTTGCCATCTGGTTATATTTGGTGTTAACTAGTCTTACTGACTCTGAATGTGGCTTGCCTCTCCTACAAGCCTGTGTGTCAGTACTCCTGGGAGACCAGTTCTCTCCAGGAAGAATTTGGGTATGGAGAGCTGTGGTACAGGGTCAGTTCTGGGGTACAGATGGAAACTGGAAGAATCCTGTCCCCAGCTCTTCCTTGGTTTCTGTGTCCTGATGGTTCTGAGCAGGTCCCTCTTGGGCCATGAATTTTGAGCAGAAGTGGTGGTCTTACCTGTACTCACCAGTGTGTCAGCACTGTGAGAAAGAATAGCTCTCACAGTGGTATTTGCATATGGAGCACTGTGGCACAGGATTAGTGCCCATTTCTCCTTATCCCAGACTCTGATCACTTGATTACTCTTGGTCCCTTACATAAGTAGAGTTATGTAGCACTTATGTTTTTATGCCTGGCTTAGTCACATTTGACGATGACTATGTTGATGTTGATGTTGATGATGATGATGATGATGATGATGATGATGTTCACCCATGTAGTTTGTACTATAATTTAATTAGTTCCTTCTGAAGGTAGTAGTCTACTGTAGGCATAGATCTTATTCTGTGCATCTTATTTAGGTATGAGTTGCTTCTACCTTTGCTTTTGTGAATAATGTTGCTGTGAGCATGGGTGTGTCTCAACTTCAACCCATAATATCTTAGTAATAATGCTGATTTTCTCAAAACATAACACCAAGAACACTGGTTTAATGATATTAAGATAAGAAAAATTTCAATTTCTTTTCTATAGTTCTGTGGATCAAACCTAAGAGTATCATTCCTTCTAGGGCACTGCCCTACTACCAAGTACTCTCTCCAGCCTCTGCAATTTTATAACAAGAATGCATTTTCTCCTGTAACAAAGATGTTCTCTTAGTGCCTGGTTCTGAGTGCACTCCTGAGTTCACACAAGAGCTTCAGTCATCTGTGGGGTCAGGTGCCAAACAGACAAAGAATGTGGATTGGCAACATAATTACTGACAGCAATTAGAGTTGTAGAGGAGCAGAGGCGACATGAGAGAATGCAGGGGTCCAGGTACCGCTCTGTCAGTGAGGGACGCTACTCTGGCAGCGTGACGGTGAGGGCCTTTCCGTAATGTGACATTTATGCTGATGCCAACTAGTGGGAAGAAACAAGGTCAACACAGAGTAGGAGGAAAGACCTGGGAGAAAGGTCTTTCTCAAGACCATAGCTCAAGAAAGTCTTTTGGAAAACTCCCAGAGTACACCCGTCCTTCCGGTCAGTGAGGATCGGTTGGGACTGTGTCTGGTTATCGTGACATAAGTTTCAATTCTGGAGCAGTTCAGAGTTTCATCTTCCTGCTCAAGCATGAAATTGACCGCTGTGGACCTGCTCTGAGTCTCTGACACTGCAGCACCTCGGGTGGATAAACTCCGGTGTCCGTCTCCAGGTGCGGCCCCGCAGACCTGCTGTTTCAGCACGTGGGTCCCAGGGCATCCATGGCCAAGGATCCCTGCTGGTGTTTCGCACGTGGGTGGCTGCGATAAGCAGGACTGAGCTCCCAGAACTGTTAGAGAAGAAAATGCTATTTCAGTATGTAGTGTGACTTCTGGAGAGCCCTCCTTGTGGGGGGACGGTACTTTAAAAAACTTATAAATCGACTGTGGTGGTTTGAGTGTGCCCACGACATCTACTCTTTTCCATTTCATCCATTTTGGGGGCCCTAGCGGAATAAGCATCAAGACAAGAGACTCTCTAACAAGGGGTTCACTGCTCAGGATGGAATCCCAGATTTCCATGTGGCCGGCGGGAACAGCAAACGGAAGCAGAGATGGTGACAAACGGAAGCAGGACTGGCATTGGTGGTCTGCGAGCTTTCCCCTTAGGCGGGATTGGCCATGATCTCCAACCTGCTTGCTCCTAGGTTCTCGTTCTCCAGGTGCGGATTGCCCACCCCGAAGCCCGCGCCCCGGGTGTTGCCTCAGACCGGCTTATGGAGAAAGGAGCTCTTAATGTACGGAAAAGCGCCGCGGAGGAGCTCTTGTGCTAAGCAGTGGCTCGTGTTTCCGCACAGCCTGTCTGGCTGGGCGTCCCTGGTTCCCTTCTTTGTTGCCGTTGTTGCTAACGTCCTGACATCTGCATTAATTTTCATGAACGTAACTGCTCGCGTTATGGAAACATTTATAATTAGATTGATATCAGGTTGCCAAGGGATGCCCTTCCATTTCTGTCATTTCATCTTCGTACAGAATGCCGGCTCAGGGCCAGTTCTCTCCTTGAGTTGAGACTGGTTAATGGTTAGCAAATTTTAGAATGTAGTCTCTGTAGACCTCAGGCTTTTTTTATTTGTTTGGTTTTTTGTTTGTTTGTTTGTTTGTTTTTGTTGTTGTTTTTTGAGACAGGGTTTCTCTGTGTAGCCCTGGCTGTCCTGGAACTCACTCTGTAGACCAGGCTGGCCTCGAACTCAGAAATCCGCCTGCCTCTGCCTCCCAAGTGCTGGGATTAAAGGCGTGCACCACCAAGCCCGGCTGTCCTCAGTTTTTTTTTTTTAAATCACAATCCACAATAATAAATATATGTTACTTAATTGAAGTTCAAAACTCCACAAAACAGTATTTATTCCTACTACGCCATGATGCAGAATGGCATTTTCAATGCTATAGTATTGATTATATGTTTTTTTGTTAGTTATATTCTTTATTTACATTTCAAATGCTGTCCCCTTTCCTGGTTTTCCCCTCCGAAAACCCCCTCTCCCATCCCCCTTCCCCCTGCTCACCCACCCACCCACTGCCATTTCCCTGTCCTGGCATTCCCCTACACTGGGGCAATAAGCCTTCACAGGTCCAAGGGCTTCTTCTCTCATTGATGTCCGACAAGGCCATCCTCTGCTATACATGCGGCTGGAGCCATGGGTCCCTCCAGGTGTACTCTTTGGTTGGTGGTTTAGTCCCTGGGAGCTCGACAGGTACTGGGTGGCTCATATTGTTGCCCCTCCTACAGGGCTGCAAAACCCTTCAGCTCCTTGGGTCCTTTCTCTAGCTCCTCCACTGGGGGCCCTGTGCTCAATCCAATGGATGGTTCTGAGCATCCCCCTCTACATTTGTCAGGCACTGGCAGAGCCTCTCCAGAGACAGCTGTATCAGACTCCTGTCAGCAAACTCATGTTGGCATCCACAATAGTGTCTGGGTGTGGTGTCTGTATAGGGGATGGATCTCCAGGTGGGGCAGTCTCTGGATGGCCTGCCCTTCAGTCTCTGCTCCACACTTTGTCTCCATATTTCCACCTGTGGGGATTTTGTTTCTCCTTCTGAGAAGGACTGAAGCATCCATACTTTGTTCTTCCTTCTTCTTAGGCTTCATATTGTCTGTGAATTGTATCTTGGGTATTCTGAGCTTTTAGTCTAATATTCACTTATCAGCGAGTGCATACCATGTGTGTTCTTTTGTGATTGGGTTACCTCACTCAGGATGATATTTTCTAGTTCCATCTATTTGCCTAAGAATTTCATGAATTCGTTGTTTATAATAGCTGAGTAGTACTCCATTGTGTAAATGTACCACATTTTCTGTATTCATTCCTCTGCTGAGGGACATCTGGGTTCTTTCCAGCTTCTGGCTATTGTAAATAAGACTGCTATGAACATAGTGGAGCATGTGTCCTTATTACGTGTTGGAGCATCTTCTGGGTATATGTCCAGGAGTGGGATAGCTGGGTCCTCAGATAGTACTATGTCCAATTTCCTGAGGAACCACCAAACTGATTTCCACAGTGCTTGTACCAGCTTGCAATCCCATCAGCTTACAGGTTCAGAGATTCAGTCCGTCATCATCAAGGTGGGAGTAGGGCAGCATCCAGGCAGGGATGATGCAAGCAGAGCTGAGAGTTCCACATCTTCATCTGAAGGCTGTTAGTGGAAGACTGGCTTCCAGGCAGCCAGGGTGAGGGTCTTAAGCCCACACCTACAGTGACACACCTACTTCAACAAGGCCACACCTCCTAATCGTGCCACTCCCTGGGCTAAGCATATACACACCATCACACTCTGATTTCCTGGGAATGTTTTTCTTCTACGTTGTGTTAGTCTGAAGGGTTTCCAAAGGGGAAAAAAATGCAGTCTGTGAACTCTCATCAGAAACAGAAACTGCCTCAATCTCAGAGTCTGTAAGCTCCAGAATGGTGAGAAATGTGAGAAATGTGTTTATAAGCTTCACATTTTGTGTTAATTTCTTATAAGAGCCTCAACGAGTAAGAAAACCTCTGCCAATCACCTTCCTGTAACACGACAGACTTTAGCCCCAGAATGTGAAACTGTAGACTCACAGCAGCAGGCAGGTTTAATGCAAATACCACAGCAAGGAGGTCGCCATGTGTTCCGAAGCTTTACTGAGAGCTTCATTTCCTCATCACAACCTGCTGAGAAAGAGTGCCGCGTTCTGCGAATAGAGAACAGGTCAACATTCATAATCGCCCCTGGAAAACAATTTATGAATGAACAGAAGAACAACGCACAGCAGTCTGACAGCATAAGCAGGGGAGTAAGCTCGTGGCAGTCTGGACCAGAAATAAAAATTCTCTTTTCGTTGCAAACAGAATATGCAGCTGTAAATGCTTTTCTTTTCCTTATGATCCCAGAAAACCCGAAAACTCTGGGGAGGTCAAAACCCTAGGGTTTTTTAGGTCAGATGGTTCTAGGAAGACCCACTGAAAAACACCTGAGGCGTATGTGCTCTGAGGTCCTCTCTGCAGTGTCCTGAAGGAGCACTTGCGCCACGCAGGAGGGCAAGCGCCAGGTTATGCACCGGTTTGCAAACCACAGGTCTTAACTCATTCCTGCATTGCAGCAGCTCCTCAACAGCCTTCCAGAAGCATTTATACCATGCACATATGAGTTAAAATAATAATATATAATATAATGCAATCTATACAAAGAACTCAAGAAGGTAGACTCCAGAGAGCCAAATAGCCCTATTTAAAAATGAAGTAGAGAGATAAACAAAGAATTCTCACCTGAGGAGTACCGAATGGCCAAGAAGCACCTAAAGAAATGTTCAACATCCTTAGTCATCAGGGAAAGGCAAGTCCTTTGTAAGACTTGCCTTGGTCATGATATCTGTTCATAGCTGTAAAAACCTAAATAAGACACAGGGACTCTTAGGTTTTCCAACTTGGTTTCCTGTCCTTATATCTAGAGCAGCCACAAAAAGGTGAAATCCAAAGGGGATTAAGAATGGAGATGAAGACAGAAGGCAGAGGCCCCAATGAGGGCATGCTTTACTGACCAAGTCCAGCTATGAGCCTGTCTTCAAACATAGAGCCTGAAGGTTGAAGGTCACGTTTCAGTGAAGAGTTGATACCAAGGGTGTGTGTTCCATGGTGGTTCTTCTGGTCTTTTAAAAGGAATCCATGGTCATTTACTTGAAGACCAAAGCAATGGGAGTAGCAGGTCAAAGGATATAGATTGAAAGTATGAGTTAATGCTGAGTCAGCAAAAGTACCACTGTCATGTGAGAATCGGAGAAAGGCTTTGTGGGACAAATACACAGTAGAGTCATGACTCTGCTCTGTGTCATAGCAGCACGAAGAGTACTAGTCATTTTTCAAGTTTAAAACTTCCTAATGAGGCCCAGTGGAGGTGCAACGTCCCTTTAAGCCCAGGATTTGGGAGGCAGTGGCCGGCAGATTTTTGAGTTTGAGGCCAGCCTGGTCTACAGAGTGAGTTCCAGGATGGCCAAGGGTACACAGAGAAACCCTGTCTTGAAAAACAAACAGACAAACAAACAAACAAATGTACAATCAAAAGTTCATAATCAGTAAGAACAAACAAGATAGACAGCATCTTCACATTGGTCTTTTTGACCTGTTCAGGAAGAATTGCTGTAGTAGGAAAAGTCACAATGAACGTGTTTTCCATGTCAGGTAGTAAATTAAAAACGGCATCACAGGGGTAATTGATATATTATCTGACTATATGGAGGCAAAGGAAACAGCTTTCATCATGACTAGTCTGATCCTTTCTGAACCAGATGAATCACAGAAGAGACAAAGGGCTGTGGAAAGTGAGGGAAGCAGCAGCTCCTGTGTCAGCCACCTTGTTAGTTATAGCTTCATGTATGGTGGCTATACATGGTTGTGGCTAATGAATGCACTGTTTGCCATCAGGGGGAGAGCAAAACTATTTCCATTCTTCCTGGCTAGACAGTCATATACAGTCACGGATGACTAATTGCAATGTGTCCAATCTCCTCTGTTGATCTAGCACAGTCTGGAAGGATCAGAGTTGACTAGAACATCTACAGAGCAGTGACACATGAGCTCAGTGTTTCCAGATGTTTCAGTGAGTGAGAGATAGACTCACGAGTGTTCTTCTGAGTCCGTTGAGATTAGTGATGTCCAATGGTATGGCACACACAAGTGTGGTGCCTAAAAAAATGAGGATCCAGTAATTTGTTCACAGTAAGGTGCAAAGAATAAGACAAGAATCCATTAGGACTCACAGAGAGGATTAGGAAGAGCACAGTGAGGGTTAAAACTTTTCCTGTACTTGAAAAAAAAATGTCTCTGACATTTATCAAGAAACATGGAAGACTGTCAGTTTTGAGATGGCTTTCTAGCATGAAAACCCTTGTAATATAAGTGTCCTTGCTGTTTGGATCATGTAATCTAATAGATGTTTAGGGCCTGGATGCATCTCGAGGGGAAGATGCTGGGTAGTGTCTGTAGAAAGCCTCACGGTTGGGCCTGGGTGGGTTCTGCACCCCATGTCTGCAGCATGTCTCGACATACTATATGACACTGGAAGAAAAAGCAATTCTCAACATGGAATGTCAACTGATCACATGCCAAACTGTTCCATAAATTGGGCATTTCAACTCCACTATGACGTAAGTTGAGGGTCACATCAATCCTTTGTAAGGTAGAAAGAAGTAATGAATCTTGGATTGGACTGGAGCCATTTCAGAGGCCAGAAACAAACTTCATGAACTGGTAGCCTAGACCTCCAATGACACAGCTATTCTGCACTGGTTCCTTTCCCTCAACTCACAACTACTTGCACATATAGGTTTTTTATGGTCATCGCATAGATGCAGGATCTTGTCTCACCCATAGGTTAGCTAGTTATATTAATGTAAAGCAGAAGATAGATTGCTGCTGTGTCTCTTGTTTCTCAGAAAGACACAGACACAGGGTTCCTTCAAAGGACAGAGCTTTTTACTACCACTGCATTTGACTAACCACTTAGACAACTTGATCATCCAATAGACAACTCAGTAGAGAGATGTGGGCAAAGTACTTCAGAGAAGTGATGAATGAATTGGTTATTTATGTTAGGTATAGAAGGAGAGGAGGCAAGAAATTCATTGGAAGAAGTCTGTAGCTGGACCAATGGGAGAGATACTAAAGTGTGATGATCTTTGGATTGTGTATCGATTGACTCATACCTTAACCCATTGTGGCAGAAGTACACCAACTGGGTGGAATGAAGTTGCTTAGTAGATATGAGTCTGGGTCCTGGGATCCTAATGGACTTAACATGGGCTTTTAAGTAGAGCAGCCAAGAAGGCTGAGACGGAGGTTGAACAGTGGCATCTTTGCTCCAAAACTGATTGGCCATTGCTGCTACTTCTGAGTGTTGGATCAGCAAAACTAAACTCCTTGAGCAGATTAGCAAAGCGCTTATAGCAAGGTTCTGCCATGAGACCTCTCTATCCCAAATAGAGGAGAGATTCCTACTTATGAAGTTTCATATGTATTCTGTGTTGATTTGTCTTTTCTATCGCTAAGCTGTGGGCCACACCACTATCCAAGGACATCATGTCTGACTCATGGACATAGGCTAGAGCTTAACGACTCTTGAGACTGAAGACTCACTTTGTGTCGAGTGACACACAGCAGTGTGCACATGGCCTGCCTTCACCTTGTTACCTCATGCCACTCCACTCTTGCTGCAACAGATGACTCCCCAGCTTGCAGAGGACACTACATGCATGTTAGGCTACTTCAAGTCGAGGAAGACTTTTTGAATGTGTGCTGATGGTATGGGCTATATGTATTCCCGAGAGGCAGAAAACCTAGCTGTCAGAAGTATTCACATTTTATCTTTTCCATCTTCATAACTGTCTGACGGGATGTGTGTTTTCTGTCATAAAATTTAATATGTTCTGTTTGGTAGACATGGCTGCTTTCATCAAAGAATACCGTTCATGCCTATTAGCTGGCATCTTGGTAAGCTCTGTCACGGCTCTCAGGCTCAGTCTAAATTGTAATTTGGAAACTTCACAAACACAGTCTGCTCAGAGAATGCCAAGAAAGCATTGTGCAGGAATGTCACCCAGAGCCACAAGAGCGGTACACAGGCCTGTTAGGCATCTAGAAGCATGGTTGTGATGGCTTGAAAATGCCCCCTTCCCCCACAATGTTTGTGTTTTGGAAACTTAACCCCCCCAAAATTCGTACCCTATGTTAACAGTGTTCAGAGGTGAAGACACTGGAGGGTAATTGGGATTAAATGATTGAGAAGAGTAGAAGCCTATGGTGGCATTCAGTGGCTTTATAAAAATAAGAGTGCTCCTAGCAGCAAGCGTTCCTGGTTCACCATCTGCTGTGTTATGAGGCAGTAAGAGAACCCCTCCCCCCGTCCTCCCCCCCCAGGTGCCAGGCCTCATGCTCGCTCTTTCCAGCCTCCAAAACCTGAACTAAAGTAATCTCTATTTTTAAAATGAGTCTTAGATATTTTGTCACCACAACAGAAAATTTACTATGCTAGCAGTCGTCAAAGCAGGAAGCATATCAGTGATTGCTTTGGGGCCAGCTGGAGCTGGGGGGGGATAAAGTTTACCACATTGACAATTCTTTTGTAAGTCCCTGTCTTAGTTAGGGTTTTACTACTGTGAACAGACACCATGACCAACGCAAGTTCTATAAAAGACAACACTTAATTGGGTCTGGCTTACAGGCTCAGAGGTTCAGTCCATTGTCATCAAGGCAGAAACATGGCAGCATCCAGGCAGATATGGTGCAGGAGGAGCTGAGAGTTCTACATCTTCACCTGAAGGCTGCTAGTAGAAGACTGACTTCCAGGCAGCAGGGGAGGGTCTTAAGCACACACCCACAGTGACACACCTACACCAACAAGGCCACACCTTCAAATAGGGTCACTCCCTGGGCCAATCATATACAAACTATCACAGTCCCCATAGGAATTATGACGTGGGATCGTTAGAAGCATGATTGGATCAACAGATTCATTGTGGATGCTCACGACAATAGGCCGTGTAGACGGTAGGCAGAGCTCCCAGCACAGACATGGCCGAATGGCCCAGTCACTAACAACCATCAGGTCTCCCCTCCTCAGGTTGACGTGCTTAGCTGATGGAGACATTTTGGTTCAAAAATGTACACTTGCCCTCCAGATTAGGAGGCCCGTGTGCAACAGTGGATTGATGCAGGAATACAGAAAGGTAGATGTGTTGTACCAAGTAGTGGTAGTGGGTGGCAACTGTGTGGTCTGTGTGCGCCTGAGTTCGCCCTGATCAAACCATGGGTAAGCCAAGGAAGAACTGTTCCACTCAGCTCTGTCTCCCCTGCCATCTTCATCCTTCTGTTCTTTAATTTCTTTATCAAGGAACTCCCTCGGTGAGTCCTGGCTGCTCGACTCTGCAACTGAGAGTCTTTTCTCTCTCTTTTTTACTCTTTGGCCTGGGGAGAGCATTCATTTAATTCTCCCATGAACAAAAGTACACACCGAGGTGAAGGGTTTACCAAACAGCAGGGTTGTAATGTCGTGATGTATCTACCAGAGGTGACTACTCAGACCCTGGTTTAAGGCAGAAGAAAGTCTTTAGCAGGGTGTACTCCTAAGCCTTGCTCAGTGTGAGTTTTTAACCACAAAACTATATCCTGGGATAAAACACCTCAGTTTGCAAGAGCACTTAACTAGGAGCAGAACTACAGAAGCCAAAAAAAAAAACCCCACAAATTAGCAAATTTAGAGACTTTCCCAGAACAATGGACTTTGATGGATTGGCCTTTTGTTTTTGTTTTGGCAGCTGGTGCTGTCTGTGCGCTAAGTTTTATGGCCCGATGGTACTACCATAATGGTCAGCTGTGCTGAGCTCAGGGGGCCTGTTAGAGTGAGACTGAAGGGCCCGGGGAAGGCAGAGCTTACTCAGACGTCTCTCATCTCTTCGTTTTCCACTGACTGGCAGTACATGCGAAGTAGGCGGACTTACAGAGCTTGTTGAATGTTCACGAGGACCATGCACAGATGTAAGCGAAAGGGTCCACGGGGCCCACATTGTTCTGCTGCTCAGCCCAGAAACACTCAGGACACACCCACTGCCATTTCATAAGCTAGATCCGTGGCTGAGACGTGACAGGAGAACAGAGCTGGGTGATGGTAAGTCTGTACAGCAGCTCACACACACTCGAGGAATCCAGTTCTGCTACGTTTTCACCTCCCCCACCACTCCCATCCCCCACCCTGTTTTGGTGACTAGCTCACACCACCCCAATCTCCGGAAGAGGAGACTATGTGTTTGGTACACTTTGTTCCAGTGATAAATTCCAAAAAGCTTGGTCTGATTGGGGCTAAACGTATTATGTCATTAAATGACAATAAAGTCACCTTAATTACAATTTAATGTTCAATTTGGAACAGAACGTTACTAATAAGCTTTCTACTGGGAATTTCTTTGCGATTTTTTTTAACAGATTGCAGTACAAATTTGCACACGGGTAGAAGCCGTCGGCATCCGATTCTTCCAAGGGGGTGTGTGCACCCAGGTAGCCGCTGATGCTACTCGGGGAAAATGTGAGAGTAATTACAGCTCCTTAGATATTGATGCGCATTCTCATAATGACCGCCATTACTGGCTTTGGGGCCACATTCCGTAATGAGCCCTTTCTGAGGACTTAGTGCTGCTCGGACGTGCAAGTGATGCTGGCTCCCTATTAACACGCGTGGAGGGCCAAGCCAGGACAATGGCAATCGGTATTATCCTGTGAAGAAAATGCTGCTGAATGCACACAGATGCCATTGTGTGGGCACTAATGCATATGGAGGTTTCGCCGAGATGGGCTGCTATTATCCTTAACACAGTAATGTGGACTGTGCTTGGGGCTTACTTCTCCGGAGGGACCCCTGCTTGAGACTGCACTTAGCTGCTCGGGGTCTGATGTAAGACACTTCGCCCAATAGCGCCAATGAGTTCAATGGCTAGGAATTCCCCTTCCTGACTTTCTGCTTCAATGTCACTTTGGACAACATACAGTCTTACGCATTTTATCATGTCCCCCCCCCACTTTGGACTCAAATTCTTAGTATACAAATGCATGTTGTGTCCACTTGTCTAAGACGGTGGTTCTCAACCTTCCTAATGCAGGGACACTTAAATATAGTTCCTCATGTTGTGGGGACTCTCCAATGATGAAATTATTTTCGATGCTACTTTATAACTGTGATGTTGCTACTGTTATGAATCATAATGTAAGCATCTGTTTTCCAATGGTCTTAGGTGACCCTCGTGAAAAGGTCGTTTAACTCCCCAAGAAGGGTTGTGACCCGCAGGGTGAGAACCACTGGTCTCAGAGGATTGCGGACTCCTCATTCATGCAGATGGAGAAAGAGAAGCTGTCATGCTCTGGCCAAGTCACCTGTCCTGCCCTCTTGCTTACCCTGACTCTTCAAGAAGTGTCTGAGATGCAGAAGCTACGCTCTTCAATAACATTCTGAAAACAGACGTTAGGCATCATCACGGTTTTACCTGGACACGGTGGGATGGTCCAGTAGAGGCCATGAGGATCAGGAGGAAGAACCTGCTTCTCTCTGTTTTAGTTTGGGGTGACTAGAACTTTCAGGGGACTCACCTATGACAATCAGTGTCTATGCATGGAGGGGTCTCCCAGGACGTGTTAAGGGACCTTGGAGTGGCTTCATTCTCAGTCATTACTGGTCTACAGATGATCCTCTTCCAAGACCTTGCAGGAGGCCAGCAGCCATTTTATTGGTCTCTTGGTTTTCGCCTCGCGGTTGGTTGTCTCTTGCACTTTGCCCGTGACCTGCAGCATAGCCAGGGCAGGAAGAGGATCTAGGGGGAGAGGCCACTGCATCCCTGGGAAGCTATTTCTGTCCACTGAAAAGGCCATTTAAGCAAAACATTTAATTACCTTTCTCCTCCCTGCAGCCCCTGGGAAAGTGCGAGCCCAGCCGATAATGAGCTTGGAGAAAACCCGCAGCCTGGGAGTGCAGAGATTTTCATCAGTCTGAGGAGGAGCGACCTTACCCGATCCCACCGTGAAATGGGGGCACAGGGGCACAGGGGCACAGGGGCAGATGCAAACAGGCTTCTCTTTCGTGTGGCCTCATTATCTTCCCCATCACAGTGTGAATTCCCAGAGCGTTCGAGCCCTTCTAATTCAAGGTGAAGTCCCGGCCTGCCTGTGACTCACGTCCTCCGAGATGGAGGCTACGCGGGACAGCATGGTGGGTATGAGGCTCCATTCTAATCATCTGCCCTGCCTGGCTATTGCCGGACACACGGCATAGCCAATCCACTCAGTCGTCCTGGCTTATGGTGGTTGAAACGAGGCCACTGATTTGGAGTCTCTAATATAAATTCCACGATGCGAGAAAGGTAGTTTTTGGGTAGAGAAGTAAGGAAGACAGGGTTTGTCAATGCTGAGGACCTGACCTGAGGTCAAGGAGGTGCGGGGGCGGGGGGTAGTTTTGCATTCCTGACCTTCGAGCCCCTGACTATGAAAGAGTCAGGCCAGGGAAGCCGCCTTTTTTGCAGTTGTTTGAAAAGCAACTGGGTCCTGCCTATAGAGGGACAGGCTGTCAGAGGAGAGCTGTCCTGCAGGATGAGAGAGATGCTGGCCCACGAGGAATCTAGGTGGCGGTAGGTTAGCCTTAACAGGCTCACAGGTGGACGGGATAATAGCTTCCCGCTGGAGTGACTAAGCTCTGAGGCATGCGAGTTTGGCTTCCGTCCGTGTTAAGCTCAGTGCCTTCCATGTTCTCTGTGCTCTGGCTTGCCTTGTGCAGCCCCGGGCTCTGGCCTGGGCTAGCCCAGCAGAACCTTATGACCATAGAACTAGCTTCTGTCGAAGGTCAGGGCTCAGTCTGGGAGCGGGAAGTAATTCCTACTTACGTTTTGCTTGCTGTTCGGCCCTCGAGTCTGCTCTTTGGAGCCTGGCCGAGCCTTTGCTGGCCACACTGTCACATAGCCTGTCACATAGCCTCCTGCAGGGACTCTGTGCTGTTTCCTGAATTTTGCACTGAGGTGGGTGTCCGACGGCGAGGTAAGGAGATGGGGACAGGGTTCAATGAGTCAAGTCCCTTGCTCTGCAAGCAGGAGGACCTGAGTTTGAACCCACATAAAAGGTTGGGCATCACTGCATCGGCCTACGACCCCAGCATTAGGGAGCAAACCCAAGTGGATCTTAAGAGCTCACTCACCAGCCAGCCGAGCGTCAGGTTCGGGGCGGGACTCTGCTCGGGACAATAAGGTGGAGAGAGAGCCACACAGGAAGACAGTGGACTCTGTTCTGGACTCCATATACATGTGCTCAGGGACACGCCCTCTTTCACTTCATGTATGTACTGTACACCAACACTACACACACACACACACAGACACACACACACACAAACACACACACACACACACACACACACACACACACACACACACGCTGGTAGGCGAAGTAGTAGGCAAGGAGAACCACTACACTTTCAGGGGAGTCAGATTCAGGGACTCCATTTACCGAATCATTGACAACTGGATTTTTGGGTCACAGCACTGAACACAAACAAACAAACAAACAACAACAACAACAACAACAACAAAAAACCACTTCCCCGACTGGTCTTGGGAGTCCTCTGTAAGGGGAGAAGATAGAGAAAATTGAAAAAAGAAAACAGTCAGGTGGTAGTGGTGCATGCCTCTAATCCCAGCACTCAGGAGGCAGAGACTGTGAGTTCATGGCCAGCCTGGTGTACAGAATGAGTTCCAGGACAGCTGGGGCTACCTAGAGAAACCCTATCCCAATAAAACAAAACAACAACAACAAAAACAACAACAAACAACAAAAAAACCCAAGTAAAAGCTATTCAAACGAAATCTATAAATGAATAAACATGCTGAAATAGACCTATTGCTGAACAGAGAGGACCCTGAGCAGGCACCGGGTCACAGATGGGTAGCTCGTTAGGAGGACTGGCACAGGTGTGCGAGCGCATGTGCGTGTCCGTGCGCGTGCGTGCGTGTGGAGGCCCAGGTCCACGTGGGTGTCTTCCTTGATCTCTCTCCAGCTTATTCACTGAGACAGGCTCTCTCAGTTGCGTCCAGGATCTGGCAAACTGGTTTGCTATCTCTGCCTTCCAAGTGCTAGAATTACTGGCAAGCTGCCACAAGAGGCATCTGTGGGTTTTAGGGATGTGAACTCTGGTCCACACCTCCAGCAGCATGTATTGTGTTCTTCAAGTTCCCTCTCCTCCCCTCCCCCCTCCTCTCTCTGGCTACTATACTCACTATTGTGAGCAGGAAACCGATCCTTCTAACAGTTCTTGTGAAACTGTTTCTCATGTTCGGACTTCCATTTTGCTTTATGAATTTTGAGGATCGGTCATTAGGCACACATAGGTTTACAATTTTGACTGGGAAAGAAAAAAGTAGTAGCCTGCTCACTAGTATAGGGGCGCAGTCCTATTTGGGGGCTCTCTCTGAGCAAGTTCTAGTTTCAGGACTATTCTTAGCTGCCTGGCATTGCACAAGGGCCGCCCGGGTCATAACCGAACAGGCTGCCACTGACGCAGACCTAAATCTGGGGCAGGTAGGGTTGCAACTCCCAGGAGCTGCATGAGGACATTGGGTTTCATCCGTGACCCGTGGCATGCTGCAGGCCACTAGGGCTCAGTACTGGGAGTTCCCAGGATTATGAAGACCAAGCGGGGAGCTGTCGTGACTCAGAGGAGGATGGGGGTCAGCATCCTGGGAACGCAGACTTAGTCATGGGAGCCCTGGGCAGGAGAAGCAGATGCTAAAACAGACTGCTTCTGCTAGATGAAGCCTCTTTCACCAGAGGCGAGGTTAAAGGGTCAGGAACGCACAAACAGCAGTGCCTCCTGATAGCTCTGAAGGTCCAGCCGGCTACGTTAGAGTCATGGTGTATTGAAAGGGAAACTTATCTTCCTTCCTTCCTTCCTTCCTTCCTTCCTTCCTTCCTTCCTTCCTTCCTTCCTCCTCCCCTTCTTCCTCCTCCTCCTCCTCTACTTCTTTCTCCTATTCTTCACGGTCCCAGAAGATAGGTTGCACAACCAGTCTCATTTCTCATCCTTGGGCACATACATGTCTGAGTCAACCCTCCAAAGAGGTTTGAGCCGTTCTCCCTGCTCCCCACGGATGAGTGGCCTTCTCTGGCTGCCCACACTGTGAACTTGGAGCCCTCAGAACTCCACTGTCTCCACACACCCAAGGTCACGGTGCGGGTCTCTCCTGCTAAAACCCCCACCTCACTGCTGCCTGGCTCCCTTTACTTCTCGGGAAAGACACGCCTCTCACAGAGCCCTTCTCATCACCTAATCTCTCCCCACCCACACATCTCTCCAGCACTCTGGCACAGAAGAACATCAGTTTGGCAAGCCTCATTAAAGCAGACGTCACACACTAGGACCAGTGACGTTGCCCTGGGACCCCAAATGAGAACTTGCTGGCTGCTCAAATAATCATGCCTGGTGCAGAAAAGATGAAGTGTTTAAGAGGGGAAAAGTGGCCCGTTTTAAACCTGGCAAATCACTTTAAAATGCCCCACCCACCCAGTGTCATGCTAGTATCACAGACTTTCTGTATTCCCAGAAGTAGGCCTTTTGGGGTATCTGGAGAGCGGCAGCTGTTAGGTCCCGCCCTGTGAGGCCCACACACAAACCCATGTTTGGCAGCTGTAACAGAGTCCCCACTTTATATCAGCTTTCACCCTGCAAATTCACGTGCTGTTCATGTACCATGTCCAAGTGGGGACAGCCGGTGAGACATCTATTCTTCTCTCTGTGGCGGAGGCATGGGTTCTTTTTGCTTTGTGATTTGCCGGCTTTCACGTGTGGATTCCAACAGGGTCTCAAGAACCCCTCATTCCAGCCAGCCGGGGACAGAGAGATACCCAGTGTCCTGCGGCCGTTATGTGATCCGACCTGGGGTTTGTATGTATGAATTCTGCTCATGTTTTCTTTTTTTCTTTTCTTTTTCTTTGTTTTTCGAGACAGGGTTTCTCTGTGTATCCCTGGCTGTCCTGGAGCTCACTCTGTAGACCAGGCTGGCCTCGAACTCAGAAATCCGCCTGCCTCTGCCTTCCAAGTGCTGGGATTACAGGCGTGTGACACCACGCCCGGCTGCTCATGTTTTCTTGATTCGAGTAAGGATGGTGCTGGACCTGGCCTAGCTGGACCTGGCCTGGCTGTTCCTAGCCAGGAAGCTTTTGACTAGCAATGGCTAGGTTCTTATCTCCAAAGTTCCTAAAGATGAGTGAGTTCTGCTGTTAATGTTTGCTATTTGCTTTTCTACTCTGATCTTGTTGGCTTATTGACCGGAAATGAACATCTGTAATCTCTGCCCGTGATAACATCAGGGGAGGGGTGGTCAGGGCAGCCTCCTATACAGTCCAGGCCGGTCTCAAGCTCGCTGTGTAGCTGAGAATGACCTTGAACATCTGATTCTCTTCTTCCACCTCTCAAATGCTGGGATCACTAGCATTTGCCAATAGGCCTGATTTATACGGCACTGGGGCTCTGTCTTGGGACTTCATGCATGTTAGGCTAGAACTGCATTGATGCAGTTACCAATATATCCCCAGACTTCCAACAATATGTTAGAAGGAAAAGCTGAAGAAAGGGGAAAAGAGGTTTCTAGCAATTTGTAAACTATCTTAAAACGGTAGGTTCTGTACTAAGTGCTTTAAAGGTCTGAGGCAGCCAGAGTCAGAGTCCTCCCTCTTCCCCTTCCTCCCTCCTCCCCTCCTCTCTTCCCTCCTCCCCTTCCTTCCTCTCCTCCCTCCGTTCACCAGTCTCTCCTCCTCCCTCCCCTTCCCCCTCTCCTCTTGGTTTATCACCAGGTACCTGATTCCCACTATTCACCACGTTGAACCTCATACAGCCCAAGCCCATTTCTCCCAGCTGGTGAGTCAGTTCTCACCCTTGGACAGATCGGGGAACAAATCTCAAATCCACTGCTGTTGACAACAGAGTTTCCATAACTTAACCTTCAAGGGAATGAAATTTCGTTGTAAATTTTCCTCCTTGACTCCTGACTCTTGGAGTCGGGTTTGTATTTTCTGTCCAGTGAGGGCCACATGAGGACTCAGCTGAATACGGAAAGACAAATGGTCAAGCACAGCGCCTCTGAAGCCGGCGAGGTCACCCCGCCACTCGCTGCAGCTCCTCCTCGCTCTTTTCTGTCGAGGGGAGCAGTCCACAGGGCTCTGTCACAGGCCGTGTCTGCTGGTGGAGCTGCACCTCCTCCCCCACCCTGTAGATTTCAGGAAGAGCCAACACAGCAAGAGATTCCTTCCACTCAGGCGGACATCAGAAGGGACGAGGGCAGGGAGAGAGTAGCAGCCAGACAAAGACGACATTACCCCCACATGACTGCCTGCCAAGAATTCCGGCTGCAGAAAGGCTTTGCTGAGGTTTGTATTTGTACCCGAGAGGTAAGAAGGTCTCCAACCAGCAGGAAGAACCCCATCTTATTGTGCAGTGGACTTCAACTCCATAACCTCTGGCACTTTCTATGTACCACCTCTTCCTCCAGTGTTTTCTGGGCTTGTCAGCATCTGTCTCTTCAGTTAGTACAATTTTCACTCATCAAGCTAATCAAGCAGTGCTAACCTTAGCATATCCCCCACAGCACACACACACACACACACACACACACGTGCACACACATACATACACACACACAAACATAGACCCATACAGACACAGACACCACACATAGACATACAAACACATATCATATCACACACACACACACACATCACACCACAGCACACATACCACGTAAGGAGACACATATACCACACTACACACACCCATAGACACACATACAATACCACACCACACATACAGACACATACACACACATCACACAGATATATAAACACACAAACTACATATACATAACACATAATACACCCATATTAGACACACTCACACACAGATAACCACATTATACATGCACACCTCATACAGATACCACCACACAACATGCAAATACATAGACAACTATTCCACACCTCCCCCCTTCAAATACACCAAATACACACCCATGCAGATTTTCTCCATATAACCTCACATAGAGAGATAACCAAGCACCATACACTACATATCAAACACACACACACACACACACACACACACACACACACACCACCACACACACACACACACACACACACTAAACACACCACACCACACACACACACACACACACACACACACACATGCACAATAAGCATACCACACACCACAAACAGCAAACATCCCATAAACACAGACACACATACAATATATATTGTATATGTATATGTATATATATACAAATAACCATACCACACACATAAACATATACCATAAACAGATACCATATATACACATGTCAAACACATGTACCACACACACAAAATCATAACAAACAACACTCCCCACTTATATATTCTTGCCTTTCAGACAAGGCAAGTCTGTATGTCTTGTCTTTCAGACAAGACAAGGTACATGTCTCAGGTTATGCTTGTATACATGGAGAAAGATAACTCTTTTCCAAGTTTTCCTGAACCAAGTGTATGGGAATCAATTATAATCCATAAATCTTTCTGTTCCTATAAGGCTTACTGTGTACTTAGTGCTAGTATCCTACTTTGAGCCTGTCAGAGGAAAACAAAATCCCTGTGCAATTGTGATACCTTACAGCCGTGCCCCAACAAGGATGATATTCTGGGATAAATCAGCAAAAGCCCTGGCTGTTTCTGCAGTAATCCCATAGATCAACAGAAGAAACGGCTTGAAGTGGTTGGATAAATTCTTAGAATAAGCTGGCCAAGCCTTTTAGGATTCCTTCTTGATGTCTTTATATGTCAGCCTTTCACCTAGGAGGACTGCAGAGCACCACCAAAACCAGGGTGCTGTGCTGTCGGGACAGAGCATACAGCTGCCGGGAAATGTCTTTTTTGAATCACTGTTGGGAGAAAAGTGGTCCAAAGCGGAGGAGGTATTTTAAGCAAGTTTCAACAGGGCACGCACAGTGACTGTTCCCACTGTTGAAGATATTGATGACAGCTAAGTGACCCAGCGGGCCAGGTCAGCACCCACTCGGCTAGACATTTGTTCAGTGGCCTCAGTTCCAGAGGGGAGTGCCAGCAGAGCTTCGGAGGGAGGAGTGGCCTGGCAGGCAAGGTTGGCTTGGCCAGTGAAGTCGCTGGCAGTGAGAGCCCTGGTGTGGGATTGAGTGGGATTGTGTAGGCTGGGATGAGTTCTCTGCAGGGATCGGACACCAGAGATGGAAATGAGACCAGAAGTAGGGGTAGGAGCAACAGAACCCTCTGACATCTCACAGCCAACACTTCCTTTCCGAGGCTACATCTTTCTTGCTCAGATTCTCTCTGACCATTTTCTCTTTACGTAACAAGACAATGGAGGCTATGTTCTTGATCGACAAAAGGAGATTAAGTAGCTGACAATTTTGCCCACTCAACATCCAAGACTGGGTGGTCCCATCCTTTGACCCTCTGGTGAGGATTTCTCCCACTTAGGTCATATCATGACACGGAGGCAGAAGGAAAACCGGCTTGTAGAAGCCAAAGGAGCATGCCACAACCTTGCTTCGTGACAGACCACACTGTCAAGAGCGCACGTACACACACACACACACACACACACACACACACACACACTTCCCAGTCAACTTTTTGTGGACTTTTATCTCTGGGTTTTGAATGCTACAAACAAGATCCATTAGACATTCATTCATAAATCCTTAGGAAGATTTCTGCTTGCTTTGTTGTTTTGTTGTTGTTAGGAAAATATCTAGAGATGGAAAGCCTGCGTCAATGGGTAGTTAAACACTCAAGCTTTTGGGAAATCATGAATTGTTCTTCACACGGTCATAGCTTGTTAGGATCATACACTCTGGGCATGGGACAGTCCTGATTCTTCTGTAATATCACCAACACTTGGTCATTTTTACTCTTCTATACTTTTTAAAACTTATTTTCATTGTCTGTGTATTAGTGTTTTGCCTACATGTTTGTATATACACCACACATATGGCTGATGCCTACAGAGGACTGTAGAGAGGTATTGGATCCTGTGGAACTGTAGTTACAGAAGACTGGCCGTGAGCCACCATGTGGGTGCTGGAAATGCAACTTGGGTCCTCTTAGGTGCTAAACCATCACTCCAATCCCATCTTTTACAGTTCTAACAGATGTGCTATGGTATGTTGGATCTCCCTAGTGGTTAGTGATTAATAATGTCATCTTATTAGCACAAATATTCTTGCTTTCTTGGGATAAGCATCTTTTCTCTCATGTATACTACTTCTCTTTCTTGTTTGATATGCATTCAAAATTTTCATCTACTGTTCCTAATTACCCATTACTGAGTGTTGAGGAAATTTATAAAACATATTTTGGGTACTAGTTTTGTGCTCTATGGTTGAAATACAAAGAAGATTAAGAACCAAACCTTGCAAAGGACTAAGAGCTAAAGCAGTTCCTTGGGGAAATGATGGTCCAGTGAAAGTCTTAGGGTTTAGTCAACATCCACCTAGTCTGATAAAAAAGTGGTTGCTGAACAGCTTAGAATTTTACTGGATAGAACAAAATCTGATGAAACATAGACGTTAGCCTTTAGGTGGATTTTTGGGATATTATGCACCAAATCACAGCAATATAAATGTTGTCTTTTGACCCTGCCAAATAAGAACAAGGTTGCCATGCTTCAGATCACTCCATCCTCCAAGCCATAATTTCTTTGAACTCATGTCTTCATCAGTGCATCTGTTCTTGACATGAGTAAATTAGTTAAAATATACTGACTAGTAGAATCCATGGTCCATAATAACAAATCAAATCAGATAGTGGCTGTGGGACACCCATGCCCATGTTTTATTTCCCACAGCTTTGGTGGCCCACAGTCAACAGCCGTCAGAAAAGACTCTATGGAGATTTCAGAAACAAATAACTCCTAAGGTAAAACTGCACACTGTTCAGAGAAGGCTGGGGAGAACCCATAATGCACCGCTCCTTCCTGCTCAGGCTTGAGTCCATCCTCTCTCTTAGTCTCCCAAATGAGTGGGCATATATCTCCACAGGGGAGTGACATTCTGTCTCTATTAACCTGCAGGAGCAGGTCTGTGTATCCATGTGTATCACAACCCAAGACCCCATGCATGTCTGATGATCATATTGACTTACACACATACACACACGCACACATGTATACACGTGCCGCATGTGCGTGCATGTGAGATGAAGTTACACCAGCCACAGTTGGAGACTAGCTACAAATCTCAAAGGAAGACTGAATAACAATAAAAGCATGTTATAATTAAGTTGCCAGCATCAGTACTTTTTTTTTTTTTTTTAACATTGGGGTCATTCGTAAGAAAAACTAAGGCTACTTAAATTTGAGCATTTCAATATCATTATAGTCGATCTGAAAGCTGAGATGTCTCCTGGGAGACTCAGGAACTCAGAGGACACAGAGTGTAAACACACTGTACCGAGGGTCGACTCATGCCTGAGCAGAAGGAAGCTCTGTAAGTTCTCCCCATCCTTCTCAGAACAGTGTGCAGTTTCATCTTAGGAGTTGTTTGCTCCTGAAATCTCCGAAGAATCTTTCCTGACTGCTGTTGACTGTGGGTCACCGAAGCTGTAGGAAGCGAAACATGGGTCAGGGAACTATCGGATTTGATTTGTTATCATGGGCCACGGATTCTGCTAGTCAGTACAGTTTTCACTAATTACTCATGTCAAGAGCAGATGTACAGATGAGGGTGTGAATTCAAAGAGATCAACTCTTGTATCCATGGCCACAAAGCCAGGTAAAAGCAGGAGGCAGTCTGAACTAGCTGATTACTAAAATCCCAGGTCCACAGACCCTGTTCCAGTCTGCTTCCACAGCCTGCTCTGCCGGGATGTAACAGCAAGCCACCCTCTACTGCTCAGAAGGGCTTGAGAAACTCCCTACCTCTTTAACTTTACGCTTCGGCATGCTTCACTTGAGTTTTCAGTCAAAAGCCTGCCCCGGATTTCACAAAACAAAAGGCCACTTTCATGAACTGACTGTTGGCAACTGGAAAACACTCCAGCTTCCCACTGAGCCCAGCCTGTCGTCAGGGCTCAATTGTGGACACTCCAGTGCCAGCCCCACACCAAAAACACTTTCAGTCACAGCAAACAAGGGCGCAGAAAAGAGAAGGCTTCTTTTTTTTCTTGCCGTTCCAGATCAGATAACGCTGCCCCGATTAGTTCCTCTACTGAGAATTCACACCACATGTGCCCACATGCCAGGCTTTTGCTACCAAGCCACCACCTATATTGCTTCCTGCAGAGCCACTAATATTCTGTCTCATGCTTTCCCTTCTCCACCTCTCTTTCCGGTTCCTTCCCTTGAAGTAGTACAAATGCTTGCAAAGAAAATGTGTCAACAGGTGAAATTTATAGGCGTTTCTGGCCCATTCAGAAACATGAACTGCAGGCATCCCCAAAGGAAAGATAGCATCCCTCCCCCACACAGTGCTCTCTAACACGCCTGACTCGTTCACAGTGGAGCTGGCTAAAGAAACCAGTTATCTTTTTTTTTTTAATATAAAAAAATCAAAGTGTGGGGCTCCCGTTTGGGAGGGGCACTTTGATGGATGTCTGTTGGGATTATTTAGTTGCAGCCATGGGAGAAAAAAAACCCAACCCAAACTGGCTTAGTCACAAAAGGGATTTGTTGACTCACAGAAGCTGAGAGGAGCAGGTGAGCTCTGGCTCTGCGCATCAGTGCCACCTGGTCATTTTTGTGTTGTGTCAAAGCCTTCAATTGTGTTGGCATGGAATCTTACGTGCACCAAAGGGGTCTCTTGAGAGCCAGGGCATTGTCTTACGGTTAGTCTCAATTGCCTTCTTTCTGGTCACGTAGTAAAGAATGTCCCTGAGTCTTACTGATGTGACCTCTGTTCTTTATGGTTTATGCTGATGACTGAGACCTGGGGTACAAGACCTTGGGGCTAGGTGTGGAGACAGTTTAATGGCACTCCATGACAACTAGGAGGACTCTGACCGTGAAAATCTAGGACATGCTAGGAACCCCTCAGTTAAGGATGACGGAGACAGGTGTGTACCAGGAGCTCAGTCGTGAGCCGGCCTGGCAGAGAGAGTGAGCTGCCCATTGAGTGAGGGACCTTCTCAAGGAAATAGGGGGAGTGGGACTGAAAGGCACCAAATGCATAAAGCTCACAGCATGTACACACACACACACACACACACACACACACACATGTGCACGCGCGTGGAATAAATAAAGCAAGCAAGAAACAAAGAAAGAAAAAAATGATAAAAACCTTAAAACTATGGAAGACTTTAATAGTATTTTGATGGCATTTTGGTCCCCAGACCTAAAGAAGTGACTTATCACATCCTTGCGTTTGGTCGTGCTCTTTGTCCATTTGTCCTTCTAAATTAACGTCTGTGACCAGGTCGCTTATTTCTACTGCAAAGTTTTGATCCAAATGTTCACCCTTTGAACCAGTGACCAATTGTTCTGGCTTCATGCTTCCTTTCTGAACACATCTCACTGTTTATTGTGTGTCAGACGCTCTGCTAAGTCCATGACTTCATGTACTCCTCATTCCTCATCAATGACACAGAGGTTATTCTTAGTGCCATTGTTTCAAGGGTGAAACCTAGACCTAAAAATGTTTAGACATGTGACTCACGTTCTCACAGTTAGAACCAGAGGTCTTAAAGTCCTTACAACACAAATGAGACAAGGGCTTTCCGCTGTTCACCCCAGAAAAGCACAGGAAGGCCTACCTATAAATAGTCTGCTCAATGTTATATTGTCCATGGTATCGAGCTAAGTAAGGGAAAGTCGGGAAGCAGGATAGAGAGAGCAGTCATTTCTCTGACTGAGGTGCTGGTAAAGTCAGTGTTGAAGTCCCTGGAGCGGGCTGAGCTAAGGTCCATGAGAAGGTGGATGGTGTGTGTTGACCACGCATCCCAAGGACTGGCCTGTGTGAGCTGAGTGTACATTCCAGAGACCGGTATGTCAGTCAGGGATACATAGTAAAGCCCTGTCTCCAGAAGGAGAAGGAAGAGGGGGAGGGGAAGGGGGAGGAGGGGGGAGGAGGAGGAGCAGAGGAGGAGGGAAAGGAAAGGAAAGGAAAAGGAGAGAAGAGAAGAGAAGAGAAGAGAAGAGAAGAGAAGAGAAGAGAAGAGAAGAGAAGAGAAGAGAAGAGAAGAACAGAACATTTCTATTCCAACTGTGATTGAGGAGGAAAAAGTGTTTAACTCAGCTAATCCATGGTGGGGAATGGAATGACCAAACACAACAGAGCTGAGACAAAGTGCCAGACGTAGTTTTGATTCTATTTATTGATGATCACATTACTACATCACTAATTTTATTACTATGTTGCTCCTATTAATTTTAATTTATTGAACCAAATGAATTAAAATACTTCAATCTTGCTTTTATTTTAACCAAAGCAAAGTTCATTTTACAAATACCAGAGCAGCAGGTGAGCTTTTTAGCCAGCTAAGGAGCTGTGGCAAGAGAGTAGAGAGGTAGAGAGATGGCGCAGTGATTGAGAGTGTGGACTCGTCATGCAGAGGACCCAAGTTTGCTTCTGAGCATCCAGAGCGTGGACTGTTGCCGTAACAGACCTGCCTGCGTTGTACCGGGAGGGTTGTGCGGTTTGGAACTCTGAGCTAGTAATGCTGTCGGGTGGTCAGAGGTCTGTGGGCTGCTCTGTGGGGAAGACAAGAGTAGCAGACTGGGTGAAGATGGTGGAGACCTGGCTCAGCGAGCTTCCGAGGGAAGCAAAGACTCTTGTGGTCAGCTGGAGTTGAAGACTTGGCTGTGACTAATGAGAGGCCAGAACCTCTGAAGTAAAACCTTTGTTTTGTTGGGACAATTGATACTCATCACCAGGGGATTAAGAATCAGTCATGAGAGGTAACCCAGTCTCAAAAGAATACGCATGGTATGCACTCACTGATAAGTGGATATTAGCCTAGAATCTTGGGACACCAAAGACACAATTCACATACCAAATGATGTCTGACAAGAAGAAAGGAGTGGACCCTGGTGCTGGAAAGGATCAAAGCATCAGTGTAGGGGAATACCAGAACAGGGAAGTGGGAAGGGGTGGATGGGGGAACGGGGGAGGGAAAAGGACATGTGGGACCTTTGGGGGGTGGGGAACCAGAAAAAGGGAAATGAAATGTAAATATAGAATATATCCAATAAAAAATTTTAAAAAAAAAGAAAAGATCAAGCTGGGTGTGGGGCATACATTTTCAATCACAGCACTTGGGAAGAGCAGAGGCAGGACTTCAAGACCAACCTGATCAACAAATCAAGCTCCAGGACAGCTAGGGCTACCGAGAGAAACCCTGCCTCAAACAAACAAGCAAACAGAAACATCCCTGAGGCAAAATCTTCCTGAGAACTTACTCAAGGTCAGCATTCAGAAGCTGTGATCTAGAAGGAGCTAAGGCTTTACCTTGTCCTGGCAGCCAGAGTTGATAATGTATAAGAATCACCCAGATGGTATTTTGAAGGCATGGCAGGGTCATGGAGAGTAACTAAGGCTTGCTACTGGGAAAGGCTGGGAAAAGCCATTGCTGAAGAAGGCATACCTTCTGTTGCAGCATAAGGTCCCGGCCTGAAGGTGTCATGCAGAGAAGTTGAGACTTGGCACCTTGTGGCAAGATCAGAGTTTTAAAAGAAAGCCCAGGCCATGTGTAAGAGTGCAGTCTTAGTTGTGGAGATCCCAGTACATTGGAAATCAGGACTATGGGATGACAACTATCACCACCAAGAACAGCAGGCGCTGTGGTGTGGAGCCAGCATGGCCCTACGAAATGTGCCTATGTGTGCTGTGACAAGCTCTTTGGAACCTAAAAGGTCATGACTTCTAGAATTCTAACACAGATCTTTACACTATTGGACTTCAGTTCTTCTTTGGTCTGATTAAGACTGTACCCTAATTATTCCTTCTTGGAATAAAAAGTATTTATTAAGTAGTTTTGCTTTTTTTTTTTTTTTTTTTTTTTTTTTTTTTACAAGAGCCCAGAGTTGAGAGACTTCAGCGATTTGGAGAGACTGGATATTTTAGAGGGACTGGGTGTTTTAGAGAGGCTCGAACTTTGAAAAAAAAGCCTGAATGCTTTAAATAGCCTGAACCTTTAAAAGGTTTAATTTTTTTTTTTAAAGACTATGGAAGTTTCAAAAGTTGGACTGTTTTATATCATGGTGTTGATATTAATATGTGATTTTGTGGATGAACAATAAAGGAAAGGTTATAGTTTAATAAGTAACATGTTTTTGTGGCAAGTTGACATGGGATTGGTTTTACTGGTTGTTTCTGTCAAGTTAACACAAACCTAGACAACCAGGATGAAGGAAGTTGTGATGGAGGAAATGCCTCCATGAGATGGGATGTAGGCAAATCTGGGGGGGGGGTTGTTGTTAAAGGGACTCACCAGAGGTGACACTCAGACACAGTTTACAGGCAACTGAGTCTTCATTCCTATCCGATGGAACACTACTGGGGTATTAGGAACCCAAGTGTATCGACGAATATTTAGAGGAAGGGGCTTTTAAAGAAACAAACAAACAAACAAAAAACAAAAAAATCCAAAAAACAAACAAAAAAAACCCACACACATTCTAGTATCTATCTCAGAAGCTGTGGGTGAAGGTTTTGTGCAAGCAAGCAATTTAGCAGAAGCTAAGTTATCTAGGGCATCTTGAATAGAGTTGGGTAGTTTTCCACCCGCTCTTCCATCAAGGCGATCAAATTTTAGTTAAAGCTAAAATGGCGCCAGCAACTCTGTAAGCTGGAGGAAGCGCTGCATTGCCTGCCCTGGCACACTGTCCTGGTGAGTGACAGATGTGGAGCCAGTTGTGGTGGGCACACCTTTAATCTCAGCACTCAGGAGGCAGAGGCAGGCAGGTCTTTGTGAGTTCAAGGCCAACTTGGTCTACAAAGAGAGTTCCAGGACAGTCAAGGCTACACAAAGAAACCTGTCTGAAAAACCCAAAATAAATAGATAGATAGATAGATAGATAGATAGATAGATAGATAGATACTACTACTGGTTATTATTATTGTTGTTGTTGTTGCTGCTGCTGCTGCTATTGTTGTTATTATTGATGTGGGAAGACCCAGCCCACTTTGGGTGGTACCACCACTGACGGGGGGGATCCCAGATACTATAAGAAAGCAAGCTGAGCAAGCTGTGAGAAGCAAGATGGCCAGCAACCCTCACTTCCCACAGCCGCTGCATCAGCTCCTGACTCTCCATTCCTGCCTTGAGGTCCTGCCCCATGTCCCTCAGTGATGGAAGTCAGGGATAAAGTCTATCTTTTCCTCCCTTAATTACTTTTGGTCATGGCGGTTTTACAACAGCGGTAGGAATGGATACATTATTCTCCATCGGGAAACGAGCCAATTCAAGGCAGATTCGAGTATATCAAGGCAGGCTGATTGGGGAGTGTGTTCACTGCTCCCAAGGAAGTAAGTAGGGAAGTTGCCATGGGGAGAGAGACAGAGGGGAGGGGGGAGAGAAGGAGAGAGGGAGCTTGTGCTGGGAGAGAGAGAGAGAGAGAGAGAGAGAGAGAGAGAGAGAGAGAGAGAGATGTTTGGATCATATAGGAAAGAACCCCTGGGGCAAGCCCAGCCCCTGGACTGAAAAGTTCAGAGTAGAGGGATAAGTATGCCCGGTAGGGACTGAGGGATGCTGGGAGAACCTAGAGGCCAGGTCCACTTTAGTATGTTAAATATGAACCTCGGTTCCTTGTCCCAGGTCTGAAACCCTACAAGGAACAACACTAAAGATACTAAGAGAGTTTAAAGTCACAGTCGGCCAGTGCCCTCCCGCCTCCTAGCCTCTGATGAGGATATACTTTTATCGCTCTGTAGACAACCCTTTGCAGAAATAAATTTCATTATAATTTTATATTATTTCCTCAGATTACCCGGCCAAAGGGCTACTCATAGACGGAAACTCCCCCTTTCCCTAGAGACCTCGAGGAAGGACTCTTCACTCTGCCTCTAGGGCCTGACCTCTGCTCAGAACCCACCGCTGGTTGTCCGAAATGACTCTTTTAATAAATTTCCTACCCAAAACCCTAACCAGCCTCAGGGTCTCTCTTGAATCCCAGACTAGAAACTTTTCAGCAGAAAGTGCAGACGGCTGCAAAGGTGGCCCCTTGGCCCTTTTATAAGGCCACCGACTCCACCCATGACACACGGGGGCGGTTTTGTGACCTAATGATCTCACGGAGGAGGCCCCACACCTTAATTGCTCAGGGGATGTGGTTTTGACATATATATTTTGGAGGAACACTGACTTTCAGGCCAGAAGATAACTAAATATCTCACGGGTAATATGGATATGCACGTGCAACACAGGGCAAAGGCTACGGAAGGAAACTGGGCAGAAACAGAGGTGGTTTTGTATTATATCCTCGGCACCACCTTATTACTTTATAACATGCAGGTGCTATTCGCTGGCTATTGATAAAAGGCCTAGCGATTAGATGCTGACAGATCTAAGGGCTTTCTTTCCTCTTGTCCCTGCTCCTGCCCTCACCCCTTGTCTGTTAGCTCCTGTGCCTGTGCTATTCTCAGCCCTTCTTCTCTCATGGTTATCCCTCCCCCTCCACAAGCCTTCCTGTGCGAGCACTGTTATCCAGAGGGCCTGCAGAAGGACAGCATCCTCTCCCAGAAATATACGTAGAGTCGGCTCTACAGAGTGTCAGTGTATGTTAGTGCGAAAGAACTCTCATTTCAGTTTAGAAAAAAAACAAAGAAAGAAATGCCAATGGCACTTTACGGGGCAGAGTCTAAACAGTAGAGTTGGGACTTGCCCTGGCCATATGCACAGATCGGTCAGGAAGATTCCATAATCACTGTGCCCACCTGTAGTTGCTCCGCTAAAGCAGGTCTGATGGCTTAACCAGCCCTGGTGACAAACACGAACTTCAGGACATTGGTCTAGTTCTTCAACACACACCAGGCACCTGCTGTACGCATGGTCAGAAGTGAGGCGTGGTAAAGGCAGGCCGCGATGGTCATCCTCCCAAGGGATGTGCGGGAGAGTGAGGGCGTACTGTGGGGAGAAAGTGCCCTCCCGCCTCCTAGCCTCTGCTGAGGGTATACTTTCATCGCCCTGTAGACAATCCTTTGCAGAAATAAATTTCATTATAATTTTATATTATTTCCTCAGATTACCCATGAGACCATTCGCTCCATGATGGCAGATACTTCTTCTGTTTGTTTGGTCTCTTTTCTACAGTTTCTCCAACACAGTTCTTGGCCCAAAAATGTACTCAGCATATGAGTGGAATGAATGATCACTAAATTATATGTATATGCAAATACTTATATGTACAGGCTATATCTACACAAACACACACAAAATCCACTAGCGTAACTGGTATCATTTAATAGAAGCTACCACTTCGGAACCAACGGCTATTTCAAGGCCTGGTCATGATGTAAACATGACTGGCATTTCAGTGCTTAGGTAGCTGCGTGGCCGGTCACCCTGACCTTCGCAGAGGATACCTGAGTCCTCTCACAGCGCAGGGTCCAACCTCCCACACCAACAGGCAGCCCTTGGACTTCCAGAACGCTCCGGTCCAACTGTGCTCTGACCTTTGGTGCTGCTCAGCCCACCGACTTGGCTAAACCTCATCACTCCGCCGAAGACCTTGTCTCCGTAGCTGCTTCCGTATTGCCCCACGGACCTCACCTCCTGAGTCACCGAGAAAAATCAGGTCGTTCATCAGCGTGTCTTCTGGTAACCTCCTGCTTGCTCTGCACTTAGCTACATCACACCAGGCTTCTAGCTGGGGAAGAAAGACCGGCCCAAGCCCCGTCGGGGTCTCTTCTATTACCTCCTGCCCCCTTCGCCCCACATCCCTCTCAAGAGACTCCCTAATTCCTTAATTCGACTCGCACTAAGGACACCCCATGGGGCACCTTTCTCTACCATTACTTTCCCTGTGGTCCCTTAACAGTCTGCTGGTCCGTCTCCTCTTCATTCCATTTCCGGATTCCCCCTCCTATGGTGTGCACACCAGTCACTCCTTTGAAACGGAGCTGGGTACCACTCACGCTGTGCGGGGGAGCTGAATGCCATCTACTTTGCAAGGCTGGAGAGCCAGTCCTTTTACTTTGGGGTAATTTTCAAAAAAAAAAAAAATCGCATCAGGAGGAGAGTGGACAGGACCGTGTTAAGGGCTTTTGCCTTCCTCTCTCCCCTCCCTCTGCTTTCTTCGTTTGTACACTGAAGTATTCACACGCTGCACATAACAGGAGGCAGGACACAGTGTAGCAACAGCTGGGCCCCCCCTGGGGTCACTGCTCTCTTCCGTAGTTCAAGGCCACGTCCCCGCCCTCCGGGCGTTCTCTTGCACGGTGACCTCTGTGTAGCCGGAGTCAGCATTTGCTCCGTCCTTTCCTGTCCTTTGACTGTCCTGCGTGCACTGGGTTTCATAACCACCCCCAGTCCCCAGCTTCTCAGTACCGGGACTCCCTTCCACCCCGCTTTGGCTGCCTCCTGCGCTGCTACCTGGGAGTGCTGTGCCCTAGGGCGCTCTCACCCCTGCCTCCCACTCCTCTCCAGCATCACGGCTTTCTCTGGCCACTTGTTATCACATATATGTGCCCTTGGTGCTCGTCCTTCTCACCGTGCATGCGATCCCTGACTTGTATTAGTGTCACCCTGTAGGTTTCCCAGAGCAGTTGTGTCTGAGACATCCAGGCCTCCAAGGCTTTATTCCAAGTTGGAGTACACCTTGATTTTACTAAATTGGTAGGTTTGGTTTTGCTTTGGTTTGTTGCCATAGCTGTTTCTGAGACTCATCCTCCTGTGATGAGATTGTTTTTTTTTTTCAACACATCTTCTCGGGGCTTTAAGGATCTCAGGCTGTTTTCATGGTCTTCAGTCCTTTGGTTGATGAGGCAAGCAGGCTCTTCTCAGATCCAGAGGCCTGAAGGGGGTCCCCGCGGGGGTGGGGGGGAGGGGGTGTCGGTGAGGGGCGTCCCAGCACCGCATCTCCTTTGATGTCATCAGATGGCGTCACCACTCTCCCGAGGCCTTCAGAGAGCTTGCTCCCATCTAGCCAGTTGCTACCTGTGCTCAGAGAGCCAAGCTCGCACTCCAACTGTAACCATTTTTTTTTTTTTGTCTGTTCCGGAAGAGCCCGCCCTCTTTGATTGGCAGCTCCTTCCTCCCGCGGACCTCCCTCACCTGCTACTTCCGTTATCACCACCCTCGCTTCCTCTTTTGCAGCCAAAGTACTGTCTGCCCCCCCTCCCTACCCTTAAAGACTCTCAGACAGCACTTCAGCCCCACCTAAGGCAGGGCCCTTCTCTCAGGTCTCCTGGCATTTCTGTGAACATCTTTCGGCACTACAGAGCAGTGTGCAGCAGTTTAGGGGTTCACGGAGAAAATGCCTTTGGGGGTGCTCTTTGTGTGTGTGTGGGACACTCCCAACTCTTGCCTACTCGGCTCCACGGTTCTGTGATATTTTCTCGGCTTTTATTATGGTCATACAGTGTTGCTGATGTTGTCTCTTCACGTATATCTATAGGCGGATAGTTCCAGTCTTAGGATAATCCAACTTAAAAAATGTAACGTGGTATAAAATGTCAGATATTCAGTGGAGATTGTGCATGAGATCTGCTTTTTCCAGCATGGTATGTGCTGTAAGAAACACCGGGTAAAGTGAATGAGCTGGAGCCCGGCGCCGGCCCCCAGATCACAAGGATTGCCCAGGGATCCTCTTCTAGGTGGGCCACCGGTGGTCCATGGGTGGGTGTAGGAAATGCACTTTCAACTACTGTGGCTTCATTCAGCACCGGCACTGTTGTTGCTTGGGTATCTGGGTACGTAGACTTTGATTTTAATGTCCATGTTCAAGGTTTGCACACAGGTATTGACTACAAATCTACTTTGGCAGTGTGGTTCCTCTGTGGTGCATTTTTGGGTTTAACTTCACAAGGAAATAACAAATTCTCCCCCAGTATTCTCTCCTGTCCAGGTGACAGAGGAGAGCCACTCAAAGGAAGGGTAAATGTGTGGTGGAAGGCGTCTGAATGACACACCCAGGTGAGAGTCCACTGGACCGCCTGTTTCCACTCTCCTAAAAGGAAGCCTAGCACGATGACCTGTTCGCCCCACGTCTCCCTCTCTCCTCTCTGGTTTCCTTGGCCGGGCTGTTGCTCTTGGCCCCTCCCCGGAGCTTGTGTTCATCGACTGTCACTGAAACAAGTACCAGGAGAAGCAAGGTTCTGAGAGAGAAGGATTCGCGCGGCTCACGCTTGTGTGCTGTTTGCTGGCCCCTGTTTAACCGTAGCTGGCTGGACCAAAGGCATTCACACATTCACGCTGTAGCTGGGAAGCGACAGAGCTGGACTGGGGTCCTAGTGTCTCCTCCAAGACCAATCTTCCAGTGGCCAGAAGGTGTCCTACTAGACCCAGCATCTTAAGGGCTGTACCATCTTTCTGTTCCCAATCTGGGAACCAAGCTTCAACACAGGCCTTGGGGGGTACAAAGGACGCGTCTATCAATGATATTTCTATTTAGCATCCATCCTGTGCTCCCTCTCTGCCTTTCTTTCTTCTTTCTATTTAAATGATTAAAAATGCATCCAGGGTGTTCCGATCATGATTTCCTCTTCTGTTCCCTCTCACATCCTCCCCTCCTCCTCGCCGCCCATACAGCGCTCTCTTTACAAAACAAATATGCAAATGAAAAAGCAACAAATCAGAATAAATAAATAAACAGCAAAAAAAAAACCCACACAGGAAACAGACATACACACACAACCCATAAAAACACAAAATCATAATATATAAGCAAAGCACCATGAGAGGAAAATTCTACAGAACCACCAGGGAGTTAATTTTATGTTGGCCCTCTACTGTCTACTGCTGTGCATGAGGCATACTGATGTGTTTACAGAAAGATAAAGAACCAGAGGTCATGTTTTAAGGACGGATGTGTGGGGAGGTATGGGGGAGAGGGAGTGTCTCAGGGGGCTCATGTGGAGGCAGCCCTTCCCCCTGAGGGACCAGACACAAGATGGCTTAGTATAGACTAGAATAGAGTTCATTTAGAGGCAGAGAAAAGGAGAGAGAGAGAGAGAGAGAGAGAGAGAGAGAGAGAGAGAGAGAGAAGAAGAAGGAGGAGGAGGAGAAGGAGAAGGAGAAGGAGAAGAAGAAGAAGAAGGAAGAAGAAGAAGAAGAAGAAGAAGAAGAAGAAGAAGAAGAAGAAGAAGAAGAAGAAGAAGAAAAAGAAAGAGAATAGAGGCCAGCCATGAGCATGTGTCGAGAGGGGGGAAGGGAATGGGGAAAGAGGGGGAGCAAGAGGGCAAGAAAGCAAAAGAGCAAGAGAGAGGAGGAGGCAAGCACCCCCCTTTATAGTGGGTCAGGCCTACCTGGCTGTTGCCAGGGAACTGTGGGATGGAGCACACCTGGCTGTTGCCAGGTAACTGTGGGGCGGAGCTTAAACAGAATGCTAACACCTACTCATTAGTGTGGTTAATACACTCAGGTGAAACTCCACTGGAGAAAATGGATTCTTCCTTTTCAAGTGGTTGTCAATTGGTGATGGCTAGGGAAGGGAGATCTTGTCCATATTCCTCTCTCAGGGCTGGGGCACCATCGTGCTTGGCCTGTGCAGGCCCTGGGCATGCTGCCACACACAGCCTCTGAGCGTTCGTGCGAGCATCGGTCCTGTCGCGAGTGGAAGACACTGCTTCCTTGGTGTCATCCGTCCTCTCTGTCTTTGAGAATCTCTTAGCCTCCTCTGCTTTTCTTCTTTTACAATTATCTATTCCTATGATTTAAACTCTCTTCTGGAGGGGCTGAACTCCAGACTCAGGCTCCTTTAGCATAACATACTAAAAGTAAAAATGTTTCTTTGATCATTTTTAAGCCCCTCTGCTTGATCTCTTGGCTTATAATGTTTAACATTATACTTATTCTTACACTGGAGAGCTATGTTTCAATTTTTCCTTGTCATATATGCCAATGGTCCATTCTGGTGTAATATTTAGCATAGTAAATGACGTTATTACAGATGTGCTCCCGAAACAACCGAACTTGATTTAGTTGGGATGTCTAATTTACTTAAGAGGAGAGGTAAACCAGAGAAATACATTTTTATCTCTGTGACAAATTATACTAATGAAACCCCAATTTGGAGAATTAAGGTTAATAACACAGACCTAAGCACAGTTAACAGCCAGGCCCGCTGCCTTGCACTTAGAGCACAGAAAGGGCTTGCTGAGAGCACTTGTGCAGCGGAATAAAATCGCTCTTCCAGCTCATACCTTCGGAAACGTAAAATGACACGCCACACCGTAAGTACAGGCTTGCCAGCGAGCAGACCACTTCCCAACAGCTCTTATCTACAGCTCCCACTGTCCAGGCTAGGAACATCAAGCTCAGTGAGATGGATTAGTGCATTGCAACTGACACACCCAGGCTTCTCTGTGTGCAAGTCTGTACTCTTTGGGGAGGGCAGTATCGGGCTATCATTACACACTAGGACTCCGTAGTTTTAGTACTTCCCCTTAGTAGAGTTCCTTGGCCTGACCGGAATATTTTGTGTCTTTATGATAAGGGATGAGAGTAGTTCTTTCTTATTAAATCTCATCTTAAAAAATCCTGTCTTTTATTTTGTCCTTTGTGAGTTGCGGAATACCTATGTATAATTAAGTCTGTTTCACACACATTATATTTCTTCTGCCTTAAAATTTCTTCAGAAAAGGATCTTGACTATCTGTATTGCTCTATATCTGTGGAAATTAACGTACTCTGTAGAGTAAAATATGACAAGATTTAGGGCCAAATCTGCTGTGGACTGTCGGGTTTCTTTTCATTGGCTTTTTATATATATATATATATAGCTTCCAAGACTATGACTCCATTTGAAACACAATGCAATGACATATTTGTAAGGACACTAACAACTGCTGGCTGAGACTTCCTCCTCCAAAGTAGGAAATGATGCTTCATCCATTAAGCACTATACACAGCTTGAGTGTTCCCAGACAGGTACAATTATCTTATATAGAGTCTGCCTGGGAGATTCCAACTGTCTACTACCGAGTTTGGCATAAAAATCATAATTAAAATGAATAGTGAGATCATGCCCCTCTTTCTGTTAACATATGAGCCCTGGGAGGCAGAAAACCCATACCATGTCTTTACTCCTGTCTGCTCTTACCGTGATCTGGGCTTAAGCCTGGAATTATCCTCCTCTTGGCATCATGTTACGACCAAGTCATGTATCTTGTTCTGCCCTGACTCCTTCATCTTGAAAATGGTGCTAGTGGTGGCAGTGTGTTTGGGAAGGATAATTAGACGAGGCTAGCCATCTTCCAGGCTATTTGTGAAAATATAATGTGTATAAAGTGTCCGCCCCTAATGTGTCTGACAAATTATCCAACGTTGAGTGTGTAAGTACCATGGGAGTCCAGAAAGGAAAAAAAAAAAGATTTCCAGGTTGGCTGTTCACCAAGGAACACCTGGAGAGACTGTATGGTCTTAGAGCATCTGGGTGGCAGCACATATTTGAAATGGAAAGCACCACCCCCACCCCCAGATGGTCTCTGCCTCCACCTACCGAAGCGACGACATCCACACTTCCCATGTAATCTTTACTCACACCTCTTACAAAGACAGCACGCCACCCTGACCCCGGCAGCCGAGCTGGGCTTCCCAGAAGTCTTCCAGCTCCAGGAGTGGGAGGCACCGAGGCCTGCTCAAGGGGAACGGGGTGAATTGATGCCAGACGGTGGCAGGTGGCTATTTTCGCTTAGCAGTTAGTGGCAAATGAAAGAGGTGTGTGGGCATCTTTCTCCCCAGAGGCCATTCGTTTCTCTCCAGCCGAAAGAGCAATGGGCTGATCTGAGGCAGGACCAAAAGTTCAAAGGAATGACGACAGCCCAGCCCAGTGCCCCTGAGTTTCTCTGAATGACAAGGCATAAGCACCATCAGTGTTGAGGAGGTTCTGCCGCCTGTGAAGGCCGAAGGGGACACTTGGGGCTGAGCTCGGAGGGGACAGTGGCGTCGCTCAAATGTGCACAGGTCTGGACTGACGTGAAGTGGCTCTCGGACTGCTCATGTCTTCTTAATCTTCAACCAGGACTGAGACGAGTCTCCCCGACACAGGTAAAGGACGCGTCTGACTGTACGCCCCCAACTCACGATCGTCTGGTAAACAGGGCCCATGAGCCTCCTGACTGCAGTGCAGGGCAGCGAGCCAGGCCTTCCCTAAAGGCCCCCCTCCTCACCCCCACCTTTGCATCAGTATTAATTCAGGCTCAGTCCACCTTTGTCCTCACGCTCCCTCTCCCACGTCCTTCTTTGTCGCCTACACCTTCCGACTCCTGCCCAACTAAATCAAACCATCAACAGGACTTTTATCTACCAGAAGTTCAGTGCTGTGGCACATAGTGAGCCGGGGACACTGACCCTTCGTCCTACGTTGAGCTCTAAAGCAGAACATCACTATTGCTACTGATGTCCCTGCATCAACTCACTTGTGGTGATTCAAGGAAAGGAACCTCACCCGACTCCAGTGTTATCATATTTTCACAAGAGTCAGGACTGTCCATTTCTTTCTTTCATTCATTTATTCTCTTTGTTTGAGCCGATTTATAACCTTGGGCTGTTTTTATTTTTATTTTTTCACTAGTTCCCTGGCATGGGGAAAATGGTTCATGCTGGGTGGGGACTACTTGCTCTGCCTTTGCCTTTCCTTGGGGAGTCAGATACCCCACAAGAAAGGGCTAAGACCGCAGCATGCCTTTTGCCGGTGCCCAGCGGCCTGTAATCCCCCTCAGCGTCTGCGCCTCCTTTTCCCGGCGATCTAACCTATCAGCATGTGCTCTTCCGCCCCGCTGCCAGGATCAAAAGTCGGCAGAGATGGTTCAGGCGCCATGTCTATTATGAAATAATTGTCCTATCTGCATGATAATGCGCACATAGATTTCGGCTGAATTATCTACATCCTAAGTACTCATTCATGCTCCGGAGAAGGTGATGAATGCGCCAGATGCTTACATGTGGTGAGATCACGAAGAGGGACGGAGCGGGGCACCTTGCCAACTGTTTGGGTAGCTCTTTGTCAGGAGAACGAGCCACGCCTGCAGCCCCGGCTGTCCCATCCCTGATACTGCTTTTAATATGTTCCATTGGAAAGAGGCCAAGGGCCCTACACCAAAATTCAGTCCACTTCCCCCTCCACTGACAGTGGTCTATTCTACACTGCTTTTCCCTCTCTACCATTACAGGCAACCTGCATCTCCCTTGGTGTGATATCATGCTTTGTTTGAAAGCAAGGACACTACACTATTTTATATTATTTGATTCTTGAAATGTTTTATGGTGCCTGGGGAAAGCCTTCACCTGCAGACAAGGTGATCTGCTCTTCTTGCAATCTCCACCATTAAACTAGTCCCAGGCTCTCATCAGCTCAGTGCGGGGGCTGAAGGCTTCACCAACGCATCACGTTCACAACTGACGCCGGAAGGGAGGAGAGAGGGAGAGGGCATGCTCTGTGGTGGACGGGACCACAGAACGCAGGGTTGGGGTGAGCAGAGCCGGGGCCACACTGGAGCCATCTGCTAGGATCTGAGGGAGTTCAGTGGGCCGGCCGCTCTGCGAGCTTGCGATGCGACGCGAGAACTGTTTCTTTGCCACGCGGTGGGCAGGACGGCGCCCTAACTCCTTGGGGTAGCTTTTGTTGTTCTTACGGATGGTCTGAACTGACCTTGCCTCTCCCGCTGTCCTATTGTCTTAATAAGTAGTAGTGGAGCTGGGGAACCCTCAGGGAGGGCTGATCTAAAGTAAGCAGAAGCCCAGGGCGGCTTCTCCAAGACAGTCTCCAAGGTGATCTCTAGGGCAGGCTGTCTGCCCGGCCCTGGAGCAGCAACAAGGGGGCACGCGAAGGCTTAGATGAAAGGCGGCGGCGGCGGCAGTGGGAACGGGAGCTGCATCTGTGCTGCAGTCTGCAGTGTGACAGGCTGAGCTGTCTGCATGACCTTGACAGCCATGGCAAGAATCGTCTGGCTCTGTGACAGGGGAGGGCCTTAGTCCTTACCTCTGTTTGCTAAATTGGGGCCAATGTAGATGAGGACGCTTGGTGACTTTTTAGAGTGCTTGTTTATCCGCCACGTCTGGTGATCAATGCGGGGCAGGAGGCCAGGTGTGGTCACATGTCATCGCTGCGCTCGGGGAGTGTGGAAATGTCTAGTTTCCACTTTCATCTATTTTTACGGCCATCTTTATTGGGTTTTCTATGAGCCTGGAACATGCAAACTGCGTGATTCAGAGTGAAACTTTATAACGTTTAATTCATCATCCTGAAACTGGGCAAAAATTTTTTTTCTCTCTAATCACGCATGGAACAAGTGTGGAGGGCACTTTGAACTCCCCGGTTCCCTCTCTTCCCTTGGGCGCTAATGAAGCAGCGTCAAGTCTGGAGGCCGCGGCGGCCCTGGCTGTGCGGTTTGAGCCTCTCCTTTTCTCAGCCCGGTGTGTTGTTCCCGAGTAATTTTTACAAGAGTTCAAAGCATTGGGAATCGTATAAACGCATTTTAAAACAAAACGCCAAATTGAGAAGCAAGATCTCACCCTGGTGTATAAAGTGAGGAGATGGCTGCTTCAAGGGAGGACTGAGGGGAAAGTGTTCTATTGAAGGGATGAGAGAGCACATCCAGAGGCCTGGGAGCGCCCAGAGCATGGAGACAAAGAGGAAGGCCAAACGTGTCCAGTAGACTGAACCAGGCCGTGAGAGGAGAGAGAGTAGGGCCAAGGGAGGAAGCCAGAAGAGAGGACCAACAGAGTCACGGCTGACATGGTGGGGCTCTGGAGGAACCAGAGGCTGGGGGGAAGGAAGCCATGACCTGGGGAAGTTTAGGGTAGGGGGCGGGGTCGGAAGAGCTGAGAAGAGTCACCACCAGTACTGAGAGAACCTGGAGGCCAGCGCGCGCTGGTGTGTGGTGTTTCTCTGTTAACACAACGTCTGAAAACTCCGCTTAGTAACAGGATAATCACTTTTAGAATACTCTGGCATTTGTAATGAGGAGGAAATAGGTAGGAAAGATGTGTCTAAGACTGAAAGCCCTGGGGGCTGGAGAGATGGCTCAGTGGTTAAGAGCAATGCCTGCTCTTCAGAAGGTCCTGAGTTCAAATCCCAGCAACCACATGGTGGCTCACAACCATCCGGAATGAGATCTGATGCCCTCTTCTGGAGTGTCTGAAGACAGTGACTTAGTACTTAGTCTACTTATCTATAATAATAAATAAATCTTTGGGCTGGAGTGAGCAGGGCAGGAGCGAACAGAGGTCCTGAGTTCAATTCCTGGCAACCACATGATGGCTCACAACCGTCTGTACAGCTACAATGTACTCATATACATAAAATAAATAAATTAATCATATAAAAAAAAGACCAAAAGCTGTGCCGTGTTGAAATGTTATTTCTCTGAAATAAGCTCTTTGGGAAAAATTCAAACCATCTGGGTTAGATTATAGAATGTAAGCGCAGGCTGGAAAGCGGTCTTTGGGACATCGGAATGAATACTCCTGGAATTTTGTAATCTCACCATCTCCATATCTTCCCAGGTGAAATAAAACAACCCCCTCTGGTTTTACTATCTACGGTTTCCTCAGTTGGGGAACGGCGGTCGGGTGAGGTTGGAGGGGCCTGGGAGAGGCGACACGGAAGGAACCCATGTGATTTGTTTTCTTTTATTTTCATCTCTCAATTCCATGGCCGTTCGTTCCCTTCCGTCCTCGAGGTGTCGACAGCTGGAAACACGCCGATGTGCAATCCACTCTCTGGAAGTTATTGATATTTCCTAACTGAGGTTCGGGGCTGTGACTTGGTCTAGGTGAAAATGTGCCAAGGTCTTGGGTCTCCTCGGCCTCATCCAGGTTTATTACAGTTTCAGTGACACAGTGGCCGGAGCGGGAGGCAGGCTGCTGCCCCGGGCCCATGCTCAATGGATCCCTTATTCTCAGGAGGGCTCTGTGTAGACCGGCGAAGCCACCCAGCAGTCATTTATTCTTTTGAGTCATACGTTTGTTTGAGTTCCAAAGCTGCTGAGTGTTAGAGATCTAAAATTTTCTTTCTACAGAGTTAATAGCCTTGGACTATGAAAAATTACCCTCACTAATTTTACCAAAGAGCCAGTGGAAAGAAGAGAAGCCAGCAGCTCTGGGACCACACAGTGGCCCCGGTTAGCACGGCTGGTGTGCTGGGTGTCACTATTAGAGGTCAGAGCTTAAAGACCCTCGTATTGAAGGGTCGGCCATCAGCACTATTAGGAGACGATGAATCCTTCAGAAGGTAGACTCCAGGAGGACGCTAGGTCATCCTGTGTGTACCCTCACAGGGCAAATTGGGGTCCTAGTCCCTTTTTGTCTCCTGTTGCTTCCCAGCTAACGAGGTGAATTTCACGTTTATAAGCATGGTAATCCTGCCTCTCCACAGGCCCAGAGCAAGAGGACCAATGAGCCATAGACTGAAGCTACCCATCTGCATGCTGAGGTCAATCTTTCCTTCCTTCCTTCCTTCCTTCCTTCCTTCCTTCCTTCCTTCTTTCCTTCCTTTCTTTCTTTCTCTTTTTTCTTTCTTTTGTTCTTTCCTTCCCTCTCCCTCCCCTTCCTTCCCTCCTCCCCCTCCTCCCCCCTCTCTCCCCTCTCCCCCTTATCCCCTCCCCCTCTCCTTCTTCCCTCTCTTTCCTCCCCTCCCCCTACTTCCTCTCCTCCCCTTCCTCCCCTCCTCCCCTCTCCCCATCCTGCCCCTCCCCCTCTCCCTCCTGCCCCTCCCCTCCCCCTCCTCTCCTTCCTCTCCTTCTCCCCCTTCTCCCCTTCCTCTTCTTCTCCCTCTCCTCCCCTCCCCCTCTCGTCCCCTCCCCTTGGAGAGAGGGAGAAATGGGTGGGTGAAAGGTTAGAGTAATATTTATCTAGTTATAGAATCTAAATTATATATTATACATATACATAATAAAATAAAAATATATAATCCATGTGTGTGCAATAAATAAGATAAATAAATTTATGAAGTGATAAAAGTTTGGTCCACTTGGATACAAAAATAATTAAGGGATAAAAGTCAAATACAAACTATAGTTAACATGAAAAGTTGCTAAACACACAGTTGTTGATTGAAATATAATGAAGGAGAACTCAAAAACATATGTGCTTCTGAGTTCTGTCAATGAGACCCACTAATTCCCTTGTGTGTGTCAAAGACCGATTATATTCCACTTAAAACACTAAAACTATAATGAATGTCCTCAAACTCACGGGTTGTCTTTTCAGAGTAGAATGCCTTCAGTTAAGGCTAATATGTGTTTGTTGAGCAACTAATGTCCAAACCATGATGAGGAGAGACGAGGACTTGTAAGGTGCAGATTTTGTCCTCAAGACTGGGGAAAACCACGGGCAGAAAAGGGAAGCTTCTGCTGTAAGAACCCCAGGCTGACAAGCCTTGCCAGAGAAACCTGCAGATTCACAAAAGAGCAGAAAAACAGCGGTTTGTAGGTGCTTACCTGTATATTCATGCGGAGGAGTTGCCTGAAGGATAAATAAGAACTTAGAAGATTGAGAAAGCCTTTTGGTACCAGAACCAAAGTGATAACTCAGGGCCCAGAACGGGAAATACTCAGGTAGACTTGGACTGAGCGGAATCCAATGGAGGGAAGCAATAGTTAGATAAACAACGGAAGGAGATTTTCCTGAGCTCACACACACACACACACACACACACACACACACACACACACACACACGGAGTCTGCCGTTCAGTAGAATTAAATGAGTCCGGTTGGGAGTGACGAGGGGAAATGAAAATATGTCAGTGTATCAATAGATTCCTGCAAAATCCTTCATCTCAATTTTAAAATATTAACTTTTTAGTTTTCAGTTAACGTCTTGAGTTCTTCTGTTGCTGGGATGAAACACCATGACCAAAGTAACTCAAGGAGGAAGGGGTTTATTGGGCTTACACTTCCATATCACTGTTCGTCACTGAAGGAGGTCAGGACAGGAGCCCAGACAGGGCAGGGAGCTGATGCAGGAGCTGATGCAGGAGCTGATGCAGAGGCCATGGGAGGTGCTGCTTAGAGGTTTGTCCCTCAGAGCTTGCTTGGCCTGCTGTCTTATAGAACTCAGGATCACTAGCCCAGGGGTGGCACTACCCACAACGCACGGGGCCCTTCCCTACCAACCACTAATTAAAAAATGCCCTACATGGCTGTATATAGCCCAGCCTTAGAGGGGCATTTTCACAATTGGGACTCCTTCCTTTCAGATGACTCTAGGTGGTGTCAGGTTGACATAAAACGAGCCAGCGCAGTTAGAAAGAAGAAATAACCATGGAAAAAATATAATCAGATTGGGCTCAGGTTTTGTCCCATGACCTAGAAATATCCAGAAATATTGTGAGACATCTCATAATTCACAGTACAGTAACCTGTCTTGGCAATATTGGATTAGATAATCTGACAGAGTGAAGGAAGCATATCAATGAATTATAGGAATTTAATGCAGGAGACTGCTTAAATGGGGGTGGTGGTTGCTTTTGTCTCCTAAATTCCCAAATTCAGAGAATTTACCAACGTCTTCAGATGACTTTTGTAGTTACATTTAGGTTAGGATAAGGATTGAGTTCCTTGCTTTTGGTGTGTAGAACCTATAGCTCATTGAAAAAAATCCTCTATAGTGAGTGTTACCATCCCCCAAATGTCAATGGTGCTAACACTGAGAAATCCTGAATTTTGAAGCTAATGAAGGGCAGAGAGGGCGGCATGCCACAAACCCTGGTCACTTGCACATACAACCTTCACACGTGTGAGCTCCGATTGCTTTGAATGGTAAGGACTCCCAGAAGCTCATGACATAGGAGGAACACTGCAGTGGAACCTGAATGGGCTGCCGATGTGAACCTGTCCCTCTAAAGCCTAGTCACAGAGGCGGGGACAGGAGGATGACAGAGACCAAAGTGGCGCTGACAATTTTTTAAAGGTCTCCCTTCAGTGCGACAGGTCAGAGATGATCAGGGCATTAGGCGCTTTAGAGAGGAAAGTCTGGGCATTTTGTTTTCCTTTGATAATGAAAAGCAGCCATGACAATAAGTGCCAGGAGGGGCTGGTGATAGAATGGAAAATCATATCCAAGCTCCCATACTAGCAAAAGACGGCAAGGCATTCGGTGAAAGTTGGACCTGTGAAAGTTAGAGACCAGTACAGGTTATGGGAGGCAGCCGCCTCCTGTTGGCCAGAGTCAACTGGGGTTTAAAAGACAGTAGAATGTTACTGTTTTTTTCTAGGTGTTATTAAAGGGCAAAAATTCCGTAGCCTTTTAGTAAATGTGATGGTTAATATTATCAACATAGCATTATCTTACATCACACTTAGTGGAGGTGGGGAGACCCAACCTAATTGGTCAACACCATTCCCTACGCTAGGGTACCCGGGCTGAATGAGAAGAGGTCTAGCTGAGCCCCCGATACTCATCATGTGATGCTCTCTGACTGTGGGTGCAATGTGACCAGCTCTCTCAGGCTCTTGTCACAAGGGACTGCCCCTGCAAACTGTGAGCCCAAATCAACCCTTCCTTCCTTACGTGTGTTTCCTGTTGGGAATGTTGTCCCAACAATAAGACAGGTAAAGAAGACAATAAATACACGTGGTGGTTCAGTTCAAGACCTCTGATGAGCAAGTGCGACATAGTTATCACTTTCCCATCTCCCAAACCAAGCAAGTGGACCCCTGGGCATAGTTCCGTTCAGACTTGTCTTTTCCCACAGAGCCAGACCTTCGTGAGGGTTGGAATCCACTTCTTCCTCACTGATGACCCGGTCGCCCATGACCTACGCATCGTTACTAAACAAACGTAAACAACGCCCTCTTGGTCTATAATTAGAGACTGGCTTGGAAGATAAGAGAGCTCTTGGCAACACAGAGCTAGGAGCAGTCCAGGAAGCTGTGTGCTTCCCTGCAGTCTAGCTGGAGAAGGAACGGAGCAGAGTGGAAGACTGAAATGAACAGCCTGGCGAGCCAGCGGAGGCTGCCTTGAAACTGACCCATGACCCATGGAACAGACACAAAGCCTGGGGAAGAAATGGTTTCCTAAGACCAAAGCTGGGAGATCTAGCAAACAAGGAAACGGGACACCCTAGTGAAGTCTGAGGTTCATATACTCATCTCATTTTTTTTTTTTTGCACACGTATATCTCTCAAGTTGTAAAGAATATACTTTTACTAAAAGAATATTCATGGTTTATCTGAAGTTTAAGTTTCAATGGAAACCCTGCACTTTGCTGGACACTTTCGCCCTACCCCGTACAACAAGAGAAATGTTTGCTGAACGGGAGGAGATGGTTGAGACCAAGGGTTACTTCCTCCCTTATGAGTTATTCAAATATAAAACTTTTAGGTTTTAGTAACAAATATCTTCTAAGATTTTTATTCATGTGCAGTTTATTTATTTTACTTGATTCTGTCTTTTCTAAGAGACCTTGATCGCACTGTCTACAACCATTCTCAGAAAGTCAGTCTCCACATGGTCAGGGAGCTGTGATGAGAGTATTGAAGGTGAGTTATGTTTACACAGTGCTGTCCCTTCTGTGTCCATCTAATGCTCACGATGGTACACAGCATCCCATCTCCACAGTGAGCTCGAAAGTGACACTGGCCTTCTGATGATTGCTGTGCTGCATGATGGGATCGAGGAGATACAGGCTAAGAATCAAAAGGAACACAGAGCTGGGCTGGGTTGCTAGGGGCGGAGCACCAGCACCGCAGAGATGGGGGAGCTTGCTCTGCCTTTCAGGGCACACGCGTTTCCTGCGGAGCAGATGTAGACTGCAGTAATCATAGGGCCAGTGAGGCTCTGCAAGAGAGAAGGGAGTCCTACAAAGACCTCGCGTGTGATGGGTGTGTAAGAAACCCGAGGACGTGCAGGAGGCTGAAAAAGTAAAATGTAGAGCCTATCATTTGGAAGAGGACGCCTCATGAGGACTCCTAGAAAGACCCATCAGAACCTCCACACTACAATCCCGAATGTCCAAGGGTCTCAAAGTCAGGCCATGTCTCATCTAACTCCTGGCCCCTTGAAGTCCTCACTGTGTGACTTCCTACAGGGCCATGTGACTGACTACAGGACCATGAAAACGATGGCAACAGGGTAGCGTCTCTCAGCATGCAGATGCCAAAAATTGAGTCGAAATCAAACCCGTAGTGAATCCAAAGAAGTCCTCTCCCATGGTGCATAGCATGACGTGATTGCCACCCTGAGTCTGAATGTCCGACACACAGCTTCCCACAAGTATGCCAACGTGGCGGGCACCACCAGTGAGTGCTGCCTCCGACAGTTTGGTGCAGATTCTAATTGTTGTTCATTATGATCGCAGTGTTTTTCTTCCTGTACACAAAGTCTCTGGCGCTCACAAAAACATGACAGTTTATAGGAAACAGGATTTGAACAGCCTCCAGCACATATCAAATTAGAATGTCTATGTGTTATGTTAGACTGTCTGATTTCAAAACTTACAGGTGAATTGAATTCATTCACTGAATTTTGTCCTGGGATTATGACAGAATTACTGAGAGCATCTAAAATTCCCCTAAACATCTATCTCCTGAGTTACACTACACACTATTCAAATTTGCCACTGGCAACTATAAATGAAAATATTGATCAACCCCAAATGACATTGAAATTACTCTGTGTCCTGTAGTACCCTAATATTCAGTCAAGATTGAATTCTGTGTGTGAAAGCCAGCAAGAAACTTTATCTCATCAGTGTGCAAATTGATTTTAAATTTTAATAAATGATAAAATTATCTGCACAAAAACTGTGGTAAAATATATTTTTAGATATTTACTTTGCTTAAATAGGCACAGAACGAGTGCACATGAAAATATATGTTATTAAAAAATAAAATGAATTTCTTTATGATGCAATATCAGTAAACATTTAATTTGCACGCTGTTTTACATGCTGGGGCCATAAAAGAACTTCTTTAACCAAAAGCAGTTGCAATGGGAACCATTTTAAGACGCTTTGATCTAACTCCTATATAAGGACATTCTGTTCTCCTGTCCCTCCTCCTATGGGTCTAAGTCAGGGGAATTTAAGGGTGATGGAGAGACAGGAAGCTGGCCTTTGCGAAACACACCCATAATATTCCTAGGAAGGGAAGTGCAGTAAAAGGCATGGAACAAAGATGGAAGACACCCTCGTTTCACTTGATTTGAAGAGGATGCCTGGGGGAGTTTCTGCGACGGGTCATTGACCTGCAGTCTTGTGTCTGATGCTCAGTCGATCCGTACCAGATACTTGTTGCTGTCTTTAAAACTACGGTTTTGTGACATATGCTAATAGTCTACAGTCTGTTCCAGAGGCTCAATTATCACTTCATTAAGTGATTTGGAGCTGTGCACTTCCCTGTGCCTGGGACACACTCACTCAGTCCCGAACTGCCAATGTCTTCCGTGTTGAAACCCATAGCCCTGACGTCTTCCTACCCAGCACAGCATAGTATTTCCTGGTGGGAGCACGGACGGAGAGCTTGCAATGATTGATTTCCATGTCTGTGAATATTTGGATTACTGACATTTTCTGCTGTGTGCGGTGCTGCTTTGAACTTTTTTTTTTAAAGGGGCTTATGTGTAAGCTTTTTTTTTTTTTTTTTGAGGGTGTGAAACTGAGACCAGGATTGTTGGATTTGGGAACATCACTTTCAAAACTGTTGCCAACTCGCTTTCCAGAGCAGCTGAATTATAATTCCAACCTTCTTATTCATCTGTCATGGTTTGTGTTAAGCAGATGACCCAATGATTCCCCAAATCACACAACAAATTCTTTTGGGGGCAAAGTCAGCATATAAGTTCCGGGACACACACACAGCGATGCAGAAGGCCTGGTTAGTACTCTGCTGGTCCCACGCTTGCCTGGATCTTTACCCAGAGTTTTGTTCTCAGGTATCTGGGCCTGGGTGGCCTGACTGTAGCTTCTTTCCTGTTCAGCTTTCGAGGAATGGGGGCTGTCACTCAGGAAAGTATGTTGTTTAGAATCTGTTTAAATAAATAATACCATCCGGAGATGAGTTTGATTTCCTGGGCAAGGTTCTCCCCAGTGCTTGCAGCAGGGATGTGAGGGTCTCGCCTCCTGTTCTGACTCTCTAGCCGGCACCAGTATCCTTCTGGAAGCATCCCCCTTTTAACATTCACGCTGATTTATCTCAGTGAGGGTCACAGATAAAAAACCTTTCAGGTAAGATCATTTGAAGACCTTACACGTGTTTAATGCACATTTAATAACTTGAATAATTGTACTCTGTGCGAGGTCAAGTTCAACCTTCAAAAATCATGTTTCCGTTTCTCCATCAGTCCCCCTGTGCATGCCAGCCAGCGCTTGGCTGAATAGCAGCCTACACGGTTTCTGGGAGAGTTATACCCTCAGAAAACCTGCCAACGTGGACCAAAATGGACCCAGCAAGGATGAATGAAAGCAGGATCTCAGACTCCTCAAATTCTACCGACAGGAAGTAGGCTGTGCAAGCTATTCCGCTGCAGACACGAGATGCCCTTCTAGAGAATGGGGGTGACTCAGATTGGGGACCCAGAAGCAGAGCATCATCCCAGCCCTAGAATAGAGCACAGAAAGCCTGCCCTATTTGCAAACTGTTTGGGACAGTAGCACTCAGGACTGTCTATCGGTCCTATTGTCTGTCCCCTCCCCCCTTAAGGCAGGTACATTGTAATTTATGATGGATTACATGCAGAAAGTCATCTACTCTCAGTTTAGATGAGGAGATTTGGCATATTTAAGCCAGTGAGAGTTGGATGTGATTCGGCCTTCAAGGTGTGATGGGAACCAGAGGGTCGACTGTAGACTGTAGACTGACTAACGGACACGCTCAGATCCTGACCTCAGAAGCCACCACTGTCAGTTACTGCCCACGGAAAAAGAGACTTTGCGGATGCAACTAAGTTAAAGGGCTTAGAGACTATCTAGAATTATTTAGATAGGACTGATGTGATAGCAATGGTCCTTATGAGAACACAGTAGGAGGAGTCAGAGATCGGAACGCTGTGGCTTGGAGTCAAAGAATCTTTAAATCCTCTCTAGAGTGTGGAAGAGATGAGAAACCTCCTTGGAACCTTCAGAAATAACCATGTTTTGTTTTGTTCTGTTTTGTTATGCATATACTCGTGTGTGTGTGTGTGTGTGTGTGTGTGTGTGTGTGTGTTTGGCACCACATCGGCTTGTAGGGCACAGGGCGTGGGGAAAGGGGGAAGAGGAAAAACCCCCATCTCACCAGAGCTCTCTTGCTCTGGCAGGGCAGGTGAGGGGGAACTGCCGTGCGACCCGTGGGCATCAGACTGTGTGAGGTCGCCGGACACCGCCCGAGGTGGGGTGAGGAGAGTGCGCAGCCTCGGAGCCCCTATGCCTCACAGAGGCCAGGGGAGACAGGTTCTAGCGCTTGCGCATGGCACAGGACACTGCTGGATACCGGGGAAGAGCTGCGAGCGGGGCCCTGGGGACAGCTCGGTCAGCCCTGGGGTCGGAGGAGAAAGGGGCATCGAGGGAGGCGTGCTGGGCGGGTGCCCGTGCGAGTGAGTCCTTGGTCCGGTCTGGCAGCTGGAAACGCTGGGAGACAATCCGTGGTTTCAAAGCTTTATTGTAGAGAAGTAGAGAGAGAGAAGAGAGGGAACTAGAAGCCCGCTATGGTCACGTGGAGAGAGGGGGAAGGGAACGGGGAGAGAGGGGGAGCAGGGGACAAGAGACAGGACAAGAGAGCCGGAAAGTATGAGAGAAGAAAGAAGGGAGGGGGGCAAACAGCCCCCTTTATAGTGGGCTGGACTACCTGGCTGTTGCCAGGTGACTGTGGAGGTGGAGTCCAGCCAGTACCGGGGCACTGCCCTATGTGACTGATGGCCACAGGATTATGGAGTTGGGGGCCTCGTGTCAGAAGCTTAAGTGTCTGGAAGCGTAGCTAACGGGGTCCGTCCCTTGTAGATTAATCTACTGGGTCTTTGGAAGTTAAGCTTCATTCAACCAGAACACAGACTGCTTTTCACGATCCAACATATATATATATATATACATGTATATTCTATTATATATATATATATATATATATATATAAATTCTACATATGTGTATATATAAATATACAGTTATATATTGTATTATATATTAACAGTATATTATAAATATATATCATAAGTATTTATAATAAGTATAAATAATACATATATAAATATATAAATATACTCTGCTCAGTCCATTGTTACTTATATGTATGTTTTCTGTACTGACCGTTTGTCACTGTACAATCAATTTATATGGTCTTCCCTGGGGAGGACCACCTCTTCCACCCCGATTTCCTCTGTTGCCTACAGTTCTTTGTGTATGCTTGGGGCCTTATGGGCTTTTCGGCGTCTGCATTGGCCTGTCCCTTGGTGGTATCCTTGTTTGGCTCATATTGGGGTAGTCCTGCTGGTGATACATTGTGTAACATAACCTCTGATGTTACCAGGAGACACAGTCTCAGAGACAACCCTTACAATCTTTCTGAAGTAACCAGTCTTGATTGAGTTCAGCCTTCCTAGAGTTTGTTCCTCTGCCTCCCAGAAGACAATATATTTGTGCTTTTTGGAAATTTGTTAGAGCAGCAGTCAGACACTGAACCAAGCTCATGAAATACTTCTGTACATTCAAGAAATATAGTCAGAGGAGAGGAGAGAATGAGAAAGAGACATTGTCCCAGTTGGATTCATTTCATCTGATTGCCCGTATCTGATATGGGTGGCATTCAATGTCCACCATCTTAAACAGAATAAAGCCTGTACACCAATAGAAAAAAGAGGCAGGGGTGGGTAAAGTCCTCATAAAAAGTATTTTAATTTCCTATCTGAGATAGAATACTTCTAATGTTATTAAAGTGTTAAATTAACTCAGTTGACAGAAACAAACAGACAAATAGACATTTCTTCCAAGAAAACTTAAGTATTTAAGGAAAGAAAGTAACCATAAGGCACAAAACGTGCTTTATGAAAATGGCAATGATGTTATTAACATTCCATGAAGGTATGCTTGGGAAGCATGTTCTTCTTCTTCTTCTTCCTTCCTTCCTTCCTTCCTTCCTTCCTTCCTTCCTTCCTTCCTTCCTTCCTTCCTTCCCTTCTTCTTCTTCTTCTTCTTCTTCTTCTTCTTCTTCTTCTTCTTCTTCTTCTTCTTCCTTCTTCTTCTTCTTCTCCTCCTCCTCCTCTTCCTCCTCCTCCTCTGCTCCTCCTTCTCCACTTCTTCTTCCTCCTCTTCCTCTTCTTCCCCTCCTCCTCTTCCTCCGCCTCCTCCTCCTCTTCTGCTTCTGATTTATTTATTTCATGTATGTAAATACACTGTTGCTATCTTCAGACACACCAGAAGAGGGCATCGGATCCCCATTACAGATGGTTGTGAGCCACCATGTGGTTGCTGGGAATTGAACTCTGGAAGAGCAGTCACTGCTCTTAACCACTGAGCATTTTCTCCAGCCCCGACAGGGCTACTTCAATAGAACGGGTCTGCGGTTTTATCAGGACATAAGGAAAGTGTGTGAGCTTTTGACTTCAGGGAGTTTGGAAACTCTTCAGCTGTGGTCTGCCCTGTGGCCCTCAGAAATTCACGTACACACTGCAGATGATCCTACACGCTTCCTCTTTGGTTGTATCAGACGTGCTGGAAAGTGTCTGACTCATCTGTCCTTAATGAGGATGCGTACCCTTGCACATGGTTTTTACTTGAAAATCATATGGAATCATTGCAGTCCTGATGTGCTAGAACTAACGGACATCATTGTTCTGGGTTGTGTTGTTTTTCATTGGACAATGGGTTGTATTTATAAGACGTGTGTGAGGGTGTCTAGAGAAGAAACCAGACATGTAGGTTATATATGTGATCACAAAGATTCTAAGAGGGAATGCCTGGTTCCTTCTGCCGTCGTGATGAGTTACTGTGTGCTTAGCACTGGTTTATGCCTTCTAGTTCCAGAGTTAGAAATTAATCTGGGGCCCCCGGGTTGATAAGATTTTTGTCTTTCCTGGACATTCTAAGGGAAAGGATGCCGTTTAGTTTTTCCAACCGTGAAAGCAATGCCCTGACTTATGGGCCCTTCTCCGTGTTTAAGGCCAGAAACTCAGGATAGGGTTTCTTAGACAGGCTAAACCCGACTCTCCATCTTCCCTCCCACATCTGAGGTCCTTTGTGATTATCTGTAAAATCCAGAATAGTTTCCCCATGTTGAAACCCTGTCATCGAAAGCCTCATTTCTACATGTAACTTTAATTCCCTGGTTTTAGGGATCGAGGCTTTGGCATCTTTAGGAGACTATTATTCTGCTTCTCAAGTGGTACTGCTGGAAGAAGCATCATTGGGGGGGGGGCGGGGGGAGGGGGGACCAGTGAGACCCAGGGGAAGCAGAGCCTGAGGAATGGATGGAGAGGCACTAGAAAAGAATTCTCACTGGAGCATGTGGAAGGGACCCGGGCACACTTGGTTTACCACAACCCACTCTTTTGCTCATCAAAAATGTCAAAATTCTTCTAGGTCATGCTGGGTGATATGTTTTCCCTTTGTGTGTGTCTTACTATATGCGTAACGACCATGCATAACTTTCTTCAAGTAAAGCAAGCAGTCCTACTGAAAACGACCTACTACATTGAAGTTGGTATCTGGAGCCACGTAACACTCTATCTCCGTGTGATCGCCTGAGTTATTTTAGTGGGAAAGCCTTGTGGTTAGAGCTGTTTTTGCATAAAGCCTTTCTAAGCAGCACGCAGAGTGGCAGTTTGTGGTCCAGACTCTTCAGTGATTGCCTTCTTCTCGAACACAGGCTAGGTGAGGGGACTGGGGGTGGCTAAAGCCTGCGGTTCTCATTCAGTCTTTCTCAAATCCTGGAGGGGGAAAAAAAAAGATAGTTCATTATAATGTCCTCGCTGCCTGGTGGGGAGGGGGAGGAGTCATTTTTCTGCCATTTGCTTGAGATTTACAGCAAATGGGATTCAGAGGATTACAGCATGAAGGAAATGCCAACATTAAATCTATAGACGGTCCCTTCAGTGCCTCGTGTCATAAATTAAAAGCAAGCCCACGTGAGAAGCCTTGGTGAAGGGGACATAGGGAAGTGCCAGGTGGATCTGTGTTTGCTTTTCTTTCTGGAACACACATGCTCGGCTGCCCCGGCTCACTGCCCCCCCCAGCCCCTCCCCCAGCAAGAAGCCACTGCATCTGTGTGTCCCGGCTCTCCTCTTCGGCTCCCTCTGCCACCTTAGTAACGCTTAGTTTCCGCAGCTTACTGCAAGGCCAGCATCAGGTGTCACAACTGCTAGGGTGACTGGGTTAATGGCCGAGGCGTTTTCCCTCGGAGAAGCCGCCGACAGACAGGCTTGCCTTTGTCTGCTCTGAGAGAAGTCTGAATTTAAAACTTTGTCCCAGACAATGTGCCGGGACCCCTGGGGTTTGGTTGTTTGGTCACCGCTCCTTCTCTTCAGTGCTGCTAACTCTGTCAGGAGGAACTGGATCCTGAGGCTTCTGAACCCAAGTTTGATTTGAGTCCCTGAAGTCAGGCCTGTGAATGAGCCCTTTCTGTTGGACTCTCTTGTGACCTCTTTCCACAAGTGGTGACCCTGAGCTGTCAGTGCAGGGGATTTGAGTGCTGGTTTTAATCCCTTTTCTTGCCCCCACCCCCATCCCTGCCATACTAGAGTGGCTCTGATCTACAGGTATGTCCCTGTAGCTATTACCTTGTTGGTAAGGTTGACAAAGACTTTGTGCAGTATCCCTCAGTTGTAAGCAGAAATATGTGCATTATAATTTTTGGTCAGTTTATTCTCATAATTGCTCCAAGCCTGTTGGAGTCGTTCATGTATCTATGTGTGAGTATGGATGTATATGAGCATATATGTATTATGCTTGTCTCACGAGTGTGTATGCACGCACGCGCGTGCACACACACACACACACACACACAGCCTCAAGAGCTTGGGTAATTTACATGCTGAGTTACTTTCCTCGTCAGCATTATGCGCTGATGTCCTAACATCAGACTGTCTGTATTGGAAAACGTGCTCCTCGATGCCAAAATGGAACCATATGGATGAATTGTACACGGACACCTGTCCTTATTGGAAAAGATTAGGACACAGACACACACAGCAGGAAGACTGAAAAATGCAAGAGGACAGAGATCTGTCTGCAAGCCAAGGAGTGAGCTCTTACAAAACCCCCAAAAAACAACATACAAAACAACACCAGCTTCCTGCGACAGCTGGATCTGGATTCCGGCACCCAGAATTGTGAGCTCAGAAATGTCTCTTATGTAAGCTACTTTGTCTGGGCAGCTGAGCAAACAAATATGAGCGTCTCCTGAAGTGGGGACGCCTCACCATGCAAGCCCCGTTGCCCTTCTCAACCACTTCCGGTAACACGGGTAAGCCTTAGCTTGTTCATTGAGTGCTCTCCTTGTCAAAGGTTTCTCCTTCCGGCCTTGTTTGTATTTACTGACAAACTCTCAAGTGCTCACGTTCACAACTCCTTCACACTTTCCTGGCTACGCTTGTTATTTTTCAGGTGAGCTCTGGAGTTTCTAAAGCGTACTGTTTCCTTTTTTTAATTAAAGGTGGGGGGTGGGGGGTGGGGGGGATGGGGGGCGGGGGAGGAACCCAATCTATGCAAAACGGCTTTTGGTTTTTGGAGGCCGAAGGAAGGTTTCAGGAAGCCAAACAAACAATAAAGTTTGGAATCTCCCCAATGAGTGGGGGTTTCTCACCCCAGGGCAGTGACCAGCACCGTCATCAGAGAAGTAGAACAATTTCCAAAGGGACACCATCAGGTCTCAGCCCTGGGCCGGCGCAGCCTGGATGGCCCCGAGAGAGGCAGGTACACAGAGGCAGGCACACAGACAGCACTTTCTCTTCCTAACTGGAAGCACAGGCTAGAAACCTGCTGATCCTGCAGAGAGGGCGCGGGCAGCCCTGCCTTGGCTGCACCCCAGGTAAGCTAGGTGCCTAGCTGGTTGACCCTGGTCTACTGGCTGGGAATGTCTGCCCTGGAGGACCTTTCGCAACTTCATAGACCGTTTTCCTAAGGACAGAATCAAATGGCAATTGGAAGTTCATCTTCAATGAAGCTTCCTATCAATAAATTATGGTGGCTCCCTGCAGAGACCGGATTGTTTGGCCTTTATTGCCGTACTTGGTCTATAAGGTATTTTTTTTTTGTAAGTCTTTTTCCTAGTCTATAATAATATGCAGTATTAGCGTAGCGCCCTGATTTTTAGCTGTAAACACAGTACATAACTTTTAAAAATTTTTTACTGGTTACGTTTAGCGGCTTTGTCAATCTTTAAATCTTTAAAAACTACCTGGAAATGAAAAAAAGAATAGTCATAACCAGCTTATGCTGCTTTAACGTAGGTTTCAGGGCAGAAGGGGGGAAAAGATTGCATATCCGAGTCGGTGAGGGAATCTGATAGGCTGGCAATTCTTAGCCAGCTCTGACCTTGAGTGTGATCAATAGGCCACTTCCTCTTTGAAGCTGAATTCCAACTGTTTTTCCCCAGCCGAGGCATTCATTTAATGATATTAAAATTTTCATTGATTATGCCCCATAGTTTGAAAATTGAAGCGGACCAAATCAAACTCACTCAGCCCAGTCGTCCTCCAGCCGCCATTGAAAGGAGACGTGGACGCGCAGCTGTAACTAAATGCTGCCACCTAGAGGACGGAGTCGGTATACCACCACCCCGCCACTGGTAACCCAGTCTGGGCTGTTTTGTTTTTGTTTTGTTTTTTGTTTTTGTTTTTCCTTCTGACCGTTCTCCTCGTGATTCAGATCGGAATCTCTGTGTTTGAAACACAAAGTGGAAGTTTTTGTACTCTCTAGGAAATTATCCTTTCTAACGATCGCTTAAATTCTCCCAGATGAGTGTCCAAGGAGAGACAGACACTTGGAGCCCCGAGAGGATTTGCACATGCAGCTTATAAAGAGATGATGCGAAGGCTCTACACGAGTCTTTAGTGTTATCTCCTCCGTACAGCAGAATATGAGCCCGCAGCGCTTCTCCTTGGCGCTAGCCCGGTGACACAGGCTACGGCTGTTTCACTCTGGAGAGAATCTGGGACCCGTGTCTTGTGCATGTCTGTAAGGTGGGGTAAACACAGGCTCTGTCTGGCGGAGTGTGGCGCAGGGAGGGCCTTGTGTCTGTTTGGGGGTTTGGATCTCTACTTTTTGGCGTCCCATCCATCTTGTTTGGGAAGTCCTCGGCTGCTTGCTGTACTGAATTCAATCCCCTCTTCCCGATCCGATCGAACCGTGCTGTGTGGAGACTGCCACCTGTGCTCGTGTATGTCCCCGTGGCGCTGATTTGCACGACCGATATTTTCCTTTACACTCTGTAGTTTAAAAGGTTTTCCTCTTCTAAATGAACTGTAGGGATTCGCGATCACACAGGGGAACAGGCCAATGGAAGTGGTTCTGCTCGGTGTCTTTAAGACTGTATAGAAAGCTAAAGGAATTCGCTGGGAGGGTGAACACTGATTGCCCTTTGATTAACAGATCTCAAAGGTCAGGGCAGTGGGCATCAGCTCAGAGTGACGGCGGTAACATGTTTTCCCACACTGTCTCGGAGGGCTCTGCTCACGGGACATGAAACATGACAGTTAGTTTAGTAGAATCCTATGAAGGGGAGAAAACTCTCAGGGGTTTGCACATGGGGTCCATTCTAAGTCTGAGTTCTCTTGTGGTGGCTTTGGGGGGTAACTCAGACCAACCTTTCTACCAGAGCTTTAATTACGCATAATCACGGGCAGGCTTTGTTCTGGGCTATCACTTTCATCTGAAGCTCAAAGAGCTCAAACATCATTAAGTCATTAAACCTTGCAACACCCCTGGGAGGTGAGGCGATTAACCCATTTTCCAGACGGGGACATAGAGGCACAGAGGGTGTCAGTAACTGTCCTAATGTTACATGAATCAGAGTTAGGTAGACAACAGAGCCCACTCATGATCCGCCCCCAGTCTGCTTCTCAGAACCTTCCTTCCCCGTCACAGAAACAGTCACCCTCAGAGCTTGGGAACCATCTCTCCCTGGCTGTGCTCAGGGTTGAGCAGCCTTTAGGACATCATACCCGGCATTACACCAATACCAGGATTTTTTTTTTTAAACCTATACCTTTTAAGGAAAATGGACGTGACAATAATCGCTGAAGCAAAATGGGAGTGTCCCAGAGCCCTCAGCATCTTCTGAGACTGGCCCTTTCGGCTCTTCTTACACTGAACCAGGAAATTCCACTTGGCCAAGCAGAAACGAAACTTGATCTTTACAAGCCTCAGAACTCTGTTTAAATGGAGGCATGCTAATGTTTGTCTTTTAAGTTTGATAAACAACCGTTTCTCCTTGGCTTCGCTTCAGTGCGGGGCTGTCTTCACACGAACCTCACTGTTGTTTTGTTGTGGAGTCAGGGGAGGGGGCCTCGGTGTGACGGGGGTGGGGTTGGGGGCTGTGAGAGTCAAAGGGTTTCCTTGTTAAAGTTTGGTGGGACTGCGGAAGGCCTGACACCTGGGGTCAAAGGGCAGAAAAGCAGCGTGCGGTGAGAAGCCATGAGTCTCCCTGGGCCTTTGTGTTTATTTACGATCTGTTTATTCCACAGACATTCACATGTAGCTACTGGCTAGGGGCAAAGCCCCTCCAACGGGAGCAAAATGGAATACCCATCCTTCAGCGATCTGTAATCAATGGGCAGAGATAAGCCGGTGTGGGAATATAGAGTAGCTGGCACCTGTGGGAATAGTCCCTAGGTGTACTGGGGGGGGGGGAGTGGGATTTGCTCAAAGGGCATGCCAAACTCTTCCTAAAGGTAATTCTTGGACGTTGGAGGTAAGTCTGAAGGATGGAAGGGTCTCCTGATGAGACTGTCACCCTCCGACTTCAAGGGTGGTGTGTCTGGAGAAGCCTTTCACATGGATGTGATCTCCAGCAGCAGAACCAATGTTTCTAGTGTGTATGAGGAAATTATTCCTGGCTGGAGTACACAGATACGTCAGACACGGGGCTGGTCTTCAAGCAAATTATAACGTGTTACAGAAAGCAGGATAAACTTAAAAAGACACGTAGTAATACAGTTTGACATGTAGTCATTACCACTTTAGAACTTACACAGTAAGAAAAATGGAAATCCAGAGGGCAGGGAGACAGTAAGCTACAATTCTAGAGTTAAGCACAATACTGGGAGAAATAGAAACTGACTCGGGCCTCCGGCTTTGGGCTGTATTCTGTCACTACGGCAAAATAGGACAAACGGGGTAACTTTATAGAAAGAGGGATATATTTCTCCTAGCCCTAGGGGCTAGGAAATCTAAACTAATATAGCACCAGGGCTGGCCTGCTTTCTCTGTCATAAGATGATGTGGGCTATCACATGGCAAGAGTCACAGAGTGTACCCGCTGGTGCCTTCCTCTTTGCCTTACAAAGTCATGAGTCCTATCATGGAGGCCTTCTCTGACCTACTGGTTAAACTGATCCATTTTCATGTAGTTAGCTAGTTCAATGTCATTTGAAAAATGACAATTTTTTCATCCTTTAATTATTTAAATTATGTACATTATGTAAAAAAAATCAGTTATTGGGTGTGTGTGGACTTTTTTTTTTAGAGCTCTCAATCAAGTTGAGATTATTATGTCTATCTTACACTAACGCTATAGATATATCATTTTGACGAGTGTAGCTTTGTAACAAGTTTGGAAATTGGGACATATGAGTCCTACAATGTGGTTCCCAACCCCAAGATTGCTTTGACTATTCTAGGTCCCTTTGACTTCCCATATGAACTCTTGCATCCTCTTATCAGTTTCTGCAAAGAAATGAGCTAGCTGGGACTAAGGATTACAAAGAAGCTGTAGATCAGTTGGGGAAGACTTTCCGTACCAATGATAGTTTGAAGTCTTCCACCCTGTGCACAGACCCTTATGAACGATCTTTAACCAAGCTTTTCTGAGTAAAAGTTGCATAGCTACTTGTTAAATTTATTCCTAAGCATTTTGCTTTTGTTCGTGCACTTGTAAATGGAATTCTTTAAAAAACAAAAACAACAACCAGCTACATGGGTGTACGTGGAAGTCGGAGGACAACATGCAAGAGTAATTTCTCGTCTTCTACCGTGAAGATCTGGAAGACTGAGCTCACATCATCAGCTTGACAGGAATTGCTTCACCTACTGACCTGTGGAATTCTTCTCTTAATTTCCTTTTATAGTTTGTATCATCCAGACACAATCATCTAGTCTACTCTGCTTCAGAGGCTGCACCATTGTTATTGTGAATAGACAGAGTTAGTCTTGAACCTGGGCTTCTGAGGTTCCGTGCTTACTAGACCACTGTCCTCCCCCCCTAGACTACAGCCCAACAACCTTTACTTGAGTTGTTGCCTAGTGGCTCTGGCTAGCGGTCACAGCTTCTTGCGAGAAGTTGTGGTCTATAGTGAAAAGCTCTCTGCTCCTCCTCAGCTATCCCCTGCTAATGTGACCATAAATGTGCTAAGCTCTGACCCTGGCACCAACTGCTAGGACCTTTCCCTCCCCTGTTATTGGATATGTTCTTTATATTTCAAACGTTATCCCCTGTCCAGGACTCCCCTCCAGAAGCCCCCATCCCACACTTTCTTCATATTTCCTCCCTTTTTGTTTCCCCATCGAAGAAGCACTGAAACACACACACACACACACACACACACACACACACACACACACACACTTTGATCTTCCTTCTTCTTGAGATCCATGCGGTCTGTGAATTGTATCTCTGGTATTATGAGCTTTTGGGCTAATGTCCACTTATCAGTGAGTGTGTGTTCTTTTGTGCTAGACTCCTGAGGTGTAGGAAGGGGAGGGTGGGAGGGTAAAGAGAGAGTGGTGAGAGGACAAAGGACTGAGGCAGCAGGAAGGAGGGTGAGAAGGTGGAGGGCAAACAAGGAAGCTGTGAGATCTTATGTGTGGGGTCCCTGCGGCTGCAAGAGCTTAGGCATGGTGCTCCTGGTCCCCACGAGGCCACGGTAGCGCAGCAGAGCAAAGGTGTCTCAGTCGCTGCTCTGTTGCGATGGGGAGATACAGTGAGCAAGGCAACTCCTATGAAAGAAACCACTTAACTGGGGGCTTTGCTTAGAGTTTCAGGCTTAGAGACCATTATTATCAGAGTGGCGTAGGGCGGCATGCTGGCAGGTGCTGGGGCAGTAGCAGAGGGTTACATCCTGAGAAGTAGGCAGAAGGAGAAAGGCCTTGGCATAAGCCTTTGAAACCTCAAAGCCCACCCCCCAGTGACGTACTTCCTTCAACAAGGCCACACCTCTTCGTCCTTCTAATCCTTTCCAATAGCGCTGCTACGCATTAAACCATATGAGCCTATGGGGTCACCTTCAGGACACCTCGGAAGGCTCTCTTATATTCCCTTTATGCTGGCAGAGGGATTTTACCTCCCTGACTCAGGATGGGCCCTGTTGTGGTTAGAGTACAAAGAAGCTCCCTTGTTTTTTAACAATTTCGTCCCTGATGGGCGGCACTGTTCAAAAAGTCTGTAGAGCTTTGAGAAGGTGGAGCTTTGCTGAAGGAATTAGGTCACTGGGGCTAGCTAGGACTTGATGTTTCACAATCCAGCTGGATGTTCTGTCTGCTCTCTACATCTTCACCGTCTGTTATGCCCTCTTTCCCTCCATGACTCCCCAAGCACAATGACAACAACTTCCCTCAAGCTTTGGACCGAAAGTAACACCCTTCCTCCGTTAAGCTGCCTCTTGTCATGTGTTTGGTGACAGCAATAAGAAGAGTAACTTCTCCAGGTAGCATTGGAGAACATCCGTAGCAAGCCATGTAATGTAAATTCCCACCCAAAAAGCGGTGACACCGTTGTGTCAGTGGGCCTTTAGGAGTAGCATTGAACGATCGTTGCTTGGCTTCCCTGGAGTCTTGTGAGGGCCCAAGTGGGAGGCGTTGGTGGAGTGTCGATGTAACAGTCTCCCCCCCACCCCCACCCCCCAACGCTGTGGTGTGGCGAGGCCGTAACACAGCCAGGAGAACAGCAGACTTGAGATGGATTTGTCCGTCTCCGAGTGAGTGCGCTCATTTTAACTGGGACGAACTGAGGGCTGTTCTATCCTGGTGTCCGAAGGCAGTACGGTTCGCCAGAGGGTTTGAGGTTTAAGTAAATATCCTCGAGGGATACGACTTCTAAAGGAAATTAGTCAGCAAATGAGCATGTCTGAGTGCAGGCAGCATGAGGCTGTGGACCGTGCTCCTTCAGGAATAACAAAAAGCAAGAAGGACTCGTAAGGAAATGGGCTGGCTCAGAATTATGAATCACGGGGCCTGCGTCTTACAGTGATTAATGATGAATCACTCTTTTAACTTCGGATGGGATAATGGGCAGCATCTGAAGAGCTCCATTAATCATCGTGAGAATTAGGCTTCTGCCGATTCATTACTTCAGGGTCGACATGTGCTAAACAGTCGAGCCCGATTGTAGGAAGGGGTGAACGTCAGGCAAGGGCCGGCTTGAAGAATGCAAACATCAGGGGTCTTTTCTTGCCGCTGGGTGGGGCTGAGTGGAGAGGGCGTCTCCTATGTTATCCCTCATCTGCAGGCCTTCCAGAGGCGCCACAAAACACCAGCTACAAAGTCCTCAGGCTTTTATGTCCAGGGTCAGAACACAATAGACAAAAGTCGAAATGTATCATAAAATCTGATACTTTTATGCATTTCTGGCTTAGCGTTAGCAGTCTGCTGTCCACTGGGCTTTTAGAAGATGCGAACTCAAGGAAAATTAGCTTATCCTCCTTCTCAAAGAACAACAAAAAAATCATCCCTGTGAATTTTCTTCTTTTCTGAAGATGTCTTAGTGTAGATAACAAAAACCCAGGCTGCAGGCAACAGAAGGGAGAAACCTGGTTCCTATAAAAAGGAAGTCAGGTTGGATTCGTCCGTTTGGCCAACTTCAAAGCCTCTGAGCTGAAAAGAGGGTTAAACAGTTGTTCCGACAGATTTAAACTGATGGACTTCAAAGGGACAGGCAGTGCGCACGGCTCTTTGGCTTTGGGCAGAAATGATGGGAAACCCTAGGGAATGTCATGCTGTCCTTGACTCAAGTAGCTGCGATTGTCATAGAATAGAAATCACACCTAGATCACAAAGGACGCACGTTGCCTAATGTCGTTAGCTCCGGTAGTCTCGTTGAGTCATGACGCCCATTCCAGTCGCCATCTGGACACTTACCTTGCCGGATAGAGTCCAATTTTTAATGTGATTTTTAAATGATTATATAAAGCTTTAATTTTTTTTGTAGTAAAAGAATAATTGTAATAGACGTACTTTAAAAGTAAATGCTCTTGTCAGCACAAGAGGGAATGCTGAACCGCTTAGTACAGACGGAGCTGCTGTGCGTACCTTACGCGCCTACCAATGGGCTTTGCAGACAGATGCTGTCTCGGGACCTCAGTGGCTTCATAGATGACTTCTCTGTCCCCAGGTTCTTTCTCACTCAGCCCATTTTTCATTCCTGACAGAAAGAACTCCTCAAGGCAGAAGGCATGTCTGAATCTTGCCTGAAGGGAGACCCTACTGAGGCAGTGATCCTGGGTCGTCGTCCCCCAGTATCTTAGGCGGTGGGCGGAGGAGGAGGGGGACAAAGGCGACCGCGGATAATCAAGCACATTGACCCCTTCAAGACAAGCTGCCTGGCTTGTAGAGGATGCAGCTTGCAAGTGACCCAGCTAAAACATGCTTCCAGGCAGAGCTAAAGGCTTATTTTGCAAGGTGTGGTGGCATACGCCTTCCCTCCCCAGGAATACAAAACATTTCATGTTGAACTTTTAAATTATATCTGAGGCATGAGTTCATTCAAGGGAAAACAAAAATCTCATTTGGATTCTTTCTTTCAAGCATTGGCAAGAAGGAAACGAGAACAGGACGTCAGCTTAGTGTATCCAGAGGTTGCGCGCGACCATAGGCAAACACACAGCCACACGCATTGTCAGACGTGATAAAGAACAACAAGACTGTGAAGCTGAGGAGAGAGCATTGTGGGTGGATTTTGTCTTCCTCTCACTCCGGCAGGTGTCTAGTCAGTGAGAAGGGCCAGCTGGGTCTGTCAGCGGTGGGTGAACACTATTTGGAAATGTATGGTTCTTTATTGGAGTAAAGCTCTAAGCTTTCACCGCCACTCAGTAAAAACATACTGCCATTTAAAAATGTATTTACAAATTTTTAGATTGTAATACAGTTACGTTATTCTCCCCTACCTTGTCCTATCCCCAAACCCTTCCACACACACACCCATTCTGCCACATTCATGGCCTCTTTTTTCCAGACTGTTGTTGCTATTGTTGTGTATATATTCCTGGATATATAATAAGTATCTTTAATCCCGGTGCTTGGGAGGCAAGAGGCACCCAGATTTCTGTGAGTTTGAGACAAGCCTGCTCTACATGGAAAGTCTCAAGTCACACAGTGAGACCCCGCTTCAAACAAGACGAAATGGCAAGAAAAACCAAAATAAAAATTCAAAACAGAGAAATAAAAGCAAAACAAAGTTTTATCTTATATTTAGAGAGAGAGAGAGAAAGAGAGAGGGTGGAGGGAGGAAGGGAGGGAGGGGGAGAGGGAGAGAGAGAGAGGGAGAAAGGGAGAGGGAGAGGGAGAGGGAGGGGGAGAGGGAGGGAGAGGGAGAGGGAAGGAGGAAGAGGGAGAGGGAGAGGGAGAGGGAGAGGGAGAGGGAGAGGGAGGAGATATTTTCAAACACTTTGGGATCAGCATCTACAGGGCGACCCTATAGGACAAAGGACAAGCCATGGCGTATGACCCACAGCAACACAAACTCAATTAGTTCTTCCCTTCCAGTTTCAGTTCCTTCCACCTGAGGTCTAGGATCCTTTTCTGCTCCTGTGGCAATTCCTGCAGGTGAATTGGCCTTCACTGCAGAGCCAGCAGCACCCCCCCTCCCAGCCCGCCACCCCCCCCCCCCGTAGGCTAGAGTACTGCTATATGCTAGCCCATTTGTCCTGTCTCGCCTCCCTCCTTAAGCCCCTCCCTTTCGCTTCTGAGCAGAAGAATGCTCTGGAGAGGACGCTTTGTGAGCTCTTGCTTGGTTAGGGTTTGCTTCGTTGGACTGTGTTCAAACACGAAGCCAATACCAGGACTGATGAACAATAAGGGTGGAGCATAAATACTCGCTGAAAAATAGCGTAATCCCAACAACCCATAGCACCCCCTCCCCCGCCATAGTGGGTGGTTAGTGCTTTAACAGCCAAGAGAAGGATCTCTGAGAGAGAGAGAACAAAATATTTAGCAAGGGCTTAACTTTGGAAGGTTGGAGTGTGGTTTGGAAGCCTACAAAAGGCAGTACCGGAGGAGGATTAGACACCTGGACAGCGAGCCCCGAGTTCAGGCCGGTGCATTAGACCAGGAAGCAGGTGCCAGAACCTGAGTAGGCGTCGCGTGGTGGCAGCTCCGAGCCCCGGGCAGGATGACAAGCAGCTCAGGTGCAGATGGCTTGGACACAAACCCGCAGGGACAGCTGGGTTCCGTTGGTCTCTATTCTTCAGAGACTCGGCCGTGGAAGTTTTCTTGGCTAACCCTGCAGGTACTGTGGAGCTCAGAGATACCCATCAGCCACCCCCACCCCCCCTCCGCTGGCTGGGCTTCTCCATTACACTGAGAAGAAAAGACAGGCTTTTGGGTTTGGAAGCCTGTCTCCGAGCAGAGGGCCAGGTTCCCAGGGCTCATTGGAAGGAACGGGTGAAAAGCTGGCTTGTGGCTGTGTGGTTACCTGTGATAACACACCCGGCAGGGACCGCTCAGGCCACAACTGACGCTCAGTTCAGAGAAAGGGACCTCGGATGGCCCCTGAAATCAGGGGGAGTATCGCCTCTTAGAAAGCGTCCCTCTGGGCTTCAGGCACCGCTGCTAAATCTGTTATTTCCATAAAGCAGCACAGATAAAAATGAAGACAATTCAAAACTCAAGCCTCAGTCTAGCAAGTTAAAGACTGACAGGTTCGTTGTCAGAAACTTTTTTTTTTAACTTCCAAACCAAATTAAATTTAATCCGTTGGTTTTTAGTCTGCGATGACTCTCAGTTCCTTTGGGCTGCTTACACAAAATATCTTTGCTGAGTAATTGGTGGACATCAGAAAGCGTTGCTCGCAAAATCAGAAGTCTCAGAAGTCTTACACCAAGACACTGGCTGGTGGAAGCGATGGCGTCTTTCCATCCTCTCTTGGAAGGACTTTAGCCTGGCTCATGGCGGTGGCCCCTGCCTGATCTAATCACTTTCCAAAGGCCCTGCTCCAATGTCATCATCTCGGGGCCTAGTTTCAACACGTGAGTTCGGAGGCATGGAAAGGAGCGTAGCGAGGTCCCTCTCAGAGACCGCAGGGTGTTTTCTTTGAAGATAGGCACACCCTTTGGTTTTCCAACTCCCATTTTTCCAGTGATGTGATTCGGTGCCGAAATTTTAGCAGGGGACTCAAGCAGGAATGCCACTTGGACGTCTTTGCAGCATCTTCGAATTTTTTTTTTTTTTTTTTTTTTTTTTTTTTTTTTGCAGGTTCAGAGTTGAAGTCTTTAGCTTGTTCCTTTGAATTGAGCATTGTTGTGAACCGGCACACTTTTATATTCTCTTGCCTTGTAGGCTAGAATTTAAGTCATCCATTGAGAGGAAGCACTCTTGTAGGTATTTGGAGGTATTTATTAGGCAACAATACAGAATAAGCCCCTCTACCCAGTAGTTAGCAAAATGAAATTTGCGATTTTTTTTTTTTTTTTTTTTTTTTTTTTTTTTTTTTGGTTTTTCGAGACAGGGTTTCTCTGTGTAGTCCTGGCTGTCCTGGAACTCACTCTGTCCTCCTTTCCTGTGAAAGGGACGGTGTCTGACTGAGCCGTCCATTATTGCTGCGCTTGTAATTCTAGCGTAAGATGGCTCCACAGACCTCTGCTGCAGTTCATTTCAATCTCAGGGTCTCTGTCTGTCTTAGTATCTGCCCATCTTCCTCACGATCTGTCTGTCATCGGGTAATAATGTACCTTCCTGAGAATATTTGGAAGAAAACATGAAGGTTAGGCAGGATCGGTGCCAGAAACTTTTTTTTTTTTTTGACTTCCAAACCAAACGTAGTGATTTGGTTCTTAGTCTGTGAAGACTCGCGCTTGCTGTGGGCTGCGCACACAAAATGTCTTAGGATATGCTTTCATGTGCAAGCCCAGGTGAAGCTGTTGGAACCTCAAAGATCATAAAGATTTAGCCAGATTAAACACAAATCGTCATCCAAGGACTGTGACTTTGTCCTAATTTAACCCTCCCCTTCTTTCTGTTTGTATCCTTTCATCTAATATGTCTGGGCCCGTTTGTTTATTATAAGCCGAGTCTGGGCTTAATCTGTCAGAAAGACCTTTCTCCTTCCCTAGGCAGGCAGTGCCATTGAGTTAGGGGCTGAGCGTGCTCCCAAGTCAGCTGCTTATTTCAAAGTGCTCCTCTCTGTTGAGTCCTTGTTGCCATAAGCAGGGTCCCAGTGCATCCAGCGGGTGCAGATGCGGTCTGGGTCTGCTCCACCGGGCGCCTGAAGGAGGAGATGGGTAAGGAGAGATCCCCCGCACCCCACCCCCCAAGCCTCCCTAGGATCTGCACACGTCCTTTTCCATTTGGGGTTTCCTCTGGATGAGACCAGCGTGCTGTGACGGAGCCGAGTGAAGGCCATATCTGATTCTCATTACTTCTTTTAGGAACTTCTGTGAGACTCTGTTACTCTCTTTCGCAACATAATGAAAACACTACTTTAAAGATCTAACTGAAGATACTGCCTTGAAAGTGCTTGGCACCTGGGACTGATTAGGGCAGCTGGCTGTTGGCTTCCTTCTAATTTAGGACCTGGGGATATGTCATCAACTGAACTTACGATGTTGGGTGAGCAACACGTATTTTGAGTTATACCACATAAATAGATCATAGAATGTAACGTGAATATAAAGGACATATCTCTATAGGTATAGATGCTTTACTATATATTATATATCAATACCTAATATCTATTACTACATATTGCATGGGAATGTACTTCTACAAAAGAATTACTTTGTTGTTTACTTGAAATCTACGTTTCACAATATCAACCAACCAGACCCCCCCAGAGCTCCCAGGGACTAAGCCATCTACCAAGGAGTACACATGGCTCCAGCTGCATATGTAGCGGAGGATGGCCTTGTCAGGCATCAGTGGGAGGAGGGGTCCTTGGTCCTATGAAGGTTCAGTAGATGCCCTAGTGTAGGGGAAGTGGGAGTGGGGTGGGTGGAGGAGCACCCTCATAGAAGTAGGGGGAGGGAGGATGGGATAGAGGGTTTTGGGGAGAACCAGGAAAGGGGATAACATTTGAAATATAAATAAAGAAAATATCCAGTAAAGAAAATCTACGTTTCAGAAGGCGCCAGAGCCTGCCTCACTGCCTCCCTTAACCCTGTCGTCTGTCCCGGGGTGGGGGACGGGGCTTGCTGCTCATGACTCTCAGCTGCTCGGTTCTCTTCAGGCCTCCAGGAAAAAGGAAATACCGCAATTCATCCAGGAGAAACCAATATGGGCAGAGCTGGTGAGCTGCCCTTAGGCCCAGGCTGCCAGCACACTCCACTAAGACGACTTTCTCCCGCCTCTTCTGCTCAGAGAATCTCCATGCCAAGCTTTCATTTGCCACGAAAGCCGACTAAAGGCAACCATCAATGGAGGGGGATCCCTCTTTCTGCATTAAAAATTTCTAAGGTTTAAATAAACCTCTGATGGCATGATTATTTTTAATTTACGAAAGTTAAAACAGCACGGCTTAAAATTTCCCTTGTGAACCACTTATTAAGTGTAAAGTTCAGTTGTGTTATTTGTATTGATGGTGTTGTGCAACCGGCGTCTAGACGGTTTTTTTTTTTTATCTTGCAAAACTGCTTCTCCGGACCCATTAGGCAAGCCTATTTCCTGCCTCCCCCACGGGCTGGCAACCATCCTAAACGCTTTGCATCTTTAGTAACTTGGCGACTCTAAGTGCCTTGCATAAGTACAACCATAAGATGTTACAGCTATTAAAATATTTATATGGAATTTTGATTGAAGTTACATTAAATTTATAGACTTTAAAAGAGACTTGGTAATGAATTTGGCTATAAGTTACCACAGGAGTCCCTTAAGGTCAACCCTGCAGATTTCTTATTGCATATCACCTAGGCATTTTGTGTTTTTGATTACTCTTTCTTCTCTCCTATGCTGGGGCTAAACTGAGACCCAAACACTTGCTAGACCAGTATTCTTTGCTCTTTTTTTTTTCAGGTAGGCTATCACACAGATGAAACCAGCTTCAAACTCCCCGTGGAGTTGAGGTTGGTCTTGAACTCTTAACCTTCCCACCTCTGACTCTCATATGCTGGGTGGGATTAGGAGCACACCAGAATGCCTGTCTCTCTCTTGCCTTTTATGACTGAAATCTTTTCATTATATTTGAAATTGCTTATATATATATATATATATATATATATATACATATATACATATATATATGTATATATATATAAACAAGAAAAAGAAAATGATTTTGTACAATCCTATTGCCATTACAAGATGCTACCGCTATTAAAAGCCCTCCTCTACCCAACACACACTTACACACTGTTTCCAAACCCACACTAGTGAATGTCTGCTCTAATTGTAAGGAAGTTTCCAGACACAGCCATGAACTTGCTGTATTAGACTCATTGCTACATTCTTTATTAAATTCGCTACATTTCACTATTAAACTTGCTAACAGTGTGTGCAATTCTTTCTGTTGCAGGTAAGAGTCAGACTATTGTCTTCTCTCTTGGTATTTGTAAGATAGTTTATTAGAGTTTGTTATGCTGGTTGCACAGTAGTGAACATTTCTGCCATTTGAAAACTTTGGAATAATTCAAGTAGGCAGAGAGATCAGACTAATTTTTTTCTTTTTTAAAGACTTGGAATACTTAGCCAAGTGAAGCCCTGTGGATACACACACAGGCTGTAAATTAGAGCCAACGCCCTGACTGCCTCTAAAAGACTCAGGGCAGAGATCAGCTTCTCATAGATTTGAAAGATAGAAAAGCTTCCGAGACTGGAGAGGCGGCAGGCCCGGTGAGTTCTGGAGCGGGTTTGGGGTCTACCATTGCCATATGACTTGGCTCACCTCTGTGAGGATCTCATTTTAATCTGTAAAGTGGGGATAACCGTGGAACCGCCACACATGGCTGGGTTGGAGATGCTGTCAGTGGCAATCATTCATCTAGCAAACGCAGGCACCAGGCCCAGCACTGAGACACAGCAAGAGAAATGGGGGTGGCCCACACAAGCAAGCGATACCCAAATGTGCTTATTTAAAAACATTTTTATTAATTCGTTGCAAGTTTGATACATTGTATCTTGACCACTTCTATTCCTTCCGTCATCTCCACGATCCACTCCTCATTTTATAGTTACCCAACTCCATGTCCTCATTCTTCTTATTTGTCTGTTTGTTTGTTGTTTTTTAGTCATCCAGTATAATCAGTGCTGCCTGTGCCCTCTTGAGTGTGTGACCATCCACTGGAGCATGTGAGACCTGCCAGGAGCTGTATCCTTAAAAAAAAAAAAGTACCCAGTCTTATTTGATCAAGCTGTTTATCTGTCAGTCTCTGGGAGGCTCCAGACACTATCATCAGTAATTTGGGAGCATCTGGTACGTGGAACATCAGTTTGGGAAGACACCCACCCCTGTATCCTTCTGCATGAACTGTAATGAAATTCTGAGCATCTGACACTTTCCCGGCAGCTCTGGGCCATGGAAGCATCCCCCAAACGCTACCTTACAGGGGACGTCTGTGGTCTTAGGGACATTAGTGCTGCAGCACAGTGAGACAGAAGACAAGAAGACACATCATGTATCCATATGACAAGAAATGGCTCTTAGAGTCTTTTCCCATCCCAGAGTGTATTCCCCTGTAATTTGTCTAACAGTGTGTATCCTAAAATTTTAGCCACTTAGCTGTAGAAAAGGGTAAGTTATGCCAAAGTGCATGCTTTGATGGCTCAGTGGTTAAGTGCACTTGCAGGTTTTGAAGAGGATATGGCACATCGGGTAGCTCACCGTTGCTTATAACTCCAGTTCTAGAAGAAATTATGTCCCCTTCTGGCCCCTGTAGACAGACACCTGCACCCATGCGGAGCACGTATATACACCCAAGCACACAACACATACATATGAAATAATAAATACATCCTTAAGGATTCTCAAGCACAAAGAACTAAAGGCCCCAGATTATAAAAGAGGTGTTCAGATAACTGTGAACACACATCATTTCAGAAAATCTTGAAGCATCTTAGCCCTTGGTCAAGATCCAAAGGTACAAGGCACAGTGTGTGTGTGTGTGTGTGTGTGTGTGTATGTATGTATGTGTATGTGTGTGTGTATGTATGTGTATGTGTGTGTGTGTGTGTGTGTGTGTTATTTACAGCAAGTGTCAGCTAATTCTCTGTGAAAAGGGTTAGATAGTAAATATATTTGGTTTTTTGACCTTTAGGAGACATTCACCTTTGTCTCAGGCTGAAGAAGTTACCACAAACCACACAGAAATGAATGATGGTGGCTCCAAGGAAACCTTATGGATACTGCAGTGTGGATAATTTCCACGTGCTATCGTACTGGTGTCAAATTTATACTTGCCTCCTTCAGTCATTATATCCGGGGTCAAAGGCCATTTGTAACTTGCAGGCCATGCAACAGCAGATGTTGGAGCACACTCCTGCTACTCTCCACTTTACCAGACACTACACAATTCTCTGGTAGAATAAACTGCACTCACAGATGTAAAAGAAGAACTTTTACATCACAATGGCAGGAGAGCTTGATTTAGACTCAGCAAAGCACCCCTGAAGCAAGTTGCCTGGAAATCTCCCACGCTCTGCACCAACCGAACCCTCTTCACAGTTGCTCACAAGAAACGACTTCATCAGAAACGGCACATGCAGTCAGGGAATGGGTCAGAAGAGAAAACAAAAAGCCCACCAGTCATCCTTTGGTTTTCTTTTGTGGTCTTGTGGATCAAATCTTGAGCCTTGTGCAGCCACCAGTGAACCACATGGCCCCTCAGTTGCCTTGGGTACTGGAGAAGCCCTACATTAGCAAGCTGCTTGCTAAACAGTGCTTCTTTCCCTTTGAGAAAGATGGTGACCACCTCATGCATCATTCTGCGGTCTTAGGAAATAGTTGAAAATGAAACGTATCTACCAAGAAGTCTAGGAATTGTCAAAGAATTCCTGGTATAGAGAGCATCATAGGAAAATTTAACAAAAGCAGTTTAAAACAAGCAGTTTGTAAAATCAATGTGGAACATTAAACATGATAGAAGTAGAAAAATATCTCTTATGAAGACCTCTGTGAAAGGAAATTGTGACAGGTTCCCGATTAGACAGAAACTGTTTCATTTACAAGGGAGAATACAAAGCATAACTGTGGCTTCATAGAATGAGTTTGGCAGTGTTCCTTCTGTTTCTATTCTGTGGAGTAGTTTGAAGAGTATTGGTATTAGGTCTTCAAAGGTCTGGTAGAATTCTGCACTAAAACCATCTGGTCCTGGGCTTTTTTTTTTTTTTTTTTTTTTTTTTTTTTTAGACTTTTAATGACTTCTTCTATTTCTTTAGGGGTTATGTGACTGTTTAGATGGTTTATCTGATCCTGATTTAACTTTGGTATTTGGTATCTGTCTAGAAAATTGTCCTTTTCATCTAGAGTTTCTAGTTTTGTTGAATATTGGCATTTTTAGTAGGATCTGATGATTTTTTTTAATTTCCGTAGTTTCTGCTGTCATGTCTCCCTTTTCATTTCTGATTTTGTTAATTTGGATACGGTCTCTGTGTCCTATGGTTAGTCTGGCTAAGGGTTTATCTATCTTGTTGATTTTATCAAAGAACCAGCTCCTGGTTTTGTTGGTTCTTTGTATAGTTCTTTTTGTTTCTACTTGGTTGATTTCAGCCCTGAGTTTGATGATCTCCTGCCGTCTCCCCCTCTTGGGTGTATTTGCTTCTTTTTGTTCTAGAGCTTTCAGGTGTGCTGTCAAGCGGCTAGTGTGTGCTCTTTCCAGTTTCTTTTTGGAGGAACTCAGGGCTATGAGTTTTCCTCTTAGCACTGCTTTCATTATGTCCCATAAGTTTGGGTATGTTGTGCCTTCATTTTCATTACATTCTAAAAAGTCTTTAATTTCTTTATTTCTTCCTTGACCAAGTTATCATTGAGTAGGGCATTGTTCAGCTTCTATGTGTATGTGGGCTTTCTGTTCTTTTTGTTGCTATTGAAGACCAGCCTTAGGCTGTCTAAGGTTGATAGGATGCATGGGATTATTTCAATCTTGTATCTGTTGAGGCCTGTTTTGTGACTGATTATATATGGTCAGTTTTGGAGAAGGTAACATGAGGTACTGATAAAGTATAGAAAGCAAGAAAAACAGTATAGAAAGTAAGAAGGTATATTCTTTTGTTTTAGGATGAAATGTTCTAAAGATACATTGAACCCATTTGGTTCATAACTCTGTTAGTTTCACTGTGTCTCTGTTTAGTTTGTGTTTCTATCTGTTCATTGATGAGAATGGGGTGTTGAATTCTCGCACTATTATTGTGTGAGGTGCAATGTGTACTTTAAACTATAGTAAAGTTTCTTTTATGAATGTGGGTGCCCTTACACTTGGAGCACAGATGTTCAAAACTGAGAGTTCTTCTTGGTAGATCTGTTTCTCTCTGTCTTTTTTACTGGTTAATTGAGTCCATTGATGTTAAGAGATATTAAGGAATAGTGATTGTTGCTTCCTGTTATTTTTTATGTTATTTTTATGTTTGTATGGCTATCTTCTTTTGGGTTTGTTGAAAGAAGATTATTTTTTGCTTTTTCTAGGTTGTAGTTTCCCTCTTTGTGTTGGCATTTTCCATCTATTATTTCTTGTAGTTTTGGATTTGTGGAAAGATATTTTGTAAATGTGTTTTTGTCATGGAATATCTTATTTTCTCCATCTATGGTAATTTAGAGTTTTTCTGGGTATAGTAGCCTGGGCTGGCATTTTTGATCTCTTACGGTCTGTGTAACATCTGCCCAGGATATTCTAGCTTTCATAGTCTCTGGTAAGAAGTCTGGTGTAATTCTGATAGTTCTGCCTTTATATGTTACTTGACCTTTCCCCCTTACTGCTTTTAATATTCTTTCTTTGTTTGGTGCATTTCGTGTTTTGATTATTATGTGCCTGGAGGACTTTCTGGTCTGGTCCAGTCTGTTTGGAGTTCTGTAGGCTTCTTGTATGTTCATGGATATCTCTTTCTTTAGGCTAGGAAAAATTTCTTCTATAATTTTGTTGAAGATATTTACTGGCCCTTTAAGTTGTAAATCTTCACTCTCTTCTATATTTATAATCCTTAGGTTTGGTCTTCTCATTGTGTCCTGGATTTCCTGGATGTTTTGGGTTACAAGCTTTTTGAATTTTGCATTTTCCTTGACTGTTGAGTCAATGTTTTCTATGGTATCTTCAGCACCTGAGATTCTCTCTTCTATCTCCTGTATTCTGTGGTGATACTTGCATCTATGACTCCTGATCTCTTTCCTAGGTTTTCAAGTCAAAGGTTGTCTCCCTTTGTGATTTCTTTATTGATATTGTTTCCATTTTTAGATCCTGGATGGTTTTGTTCAATTCCTTCACTTGTTTGGTTGTATTTTCCTATAATTCTTTAAGGAATTTTTACATTCTCTCTTTAAGGGCTTCTAGCTGTTTACCTGTGGTCTCCTTTATTTCTGTAAGGGAGTTCTTTATGTCCTTCTTAAAGTCCACCTCCTCCTCGTCCTCCTCCTTCTCCTCCTCCTCCATCATCATCATCATCATCATCATCATCATCATCATCATCATCATGAGATGTGATTTTAAATCAGAGTCTTGCTTTTCTGGTGTTTTGGGGCTATCTAGGGCTCACTGTGGTGGAAGAAATGGCTTCTGATAATTTCAAGTAGTCTGGGTTTTTGTTGCTTATGTTCTTGCTCTTGCCTCTCACCATCTGGTTATCTCTGGTGTTAGCTGGTCTTGCTGTCTCTGACTGTGCCTTGTCCCTCCTGCAAGCCTCTATGTGTCAGTACTCCTGGGAGACCAGTTCTCTCCAGGAGGAATTTGGGCATGGAGAGCTGTGGCACAGGGCCAGCTCTGGGGTGCAGACAGAAACTGGAAGGATCCTGTCCCAGGCTGTTCCTCGGTTCCTGTGTCCTGAGGGCTCCGGGCTGGTTCCTCTGAGCAGAAGTGGTGGTCTTACCTGTGCTCATAGACTTGTCAGCACTCCTGGGAGACCCGCTCTCTCCAGTTGGTGGTATTTGGGTATGAAGCACTGTGGCACAGGATCAGTTCTAGGCGAGGCAAGAACCATTTCTTGTTTCTGTGCTTTGAGAGTTAGTTATCTGTTTAAGTCATTCTACATTAAAAAAAATCCAGAGAACAGAAGTTCCGATGCCTTTTATATGATGCTGAAAAGCCAGAAGGTGCTTTTTGAGTGCCAAAAAAAAAGCATTATGCAGTCTTCTGGCTTGTCATTTGTTTTTATCACCGATGGCACAGGAGAACCTGGACAGTTCTAACCTTCTAAAAGAGCTGCATAATTTCCCCAGTAGACAATTTTGGAAGCGCCCCAGCCCTTGGTAGGAAACACATTAAGGCATAAGGACACAGGAGCTGGCAGGACAGAGACTTTGCCTAAGAATTCAGCTCTGTTACATAGCACTCAGGCGTTAGGACTAGTTAACCCACAGAGTTCTCATGAGTGAAATGAGGCAGACAGGCGGATAGCTGTCTCTCACCAGCATCGTTAAAATGTGATATCATTGGAAAATAGTACAATGTCTGGGGCCTGGTAAGGTTGAAAATGACAGCTATTATCATTTTGACGATTGGACTTCGTACATCCACGCCTGTGTGTACATGTATGTACGCCTCTGTGTATGTGTACATTCATGCATGTATTGGGATATGTCCCACAAAAATCATTGAAGCTTGAATCTTGTGACACTTAAACAAATATGGAGCCACTCTGGGAAATAAAACACTCATAAAGGCTTCATGACGCCCGTGGAGGAGTCAGAATTTGAGTGCACAGCGGCCTGTGGGAGGACAGAAAGAGATGAGCGTGGAAGTCATGTTCTTTGCTGTCAAAGCAAACTGCATGCAAAAGCATCGGATCAGATCACAGCAGACACCTTACCCATCCACTCATAAACATTAATGCACTTGGAAGCCTATTCTGTGCTTGTGCAGTTTAAGGTAGCGCAGCATGGAATTCCTTGAGGTTTATAGTGACATAAAAATGCAAAAATACATGGGGCATACTCAGATAGGAAAAGTTGCTTTCTGGAAGAAGGCTGGGGACATAGGGACATGGGAATGCAGCAGCAATAGGAACACCTGATACTGCGAACAGTAAGGAATTGCAACTAAGACACCACCGTGCTTAAATGCTTAAGAACCTCAGAAGAGATCGAAGCCATTTGTAATGGCATGGGAGTCACCTTTCTACCTGAGGGAGCTTATGAAGGGGGAGGTTCATTTTGAATTCCAGTCTTGGGGGTTCCAGTCTATGGCCATTGACACTTGGTCTTGTTTGGAGTCCCTGACTTCCCAGCGTGCAGGAGCCCATGTTGAGCGAAGTGGGTCCCCTCATGGCTGAGAGACCAATGAGGGAGGGCAAGGGGCTCACACCCTCAGGGAGCCGAGGTCTGCTAGGCTCCGCTCTCACAAGTTCCACCACCTCCAACAGTGCTGCAGGCTAAGGGACAGGCTCCAAGGGCACTTCCCAGGTTTCAGTATCTGATATCTAGCTCCAGCAGGACCGAATCAAGTGTCAGAGATGATCCAGGTAAAGGGAGGTGGTTTGAGTCACTCTTACTCTGGGTCCCCTCCTAAGGACAGAGCAGAGGAAGCAGAAAGAATAGGAGGTCTCTATCATAAGTTCCTGTCACTCAAAACCACTCACATGCAGCACATTGTGATGAGCTCAGGTGCAAGGTAGCCGTCGTCATGGATACTGCAGGGGAGTGAGTAAGACTCGTACTCATGGCCCTCAGAGTTGTGGCAAAATTCAGATTATTTCCAGGCGCTCAGGCTGCGGGGTAGAACTTGCCTGTCAAGTGCGTTTCTCTAGCAGCTTAGCAGCAAGCTTTCCAAATCCATCATCCGGCTCCTGAATCCTGCTTATGGATTTCTTACAAGAAAAATTATTGACGTCGGAAGGTGTCAGATGTCTTGGCACACACCTGTAATCTCAACCCTAAGAAGTCTTACTCTGGAGGGCTGTGGCGAGTCTGAGGCCAGCCTCCGGAGCTACAGAATGGCACCTTAGGTGGGGGTGAGGGTGGGGCCGCGGGGTGGGAAGAGGAACAGAGAACAGCAAACTGGGAAACGAAAGACCGGCGTAAGAGCGAAGAGTCTGATCTTATGACTTCTCAGAAGGCTGTGAACGTGATAAGGCTTTCCCACCAGAGGAAGGGGCAGTTCAGAAAGAACATGATTAGATGGTATTAGTCACCGAGGGGAGGCTCTTGAGAGGAGCCACAGCCCCTCCCCCACACCTGTTGCCCTTTCTGAAAAAGACTCCCACAGTTGGAAGCGCCAAAATGCTAACTGTCTTCCCTTTTAACGTTTGTGGTTTCTTCTAGTTTTACATGTTGCTCTGCTTTTCACAAATTAGTAAAAACCAGAGAGATGCTTTAAAAAGTTTATATAATTCAGACCTATTTGTCTAGGAAAGAAAAAAAAAGGTTAATTCCACTAGTGATTTTGTAACTTCCTTAAATCTCTTGTTCCTGATACAGAGCAAAAGTCACTGACGTTTTATGACCAGAAAATTGCAACAAACACATTTTTTCATATGGCAAACTAAAAAAGTCTAAATAGTGATGCTTTAAGTTATCTCTTAAACTTTCATTTCTAGTGAATAATGTTTCAAAGAAAAAATTTACATTTTAATTTTTAAAAAGATTCATTTACTTAATGTAAATGAGTACACTGTAGCTGTCTTCAGACACACTAGAAGAGGTCATCAGATCCCGTTATAGATGGTTGTGAGCCACCATGTGGTTGCTGGGAATTGAACTCAGGACCACTGGAAGAGCAGTCAGTGCTCTTAACCGCTGAGCCATCTCTGCAGCCCTACATTTTAATTTTTTTTTTTAAAAAGTTTCTATGGTTTTGAAATTACTGGAAATAGTCCCTTCTTATTAGTTTAACAAGAATTTTTATACTCCCAAACTGGCGAAGTATCTGTCAGTGTGAATTGATCATTCCTTTGTAGAGTGTTACAGATTTTATTCTTTCATTTTTATTAAAAAATAATTTTAAATATAATTACATCAGTTCATTTTTCTCCCTGTCCTCCCTCCAAGCCCTTCCATTTCCCCTCTCACTTCCTCTCAAATTGATGGCATCTTCTTGATTATTATTGTTACATATATAAGCATAAATATATAAATATAACTTGCTAAATTCATGTGGCTTGGATGTGTATGTTTTCATGATAGCCTCACTTTGTATTGGATAACCCATTAGGGAACTCATTCCAGAAAGAGGTTAATTCTCCCTCTCGCCACAGTCATGAGTTGCCTGGAGTTCTTTGTCTAGGAGGTGAGACACAGATTTCCCCCTTCTGCTTACCGGGTCTATGGATATTTATTGTTCTTCAGGTTTCATTTTTACAGCCATATTGTTGAGGTATCGCTCTGAAGCTTCCGTGCCATTTCTAGGAGGCACAAGCTCACAGCAGACTCTCCGGTCCTCTGGACCTAATAATGCGTGGAATCTCAGGGATTAAGCCCCTCAGAGAACAGTCCAGTGCACGGCAGCAACCACAGCTGTATTTTGGCCAGCCTGGGATTCTAGCCTTTTGATCCATGTTTACACTAGAGCTTTGCCCTGGTGCCGGAGTGGCCCCATGACCACACCAGACAAAAAGCAAGTTGGAGCAGGGCAAGGTGGGGGGTGGGGATGAGGAGGTAGAGGTGGAGGTTGGGGTGGGGGTGGGGCAATGGTGCCTTTTTTTTCTTCACTCCTCCAAACATAATAAGAAGAAAGAATGGACTTTGCTTTGATTTTCAGAGACATTTTTTTAACGTCTTGTTCTGATACAACAAAAGCAGAAACAAAAAGACTTACTTTCAGTGCAAATGTTACTTATCTTAAAGGCAGTCATTAAAAAAAAAAAAACACTAAGCCAGTAAAATATCTCCACGCAAGTGGCAAGCAGGATGACTTTCTCCAGGGGGCTACCTTTTCACATTTAAATCTTCCTAAAAGAACAACACTGGAAAAATCCTTGGTCACTGACTAAGCTTGATGACAGTGATTCTAACTAAAGCAGTGGATGTACAGGCACGAGGCAAGGTTTACATTCCGAGCACCTCAGAGATTGCAGGACCCAATGCTGATGTTGCACAGAACAGGGTGGCAGTCTGCGGTAGTCCTTGTCTGACGGGCCATGACTGCTGACCGTTGTCTTAAAGACGAGGGACTTCCTTGCTTGCACATGGAACATTCTCTACTCACATATCTGATCAAACTTAATTGCCTTTATCTTTAAAAAAAAAAATCATTGGTTTTAACCATTGATCTTTTTATTTCTCTTAAATTTGTCTGCTTTCTCTAGGAGTCCAGACTACAGTGAACTAATTTTGTTCATGGAGATCCTTTTGTGAACACCCAGACTCTGGTACATAGCATGTCCCACTCCCAGGTAAACAGGACCTGAATGAGTGAGAGACAAGGGGAGCTTCTACCAAAGCTGACGGCGGACAGCGGCAGATGTTGGGGGCGACGCTGGCTCACCGTGGCAGAGTCGTGTGCAGAACACTTCAGGAACATCGGGTGCCTTAGCTCTCCAGCGAGCCTCTCCGCAGCTAACATTACATCTCCACGTTGATGAGACGAAGCCAACCTCATGGGCCGTAGCGTCAAAGGATAACCTGGGCCAACAGAAAGCCAGGGCTCTCTTCTGCTACCAGTTCCCTCTGCTGCCTTCCCCTTCCTGAGCCCTATAAAAAGCACTCAGTTTAGTATGGAAGGGACCCAGGTGGTTGTCAGGGGTGCTGGGGACAGAATGGGTGCAGGGCATGTCCTGGCAGCTAGGCCCAGAGTCCCACACAAGACGTATGCAGAAAGGGTTATTCAAAATGGAAGGTAGAAAGGCAATAGCTGGTTAGCCCCACATTTTGGCTTGTTTGTTTCCTCACTGAGTTCTAATGGAAAGAGCCATCTCTGAGCTTTTCTCACAAATCTCTTTAGAAGGCCAACATCCCGTATATAGTGGGTCTAAGCCACTGGGCCTGTACATCCACAGAGGCAAAGGTCTCTCCTTGTTGTGTGTGTGTGTGTGTGTGTGTGTGTGTGTGTGTGGTCTGAAATAAGTCAGCAATTTTTTTTTTTTTTTTAGCACTTGTTTAATTTTAGTCCAGAGGGATTGTTTTCTGACGAGAAAGACTTCATTGGCTGATTGTTTTATTTCAGGGTCAGAACAAGTTCCGACTTAGTATCACAAGGCTTGGTAGGAGGGAATCTTAACAGGGACTATGCAAATATGGTGCAGAGATTAATAGGAAGACACAGCTCTGAGCCACACAAGATGAAATATGGTGACAGATAATATATTTCAGTTTGAATTTTCTACATTATACAAATGTTCTTAATTAATATTAAAACAACAATTAATGAAAAATAACCCCATCGGCTTGGTAAATGGAGCAGTGTGTTTTTCAAGGGCACGAGTCCCCTCCATTCCAAATGTAATAGAGATAAGCCATGAATTTCAGTATACAAGGAATTAGAGATTACCAGATGCTTTTGTGAATCCTGTGGAGGTTTTTCTTCCCATACTGACAGAGACTATCCTACATTTCCATCCCCCTGTCTCTCCTCTCTCCATTCTCACTCTCTTTTATGAGAGTGCACACTATTAACACATAGCAAATAGTCAATAAATTATCAACATTTTCCAAACCATTATGTACAGCATCATTTTTTCCAATCTTGAGGCCATAGATGATAACTAGTTTTGTGTCCAGTGGAATTGATAGTTCTGAGAAGCAGTGAAGTGGAATAGTCATATAACAATCACATAAGCTGTATTGATTTTTGTATTATACTAGCCAGAAACACAACTTGAAACAACGTTCTCATGACCAGGGTCTTGCTGACTGCTCTAACTTGAAGACCAGAGAAAGCTTTACTCTTCTGCTCTTCCAATGCCGATGGTTAGACCCTGGCATGCTCGCCCACAGCACCCCCTCCTGTCTGTCTCTTCCTCCCATTCCCCATCTCCACTTGCTTCTGTGTCTTTGCTTTACTTGTTAGATTTATCCTTCTGTGCTTCCCTTTCTCTTTCTATACATTGCTGAGCAATCTTGGGCTGATAGCTGTGCCTCCCAGGATCCAGCAAGAGAGACGGGCAGCTTCCTAGCAGCACAGATGCTGACTAGCTGAAGTTGCGTGTCCACGCTGAACTAATCCTGCTTCCGGAGTGTGGCTCTGACATTGGCTGGAGACTCTGTCCTCCTGATGGGTGAATACGGGGGGCTGCTGCTGATCCTCCATTTCCTAGCAGCAACTTTGCCACAGTAGATGTTCTCTCCACAGGAGCCAAGAGAGAAGACTTGCAGGTTTATGGACTAAACAGTGAACTGTGCCCAGAAGAGTTTTCTCCGCCACTGTTTATTCTTAAATGGATTCAATTGAGGATTAAATCTCAGGTTGACCGGCTTTAAAAGAGAAGAATATTTATGAAGCAAAGGGAAACAGAATGGCTTTTAATTGTGGAACCCTGCCTCTCGTCTGTCCACTTGATAATCCGCTGACTACTATCAGCTGAATTGATGATTCATTGAGCTATGCTACACTGAAGATTTTATACCCAGTTCAACTGGCCATTCTTTTCAGAAAGTGCCTTTGCTCAGCTCAGGCAATCACAGCTGCTTCTCACCAGCTTTTCTGTGGGCCATGGCTGCGGGTGGGAGGGTTAAGAAACCTTGCTTGTGGAAGCCTTATTGTGTCACTTCTCACAACGGTCCATTGTTCCTATCTGTCCATCGAGCTAGGAGACATTTGTCCCTTAGGATCGTCAACCTCAGGGCCAACTGACTGCCCGTTGGGTGGGTTTCACTGCCCTTGGAAGAGATAGAAAGAAGCATCAGGGAAAGCATAGATTTTTAAAGACACTAACCAGCACTCACATGATTGATTTCACTGTCCTTTAAAATTCTTATTTAGCAATTGACACCCTCTTTGGTGCTCCTGCTGCATGACATCATAAGTCTAGTAATCTGAACCCCATTCCCTGTTAGAGGAGCCATAGCCTTGTGAACTAGTGTTCACGTGTCATGGTCTTTCATGTTCTTTCAAATGAATGATAGGGGCCCCTGGATTTATGGTGAGGTCACATCCCCCAAAACGCGATGTAAGATGAAAATATCTTCCCTTGAAAAGAAAATATGTGTAGGTTACTTAGTCAGCTGTACATCCTGGCTTTGCCTAGCCGGTCTTAAACACTCTCCGAACACTTTTGCTAGTCAACCGCTCGGCCAAATCATGTGACACAGAGCCTGTGTCATAATGAAGTGTGACTATCTTTTTTTTTTAATTTTTATTTTTTATATTCTATGTTTACATTCCAAAGGCTTTCCCCTTTCCCAGTTCCCCCCCCACCATATGTCCCATAATTTCTCTCCCCCCAACTATTCCCCAATCATTCAGAAGTGTGACTATCTTAATCAAGTGATTGCTGGACATAAAGAGTTAGGAGAATGGCCGCATGGGTGTGTGGTTACATCGCAGAAAAAGAGAGAAGCCGCACGTTGAACTATGACACTCGAGGGAGCATCTGTGTTTTATAATGTCTCATAGCTGGAACTGGTTCCTTAGTCTGCTTTCATCATCTCTGCCTTTTATTTCCCCTGAAAATCTGTTCTCCACTACAGTTTTGTGTAACCCCTTTGACTTAGCTATTGTTACAGTCTGTTGTAGGCTCCTGCAGTAAAAAGCCCCGGTTGGTGAGTTATATAACATGGCACGAAATCCAGGGCTCTGGACAAGATCAGCACAGGCTTGCTGCCAGGGCAGGGGCTGGAGTGGCCTCCTCCATCTGTGGTTCTCAGCCTGTTCCAACGCTTAGGTGAGGCTGGACATTCTGAGGCTTCACTTAGACGCAAACACGCTTTGAGTTTCTGCAACACAGCCCTTTCTTTTCATTCTCCAGACCAACCACTGAAAATCGCAACGCCAAACCAGCGCCTTCCCTGTCCGGCTGCTCAGAGGGCTTTGTTCGCTGCTGCAGCAAGTTGGTTGCCCCTTAAACCTTTGCCGTCAGCCTTCCCGTGCTGTTTCTTAGAGACTAAGCCTTCACCTCTCCCCATCGGATTTTTTGGTTGTCACTGATGTTTTCGATGCCTTTGAGACTTCTTCTTCTTCTTCTTCTTCTTCTTCTTCTTCTTCTTCTTCTTCTTCTTCTTCTTCTTCTTCTTCTTCTTTTTAAATTGCACTAGGTATGGTTCCAGCCTTTTCCAGGACACTCCTTTTCCACCTTTATCCTTTTGTATTTCTGCACTAAGAAGTTCCCATTTCGAAAGCACATCAGATTTCCGAAGAATGACGGCCCTCGGCCGATTCATTTGTTGGGAGGCACGCCACGGGCAAGTCGTCTGGAGAGCCGGAATGGTCTCCAGCTAAATGGAACTACACTGATAGTAACTCACGGTCGTTGTTGCCCAGACACTCCGGCAGCCATTTGTCAAGTCAGTCACTCTGTCTTTGAGAAGGAGAGGCAGAGGGAAGTGTTTCCTGTGGGGGAAGAGAATGCAGGTTGGCCACGCAGGTTGTGCACTGATTAGCGAGCATTGATTTGTGCACCTGCTGTGCTGCTGCTCTGCAGAGGACAAAGCACTCCAGGCTCGCGCTCGCTCTCTCTCTCTCTCTCTCTCTCTCTCTCTCTCTCTTTCTCTCCAGTAGGAACTTGCTGGTCAGAATTGCAGTCACTGCTTCTTCCTCTCAATCTGTCTCTTCTTAAAATGCAAGCAGGGTTGGAGCCTGCCCCAGCCCATCTAGTTGCTACAATCATCTTCCCGACTCAGAACTGAGTGGTGTGTGCCCCGGGAGAGCCTGTTCTTCATGGAGTGAGGGCACCTTGGCCAGACAGCCTTCCTGTCAAGGCCAAGCAACACTCCTTGGGCACTTTATAGGGCATTAATTCTGTGCACCTAGGCCCCACCCTGGTGACCTCACTTTCTGAAGGTCCCACCTCCTCTTATCATCATCCCAGGTATCAGGTTTCAGCTTATACATTGAAGGACAACATAGGCAGAGTCTTTCCTTGCCGTGAATATATTTCTTAGCTTCAAGAATTAATAGAGGCCCCGTGTTACCTAAGGAGTGAAGAGCGTTACCCAGAAAAGAATCGTTCACATATCAGAAGAGAAAGGTGGTAGGTTTTTGTCACAGTCAAGGGAAAACACTTTCTGGATCAGTCCTCACGATCTCAAGGAAGAGTCACAGCCCCACACCCTCCCTGCTCTCTAGTGTAGATCTCCGTGTGGCGAGCCACTCCCGAACATAATGGCTTCTGATAATTATCACCTTATAAGCAATCACTGGTTGTGAAGGTCAAGGTTCAGGATGACTCAGGTAAATCTGGCCCAGGGCCCCAGTAGCCACTAGTAGATCAAAGCTCCCATGTGGTCTTTCTGTATAGGCCAGCTTGAATCCCCCCATAGCATGGTGGATTTTGGGTTGCTGGAATTATTAGGGGGACACTTAGTGCTCCATCGCGAGTGCTCCAGGGAGCACCCAGAACTCCCTGCTTTCTAAGCCTCCCAAAGCCCAAGTGCTTTTTCTGCCACCACCTACTGGCCAGCCACGCAAGCCGGCACTGTGCCAAGCTGACAGGGAACAGTCTATTGCTCAGTCCTCAGTCTCAGAAAGAGTTTGCAGAGATATGTGAAAAGCACCTAATCCCTCGAACGCAGTGTCCATTTGTGTCTTGGTTAGGCTTCCTATTGCTGTGACTAAAACACCATGACCGAAAAGCAAGCTGGGGAGGAAAAGGCTTTATTTGTCTTAAACGTCCACACTGCTGTTCGTTACGGAAGGAAGCCAGGACAGGAACTCAGGCAGGGCAGGGTCCTGGAGGCAGGAGCCTAAGCAGACACCGTGGAGGGTGCTGCTTACTGGCTTGCTTCCCTGGCTTGCTCAGCCTGCATTCTTATAGAAACCAGGTGTGCCTGCTCAGGGATGGCGCCATCCAGAATGGACTGGGCCCTCCCCCAATGATCACTGAGAAAAATTCCTTGCCTCACGGAAGCATTTCCTCAACAGAGGCGCCTTCTCTTCTGATGATTTTTACTTGGGTCAAGTTGACACATAACCAGCCGGTACAATGATCTTTATACTTTAATTAGTCTCTCTCTCTCTCTCTCTCTCTCTCTCTCTCTCTCTCTCTGTGTGTGTGTGTGTGTGTGTGTGTGTGTGTGTGTGATAGCGTCTGTGTAGGTGCAGGTGCCTATTTATGTGGAGGTCAGAGGAGAATGCTGGAGAACCTGTTCTCTCCTGCCACCTTGTGGGATGCAGGTATTAAACTCAGGTTGTCAGGCTTGTGCTCCCACGCTGCTGTGAATACCCACTAAGCTGCATCACTGGCCCTATTCTTTCTATTTTAGTATAAATGTCCATAGCCCCTCCTTAAGAAAAAAACATCCCAGTGGATCAGTCAAGAAGAGTTAAGAAAAGCACCATCTGTTGAAAAGGCTATCTTTTTTCCACTGGATGTTTTCAGCTCCTTTGTCGAAGATCAATTGGCCATAGATGTGTGGGTTCAATTCTGGGTCTTCGATCCTATTCCATTGATCCGCTTCCCTGTCACTGAACCAATACCATGCAGTTTCTCCTTGCACTAAGCTCAACTCCAAGTGGATCAAAGACCTCCACATAAAACCAGACACACTAAAACTAATAGAAAAGAAACTGGGGAAGACCCTTGAGGACATTGGCTCAGGGGAAAAATTCCTGAACAGAACACCAATTGCTTATGCTCTAAGAGCAAGAATAGACAAATGGGACCTCATAAAACTACAAAGTTTCTGTAAGGCAAAAGACACTGTCAAAAGGATAAATCGGCAACCAACAAATTGGGAAAAAATCTTCACCAACCCCACATCCGACAGAGGGCTAATCTCCAATGTATACAAAGAACTCAAGAGGTTAGACCCCAGAAAACCAAATAACCCTATCCAAAAATGGGGTACAGAGCTAAACAGAGTCTTTTCACCTGAAGAAATTCGGATGGCTGAGAAACACCTTAAAAAATGTTCAACATCACTAGTCATTAGGGAAATGCAAATTAAAACAACCCTGAGATTTCACCTCACACCAGTCAGAATGGCTAAGATTAAAAACTCAGAAGACATCAGGTGTTGGCGAGGATGTGGAGAAAGAGGAACACTCCTCCACTGCTGGTGGGAATGCAAGCTGGTACAACCACTCTGGAAATCAGTATGGCGGTTCCTCAGAAAACTGGGCGTGATACTTCCGGAGGACCCAGCCATACCACTCCTGGGAATATACCCAGAAGATTCACCAGCATGCAATAAGGATACATGCTCCACTATGTTCATAGCAGCTTTATATATAATAGCCAGAAGCTGGAAAGAACCCAGATGTCCCTCAACAGAAGAATGGATACAAAAAATGTGGTATATATACACAATGGAGTACTATACAGCCATTAGAAACAATGAATTCATGAAATTCTTAGAGAAATGGATGGAGCTGGAGAATGTCATACTAAGTGAGGTGACCCAGTCTCAAAAGAATACCCATGGTATACAGTCACTGATAAGTGGATATTAGCCTAGAAGCTTAGAACACCAAAGACACAAATCACATATCAAGTGATGTCTCACAAGAAGAAAGGAGTGGACACTGGTGCTAGAATGGACCAAAACATCATTGTGGGAGAGTACAAGAACAGTAAAGTGGGAGGGGGTGGATGCGGGAGCAGGGGGAGGGAAAAGGACATGTGGGACCTTTGGGGGTGGGGAACCAGAAAAAGGGAAATGAATTGTAAATATAGAATATATACAATAAAAAAAAAAGAAGAGTTAAGAAAAAAGAGGCACATGCTTACGATAAAGTTCCATCGCAGGCTGGTGCATCAGGGGCATGGCATGATATCACACGCCCCCGTTCACGTCAGGCTCTCTGTGGCCAGTTGGTGAAAAGTAACCAAATGAATGAATGAATGAACAAATGAATGAATATATAATGAATTAGTTCACAAATCTGCCATCCATCAAAGGAGCTTTAAAGCCAAAAAGATTAGAAGCCAACAGAATGAATTATAACTTAGCATCTTGGGTGAAAAAAAAAATATGTCTCTAAAATGTAATTAGTATAGCATTTGTTTTACTTTGTTTTGTTTTATTTGTATATATGATTTAGTTAAAAGGCAGTTAAGTATGCATAGTCAAGTGGCTGTCTGGTTTGGTGTGAGACACGAAGGTAGAGAATATTTTCTGAATTGCGCTCAGAGGCTCCCTGGCAAGGATCTGCTGTGTGCAGGCTGCTGCTCTCCCACTGTTTGGAACACTGGTAATGCTGTAGGTCTCATGGGGTCCCCCCCATGGGCTTCTTTCTTCTCTGCAAAATTGATGTCAGAGCAGAGGACTACAGAGTTATTAAATTTCCAGACATATAATATCCTATTTTCACTGGCCCTGAGGTTCAAAGGGGTTTTTAGAGGATCTTTCTTTAGTTTGGCCTCCATTTACACATCATCGTCCTGGGTTCTTTTCTACACTGAGGTTATTCTTAGGATTTCCAAGCACACACAGGGAATGCTCTGTGTATGCAAGGGTCCTGTGTCTGGGCTCCCAATGGCTGGTCCTGAATGTTCCTGTCTGGAGACACCCAGCGTTGTTCTCGAGGGATGTCTCTCCAACTGTGTTCCCAACTTGGGTTACAGTCCTATATATGAAAAGACTCTGCCACCAAACACATTTGATGCAAGTCTGTGTACATTTCAGGTAAATATCTTGGAAGCAGTGGGGAGAGCCTGGAGATGGGAGGGATGACACGTTGTCACCCCATGTGGAGTACCACCACAGCGTCCAAGTGGCATTGGTTCTGTAGGTGACCAGCAAAGCACATATTCAAGTCTGTGGGACAAATTTTGAAGCAATACCAATTACATGGGGCCAGGGGACAATGCTGGTGAGGAGAGATCTTACATTTGAGAGTGTTTCCCTCAGGGTAGGATACAGTGTGGCCAGCTGAATCAGATACCAGACAAAGAATAGAAGCGCTTAGGGTAGGAGAGACCAAAGGGTTACCTTAAATGGTTGTTACTGACCAAGCAGAAAGAGAGGGTCACAAAAGTGCTTACTTATTGCTAAGGAGTTTCTTTCCTGCATATCTGAGAAGATTCAGTGCCTAACCATTGTTCCTTGCATAACAAGAATGAAGGGGTGCTACTCGTTGAGACCCATTTATGATTCTTTTTAAAAAACAGTGTCTCATTGGGCAGCCATGGCTGGCTTAGAACTCATTATGTAGACTAGGCTGGCTCTGAACACACAAAGTCTTTACTGCCTCTGTCTCACAAGTGCTGGGATCAAAGGTGTACCCCATCTTACCTGACCTGTTTTTTTTAAAAAGTTACTTCATTTATTTTTTGAGATTATAATAATTGCATCATATTTTCCCCTTTCTTCCTTTGAAGCCTCCCATATACTCCTCATTGTTCTCCTTCAGATTCATAGCTTCTTTTTTTTAAAGAGTTATTTATTTTATGTTATGAATACACTGCAGATGTCCTCAAACTTATCAGAAGAGGGCATCGGATCCCATTACAAATGGTTGTGAGCCACCATGTGATTGCTGGGAATTGAACTTAGGTCCTCTGGAAGAGCAGTCAGGGCCAATTGGACCAGGGAGCCAGTCAGTTCCACAGCCTTCTGTGTACTGCCCACCAGGAGAGAGTGATCTCCCAGCAGCACTGAGTGATCTCCCAGCAGCGCTTTCACTTCTGAGTGTGGAGAACATCACCTCCTCTCTGGAGGGGAACAGCTAGGTGCACAGGGAATACAATCAGTGGAGCAGCTGGGACAGAGGCCTTCAAGCTGCCGTTTGCACCAGGGAGCCAGGCAGCTCCACAGCCTTCTGTGTACAGACCCTGCCAGAAGAGAGTTGGTCTCCCAGGAGTATGGACACAGGCTTACAGGCCCACAGGAGTGACAAGCTCCAGCCAGAGACAGCATGACAAACTAGCACCAGAGATAACCAGATGGCAAAAGGCAAGCACAAGAACCCTACCAACAGAAACCAAGGCTACTTGGCAACACCAGAGCCCAGTTCTCCCACCACAGTAAGTCCCAGATACCCCAACACAATGGAAAAGCAAGAGTTGGATTTAAAATTGTATCTCAGGATGTTGATAGAGGGCTTCAAGAAGGACTTAAATAACTCCCTTAAAGACATACAGGAGAACATAGATTAACAGGTAAAAAAGCCCTTAAAGAGGAAACACAAAAATCCCTTAAAGAAATACAGGAAAACATAAAGAATCAAGTGAAGAAATTGAACAAAACCATCCAGGATCTAAAAGTGGAAGTAGAAACAATAAAGAAATCACAAAGTGAGACATCTCTGGAGATAAAAAACCTTGAAAAGAATTCAGGAGTCATAGATGCAAGCATCAACAAAAGAATACAAGAGATTGAAGAAAGAATCTCAAGTGCTAAAGATACCATACAAAACATTGACTCAACAGTCAAAGAAAATGCAAAATGTATAAAGCTTGTAAACCAAAACATCCAGGAAATCCAGAACACAATGAGAAGACCAAACCTAAGGATTATAGGTATAGAAGAGAGCAGATTTACAACTTAAAGGGCCAGTAAATATCTTCAACAAAATTATAGAAGCAAACTTCCCTAACCTAGAGAAAGAGATGCCCATGAACATACAAGAAGCCTTCAGAACTCCAAGCAGATTGGACCAGACCAGAAAGTCCTCCAGGCACATAATAATCAAAACACCACATGCACTAAACAAAGAATATTAAAAGCAGTAAGGGGGAAAGGGCAAGTAACTTATAAAGGCAGAGCTATCAGAATCACACAAGACTTCTCACCAGAGACGATGAAAGCTAGAAGATCCTGCATGGATCTCATACAGACCCTAAGAGAACATAAATGCCAGCCCAGACTACTATACCCAGCAAAACTCTCAATCACCATCGATGGAGAAGCCAAGATATTCCATGAAAAAAAACAAATTTACACAATATCTGTCAAGGAATCCAGCCCTACAAAGGATAATAAATGGAAAATGCCAACACAAGAAGGGAAACTACACCCTAGAAAAAGCAAGAAAGTAATCTTCCAACAAACCCAAAAGAAGATATTCACACAAACATAAAAATAATGTCAAAAATAACAGGACTCAAATCCCCAATAAAAAGCCATAGACTAACAGAAATATTTTTCATGTAAATCTTCAATTTTATCAGAAAATGTTTGTAATTCCTCTTTGAATTAATTTAGTAATTTTTTATGTCTACCATTTTATCTGCATTATTTTTTATGATAATCTTCAATTTTAACATGCTCTTCTATATATTTCTTCTATTTTATCAGGATTGTTTTCCATTTAAATCTCTGATTTTATCACAAAATGTCTTTAATTCCACCTTCAATTAATTTAGAAAGTTTTCTTATATTCTACCATTTTATCTGTATAATTTTCCATGAAATAGTCAGTTTTAATGTGTTTGTCTATATATTTCTTGAATTTTATCAGAAATATTTTTCATGTAAATCTTCACTTTTACCTGAAAATGTTTATAATTCCACTTTGAATCAACTTAGAATTATTTTTATGCCTACCATTTTATCTGTATAATTTCCATGATAATCTTCAATTTTAACATGTTTTTCTACATTTTCTACAGTTTTATCAGAAATACTTTCCACATAAATCTTCAATTCTATCATAAAATGTTTCTATTTCATTTTTCAATTAATTTAGCAATGTTTTTATGTCTACCACTTTACTCTAACTTTCCATAAAAATCATCAATTTTAACGTTTTCTATTTATCTTTTCTATCTTATCAGAAATATTTTCCACATAAATCTTCAAGTTTATCATAAAATACTTTTACTTCCCCTTTTCAATAAGAGAATGTGCTTTTCAAAAAAATAAAAGAAGAGCAGTCAGTGACCTGCTTAACCACTGAGCCGTCTCTTCAGCCCTCATAGTGGCTTTTAAAATTGTTGTTATATGTTATACATATGCGTAGATGCACACACACACACACACACACACACACACACACGCACGCACACACACACACACACACACACGCACACACACACAGCCTACTCAGTCTGTAGACTGTTTACTGTGTTATGTGTTCAGGGTTGACCACTGGTGTTGACAATGGTGTTGACCATTGGTGTGCTCCTCCCTGGGGAAGGCTATTTCTCCCACAGTCAGTGTTCCTTATCTGCCTGTAATTCTTTGTGTAGGATTTTGTGTTTTTTTTCTCACCTATCCAAGTTAGTGTGATTATTGCTGTTGTCCTTGTTCAGCTCATGTCTGGGCAGTCATATTGGTGAGACTTTATGGACACAGCGTCTGACATCACTAGGAGACACAATCTTACAGAAAATTGCCCGATCCTCGGGCTCTTAAATTTTTTTCCATCCTCACTTCCAAAATGTTCCCTGAGCTTTAGGTGTGGGAGTGTTTGGTAGATATATACATTAGGACTGGGGCTACCACTCTGCCTTTAGATTGGTTATGATTTTCTATAACGATGTCTATCGCAAAGATAATTTTCCTTTATGAGGGGTGAGGACTGCACTTATTTCTGGGTATAAGGACAAATATTTAGAATGTGGTTAGGGATTATGCTCCTTACTCCAGCAGTGGAGGTAGGGTCTCCTTCAGGATCTATAACGTCATTGGTTGGGTTTCCAAAACCAGGAATGGTTTCCCTCTTAGTGAGCAGGTCAACTCCATTTAGAGCGCTGTTGGTTACTGCCAAGATATGATTACTACTGTAACAGCGGGAGTTATTGTGCTAGGCTGGTTGTTATTGTGGTTCATAGGCATCATAGCTGGGTAGGACTCTTAGTTACTTCCTTCCTTTGGAAGTTTGCATAGTGCCTTTTGGTAACATGAAAGCTAGTCCTCAGCAAGGAGACTGTCAGATCAGGTCCAGTTCATGGGCCTCTGGGCCTTGCTTCAGAAGTGTGTGGTGTCTTCAGAAATAGGGTCTTAATTCTGTCTCTAGTAACAATAGTTTATAATGATTTGTGAAGTCTCTTGGACCACCCACAAGAACTCAGAAGGAGTCTTCTCATGCCTGATGTTGGAGTTTTATTCAATAGTTCTTCTGGTCCTGATATTTTCCTTTTAAAATAAAGAATTTATAAAGGCGGCAGGGGAAAGAAAGATAGAAAATGAGTGATTCAACTTCAATAAAATTTTAGTTTGGGAGGAAATCCCTCTGACTTGTTCTCTGTTGAAAGAGTCAGAGCGTGCCAAGCTCTGCTTACAGGCGTAGGCACCTATACTGCAGAACAAGTAGAATAAGGTGGGAAGGTTTCTTTCGGTGTGCAGTGGGCTAGAAATCTAGAAAAAAAAACCAACTTACATTAGTTGTAAAAATCAAATCACTTTAGTTTTGGGAATTATCACAGCTTATGCTAAGTGGGGGGACTTGACAAAAATGGTGCAGCCCTGGCTAACAGAACCACCTCAGAAGGTGAGGACAAAGGGAGACGACAGGACACGAAGAGTTTACTTTTCATGCTAGATCAAATTTTGCTCAGCCAGAAGAAACGCATGTGGATATGACCTAGAGTTTCATAACCAGGTGGGCTTCATTTTAAGGGAGGGGGACCTCCCCTAGCACACCCCAGGGCGCCTGGAGAAATGAATGGGTCCTGAGTTTGCCACAGTGACTAGGTAAGGGTCAGATAAAAAGGGATCTGGCCACTCATGAAGCTCCATTGCATTTGCCAACAGAGAAAGAACAGGGCAGACTTGATCAAATGAACTCACCCCCAGGACCATCGATGGGAGCCCTTAAATAATAGGGAGATTTGTTGCAAACGTTTTTTTTTTGTTTTTTTTTTAATTAGCAAGATCAAGATGTAAAAACCCTGAACTGGTCTAGTCTTAACTAATATTCCTCTTTCTGGAGGGAGGGGGGCCGGTTTAAAATGTGGCCAGGAAGGAGATTCAGTGTGGAGGAGGAAACACTGCCAGCGGGCACTAGAGTGTGTCACCAGGAAACCAGAGGTGACATAGGAATCGTAGGCAACCAACAGGGCTCAGAGGGATTCCCAAGAACTCCGTTAGCCGGAAGTATGTTCCCCAGGGCCATGCAGGCTGAGGGTGAGGGCAGGACTCCCAAAGACTGAGCTTGGGGGGACAGGATGGACCATCAGGCCTGTTAGTACCTGCCCCCCCCCAAGATACAATCCCAAAAATTCACAAAATTGGAAGAACTCTGTCTAATGCCCCACCCACTTCAGGCACATATCTTAGCTCCTGTAGCATTAACCCCGCTGTGTCTCAGAGTTCAGGTATTTTTTTTTCTTTTTTCTTTTCTTTTCTGGTTTCTTCAGGGGAACAGCCTTTCTCTTGGGATTAGTGAGTAATGAGCCTTGTGTGGCTGACTCAGTGCTGCCCTGGAGCTCAAAGCTGTTGAGTCCTGCAGAGGCTCAGATGCCCTAGGAGCAGGGTGTGGGCCGATTCAGCTGATGAGTGACTGGGGCTCTGGTGTCCCTACTGGGACCCTGCGCCCAAGTTCATGCGTAAACAATACCAAAGGGATGGATTAGAGTGCACACAGCTTGTCATCGTGTAAGGTGACACAGGGTGTTTGGTTTCGTCTGTGTGACAGGACCCAAACATCAGCCTGCTGCTTCACTGTAACCAGGCATGAAATGGAGCCTTTAATGAGGAAGGCCCCATAGGCGAACCTTCCCTTATCTGAAAACCTGGCCAACAGTCATCTCATGATGCAGAACAGCAGGGATCTAGATGGAGGACATTGTGTGACAGTGTCTGGGGCATGCTAGAGGCAGAGTTCTTCCCTGACCCTACTGAGGGCACTTCTGTGAATCCACAGCTTACATCATCTGTACATGTCAGGGAAGCATTTTTGAAAGGGTGGGGGCTTTGAGAACCCTGGGGCAAACACCATACATCGCCCCCCAAGAGTCTCCCAGCCCACTGGGAAGGCAGACAGGAGAGAAAACCATTTCAGTGGAGCCAAAGACCAAACTATAATATATAAATTAGATAAATGCAACACACACACATGTACACACACACACACACACACACACTCACATATGTACACATATATACCTCACATGCACACACACATGCACACACATGCACATTCACATATGTACACATATGTATCCCCCACATGTATACACACATGCATACACACATGCATACTTACATATGCACACACACACACATGCACACATATGCACACACAACGAGTGCACAATGCACTTATGTGCATAAAGAATGGAATCATCCATTCTACCTGCAGAGGAGCTAGGCCCAGGGCCTTGTCCCCATAGTGTTCTATTTTTATGGTTCTAGCCATCGAGCCTAGGGCCTCATGGATGCTAGATCAGAGTTCTCCCACTCAGCTGAATGCACAGGCTCCTCTTGAAGAATGAGCATAATTTAGCCACATAGGCAATTATCTGCCAAAGTCCAGGAGGAAGCCACGGTGTAGTTAATAAAGGGTATTGTAGAATAATGCTTGTCTCGAAGTGGTGAGAGTCATGGTACCTTCACATGCATAGGTTCCACATACCTGGATTCAACCATAAGGACAAAAAATATTTTAAAATATACATCTACACTGAATCCGTAGACACTTCCCCCTCCTTAATCAGCACACTGCAATAGTTGGAATGTGTTTCCCCTGTATTAAACATTATGAATAGCTTATGGGTGATTGAAAGCCCGTGTGTGTGGGATGTGCGTGTAGGTCATCTGAGAACACTATACAGTTTTACATAAAGGTTGGAGCTCCTGCAGAGTTGGCGTTTGTGGAGGTCCTGGCTCTAACCACCCATGCATCATGAGAGCAACCACAGCCCCTTACTAGTCATAGACCGAGGGGGTGGAGCTGTAGGACTTGGCCAGGCGGCCAGACATGGCTAGGTCCTGGGGGAGTTTGGTGCCCTGCTAAGCAGCTGGAAACACTGCCTCAAAGGCAGCAGGGTAAAGAACAGTCTCCATTAGACCCAGGGCAGGGCTAGGAAATGGGTTGGAAAAATTGGCGACCGGGAGATTGCAATTTGCAAGGCTGGTTTGGGGGCCACCTCAGTTGACAGTCTCATTGGTGAAGGCAGGATTGAAGTCTGGCCCACAGGTCTGTGATAACTTGAAGGATTATAACAGGCTCTCGTGGCTAGTTGAGACGTCAGTGAAGAAAAGAGAGAGAGTTGCTTTGAAGATTCGCAGCCCGGGACGGGCAGCCTCAGCATCTCTCGGGAACTGCTTTGAGAGGAGAAGTCTTGTCATGAGACACAGCAGTCTGTGGTTTTAACGGGGCCACTTCACACTGTGCTGTGCTCCAAAGCTTGAGAACCATGGCTCTAGGCTGCCGTTTCCGACTATTTCCAGATAAAGGAAATACTAACACTATTAATAAAATGGCACCATTCACAGGCTTTATTGGATGCTCACGGAATCCAGTGGATTTTGAGGTCAAGATGGAGCTGAGATGCAATCTCCCTATTGAAAACTGCACATGCTCGAGTTCAGTTTCCAGTGCGTGCTTCACCACGCAATTGCAAGAACAAGATACACATCCCCCTTTCCCCCTAGAAGTTAAATTGCCTACCAGGTCTCCCTAATCCCTACTGAGGCACGATGGGACCGAACAGTGCCGCTCATCCCACTCATGCCAGCGGAAGGCGGTGAGGGTGGAGCCTTCTGTGTGGGATGGGAAGCAAAGCCCTTTAACTGTCTCTCCGTATTCTGACTATGACCCAGTGAGGCTGGAAGCTTGAAGCGATCTGGATTATAGGAGGGTCTCAGTGTTGATGCAGCATGTCTGAGAGATGGACCGATCCACCAGGACCCCCAGCGAGGAAACACAATCTCCTTTATCCAGCGGTAGCCACACCCCTGCCCCTGCTCTCTTAGGATCTCTTTTCACAGAAGCAGAAGCTTTCTAGTGAAGAAACACGAGCAGGGAGACGTCAGAGGCTGAGTTTGAGTGTTGGGTGTGTTCACGGGGTGGGGGAGGGGCAACCTCAGACACAGCATGAGATTCATCTGAGCCGCCGCCCCGCCCCGCGGCGGCGTTCACACTTTGAAGCTGCCTATCTTCCTGGTTTGTCACAGGCTTGGACGTTGTCTTCCAAACAAAGGTCGAGTGTTGGACGCTCACTCCCTAAGTTCACATGTGGATTTCCTTTAGATGTGGTAAAACCAGGACACAAGGAAGGACCCTGTGATGGGAACGTGTCCGCAGGGAAGACCTTCCCGGGAGCGCTATGCTATTGGGCGCCCTTTCGCCTTGTGATTTCCTCCACCACCGTTGGAAGCAAGACAGCCCTTGCCAAAACCGGGCACATTGACGTTGGACTTCCTAGCTTCTAGAAAGTCAAGAAATGATTTTTTTCCTGCTGCTTATCAATCACCCACTCTGTCCTATTCAGTCATAGCAACACAGTGAGTCTGAAGCAGGCTGCAAGAAGTTGGTACACAAGACCCACTCAGTTACGTTTTCTTCTTCCTGAGCTAGTCATTAACTTCTGCAATAACTCTTTTGCTGTGTGCCCGGCGCGTTGATGTGGCCCTCCTGGGTCTTCAGTATTGCCGACCTGTCGGCCTGGATCTCTGCCACGTTCCCGAGCCCCTGGAATTGCTTTCCCCCTCTCCTCCAATGATAGCCTTCGCTTCCAGGGCTAAGCTCAATGCTGCCTTGCCGTCTAATTAAAGTGTGATGCTCTAGGTGAACCTGACAGGCCAGAGACTTCCAAGTTTAATTGCTTTGCCCCTTCCGGCTCCCAGGGGGCGTCCAGCGAGCTTCAGCTGGCAGGCGGAAGCAGATGCTGGCCGAGGCTCCTGGCACACCTGAGACTTCCTCCTAGGAAACATTCACCCCCACCCCCCGCCCCCGCCCCCGCCTTTATTTACTCTAGTGATGACGATGTAGGGATCGCTCATGTATGATTGTGTTCTGTGCTAGTTACAGGAGATACAAAGGTGAATCAGACCCTCAGGAAGCTCAGAGAAGGGGAGCAGATGGACACACAGACCGTCGAGCAGCTCTGCAGTTATAAACGAAAGGGTATTTGGGACATGCAGAATAGACATCTAGATCAATGGGACTAAGAGAGAAGATGCTTCGGGGAGAGTCTGAGTCCTGGAAGACAAACTAATATGTGAGGTAAGAGAGGGCCAGCTCCATGCAAGGGCAGCGTTGCTAACAGCCGCAATTCAGACCCAGGCATATTTTGGAAACCCAGAAAAATCACAATCTGGCCTGTTGCTTCAAAAGGGAATTTTCCCCGTAGCCTGGGATATTTGAACACGTGGTCCCCAGTTGACAATGCTATTTAGGGAGGTGTAGCCTTGCTGGAGGAAGTGTGTCACTGGGGGCAGGTGGTGAGTATTTATAGCCTTGCCCCACTTACAGTTTGCTTTCTCTGGTGCATGTTTGTGATTGAAAATCCAGAAGGCTGGCCACTTACAGCCAGGCCTCCTCACTATAAATTATCCCTATCCCCCTGGAGCTATATAAGCCAAGACAAACCCATTCTTTCATCAGTTTTTCCGGTCTTGGTGCTTTATCCCAGCAACAGAGCTCAAGAGTGTGGTGGCTCACATCTTTAATCCCAGCCATTGGGATGCAGATGCAGGCGGATCTTCATGAGTTCAAGGCCAGCCTGGACTACAGACTAGGTCCCAGGATAGCCAGGGCTACAACTTGAAACCTTGCAGAAGCAAATGAAACAAAACAAAACAAGGCATGAGAACAGAAAAAATACCTGATTTGTAGAGTTTGGAGAGTGTTTATGAGGAGGCTGCCATCTTATAACTCAGAAGCATGATTTTCATTTGTAACTGCTGTTTTTTCTTTGTCAGACAGGTCTACAACTAGCCCAGGCTGGCCTCTAAATTGCTATGAAACTGGGTCAACCTTGAGTTGTCTCAGGCCTCTACTACCCACGTTCTGGGATTACAGGCATGTGCTGCCACACTCCATTGACTGGTAATTTTATCCAGTCTATTAGGAATCCTTAAAAGTACTCACTGGGTAACCAGGTTTAGTTGAACGCTTAAGGCTGTCTTCAATGTTACATTAAGAACATCACGTTAGCCGGGCGTGGTGGCGCATGCCTGTAATCCCAGCACTTGGGAGGCAGAGGCAGGCAGATTTCTGAGTTCGAAGCCAGCCTGGTCTACAGAGTGAGTTCCAGGACAGCCAGAACTACATAGAGAAACCCTGTCTCGAAAAACCAAAAAAAAAAAAAAAAAAAAAAAAAAAAAGAACATCACGTTAGTTCACTTGTTCACACAGAACTCTTTGCCGTGGAAGATGGGCCTGAGCAGGGCAGGACCGAAGGCAGGGACGCCTGGCAGCTCTCAGATGTGGCTATGATTCGATATTGAACGGGAGAGGGAGAGGAGCCGAGATCCTCCCATAGCCCAGCTCCATTGGAGGCAGAGAGAATAGAGTGTACCCCCTTATTCATAAAGGGTACATTCTCAGACCCTCAGAGGATGCCTGAAACCATTCATCATACTGATACATATATCCTTATGTACATTTGATATATTTCTATATATGCACACCTCTAACAAAATTTATTTTATAAATTAATAAGTTAAATCTATAAATTAACCTCTAATATGGTTCAGTAAAAGGTTCACAATGGTAATAATAAAACAGAAAATTACAACAAACTGTAATAGTCACTTTCTCTTTCTTCTAAATGTCTTACTCAAAGTGTGGATCATAACGATGTTACTAGACATTTTGTTCTCTTCTTATTAAGCTTATTATGATGTGCATTTTATAGCTTGTCTTTGGCACGCCCAAGTTTCTAGCATTACCTCTCTTGCTCGAAGGGGCTGTCATAGAGGTAAATTTGGTTTACTTGAGCACAAACCTTATGATATTGCAACAGCTGCATGACAAACAGGGAAGGTAGCATATACAATGTGGATACACAGGACAACGGTGAGAGTCACATTCGGGGGGGGGGGAGATACACAGGACAAAGGTGAGTCACATTCCAGGGAGGGGGCTGAATACTGTGAAATGTCATTGCCCCCACTTAGAAGAGCATGCCACACAAAGCTTACACCTTCCTTAAGTCTGGAATTTTCCACGTAATATTTTCAGAATGTGGTTGAGGGCAGATAATTGAAACCCGGAAAAGAAACACTATTGGAGTGATGTGGGTTGGGCTAGCTGGAGTGGAGGGACTGAGTTCCCACTGTGAGGATTTTATGGGGCTGGAGCCTGGTGGCCGGTGACTGGTGGCCAGTGGCCGGTGGTATTTTATCCTCAGATTCGGCCTGTCTGTCCTATGCACCTTTGTTCTTTTTTTTCATCTTTTTAATTAGATAATTTCTTTATTTACATTTCAAATGTAACCCCCTTTCCTGGTTTCCCCTCTGAAAACACCCTATCCCACCCCCCCCACCAACGCACCCATTCCTGCTCCCACCTGGGGATCCATCCCATGTACAGTCACAAAAACCCAGAAGCTAGTGTGGATGCTGACAAGCGCTTGCTGACAGGAGCCTGATATGGCTGTCTCCTGAGAGGCTCTGCCAGTCGCTGACAAATACAGAGGTGGGTGATCTCAGCTAACCATCGGACTGAGCACAGGGTCCCCAATGGAGGAGCTTGAGAAAGGACCCAAGGAGCTGAAGGGGTTTGCAGCCCCATAGGAGGAACAACAATATGAACCAACCAGTACCCCCAGAGCTCCCAGGGACTAAACCACCAACCAAAGAGTACACATGGAGGACCCATGGCTCCAGCTGCATATGTAGCAGAGGATGGCCTTGTTCTCAAAGGGAGGAGAGGCCCTTGGTCCTGAGAAGGCCTTCTATCTTTTTCCTTGGCCTCATTTGAGCTTGTCAGGCATCTTTCTCCCACATCCATCAGTCCTTCGGGGAGGAAAGCCTTTGGACACACGGCTTCTTTCCATCGTTGGTGCTCAGGCAACCTGAAAATTGGCAGAGGAATCTATGATGGCGAAAGAGCAGTTGAATGACCCTCAAAAGAGGTCAGGATGCTCTCGGAGGAGGTAGAAAACTTGGTGTGTTCTACATTTCACACAGCTACTCTGGGCTCCTGCGGCCGGCAGGGTGATGTCTGAGTCTCATTTCCCAGGCTATGCAGGTGCGCCCTTAGCCAGCAGAGGGCAGTATTGAGACATCAACGAAGGCGGACTTGGGCTCGCGACAGCCAGGAAGCAGAGCTCCAGGACCCGTCGCTAGTCGGAAGCTTTAACCTTTTAAGCAATTCTCCGGGGAGCCCTTCCTGTCATGTGTGGGCTGCCCTAAAAAAGAGCAGGTGATAGAAATGAAATATTAAACAATTCTGTTCTGCAAAATGAAAATGAGTTGTCATTTAGCATTTTTATCAGGCGATGACTCATTCTTCCAGCTTCGGAAGGATTCTGTGAAAATGCAGGAGACGGTGAACTCATTTGCCACTAAATCCTCAAGAATCACACGTGGGGGGCGCGGCCAGCAGCGGCAGGGGTGCAGGGAAGGCCAAGGCTGAGCCTGCTGGGCCCAGGGGCTGGAATCTGGGACTTGTGAAGCAGGCCAAGGATGCAGCTGTCTTTGGATACTGAGGAAGCAGGCTGTGTGGGGCCAGACAGAAAGCAAGTGACTCACAGAATAATGAAAGAAGGTGGCGAAGTGACGGCGGGGTGGGGGTGGGGCGCGGCGGGCAAGCCTGCTGGTCACAGGAACCTGCATGCTGCTTCGATTTATCAGAAGCACCAGCAGCGATGCTGAGCTCTGTGTGTGTGTGTGTGTGTGTGTGTGTGTGTGTGTCTTTCACTGTCTCGATGGACCTGTGTGGCCTCCCCTGCAGCCCTTGTGCCGGGGGAAGATCCCCTGAAAGCTGCGAATGGACCTGCTCCTTTCTTTCTTGTGTGGCCGAAGGGAGGGAACAAGTGTTTTGGTCTCCATGTGTTCCCCCCTTTGGTAGTTTTCGCCTGGTGGCTTTCGTGGCAGCGATGATGTCCTCTCTGAGCTCAAGCTGTCAAAAGGACGACGCTTTGCAGGAACCTGAGTTGGCAGCCTGCAGACAGCAAGGAAGGGCTGGGCCTTCCCGGGGAAGCTCTTCAGCAGATGAAAGGCTGTTGTCTCTGGTAGAGGATTCCCGACTGCCACGCAAACAGTTCTCCCTCCCCCATTCCCAGTGCGATTTATTTCTCTACAGACAGTATTGATTCTTTCCTCTAACCGATCGCTCCTGGGCTTGTGTAAGTGAAAGCTCTCTTGTGTAATAATTGTGCCTATAACTGGGTGATTTGGGCAGGAAGCCGCCCCTTACATCCTCCCTGTGAGAAGCGATGCATTTTGCTGGATAGGAACCAGTGAGGCAAATGTTTGCAACTCATCTTCGAGTCCAACCTGTATTTAGGAAATATTCACCCTGGTGTTTTTTCTTTTGTTCCTTTTCTTTTTTCTTTCCTTCTTTCTTTCCTTCTTTCCTTCCTTCTTTTCTTCCTTCCTCCCTCCCTCCCTTTCTTTCTTTTTGATTAAAAATAACTCAAAAATATTTCTGTTTAATTATGTATTTGAAGGGGCTCAACGCCGCCCGAGGTTAACTGTTAAGGCCTGTGCCATCGTCCTCCTGGTCACCGAGGGAAACAACCTGGACTTGCAAAGTATAGCAGTGCTCGGTCTGCATTCATTGACCTCATCCAGATGGGAATAACGATCATCCCTGTCTCAGACAGATACACATGCATATGAAATAAAACATACAGAAAGCATCTGCTGCCCCAGGGTTCTCCGTAGTGCGAGCCCTGCTTCCCACTCTCCCCCTCCGTTTCCTCCCCTCCTCCCTCCTTGATCTCTCCCTTTGATTCAGTCAAGTGATCTCACCGAGACATTGACACCAAGAGAGCCTTGACTTTCCTTGGATATTTATTACCTAAGGAAGGTCAGGGCAATCAATAAAGGCATTAAATGTATTTCTGTTTTTTAAAATAATTTTGTATTTATTTGTATAGTAGATATTTATACACACACACACACACACACACACACACCGCATTCTCTCTCTCCCCCACACCCTCATAACGTTGTCATGGGTGTATGTTAGCGGGGCACTACCCACACCTGCACCTCTTTGGGAAGCCCAGGTCGTGTGCACCCTGGCGGACATGCATACCTTTGCTTTTCTGCTTGTACCTAGTGTCAGGATTATACGAGGCACCGTTCACTTCTTCCCACATCTGATTTGATAATTTAAACAGAACAAAACAGAACGGAACCATCTGCCTTGTCCTGGCCTTCCCTCCACAGCGAGGGTGGAAGGCAGCTGCTGATGCGAGGTCAGAGCTCGGCCACTGCGTGACGATAACAAAGGTCTTACTTCGAGCCGAGCTCCGCGGGCCGTAGCTCACGTTATAGAATACTCGCGGGTCTGAAGCTGGCCATCCCATTTCAGCCGTTTAATTCCATTGGCTATTGCTGTTTTTATGTTATGGGGTTCCTTACAGGCACACGTGGCCAGCGTCTCCGGTGTCCAGGTCTCCTCCGGGTCATAGTGCTCATCGGTGTTCTCTCGAGCCGGCTCTCGCAGTGGCCATGACTTAAGCTTGCCAGGAGGAAAGCACCACGAAGAGTCACTGCTGAGAATTGCTTTGGATGGCCCTGGTGCTGTTGTATTTTGATGTTAATTCTGCTTTCCCCGGAGGGGCTGTCTGCACGGAGGAATGGATCACATACTCAGGAGACTTCTTGTGAACCTTCCTCTAGTGAATAAAGAAGCCAATCACTGGCAGAGTAGGCGGGACTTCCGGGTTGGAGAGAGGAAGGGAAGAGGCAGAAGAGACCGGCTTTTGGAGGGGAGGGAGTGGGAGGACAAGATGTAGCTATTAGTGATCCTGGTTTAGATGGTGAATCGGCCAGGATTTGGCACTGGAGGAATTAAGATTTAATATGGCTTACAAGATTAGGATTCTAGCTGTTGCGCCCAGCGATTAACCTTGATTTTGACCTAAGTTTGTGTGATGTTTTCCTTCACTCGGTGGCTTGTCTGGGTTCAAGAGAGAAAGGTGTGGTGGCAAAGCGTGGGATTGCAGAAGTGCACTCCAAAAGGCTGTGGGAATTTTGAAGCGTGGGGCTGGCTTGGTATCGACCTGCCAGCGGGAACTTATCAAGCTGGGTGGAGAGATTTTGGAGCTCTGAGAAAGCCTCCACAAGCTGAGAACAGGCCGGCCAGCTCACTGGGGAATGCTGGTGTAGTGTGAATTGCATTTTCTTTTGGTATTATTATTATTATTATTATTATTATTATTATTTCCCACAACAAGAATCATCACAGGAAGGAAAGGATGGGGGAAAATGCCTGTTTCCTGCCTGGTAAATGAGGTTCATAGGTTACTCTGCGCTCTCTTTCCTCCCGACTATGAGTTGTATAGATATGGGACTACCATCTACCTTCTCATTTCTAAATTAGAATATGAAACTTTCATGAGAGGTGAAGAGATGGGGACCTCTTTATGTCAGGAAGGCTTGCTTCTCGGTGCATGTTTGGATCTAGCAATACTTTCACAAATCAGGTGAGTTTTTTCTTTAGATGATGGACATCTTCAAATGGACACACTTGCCATGAAATGAGGAACATGAGGCAGTCTGCTCATGCATGTCACATGACACTGAAACGTTTTACTCAAAGACTGGAATCAGTTGCCTTCTTCATGTGAGCACCTAACTAGTTGAGCTAACTGTAGGCTTGTATTTTTCTTTAAGCATGCTTTTGTTTTTAGGGTTTCTGAATGCTTTACCCTCCCTTCTAGACTACCAACCAGAAGGGGAAAAGAAGGTTTCTGGGAAAAGGAGGTCATGGACCTGTGTAGAAGTTGCTCTTTGGCCCACGTGGGCCGGACCTGAACCTCCCCGCACATTTGTAGCAGATGTGCAGCTTGGTCTTCATGTGGGTCCTGAACAACTGGAGCGGGGTGATCCCAAAAGCTGTTGCTTGTATGTGACATATATTCTACTAGCTGGGCTTCCTTTTCTGGCCTCAGTGGTAGAGGAAGCACCTAGTCTTGAAGAGACTTGAAGTGCAAGGGTGGGGGGATACCAAGGGGAGTCCCCACCTGGTCAGAGGAGAAGAAGAATGTAACCGACCCCAGGGGAGTGGGGATGGGAGGACTGTGAGAGGGAGTGACCAGGAGGTCAGCCACAAACAGGATGTAAAGTGAATAAGTGAAAAAAAATTTTAAAAAGTAGTTCCTTGGGGATGATTCCACTCTTTGTTGTCAGGATAACAGCAGTCCAGCCCAATAGCAAACACCAAATATCAATCAGTAGCAGAGGTTCAATCCAGCAGAAACCACAAGGCTCCACTGAACCAGCACGAGTCAGTGGAAGTGTCAAGAATCAGCCGGAATACCATGAGAACTCCTTTGGTGTGTTTCTCTCTATGACGTGAAGACCCGCGAAGCATTGCAAGGTGTACTTGATTTTCTAAAACAACAGGAAACAGAGCTTCCGATTTGGTGAGTACAAAGATTCATCAACTCTTTGTACTTCAAAGCACCTTTAAACTCACAGGTTTGAACATCTTTGGAAAATACAGAGAGCCATCCCTGGCTTGCTAGTTTGTTAGTGGCCAGACAGGTCCTAAGGGGCATGTCCCGTTTGTCCTTTCACCCGTCACTAACCACCCCCTGCCCCCCAACATATCTAGGGTTTTCAGCAATCAGCTTCTTGCCTCAGACAAGCCAACAAAGTAGCCCCACTCCTGGAACAAAATTATTAGTAGATATGGTTAATGTTGTGATTCCTTTCCTACATGGGGCACTTCACAGAATGTAATGGAGTACTCTGGGGATTCTTTGTTCTTTTTTTTTTCTCCTGATACATGTTCTAGTAGCTATCCACACTTCTGTCCTCTCAAGGACATTGAAGCAGAAAACCCAATAATTCCCAGGTTTCTGTCCAGGGTTGGTGGACAGGCATTTGATGTAGGCACAAGTTTCTCCTACTTCACCTGGCTTTTTGAGATCTGTTGACATTATTGTGAATTAAAACATTCGTTGCCATGTTTTTTAATGTAATGTTTCATTGTTGCTTTGGAGGAGAAGGAATGGGTTGGTTACGTACTGGAGGGCATCTTCTGTGAGAGTGTGTCCAGGTTCTTTGCCTCAGAGAACAAAAGAAGACACATAGAGCAGTAGCACTGTAGTTGAGTTTCATAAAAAAAAGTGTGACAGCAGAGAGCAAACTCCACAGAGCAGGGCACAGGCAGACTAGTGACTCAAAGCCCCATTCTCTTCAGACCCAGGATCTTTTGGTTCCAAAAGGAAAGGAGGAGTTTTCCAAAGGTGGAGGTCTTTCTGAGGCTGTGAGGATTTTTCGTTTCTTGGAGGGTGTGTACACATCCCTGTGGTGTTCCAGGGATGTCCAGTGGAAAGTCTTCCTCAGTTGTGGGGCCTCAAAGTTAACTTTCCTAAGCATCATGTTCACAGACTCCATCTTTCCAATTCAAAATGATAGTGTGAGGTCAGCCTCAACCTCCAGGAAAGGGCTTTGAGTGACCTTAGACCTCAGAGAGAAAGTCCTTGCAAGTGTGAGTGACTTATGGTACCCTCCCCGAGCCCCCCATACACATGCAGAAACACCCTGGACTCTCACTCTCTTGCTAGAGAATGAAAACATTCGCAACCAGGACACCAGAGATTTGTGAGCAGCATTCGAGAGGACCCCATGGTAGTCTGCACAGACCTTTAACACCAGCTCCAAAGCAGAAGGAGGTGGGAGAATTACAAGCCCCAGGAAGGCCCGTTTCTTAGGTTTCTATTGCTGTGCTAAAACACCATTACCAAAAACCATCTCATGGAGGAAAAGGATTATTTCTTCTTACAGTTTTAGTCCATCATTCAGGGAACTCAGGCCAAGACCTCAAGGCAGGAATGGGGAGCAGGAACTGGCCCAGAGGCCAGGGAGTGAGGCTTACTGCCCTGTTCTCAGCATCTTCTTCCAAGTTCCCCAAGAACCACCCTGTAAGTTCTGAGCTCTCGTTGGCTGATAGTTGATGACTTGATCACAGCATCAGGGACCTAGTTAAAACAGTTTGCCCAGGCTCCAGGGAAATGAAGGCCATTTGGGCCACTTAGTGCCAGCCTGCCTCAAAATAAAACACATAGGGGTTTTCTTTAGACGTTTTCCCCTCCTGGGTGGCGGCGGAGCTGGTAACCAAGGTAGAAGTCACTCAGGCAGAAGCTTTTGTGACTGCTAGGGATGGCAGCAGCTGAAGCAGGACCTGCATCGCCCCAGCCCCTGCCCCAGCCCCAGCCCCTGCCCCAGCCCCAGCCCCAGCCCCAGCCCCTGCCCCAGCCCCAGCCCCAGCCCCTGCCCCAGCCCCAGCCCCTGCCCCAGCCCCAGCCCCAGCCCCAGCCCCAGCCCCAGCTCCAGCCCCAGCCCCAGCCCCAACTCCAGCCCCAACCCCAGCCCCAGCCCCTGCCCCAGCCCCAGCCCCTGCCCCAGCCCCAGCCCCAGCAGTTTTTCCAGAGCTTCTCAGATGCTCTGATCGACGGGGACCCCCAGGCAGCATTTGAGGAGCTCACTAAGGCTTTGGAACAGAATCCCGATGACGTGCAGTATTACTGTCAGAGAGCTTATGGTCATGTTCTTCTTGGGAAATACTGTGATGGTATTGCGGATGTAAAGAAGTCTCTTGAACTCAATCCAACTAATTCCACTGCTATTCTGAGGAAAGGGATATGTGAACAACACAAAAAAAGACCACGCTTCTGCTTTAGAAACGTTTGCAGAAGGAGGGAAGTTAGATAGTACAGATACAAATTATGACATCTGGATTAAAAGATGCCAAGAGATTCAGAATGGATCAGAATCTGAAGTGTCTGCATCTCAGAGGACCCAGCCAAAAATCAAGTATGACTGCTATCAAACAGAGTCTCAAGTAATCATTACGCTTATGATCAAGAAGGTTCAGAAGAATGACGTACATGTGGAATTTTCAGAAAAAGAGTTGTCTGCTTTGGTGCAAATTCCTTCTGGAGAAGACTACGGTTTGAAACTGAGTTTGCCTCACCCCATAATACCAGAACAGAGTACATTTAAATTACTTTCAACAAAGATTGAAATTAAAATGAAAAAGCCAGAGGCAGTGAGATGGGAGAGGCTAGAGGAACAAGGAGCTGAGCCCGCACCGAAACAGTCCACAGCAGATGTAAAGAACATGTCTCCAGCCTCCTCTCATTATACCAGGGGCTCGGGTAAGTTGGTTGGCGAAGTCAAAGAAGAAAAGAACGAGAAGCCGGAGAGTGACGCATCTTTAAACAAGTTATCTCAGCAGATCTCCTCAGATGGTTCCAGTGAAGTGAAACACGCCATGAACAAGTCATTTATGGAGTCTGGTGGTCCAGTCTTGAGCACCAGCTGGTCTGATGTCGGTGAAAGGGAAGTTGAAATCGACCCTCCTGATGATATGGAATGGAAACAGAACTAAGTAAATGAATTTGCTATCACTGGAAAAAAATAAAACACACAAACAGAACACGACATGTAAATTCAATGTTGGAGTTCCTGCATCGTTGCATGTGTGAGATTCAAAAAAAATCGATACGGCAAAATAACAAAGAAACGTGTGCTATATTCATATTAAAGTGAGAGAATGCTCCTTGAAGGGCCACGGCTTCAGCAGGTGGAAGGTAAATGGGGTTCTGTGCTTGTTTGCACAAGCACACACACATTAAATGCTTTTATTATGAAGTAAGGAGTAGGTCCTGGCACCTTGTGAATATGCAACTAACCATCAGTATGCCTGTGTGTGTGTGTGTGTCAGTGAGTGTGTATGTGTGAAGAGTGTGTGTGTATGTGTGTGTGTGTGAGAGTGTATGTGTGTGTGAGAGAGTCAGTGAGTGTGTATGTGTATGTGTGATTGTGTGTGTGTGTGTGTGATTGTGTGTGTGTGTGTGTGTGTGTGTGTGTGTGATTATGGAGTCTTAGGTTCTGAACTAGGGACACTCAACCTACATGTAAGGTTACTCTTGGGGTGACAGGCTTGATCAGATCATGTTCACAGAGTCCTGGCCTTGCCTGTATCAGAACCAGGACCTGTTTTTACTGGAGACGACCCTCTATGAGAAAAAGACCTTATCAGAAAACATGCAAAGAGGAAACAGAGAGACACTGTAAGTGCGGGTTGCAGTTTCAGCCTAAGACCTGAAGGGGATCTTGTCTTCAGCGAAAATCTGTGACCTGGCGCCGGGGAAAGCTCTGAGTCCTGAGCGAGGGCTTCAGACAGCCACGAAAACCGCATTCCAGTAGTGCTTAGCAGCTGACAGGCTTTTTGCTTGTTTGAAGAGCAGCTCTGTGTCTCCGAAGTCAGAGGGAGGCACCACTGCTATTGCCATTCCGAGCCTAGTGCAGGTGGAAAGGGACACCACCTGAGAGTCAGAGAACCCGGAGAAGAGCCTGTCACCTGAGCTGTGGCCAAGTGTCTGGGCTTGGTGTCCAGATGAGTGAACTAGGAGATCCAGTTTTCAAAATACTTAAAAGGGATAGAAGGTGGGAGGGGAGGGAAGGAGGCAGAGCTGGGGAATCCTGATGGGATCTGAGACAGTACGTCCAGAGACTGCACCTTCTGTTGCTGTTTTGTTTATCTCTTTCTCTTCCCCCTTCCTTCCCTCCTTCCTTCCTTCCTTCCTTCCTTCCTTCCTTCCTTCCGAGTCTTTACTGATTCCTTGTGAGATGACTCACACCTCTGGGTGTCTTCAGGCTCCTGCACCCCAATCCCATCCATCTTTCTGTCTCTCCATATTCGCTTTCCACCCTTGAGGCTCCCCACCCCGGAAGAAACCAAACGTTCCTTGAAGCAGCGTCCCGCAGGACACCCTTTTGTCCGAACAGCTTTTTCCTTGAAGGCTCATTGCCATGAGTCATTGTCTAGTTCGAAACCTCTGGATTCTGCTATCCTCTCAATTCTAGATCCTCCTCATTGGGACTCCTCTCGGGTATACTGTTGCTGTCCTGTGTCTTGGAGATCCTGCAGCTTTGGTTCTGGAGGACTGGCCCTTTGTGTGTTGTTAGATGGGGTAGATGTCGGGATGGGGACAATTCAAAGCCCTGCACCTGGCCCTGGGTGGTAGCTGAGCTGGTCAGCCTGACAGATCTCCCATGCACACGCCGCATGCACCAGCTGTCTCATGATTACCCAGGCGGCAGCTCAGACTAGAGACATCCGCGTGGTCTTTGCTGCAGGCACAAGGACCCAAATATGCAATCATGGCAGCACGGGCCAAGGACCTCGCCCTGGCCTCGTATAACATCACTGGCTGCTAACATCAGGCGTTCCTCACTGCGCTGGAGTCCCCAGTCCCACCTCCCCTCACTGTGCACACAGCCTTCTGTTTCTCTTTCCCTTCCATCTCTCTACCACACCCTTGCTCATCTTAGTGGCACAAAGGCCTCTGGGTGTCTTCAGCGTGGTGGCAAGTGTGTGTGTGTGTGTGTGTGTGTGCACACGCACGTGAGTGTGTGTATGCTCAGCCCACCCAGATCCGTTTTGCTTAGTTTTTAAGACAGGGTCTAATTCTGTAGAGTGCTCATCACAGCATCAATACCCCAGGGCTGCTGGCAGCTCTCTCTAACTGCCGCCGAATGCAGCTAATATAGTCAGAGAGTGCTGTAGTTGGAGAGGAGACTGAGACGAGGGCCAAATGACCTTTACAGTTTATCATAACCTTGAGCTGAAGCCGCGTCTCCTGTTTCAAATGTCTCCTTCTCCATACGAATTTAACATGCCACAATGCACTGGAGCCTTATCAGCAGACGCCATGTGGACTTGGTGCTGGCTGTTTTAGGACGGGGTGGGCTTGCAGGCACAGGAGAGGCGGGATGGGCTCAGGACCTGTGGCTGCCACCCTGCTAATGACTCATTTCCGAGGCGCTTAGGGAAAGCCTTTCTACCTTTTTGTTTTCGTTCATATTTTATGGATGCCGACACTGGCGTCTTCCTTGCAGACACGTTTTGAGAGCTAATTAAATATTTTCAGAGTGTCCCTGTGATCCGAGATAAAAGGTACCTAATACAATCTCAAATACCCAGAAGCTGCGTGTGTGTGTGTGTGTGTGTGGGGGGTGCGCATGCCTGAAATTGCGGTGCTTAGAAGACTAAGGCAGGAAGATTGCCAGGAGTTTAAGACGAGTCCAGCCTGGGCATTGGTGAGCAGCAAACCCGTCAGGATTATGGCGTGAGGTACCTCAAAACAAAAAACAAAAAGCCCTATAGCCCTGGCATTCTCTTTAATACCTGTGATAACTGTCCGCATCACTTGCTAACGAGCGTGTATCATCCATGCGTGGGGAAAGAGACGCTGTCCACTGTGTGAAGGCACAGGGCGCAAGGGCGCCCCTGGCGGTGACACGGAAGTACTTGGAAGACGGGGCTGGGTGCCCCGCATTCCACCCCACTCTTCGCCGACCGCAGCGAGCTGCGTTTCCCATCTGGAGAAAGCACGGACTTTGACCCCAGAAAACAGCACATAGTACCGGAGGAGTCATGGTCCTATCCAGACATTTGAGTGCTTTTTGGTGGGTTAGCGTTCCTCTCCTGATTCTCTCAGCTCTACCCCCTTGTCCCCTGCGTTGGTTCATGGTTTGTGGGGAGCATGTAGGCCGCCAGGCTTCGTTCGGTTCTGTTCCCAGCCCAGGGCAGACCTAGGAGCTGGCCAGTTGTGGCTCACTGCAGATCTCCAGGGAAGCGAGTCCTCCTCGGTGAGGTCATTGTGAGGCTGTGTGTGGCTGTGGCTAGGGTTCTGTGCTGACACAGGCATGTGTTCTCTTGCCTGGGTGACATCTGTGCCCTCTGGGATGTCACAACAGCTCCTTCTTTTGCTGTGGTATCTCAGGAAGCCCCTTCACCACCCAGGACCACGCGAAAGTGTTGCTACTATGTTTCCAACCCAGTTCCCCGGTGAAAGAAAGCTCAACTCAGTGGTTAACAAAACAAGCTACAAGCCTAGACTGGGCAGGCCTCCCACTCCACTACTCTGTTTCAATATATACTAATCCCATACAACTTGCGGAAACTCCAGGCCCCGAGCTTCTCTCCCTGCCGCCTCTCCGTTTCTCTTTTTCCGCTTCTCTCCCTCCGTTTCTTCTCTGTTTTCTTCTTTTTTGTCTTCTCTCTCGTTGCTCCTCCTCCTCCTGTTTTATACCCTGTAGCTCCTCCCCTAGACTCTGCTCCTCCCACTTTCCTCCTGCCCAATCATTGGCTCAAGCCTTTATTTGAAAAGTTAAGGTGGGGAGAAGGTTCACAAGGCAACTCCTCATCTGCAGCCCCTCTGAGGAGTGGAATTATCAAAATACGAGCCCAGGGCTATCCACAACAGGGAAGTGGCCCCGCTATGCCAGGCAGACACACTGTGGAAGCTGTGTTGAGATTTCACCGGGACTTGCTGTCAGTGACTCCACACTGTAAAATCAGTCAATTGCTCAGCATAAGGCTTGCCCCAAGAGACTTCATTTTGCAAGGAGCATTTCCTCCATTTTGCACACTGTGTTTTACTCCATTTTGAGGGCCAAGGACTTTATCTGCGTGGACATGTGAAGGGCGCCCCCTGGATGAACCATCTGTTTGGTACCACGCAGTACAGACTGATAAATGACTTACTCCTGGGGGTAGAAAGGGTCTCGTAAATTCTGGGGGAGAACTGGGACTGTAGGACGTGTGGGTCAGGGAAAGCAGGCCTGGGAACTTGTCAGGCACACAGACTGAGGAAAGGAACAACTCCTTCATCTGGGACCTGTCAGGAGGAAGACACCTAGCGCCATGGTGACAATGGCCTCACTGACCGCCTCTCTGCCCACCTGGTGCTAGCATCAAGGACAGACAGGAAGGAGACGCCAGACTGTCTCGGGAGTCTCAGGTCAGTTGGTTGCTGCTGTCCAAGTGCCCCACTTGATGTGACTGCTTCTCTTGTTTGTTTGTCTGGATCTGCTGTCTGTCTGCCTGACCTCTCACTAGCTTGTTGCACGCATGCAGGCGAGCTTTGACTCTGTAACTGACTAGGAGACCAGCAGCAGCAGTTTCCCAGCTTTGTCACCTTACCCCCTTGGACCTCTTTAAAACTCCTCTAAACTCTGCCTCTTACACACACACACACACACAACACACACACACACACACACACACGCATGCACACACATGCACACACGCACGCATGCACAAACAATATTACTGTATATATTACTATATATAGTGTATAGTATGTGACTTGAGAATTAATACTAGCAATTAAGATAGAAATAAATAAACCCGTGCTTGCCTCAGCTCTGACGATCAAGGAAAGCGTCTGTCAACCTGCTGCCACTGAAGCTGCTGTACCTTGGGAATTTTTTGTTATTCCATAAATCCCGACACTGTAGAAAGACAAACGTGTGTGCCTGTTTTGACATCTGACATGTAGACTTGATGAGTGGCTGGCTGCTTCCCTTTGTGTGGAGGTCTCTGTGCTGGGATGCTGTGAATCTGGAGCCTCTACAGTTCTTCTTTTCTGACCATCAGCAAAAAGCTGTCTGTAAGAGGAGAAGGAGGCCAGTCCACAGAGGAAGTCAGAAACAAGAAATCGAGGCACAGCGCCTCCGTGGATAATGTGAGGAGTGCCCTGGACTCTTTAAGTCATAATCTCAACTGTGACACTCACGGCCAGATGGGTTGGAGCAATCCGATAGCTCAGGGGAGAGAGAGGACTCCTGAAGAGTGAACTCACTGGTTGCTGCTGGTGGCAGGGATGAACTCCTGGATGTTTATATAGACAGTGGGGGGAGGGGTAGCCGTGAAACAATGGGGGTGAGAGGCAGCTTCTGAGAGAACATTTCATAGCCCAGACAGCTTAGAAAAACTACTTGGTGGGAAGGGGTGGGACTGATAGAATCCTAGAGATGCTGAAGAATCCTGGAGCAACCAGTCTTTAGAGCCATGATGCTCTCCACAGTCCATGTGTTAAGGGCAGGCACGGCCACTAGCTGTTGGTGCTTTGGCCATGTGAGGAACCTTTAAGACTGTGGTACCTCCTTGGGATATGGTAGGTCTCTGGAGTGTGCTCTCGGGGAGACCATTGGGACTGGAGTGCCTTCCGAGCTGTTCTTGGTTGTCACGAAGAGAGCATCCTTTACTACCACACGCTCCTGCTTGGATGTGCGGTGCAGCCCAGGCCTGGAGCAACAGGGTCCAACAGCCATGGACTGACGCCTCCAAAACTGTGAGCCAAAAAGCTGCCTCTTTATGACTGATTTTTCTCCCAGGGTTTTGTCATATCAATGAAAAGTATGCATATGCATTATGTTATTGTTGATTATTCATGCATGCACACATTCATGTGTATATCAACATTTTACACACACATACACACATATATACACACACATACTCACACACATGCGAGTGCGTGTGCGCACACGCATGCACACACACACACATATGTATAAATTAGGATCTAAATTCTCTGCCTGCCCTCTTCTTTGCTTGTCTGGACCTGCTGTCCAGCTGCCTGACCGTTCATTATTCATTATCATGCTCTTTATCCACCTGCTAATTCATTAGCTTGGACCCAATGCTGTGCTTTTGCTTTACTTTATTCCTACAGGTCAGAATTAACTCTGTGACCTAGTATGTATGTATGTATGTATGTATGTATGTGCATATATATAGATACGCACATGTGAGTGTGTTTCCATGCTACTTCACTGCTGGGGTGTCAGGATGCCACTTGGGGAGGCAAAACACAGAGGTGGTTGGCCGCATTCCTTTCTCCTGGTTGGGGTGCTGGGCTTTTGCAATGGCAACACCTGTGCAAGGGAGATGATCCAGCCTAAGATGGGGCCCCAGCCCACTTTTCTCCAGGTGAGAGATGCCAGGGGCTGAGGCAGAGACTGTGGTTCTCAAGCTCCTGGGCACCCAGATGCTGGTGAGGACCCCATGGTGGTCCTTGATGGGAGGAGACAGTCCTTGCTTGTCCAAACTGTTTATTCATAGTGGATGCATGTGACTTATTCACGGTGGATCCGATATTAAACGCCTTCTGCAGGGAGGGTGGCCAGGGAAGGGATGCTCACTGGCTAAGCCCTCGGGCCCATCTAGACACCTCATTATCATGGCGACCTCCAGGCTCTGTGTTATATGATCGGTTCTCATGGCCCTCTTAGTGGGGTGTCATGGTCACGTGCTCCAGTTCAGGAATCTGGAGTGGAGTAGATTCAATCTGCCTGATCTCACCAGCTCCATCTGGTGACATGGTTCCGGGCTTTTTCTTTTTATAGAGGGGAAGTGTCGTTGAAGTGACTCTTTCCTATGTTATTTGTAGTTAAAATTTTGTGTATGGTGGGTGTGAGTATTAAAATGAAACACAGTATGAGCCTGGGGGGGTTAGTGAGGGCTGGGGACTGGGAGGACAGTGGGTTATTTAACCGACTTAGCTGTTCAGTGGGCTGGACTTGAGAGTGAGTTTGTACAGAGTTTGTAAGGTTATTAACATTGGTCTTAAACAACATTCGATTTATCTACATAGACATAGCCTTTTTCTTACTATCACGCAAGTTCCCCAAGTTTAGCGGCTATTAGGACCCACAGAGAGAGTTCATCTGTGGCTGGAAGGACCCAAGGCTGTCAAAGAGAAAAGGCCTGGATTGGACTCTCACAGGGCAAGAAGGAGTTAACGAGTCCAATTCTGTATACCCTGGGTTTGGGACTGTCTGGTAGCTGGCCGAGGGCCTCCTGCAGTATAATTGTTTATTGAACTCAGTAGCTGTAGGCAGCAGGGGCTGTTTCTTAGCTTTGGAGGTAAGTCGATCAAGCTATGAGTAGGTTGGGGAAGTGAGGGCCTGCTTCCTGGCTGTGGGTGCCAGTCTTCTGAGAGGGCAGGAAGGAGGGAGGTAGAGAGAGGGAGGAAAGGAGGGAGGTAGAGAGGAAGGGAGGGCCAGTCTGTCTTTCCTTCTATGGGTACTGATTCCATTCTGAAGTCTTCACTCTTAAAGCACCATCTAAATCTAATTACTTTGAGTGCATCTATAACAGAACACCACAGAATAAGTAAATGCAAATGACAGGAATTCAGGTCTCACAGTTCTGAGGACTGGGAGTCTAATATTAAGGTCCCCAGAGAACTCTGAGTGTGGCAAAGGTAGCTTTGTTCTCACCTTAGTCCTTCCACACAGGAGGAAAGAGAGGGCTTAGTCCTCACAGAGTGGGAAGTGGGCAATGGGACATCTAGGCGGTTCATCTTTTTCATAAGGGGCTTTGCTCCCCAAAGGCCCCTGTCCGTAGTCCTGTGGCTCTGGGATTAAGTTCCACAGGGAATTTTCAGGCACAAAAGGTCTGCAGCCCTCAAAGGCTCTACCCCACACAGCCACACTGTGGCAGGACGTCTCTTACTAACTTTAGAGGGATTGGGTTAGTTTCCTCAGGTAATGGAAAACAAGATAACAAGATATCAAGACTAACCACCCAAGATGCGACTCACTGCTTAGCTAAGTAAATCTCAAAACAGGCAGGAACAAGTCGAACTATGCAAGATAAGCCCCTAAAAGAGACAGATTTGCATTTTAGAATTGCCAGTTTGAATGCTCAAAGTTGAATTTCCGATCCCAAATCAAGGAGCCACACTTTAAATGTGAAATCTCAATGTTACCAAGGACAGCAGTCACAGCGCCATGTCGGTGGCCGCCTTCAGAGGCCTTCTGACAATGTGTATCGGCCAGATGAAGGAAATGGCTTTGCCAGATGTTGGCTGTATGCAAAGCATTTCTCCAGGGTCAGAAGGTGTGAAGAAAATCAGGAGTGCTGTTTGGTTTGGTTTGGGCTGCCGGCAAGGTAGATGGAAAAGAAAACCTGTACTTAACGGGAAGAAGAAGCTAGCGGAGAGGCTGGGGGACTGGGCCAAGATGCCAGGGGTGCTCAGGGCTCCCAGTCAGCTCCAGTGAAAGCGCCCTGTGGCCGCGGGGCTTTGGGAGGAGCCTGGGGTTGCCTGGAAACTGAGAGCTGCCTACCGCATCCATCTTCCATCTGGCCCTGTAATTCGACGGTTTCATACTCTGTCTTGTGGCTCAGGTTACTCTCAAGGTTACTGGGAGGAGGGGCGCACTGGAGCCGCCAGCCTGTCCTGAAACTGGTCCTGCAGGACTGCACCCGGACCGCGAGAAGGGAGCCACGGGGCAACGCGGCGCTAGATCTTTCTAGGCACTTCTGAAGTCTGTTTTTTTTTTTTTTGTTTTTTGTTTTTTGTTTTTCTTAAAAGAGTAAACATCCTGGGAGCCAAAAGACAAATCCATAAATCAAACGTGACCTCCTTCTTCCCCACAAAGAAAAGAAAGCCGAAAGGACAAAGGGAAGGCAGGAGCCCAGGGGCCCTGCTTCTCTCCTGCCTGCTCTTTGTCCCGCAGTTGGGATTTTCTTCCCCATGGTCGGCTGTGCTGCAGACCATACTAACATGAAACCAAGGTGATTTTTGCTTTGTTATGGTTTTGTTTCCCAAAGGAACTAGCCTCCCCCACCTCCCCAACCCCCCAAAATTTATTTTTGTCTGCACCACTTAAAGGTAAAAATCGAAGTGGTGGTAAAAATCTTCAAACACAAAATCAAAATCAGTGGAGTTAACATGTTAAAAAAAACAACAACCCCAAACCCAAAAAACATCCCAATTCAAACACCACAAATGGCCACGGCATTATTCCTGACTGAAAACCTGTAGCCGTAGCCGCTGCAGCCATGGAAGACGCTCCATCACTTTTGAGAGGGGTGGGGCAGTGGGAGGGGTATGAAGAGAAGAAGGCTCCTCCAACTTGTGGCTGGGGCTGGCTAACCGGATATGAAGTAGAGAAAACGTAAAGTCATGGCCCAGAGTTTTCTCTGGAGCCTGGACAGTGGGATTCCAGGGCAGAGAGCCTTACTGGGGTGCCACGCCACCTGGCAGGAACTTGACATCGACCAAGGCGAAGCTCCTCTCCCAGCCTTCGAGCGGGAACTCCTGTGTCAGCCATAATCCCCTCCACCTAGGGTGGAGCGCTCAGACCAAGGTGAAGCCCATTGTTCTTCAAGGACCTGCAGTTTCCTGAGAGGCACTAGCCACCTGTGGAGTGACAGAACCCGTTCTGTGGAGAAGTTTCAAGCTTTTGGGGGCAGGGTTCTCCTCTGCCTATATATTTGGAGTCCTCCATTAAACCTTGAAACCTTGAACAGCAAATGTTGTGTTGGTCTCTCTCTTTTCGCCGCCTTCCCATAATCCCCAGCTTCCCTTCCAAGTAACCCGTTCGATGTAACTGCGGGCAGTTACTTACATTCCAGAAAACCCGCAAGCCTGACAGTCCTTTGTGGGAACTCACTGCCATCCAATCCACAGGATACTCTAGAGATGCGGTCGCTGTCTCCCTCCTAGATCCTCTTTTCTGGGTGGCTGTGGGAACTAAGGTTGTCTTTCTTTAAGAGCCATGACAACACCCAGACATTAGGGAATTCTGCAAAAGATGGGAGCCAGAGGCAGCCAGGACACCACAAGGAAATCCACGGAAACATCTAACCTGGGCTCACAGGGGACCACCGAGACTGAATGGCCAGCCAGGGAGCCTGCACCGGACTGACTTAGGCCCTCTGTGTGCAGCCATATATTGCGTATATGTTACAGCTATGCAGTTTGGTCTTCTTGTAGAACTCCTATCAATAAGAGCAGAAGCTGCCTCTGACTGTATTGTTGGCTTTTGGGACCCTTTCCTCATACTGGGTGGTCCAACAAAATGTAAAGAGGAGATATGTTCTGTATTGTTTTGGAGAGCCATTTCTCACAACTACTAAATACTTAACATGTTTTTATAAAGCTATGACTTTGACAATTAACATTACTTCCAAAACCACCCCACCCCAACATCAGAAAGGTGTATTTGCCGTGGATTGAAGAGGTTCTTAAAGACGTTAAAGTGTCAGCTTACATGTGATGAGAAATCACTTTGGAATTTATGAAGGGTAAATAGAGCAGAAGTTAGGCTTTTATTATTATTATTATTATTTAAAATTGTTTTGTGTGTGTGTGTATGTGTGCATTTGCTTGGGTGGTGCAATACTCTCAGAGGCCAGAAGGGGGAGGTTGTTTCTCTGGCGCTATAGATATAGATGGTTGTGAGCTACCCAACGTGGGGACTGGGAACTGAACTTGGGTCCCCTGGAAGAGCAGTATGTGCTCTTATCCACTGGTCCTTCTCTCCAGCCCTGCTACTCACTTCTTACTTCAGATTCAGGGCAGCAGAGATGAGGTCGGGAGCAATCCCCCAGATAGGAGTCAACAGCCCCGTGTTTCTGCTGAGAAGGGCCCACGCTTCAAAGCTCTTCTTTGATAAGGAGAAGAAGACAGTGACCTGGGGGAACCTACCATGCCGATGCCAATAACTTTGCTGGCTTGATAGTTCGCACCAGAGAACCTGGCCACTGTGGAAATCAGGCATCGGCGGGTTAAGGTCGTCTTTGCCCCGTCACTTTCCTGACTGAGCAGGAAGTGGGCACTTCGGCTGCTGGCTTCTCCCTTTGGTGACTGAGCTCCCAGCTTATGTCCGCTCACAGTGGACGAGGCGCAGTCCTTTTCCACAGGACACCTTTCCCTCTGCCTTCCCTTCCCTCACACCTCCACTTGATGGAAGTGGATACCTTTGTCCCCATAAAATGAATGAAAGTAATGCTAACTTCATATGTGCTTCATAGGCAGCCTAGTGATTATTTAAAAGGCACCGTAACAATCACGCTTGCTGGACACAGGGAAAACTGGAAGCTTGCTTTCTATTGGCTACATAGTAACCCAAGGTGCTCTGCGGGCTGCTGGAGAAGAGCGAGTTATTGACAATCACACCCAGCTGTAGACCCTTCCTGCTACAAAGCTGACCTGCATGGATCAATATGCCACGTGCAACAGTGGCATAGATGCCACAAGTCATAACCAACACCTTCTTCACTGAATTGAGGCATCCTCCGTGGGAGAGAAGATATGCCTGATACCGTAGGCTGGCTGAAATCTTAGGTTGGGTAGACAAGTTAGCTCAGTGGATGAAGGCACTTCCTGGAACCCATGATGGAAGGAGAGGGCTACACCTGTGTAAGAAAGACCATAGATGTGTGTGATGCACGACTCACATACATCATACATGGACATATTTACATTTTTTTTGGATTTGGTTTTTTCGAGACAGGGTTTCTCTGTGTAGCTCTGGCTGTCCTGGAACTCACTCTGTAGACCAGGCTGGCCTCAAACTCAGAAATCCACCTGCCTCTGCCTCCCAGAGTGCTGGGATTACAGGCGTGCGCTACCACTGCCCGGCCATATTTACAATTATAAATAAAACAAAAAACTAAAATTGAATGCTGATATATAACTGGCTTTAAGAAAACAAACCAAATCCTCAAAAGCTTACGGCTAAGGAGATAACAGGCTCTACAGAGACCTCTACATGTTCCAAACAGGTGTGCATTAAGCTGCCTTCGAAATAGTTATATTTACATACACACAGTTGCATAGAACCCTGTCTTGGTCAGAAATCCTCCGTGGTGGTGGGTGATGGCCAAGCAGAGACTCATAATTGCTGAGTGACAAGAATAAGTGATTTCTGAGTGCCTGGTTCCAAGCTGGATGTCCATGCCATTCTCTCTGAGGCTGCAGGAGCCCAGCGATGGTGCCGAGTGCAGGGGGTGCTGTCTTCCGGAGAAGCCTCGGCTGCTGTAGTCATGAGCACACAGGAGCTGTGCCCTGGGTGTGGGAGGAGGATCCTGGACGGTGAATATGATCACAATGCCTTGAATGGAAGCATTACATTGTCAAAATTATCCGATAAAAACCTCAACAAATTGGTTGATGTAATGCAACCTACATGTGAAAATAAAGAAACCAACGATCTCACATCGTCTACAAAAATCATTTGAAGGCGGATCATGGGCCCACATAGAATGTTAAGACGGTAAACCTGCAGTTCTCAACAGACTGGCATCTTCATTATAAGACACATATTTCCTGTTCAGGACCACAGGACCCACAAAGTGCTAGAGAACACACATGGATAAATTAAGCTGTCAAGATAAAAAAGTGACTCCAAAGCCGTATACAATTAATATGGGAAATGCAGAGATTTGAAAAATAACCCACAACTCACTGAGTGACAAATGTTCGGTACATGGCGCATGAAGAATTGCTGTGTAACAATAAAGCAGGGTCTAAAGAAATAATGCATGAATATAAATGAAAGGGCAGACGACTCAAAGGCTTCTGGAAAGAGAGTGTGTAGGTAGCAGCACCTGGCAGGTCGAATGGCATCCTTCAGGGAAGGCAGGGGAGTGGCACGGTCAAACTGGTCAAACCTCTCTGGGTGGCTGAGGCGGCTGAGCGTGCTGGGCTGGGCATTCTCCCATAGGGACCGCCATAGGGACCGCCATAGGGACCGCGGCTGGCTGTGCACCTCGCTAGCGCTCTTTTTCCTCCCCTTGTTCATTCTCTCCTCCCTTTGTTTTTCTCCCCTCCTGTCTTCCCCCTCCTCCTCCTCCTCCTCTTCTTGTTTCCTGGTTTGTGAGCTTTTATGACATAGGGCCCCTTTATACAGCCCAGGCTAGCCTCAACCGCACAAAACCATTCTCCTTCTGAACGCTAGGATGACCAGAACGAGCCAACACATCTGGCATGCTTAGTCCATTGCTGAAAGTTTAACATCGATCTAACCTATATGATCTAAGTATTTATCTAAAAGGAGGGAAAATAAAGTGTTTGTAGCAGCTTTGTACAGTTTCCCCTAACCTAAAACTTCTTGGGTGCCCGTAAGTGAACTAAGTAAAGAACTGTATACCAGGAAATGCTGCTTGACAATGAAAAGGGAAAAAAGCTTTTTTTTTTTTTTTTCCTCAAAAGCTTCTGAAGATGGCCTGGTGGCCCTGGTTTGTAATCTGATACTTCGGAAGCCAGAACAGGAAAATCATAGGTTCAAGGTCACCCTGGGTTACTTAAGGATCTACAGTCTCAAAATAAAAAGTAAAGAGAGGCGAGGACCTGGGTCGTAGCTGGGGTCCTCGTGTAGAGTGTGTCGACCCTGAGTCCTCAGTACAGCCAACAGATCAAGCAACAAAAGAAGTAAACAAAAACATTGCCAAGTCAAACACTAAATTTCGCGTTTTTCTTTATGTAAAATTCTACATGAGGCCAGATGGTGTCTGTGATGAAAACCAGGTCAGAGGTAGGGTCTGGAGGAGGGGACGCTGACTCCAGGGCTACGGAAGTGTGGCCTTCTTTCATATGTGCTCATTAAGACCCACAAAACTTAAGCGATGAGCCTTCGACTGTCGGTTCAGTCTCAGTAAAAGGATGTGAAGATCCCAGTCACAAGGATGCTGAAGGGTCACTGATAGTCAACTAGTGCGTTTGACGTGCTTCTGCCCAAGGTTATATATACCGAAGGAATAAAGACTGGCCACAGGGCAGTGTCAAGGAGTCTGTTTGTGATAAAGAAAAATGTAAGACAGCATTCAAAGCAGGTTTGGGAAGAGTGACTGAGGATGCCGTCTTGGTCTGTTTCATGCTGCTATAATAAACTATTTGAGGCCGCGTGACTTATAAAAAAGGTTTGTGTGACTTATGTTTCCAGTACTGGATAGCGAGCCCTGGTGTTCTGGCTCTTCAGGGCCCTCTGGATACATCACACTAAGTTAGGAACGTGGCACGGGAGCCAAGCGGAAGCAGAAGCAGCCGACGTGCAGGGTTGCCTTAACTTACAGACTCTCCTCTCATGGGAAATAACCCACTCATGTAATAGCTGCACTGGTCCTTGCACAAAGGAGGCGTCCCTGTGGCTTTAAACGTCTACTGGATTCCTCTCTTAAAGGTTCCCCTAAGCTAACACTGCTTAGACTAAGACTGGGACCAAGACATGGGACCTTTGAGAAGATACACCAATACAGCAGACAGACAGGTCCACTTTCTGAGGAGCTGAGTTCTACATTTTCATCTGAAGGCAGCCAGGAGACTGATTTCTGCAGGCAGTCAGGAGGAGGCTCTCTTCTGAACTGGGTGGAGTCTGAGCACGAGGAGCCCTCAAAGCACGCCTACGCACTGACACACGTCCTCCAACAAGGCCACACTTCCTAACAGTGCGACTTCCCATGGGCCGGGCACAGTCAAACCACCACAGCCAGACTAGCTAGTCAGTAAGTCCCTGGGATGCCCCTGTCTCTGCTTCCCAGCACTGGATTGGTGGGTTCCCACCGCCGTGCTTAGTCTTTTTACATGGATTGCAGGGGCTGACCTCAGGCCCTCATCCATATACAGCAAGCGCTTTATCCCGGGTGTCTCCTCAGCTGCTGAGGAGTATGGGAAACTGCTCTATCCAGAGAGGAGAGGAGTTGACAGAAAAGCACAAACGCCATCAATCTCCACAGCACGACTGACAGACAAACTAAATTTGTAGTCACTGATTTCCTTTATTTTGTCTTCCCAAAGACAGGGTCTCTCTCTCTCTCTCTCTCTCTCTCTCTCTCTCTCTCTCTCACACACACACACACACACACACACACACACACACACACAAATGTCTGCCCTCCAAGGGAAGGTTTATTCTGGAGCCAATGGGAATGATCATGGCCCGGGAACACAGATTCAGGCCGTCCCAGTTCTATGTTCAGAATGGTAACAGTCTCCTGAGAGTGTTTTTATAGTAACAGAACAGAAAAAGAAAAGTAAAATCCAGGCTTTTTTCAAACACATGAGTGGAACAATCAGGTAGGTGAATTTCAGGGAAGCTGGGAAGCATCTGTGAAAAGCCTTCGAAACTATCCCATGATGCTCTGAGCGTTGGGCTTGGTCGAAGCTTAGGGTTGGTTTGTACATTCCGACTAACAGGCACAAGGGCATTAGTTCACACAAGAAGGTGAGCAAACATGTCCACCAAGAGGGCTAAACAGAGCTGTGGTAACTTTGCCTCCCAGTTTGTAACACCCTCACTCTCTATGTCTAATCAACGTCACAGAAGTTTTTGCTTGAAACTTTGGTTCACACTGCTGAGATGTAGCTTAAGGATATCCACCCATTGTCTTCTCAGACAAAAGACATCACTAGCATTCAACAGCTGTCACTGCTCACTGTGACAGGCCGCATGCACAGAAATCTGGTTTCAAAGTCACATCGAAACCTTATCTGATGAGGAGGATACCAAAAGAAGCGGCTAATACTGTGTAGCCATGATATGCCGATAATCGAAACCATTGCTTTGTGTTCCTAGGCTTGCTTACGAATGGATGGTTACCTAGGAGAAGGAATGCGCTGGAAGGGTCTTTGCTTCCCTTAACCTACCTTACCTCCTTAAACGCCTCTTGGCTTAGTCAGTTCTGGGGACTGTATGGTTAACTCCAAGCTGCAAAGAAACAACAAGAGAGAGATTGCTGGCAGACAACGTGGAAATGAATCCTGCTGGAGAGAAGCCACTGAGAGGATGGCTGGGTGTGGGGGAGACTGACTCCTCCCTGGTGAATGATTGGGACAATGGCTCGCTGTGTCCATTAGCCAAATTGCATTTGAGGCAGAGAAAAGGACTTTTATTTCCCTAGCCTTCAGAAGCATCTAGTCCTTCCTACCAGGTCTCTTCTTGACCAGGCAGCTCAGGCCTAAATCAATTAGAGAAAAATCGGGCCTTCATGCTCTTGATTTATTACCAGGAGAAGAGACAATGACTAGTATGACATGCCTCTGGGGCTTTGTCTATGTCCAACAGGAAGTGAGCTGTGTCCACAGCAAAACCCAGAGGACACAAGAATGAGGACACACAAGACCCTTGTCCTCAGAGCAGGAGTATAGGTTCATCCGGGAGCCCCTTGCTGCCCTAGGCCTTCTCACAGAACTTGTGAAGTCTGCTGTGCTTGCTTTCCACACCAGGACTGACTGGCTCTTCCTGTGGATGATTTTTTTCTTAATATCTTATTTTATATATGTGAATACTCTCTTCAGACACACCAGAAGAGGGCATTAGATCCCATTAAAGATGTTTGTGAGCCACCTTGTGTTGTTGCTGGAAATTGAACTCAGGACCTTTGGAAGAGCAGCCAGTGATCTTAACCACTGAGCCATCTCTCCAGCCTCATGCATCAGTTGATGCATGAACTGAGAAAGACCGGCACATTTCTCTTTTCTTCCTAGTCAGGGCTGCTTGAGAGAAAGTGCAGAGGGGGCAGGTGGAGCGTCAGGCAGCTGAGCTGGGAGGATGCTGTTGGAATGGTTTCTCATAGTCAGCTGGATTTTAGCCTTCACTTGTCTGCTGATGAGAGGTATGGACAACAGCATCTTCAGAATCATGATCAGCCATTAGACTGACAGATGACAACTTGAGAGAAATGCTTCCTCTTTTAGCTTTTATTTTCTCCTTATGATTCTTTCCCATGCAAAGTAATCTACATTTAGTCAACAAATAAAATAAACATCATTCCTAAATAAATATAATTCTATTAGGACACCCCCCCCCAAGGGGAATAGCCCAGGAGAGCTTTGCAGGCCAGATCCCAGGAGCATCATGGGAGAAGGAAGAATATTTCTACTCTCAGGGCCTCTGAATACCACCATCTACACCATCTATCTCCTGAGGACTGTGCTTCTGTTTATCTCACGCCCTCTACTTCCTTTTCCTCTCAGATGAATTAGAAACCAGGTACAAGAGACAGAAATAAGTGTCCCTTTAGAGGATGTTTGACTAGGAGATAAAGTACAGAAAAATGTGCATACCAACCAAAGTGGTGACTCCTCTTGAAACACCAATGGTGTTTTACAGACACAGGGAAAATAACTCTAAACTGTCATATTGAACCACAAAAGACTCAGAATCTCCAACTCAGAACATGAAACAAAACAACCCAAACAACAACATAAAACCTGGAGACATCTGAGTATCTGGTTTCATTATGTATCATGAAACTATAGTAATTCAGACAGTATCGTACCAGATAAAAGCAGATGTGTAGATGAATGGAACAAAGTAAGAGCATAGAGTTAAAAGGACATGTGGCCAGCTGTGGTGCACAGCGCACAAAATGCGACAAGAAGATGGAAAGGCTGCAAAGTCAACAGTGGCTGGAAGGTGGCATCCCTGTGAGGAGGACAGAAATGGGTCTTTGTCTTAAGCCTACATCACCCGGAGGGTGGAAGAGCTCAGAAGGAACTGTAGGGAAAGTATTCTTGATATTATTGTGAGGTGTATTTTGGTTAGGAACATCTCACCAGGTAAACAAATAAAAAACAAACTGAAGCTTCAAACTGAAATGTTTATGTACAGCAAAGGAAACACCCCATTTTGTGTGTGTGTGTGTGTGTGTGTGTGTGTGTAGGGGGGTGTTTGTAATATTTGTAAGCCAAGCATCTGAGAGTGGGTTATTTGAAAAAAGTATGAATAACTCAACTCAATAGTAAGAAATGATAACCCGATTAAAAACACACAAAGGGACCTCAGTAGACATTTCCTCCAAGGGGATATTGTAAAAACACCACCAATGGTATTCAGTACTACTAATTATCAGGCAGTGCAAATCTGTACACAAAGAGACACCACATATTTAGGTGACTGTCATCATGTCATTAAAATCAAAACAAGTCCTGATGAGGCTGTGGAGAGGGAGCCCTGTGTATTGTTGGAAAATAATCCACAGTCTCCTCAAAGTCTTAGAAATGGAACTCCTGCATAATCAAACCATCACAGAACCTATGAAATCAGTGTCTCAAACACATACCTATTCCATTATTGTCTTTGCAGCATTGTTTACAAAGGACAAGATGTGGAATCAACCTTTGAACCCACCTAGAAATCAATCAAGATGAGCAGTATTACAAAATGGAATCTTGTTCTACTCTAAAAGAAGAAAATCCTGCCATTTTCCTTTTTAATTTTTTAAAATTTCTATTTCTATATGTTTACTTTTAATCATTTAAAATTATGTATGTGTGTGCATATACACAGGTATGTGATATGTATGTGATGTGATCATTATGTGATATGTGTTTGAGTGTGTGTGTGTGTGTGTGTGTGTGTGTGTATGTGTAGGGGTATCTGCATGTGAGTGCAGGTACTTTTGGAGGCCAGAAGAGTTGGTCCCTCTGGAGGTGGAGTTATAGATGGTTGTAAGGCCCTTGGTGTAGGTGCTAACTATTGAACCTGAATTCCTTATAACTTTTAACTGCTGAACTGTCTCCCCAGCCCCTAATGCTGTCATTTAATAACATAGATGAACTTTGAGAAATGAATGTTAAGTGAAATAATGCGGGTACCAAAAGACAAGCACCGTGTGATCTCTCTTACTCATATAAGGAAGCTAAAAGAACCATGAGCCATAGAATGTGAGAGTAAGGTAGTGCTTGCCAGGCACTTGGTGTGGTTGGTGCTGGGTAGTGGGAACATGCCACAAAATAGTGTGACATTTATTACTCAATAATAAGTCCTGGATCCAGTGTCCAGCACTGTGATTATAAGTAATTTTACTGAATTGTGTTTGCAACCCACTAAGAGGTCAGACTGTGCACACAAACCCACAGAGGTGACTATCTGATGTGATATATACACTAGTTCACTTGATGGTGCCCAGCACTTTACTTTGTATACACACACCAAAACATCAGTTCGCCTTCTGGGTTCAGTCTGTGCCCTAAGCTGACCCTGTGCCACAGCTCTCTATACCCAAATACTGCCGGGAAAGAGCTGGTGTCCCAGGAGTGCTGACACACCTGTGAACACAGGTAAGAACACAACTTCTGTTCAAATTCCTGGTAAGTGGGACCTGCCCAGAATCATCAGGTCACAGGAACCAAAGAACAGCCAGGGAAAGAATTCTTCCAGTTTCTAGTCTGTTCCCTGGAGCTAACCTGTGCCACAGTTCTATATCCAAATTCCTCCCAGAGAGAACTGGTTTCCCAGCAGTGCTGACACACATGCTCGTAGGAGGGACAAGCCACAGTCAGACAGCAAGACCAGCTAACACCAAAGATAACCAGATGTTGAGAGGCAAGGGCAAGAACATAAGCAACAGAAACAAAGGCTACTTGGTATCATCAGAATCTAGTTCTCTCACTATAGCAAGCCCTGGATACCCCAATACACAGGAAAAGCAAGATTCTGATTTAAAATCATATCTCATAATGATGATGATAGATGACTTTAAGAAGGACATAAAGAACTCCTTTAAAGAAATACAGGAGAACATGGGTAAACAGCTAGAAGTCCTTAAAGGGGAAACAAAAAAAATCCCTTAAAGAATTACAGGAGAACATGGGTAAACAACTAGAAGTCCTTAAAGAGGAAACAAAAAAAAAATCCCTTAAAGAATTACAGGAAAACACAGACAAACAGATGAAGTATTTGAACAAAACCATCCAGGATCTAAAAATAGAAATAGTATTAATAAATAAATCACAAAGGGAGATAACACTGGAGATAGAAAATCTAGAAAAGAGATCAGAAGTCATAGAGGCAAGCATCACCAACAGAATACAAGAGATAGAAGAGAGAATCTCAGGTGCAGAAGATACCATAGAAAACATTGACACAACAGTCAAAGAAAATGCAAAATACAAAAAGCTCCTAGTCCAAAACATCAAGGAAATCTAGGACACAATGAGAAGACCAAACCTAAGGATTATAGGTAAAGATGAGAGTGAAGATTTCCAGCTTAAAGGGCCAGTAAATGTCTTCAACAAAATTATAGAAGAAAACTTCCCTAACTTAAAGAAAGAGATGCCCTCAAACATATAAGAAGCCTACAGACTCCAAATAGATTGGACCAGAAGAGAAATTTCTCCCGTCACATAATAATTAGAACACCAAATGCACTAAACAAAGAAAGAATATTAAAAGCAGTAAGGAAAAAAGGTCAAGTAACATATAGAGGTAAACCTATCAGAATTACACCAGATGTCTCACCAGAGACTATGAAAGCTAGAAGATCCTGGGCAGATGTCATATAGACCCTAAGGGAACACAAATACCAGCCTAGGCTATTATACCAAGCAAATTAAATTCCATCGATGGAGAAACCAAGATATTCCACGAAAAAATTTGCACAATATCTTTCCACAAATACAGCCCTACAAAGGATATGAGATGGAAAAAACGCCAACACAAGGAGAGAAACTATATCCTAGAAAAAGCAAGAAAGTAAACTTTCAACTAACCCAAAAGAAGTTAGCTACACAAACATAAGAATAACATTATAAGTAACAGGAAGCAACAATCACTATTCCTTAATATCTCTTAACATTATTAGACTCAACTTCCCAATAAAAAGACATAGACTAACAGACTGGGTATGTAAACAGGACCCAGCATTTACTGCATTCAGGAAACACACCTCAGTGTCAAAAACAGAACTACCTCAGAGTAAAGGTCTGGAAAACAATTTTCCAAGCAAATGGTCCCAAGAAAGAAGTAGCCATTCTAATATCAAATAAAATTAACTTTCAACCAAAACTTATGAAAAAAATTTGAACATCTATGCTCTAAATGCAAGGACACCTACATTCAGAAAAGAAACTTTACTGAAGCTCAAAGCATATACTGCACCTCACACAATGATAGTGGGAGTCTTCAATACCCTACTCTCAGTAATGGAAAGAGATAGAAACAGAAACTAAACAGAGACACGTTGAAACTAACAGAAGATATGAACCAAATGGATTTAATATATCTATAGAACATTTTATCCTAAAACAAAAGAATATACCTTCTTCTCAGCACCTCATGTTACCTTCTCCAAAACTGATCATATAATTGGTCATAAAACAGGCCTCAACAGAAGCAAGAAGACTGAAATAATCCTATGCATTCTCTCAGATCACCATGGGCTAAGGCTGGTCTTCAGTAACAACAAAGACAACAGAAATCCCACCGCATACACATGGAAGCAGAACAGTGCCCTACTCAATGATTACTTGGTCAAGGAAGAAATAAAGAAAGAAATTAAAGACTTTTTATCATTAATGAGAAGGAAGGCACAATATACCCAAACCTATGGGACATAATGAAAGAAGAACTAAGAGAAAAACTCATAGCTCCGAGTGCTTCCAAAGAAAGAAAGAAAGAAAGAAAGAAAGAAAGAAAGAAAGACAGAAAGAAATAAAGAAAGAAAGACAGACAGACAGAAAGAAAGAAAGAAAGAAAGACAGAAAGAAATAAAGAAAGAAAGACAGACAGAAAGAAAGACAGAAAGAAAGAAAGAAAGAAAGAAAGAAAGAAAGAAAGAAAAAAAAACAAAAATAAAAAACAAAAAACTGGAGAGAGCATACACTAACAGCTTAACAGCACACCTGAAAGCTCTAGAACAAAAAGAAGCAAATACATGCAAAAGGAGTAGATGGCAGGAAATAACCAAACTCTGGGTCAAAAGCAACCAAGTAAAAACAAAACAATTATCCACATAGTCAACAAAACCAGGAGCTGGTACTTTGAGAAAATCAAGATAGATAAACCCTTCGCCAGACTAACCAGTGGGCACAGAGACAGTATACAACCTAACAAAATCAGAAATGAAAAGGGAGATATAACAACAGAAACTGAGGAAATTAAAAAAAAATCATCAGCTTCTACTACAAACGTCTGTATTCAACCAAACTGGAAAAATTTGGATAAAATGGACAATATTATCAACAAATACCAAATACCAAATTTAAACCAGAATCAGATAAACCATTCGAACAGTCCCATAACCCCTAAAGAAATAGAAGTAATCATTAAAAGTCTCCCAACCAAAAAAAAAAAAAAAAAAAAAAAAAAAAAAAAAAAAAAGGCCCCAGACCAGATGGGTTTAGTGCAGAATTCTATCAGACCTTCAAAGAAGACCTAATACCAATACTCTTCAAACTATTCCACAAAATAGAAACAGAAGAAACACTACCCAATTCCTTCTATGAATCCACACTTCAGCTGATGCCAAAACCATACAAAGACCCAACAAATCAAGAGAACTTCTGGCCAATTTATTTTATGAATAACAATGCTAAAATACTCAATAAAATTCTTGCAAACCCAATCCAAGAACACATCAAAATGATCATTCACCATGATCAAGTAGGCTTCATCTCAGAGATGCAGGAATGACTCAATATGTGGAAATCCACCATAGTAATCCACTACACAAACAAACTCAAAGAAGTAAAACACATGAACATTTTTATTAGATGTTGAAAAAACATTTGACAAAATCAGCATTCCTTCATGTTAAAAGTTTTTGAAAGATCAGGAATTTAAGACCTATGCCTAAACATAGTAAAAGCAATATACAGCAAACCAGTAGTCAACATCAATCTAAATGGAGAGAGACTTGAAGCAATCCCACTAAAATCAAGGACTAGACAAGGTTGCCCACTCTCTCCCTATCTATTCAATATAGTACTTGAAGGCCTAGCCAGAAGAGACAACAAAAGAAGGTCAAAGAGATACAAATTGGAAAGGAAGAAGTCAAATATCACGACTTGCAGATAATATAGTATACTTATGCTATCAAAAAAACTCCACCAGAGAACTCCTACAACTGATAAACAACTTCAGCAACATGGCTGGTTTCTAAAATCCACTCAAGCAAATCAGTAGCCTTTCTCTACTCAAAGGATAACTATGCTGAGAAAGAAGTTAGGGAAATGACACCCTTCACAATAGTCACAAATAATATAAAATATCTTGGTGTGACTCTAATCAAACAAGTGAAAGATCAGTATGACAAGAACTTCAAATTACTGAAGAATTAGAAGAAGATGGAAAGATCTCCCATGCTCATAGATTGGCAGAATTAATATAGTAAAAATGGCCATCTTGCCTAAAGCAAGCTAAAGATTTAATGGAATCCTCATCAAAATCTGAACTCAATTCTTCAAAGAGTTAGAAAAAGCAATTCGCAAATTCATTTGGAATAATAAAAAAACCCCAGGATAGTAAAAACTATTCTTAGCAGTAAAAGAAGTTCTGGGGGAATCACCATCCCTGACCTCAAGCTGTACTACAGAGAAATAGTGATTAAAAACTGCATGGTACTGGTACAGTGACAGGCAGGTAGATCAATGGAATAGAATTGAAGATCTAGATATGAACTCACACACCTGTGGTCACTTGATCTTAGACAAAGGAACTCAAACCATCCAGTGGAAAAAGACCGCATTTTCAACAAATGGTGCTGGTTCAACCAGCAGTCAACATGTAGAAGAATACAAATTGACCCATTCTTATCTCCCTGTACAAATCTCAAGTCCAAGTGGATCAAAGGCCTCCACATAAAACCTGATACACTGAATCTAATAGAAGAGAAAGTGGGGAAAGCCCTGGAACACATCAGCATAGGGGAAAATTTCCTGAACAGAATACCAATGGCTTATGCTCTAAGGTCAAGAATTGACAAATGGGACCTCATAAAATTGCAAAGCTTCTGTAAGGCAAAGGACACTGTCAATAGGACAAAACGGCAACCAACAGAATTGGAAAAGATCTTTACCAACCCTACATCTGACAGAAGGTTAATATCCAATATATACAAAGAACTCAAGAAGTTAGACACTAGAGAACCAAATAACCCTATTTAAAAAACGGGGAACAGAGCTAAATAGAAAATTCTCAACTGAGGAATATTGAATGGCTGAGGATCACCTAAGGAAATGATCAACATCCTTAATCACCAGGGAAATGCAAATCAAAATGACCTTGAGATTCCACCTCACCCCAGTCAGAATGGCTAAGTTCAAAAACAGAAGATGCTGGCAAAGACGAGGAGAAAGAGGAACATTCCTCCATTGCTGGTGGGACTGCAAGCTGGTATACTCACTCTGGAAATCAGTCTGGTGGTTCCTAAGAAAATTTGATATAGTACTCCCTGAGGACCCAGCTATACCACTCCTGAGCATATACCCAGAAGATGCTCCAATGTGTAATAAGGACACATGCTCCACTATGTTCATAGCAGCCATATTTATAATAGCCAGAAGCTGAAAACAACCCAGATGTCCCTCAACAGAGGAATGGATACAGAAAATGTGGTACATTTACACAATGGAATACTACTTAGCTATTACAAACAATGACTTCATGCAATTTTCAGGCAAATGGATAGAACTTGAAAACATCCCGAGTGAGGTAACCCAGTCACAAAAGAACATACATGGTGGGCACTCAGTGATAAGTCGCTATTAGCCCCAAAGCTCAGAATATCCAAGATACAATTCACAGACCACATGAAGCTCAAGAAGAAGGAAGACCCAAATGTGGATGCTTCAGTGCTTCCTAGAAGGGGGAACAAAATACTCATGGGAGGAAATATGAAGGTAGAGTGTGAAGCAGAGGCGGAAGGAAAGACCATCCAGAGAGTGTCCCACCTGGGAATCCATCCCAGAGACAGTTGCCAAACCAGGACACTATTGAGGATGCCAGGAACTGCTGACATGAGCCTGATATGGCTGTCTCCTGATAGGCTCTGCCAGTCCTTGGCAAATGCAGAGGCAAATATTCGGATGCTTGCAAACAACTGTTGGACTGACTGCACAGTCCCCGATGGATGAGGAGTTGGAGAAGGGACTAAAGGAGCTGCGGGGGTTTGCATCCCTGTGGGAGGAGCAACAGTGTCAATTGGTCAGATCCCTGGAGCTCTCAGGGACTAAACCACCAAGCAAAGAGTACACATAGAGGGACCCATGGCTCCAGCCACATGTGTGATTTCTTCCGAAATCAGCAAGTGTTCTTAACTGTCTACGTGTTTACTCACTCTGTCCTGCGTGTTTCTTAATGACGGCCATGCTCTTGCAGTTCTTACTGTTTTGATAGCTTTATTGAAGTATAATTAACACACAACAAACTGCACCCATGAAGAGTGCAGTTGTAAATTTTGACATGTGTATATATACTTGTGAAATATCTCTACAATCAAGATAATGAGTGCGCCATTGTTCCCTGAGGTAGCTATTATTATTAGTCACATCAATTTTGCAGGTAAAATAGTTGCTTTCATTTGTTTGCCATGAAACAGGTGTACAGAAGGGAGGATGGGGAGGCCTTGAAACCGAGTCTTTCATAATTTCTTCTTCCTTCTTCTTGGGCATCATTTGATAAGTGAATTGTGTCTTGGGTATTCTGAGCTTCTGGGCTAATATCCGCTTATCAGTGAGTGCATACCTTGTGTGTTCTTTTGTGATTGTGTTATCTCACTTAGGATGATATTTTCCAGTGTGTCTGTTGATCGTTTGTCTGACTGTCTGTCTGCTTGTCTCCTCTGCCCTATTTTCCTCCACCCTCCCCACTTCTGCTTCACATTCATGTAACTGGCCACCTGCTGGATGTTAAAGGGCGTATATTTGTGCTACTCTCAACTACTCCCCTAATCAGACAGGAGGACAGCTATAAACAATGTAAGACAAATCAGTCTCAGAAGCTCTTTATATGGAGCTGGAGGGAAACAATGTGACTTAAAAATTTGGCCTCCCGACAGCAAGTACTTGTGGGCATAGATAATACTGTCTGGGTTTTGTAACTGTATATGGGATGGATCACTAGGTGGGGCAGTCTCTGGATGGCCTTTCCCTCAGACTCTGCTTCACACTTTGTTTCTGTATCTCCTTCTGTGGGTATTTTGTTCCCCCTTCTAAGAAGGACCAGAGTATTCATAATTTCTTCTTCCTTCTTCTTGGGCATCATTTGATAAGTGAATTGTGTCTTGGGTATTCTGAGCTTCTGGGCTAATATCCGCTTATCAGTGAGTGCATACCTTGTGTGTTCTTTTGTGATTGTGTTATCTCACTTAGGATGATATTTTCCAGTTCCACACATTTGCCCAAGAATTTCATGAATTCATTGTTTTTAATAGCTGAGGAGCCGGATATAGCTGTCACCTGTGAAGCTCTGCTAGTGCATGACAAATACAGAAGGGGACACTCTCAGTGAGCCATTGAACTCAGCACAGGGTCCCCAATGGGGGAAGCTAGAGAAAGGACCCAAGGAGCTGAAGGGGTTTTCAGCACCATATGAGGAACAACAATATGAGCCACCCAGTACTCCCAGAGCTCCCAGGGACAAAACCATCAACCAGAGAATGCACACGGAGTTACCCATGGGTCCAGAGGTATAGGCAGCAGAGGATGGCCTTGTTGAACATCAAAGGGAAGAGAGGCCCCTGGTCCTGGAAAGGCTTGATGCAGCAGTGTAGGGGAATACCAGGACAGGGAAGTGGGAAGGGGTTGATTGGGGAACAGGGGGAGGGGAGAGGGCTTATGAGACTTTTAGGGGGGGACCAGGGAAGGGGAAATCATTTGAAATGTAAATAAAGAATATATTTAATAAAAAATTGGCCTCCTTGCCATCCTTGCTGGCTGAAGGAGAATAACAATGCCAATTCAGAAATGTAAGAACCTCACCGTACAATCTACTTAATGTCACATTTTACAACAGCCATTTCTCTGAAAGGAGCTATGACATTAAAGGCTTCCTAGCACTCTTGCAAAATGGCATCTCCCCAAATAATATTTTTCTCCTTTAAGAGTGGACCTGGTGCACATTTGTGTACATGTGTATGCATGTGTGTGGGCGTTGTCAGTAAGAGGTAAATTAATTCATCTCTTTATTAGTTTTAATTTTTGGATAAAATTATGACTTCTCAAGACACTAGTTATTTGAACCAAGAAAAGAGAGAAAATGGCCACCACAGCACTGAGAGTGACTTTGTAGCCTCCTATCAGACTGATCACTCATTCCAGGGCCACAGCCATGTTTTAGTAAGGCACAGTCATCACTGAGCAGATCGACAAGAAATTTAAAATTTTTTTTCTGAGTCCTGTGTTGAATACGAAAATCACATTGATGAACTACTTTTGGAATCAATAGTGAATTGGAATGTTGAGGAGACTATGGGAAGAAATGAATCAACCCTAAACCTGCACTGGAGGAGAGCTAACCCCCTCCCTCCCTCTCCCATCCCCTTTCTGTTCTTCCTTCCAAGTGAGGAATAATCTCTGCCAGGGTTCCTCATCCCTTTTGGATGTTGCTGAAATGCCATCTTGGAACTGTAGACCTGCTGCAGGCACTGAGTGGGATGTAAATAGCCCTGCTTTGGAGACTCGGTCAGTTGCTGTCTCTTCAGCAGAGGAGAGGTTTTAGATGTGCTTCCAGTGCCAGCTGCTCCTGAAGGTTCCCAGATGCTTCGTACAGACAGGCGCTCGCCTCTACTTCTGTCCTCACAGAAGCCGGCTAAGTAGCAGGCACTATACTGAACCCTGAGTGCACAAAGGGAGAGAGGCCACATTCTGAGTCCTCCCAGAGCTGTGCTGTGCTAACTAGCACAATGGCTCACATTAAAGAGAAATACTAGTGTGTGGCTGAAGATAACTACCACATGAGCGCTAGGTACGAATCAGAAGCATTTATGTAAGGGAGAGATTATCTGTATTGCAGTCAGGCTACTGTGAGTGGAAGCTGAGCATAACTTGGTAGGAGAGGTTGATTTTGAACTTGGCCTAGGACTGGAATCTGGTTGGGAATCGTGGGAGGAATACGGAAGTTAAACATACAGAGAAGGCAGGACCACTTCACATACAAGTTCTTAATGACCACGCCCTCTGCTCTGCTCTTCTGTGTCATGATTCCTTTCAAGCTACACCTAGTCCAGGACAGGAATATTAGATTTCACTCTTGACAGGAATATTAGATTTCATCAGTGGCTTTATAGGCTTTATGCATCATTGTTTTTAATTTCTAAAAATATCCCTTACATTCTAAGAGTCTGGAAGTTTTGCTGGACCTCACAGTCAGAATTAATAATACACCTTGAGGTCACTTAAGACTCAAGACCGCTGTCCTCCTCAGCCTCTTTGTTTAGTCCGTGTTTAAGGAACAACATAACAGCCAACCTCACTTGGCTTAGATTTCCCATGCAATCAGGTCTTACAACCTAAGCAAAGAGACAGCTCTGCCATTTTAAGTCATGTGCCCTTCCTTCCCCCCCACGCAGATGATACTTGCATGTTCTGATAATCATTTGCCAAAAGCAGCCGTGATAGAGGTCAGAAACAATCTTACAAAACGAACCCACCGTAATTGTTGAAAACATCATTTAGATATTGACTGACAAACAACAATATTTGTTTTTTAATGTTTTGCTGATTCTTTGTGAATTATGCACCATGATCCCACTCAGCTCCCTGTCCCTTCGTACCTGCCCTCTGCCCTTGTGACATTCCCTGCAAAAGAAAACAAAAATTAAAAATTAAAAAAAGAAAAATAAGTAAAAAAAACCCAAAAAACAAAAAACAAAATGTCTTGCTGTGTACACCGCAGCGTGTCATGACGTGTCCCACGGTGTACCCTTTTGTCAATCAGCTTTTCTAGCGAATGATCATTTCAGTGAGTCATTCAGTGAGCAGAAGCCATCAAGGCCTCCGGCTTCTGCTACAGTATCCATATTGGATCCTCACCGGGACTCTTCTCAGATATCCTGTTGTTGCCTCTTGTCAAGGAGATCTTGCAACTTGAGATCTGGATCTGTAGAACTGGCCCTTTCATATGCTCCAGCAGTTCCTAAGATGGTTCAGATGTTGGGGTGCACCAACACAAAGCTCTGGATCTGTGCCCGGGTGCTAGCTGAGTTGGTCAGCCTGACAGTTTTTCCTCACTCTTATCACCTGGGCCACATCTTCTGCACTGCCTAGCTGGGCAATGCCCAGCCAACTTTTTCACTCTCACACCCTTGGGCCGGCTCTCCCACACACATGCCACCAGGGCCAGCTCTGCTGTGCTCTTTAGGTGAGGTTTAGGGCCCTCTCCCAAGTGCAGTAGCTGCCCAGGGTCAGGTCCAGCTCTCCCACGCTGCCCAGGCAGAGAGTAGGGCCAGCTCTCCCACACTGCCCAGGCAGGGAGTAGGGCTAGCTCTCCCAAGTGCCACAGAGGGTGAGGAGTGGGGTTAGCTTTGCTCAGTCCTCAGACACCAAGATGGCTCCAGGCAGCAGCCAAGACCAGTGAGACATCCACATAGCCTTCGGTAATAACATGGGCAATGGACATCAAGATAGACCTCTGCTGTGCAGGGTCGTGGACCTAGGCACAGCACGACCTCACCATTGTCTTAGATGGCATTCTAGGATAGTCCCATCAGACTGTTCCTCACTACCCTCTAATCTCCAGTTCTGCCTCTCTTCATTGTTCTCACACTTCTGCTTCTCTTTCTCTCTGTCTTTCCACTACTTACTTGCTCATCTTAGTGGCATCTGGGGCCTCTGTGTGTCTTCTGAGTGGCACTTGGCAGGGGTGTCTTGGGCATGTTCTGCTCCAACTATAATGTTTATGATACTTTTATGCTGTTTGGGTCAGTAACTTAATCCCTTGTAAAATTGTTGAAGATTTCAGTAAAGTATCTCATTCCTTACCCATGTGATGCTTTCTGTTCTGTTCAATAAACACAGAGCAAATCTCTTTGTTAGACACAGACCACACCCAGCCAAACAACCACACAGACACACAGGGCACAAAGGGTCAGACACAGCAGCAAGTTCACAAGATGTCCTTTAGGGCCACCCTCCAGGGGATCCTGTCTTGTTTGAGTTCCTATGCTGACTTCCTTCAATGGTGGACAGTGCTGTGGAAGTGTCAGCTGAATAAATCCTGTCCTCTCCAAGTTACTCTGATCATGGTGTTTTGCCATAGCAATAGAAACCCCAACTAAAACAACCACACCATGACTTTGAGTGTTTCCTAGTTGGTACTGGATCAGAAGCTGTGTCAAGTGAAACTAAGGGGTGGGGTTTAAAGGTCAGACCACCAAACAGTGGAGAATGGTATAGAGAGGAGGGTCTGGATATCGGGAGAGCATCCCCCAAACTGTCCAGCACCACAGCACCAGCACATGTGTGTGAGGAAACCACCCAAGTCTAGGGATGGATCCGAGAAGACCAGAGGCAACAATATTTGATGCACACAACTGAAGACAGTGTCTGTTTCTGCTATCTACACTAGAGAACCTCAAGATCACAGGGCACCGAAGAGTATACATGCAAAAGTCTCTCTTCTGAACTGGGATAATTAGCTTGGAGAGGCCAAGCTTCTGCTCTACATAATGAAACAAGAGGCAAAATCTCGAACGATCAGACAGCCTTCATGCAACTCGATTTCATTCTAGATCAAAGTTCAAACATGCTTGGAAGAAAATAAGAATATCTAATGCTCAGCATAGTAACAGACACATTTTCTAGAATCTACTAAAAATTTCCCAGGTAGTCAAAAAAGCAAGATGATAAAACCTGATGATATTAAATCTATGAAGCTGGCAGAGATGTTATATTAATAGGCAAAGCGGTTAACCTACTATTATCGTTACTCTGCATGTCCAAAAGCTATGTTAAAGGCATGAAAAAATATTTTTAAGATCCAAATTAGACATCGAGGGACAAAGTCGTAACATGTGATGTGGAAGATCCACAGTATAACCAGCTGGAAGGACTCTTCAGTCCAGGGATTGTTCTTGAGGGAATCAAAATGACTCCTTGGCCACTGCAAGGGACCTGAGCTCCTTGTGGACTTTGGAGTTGTTTGAGAATTATTAAAGCCAAGGATGTTAATTTCTCGATGTGTAAGGCTCCATTTGTATTTACAAATATAAAATTGGACCTGGCTTCATGGACTTACAATTTGAAAGACTGAAAACTAAGGGACAAAAAGGAGACAACAATAGGACCAAGGGGGGGCATGAACTGAGATGTCTGTCTTCTTATCAGCTTCCCTCCTCATCACCGATTGCTCTAGGGAAGAGTTTTGTGGATAAAAAGTTCTGCTATTTTCCCGAAGAAATGTAATTTCTAACTCTATTCTAAATCCTTATCCTTATACCTGCAGAGAAGTATAGCTCTCTGCCTCTCACCAAGGAAGCTTCTTTCTGCAGTAGACAGTCCATTACAGAGATCCATGACTGGTCAAAATGAAGAGAATTAGTGACCACAGGCACCCAGCCCTACTTGTACATTGACAATGCTCCTCCACTGAAAACTGCAGAGACATTGTGGAAAGGGGAACAGAAAGATTGGAAGAGCCAGAGGACCAGCATGAATGCTACTAATGGTGTCTTCTAGACATGGCAGGGATACTGTATACTTGAAATCTCAATAGTATTGTTGCCTAAACAACATGATATTAATGTATGGAATTCTAAAAAAAATAAACAAAACCTCCAAATTTTAGAAGTGAAACCTTTCCTTTCCTATTTACACGGAATGCTGTTTACATCTTTAGGGCAGAGAGGCAGGAATCAGCTCACCGTGCTTCGCTTTCTTACTCTTGAATATTCTCTGTTGCTATTGGCTGGTAAGTCCTGTTGAGCCATTGGTATCCTATATTGTTTTTGTTTAGTAAATTACAGGTAGATGCTGTGGGTTGAGTTATATTTTCCCAAAAAGGCATGCCAAAGTCTTATTCCCCAGTACTGATTTTATATGGCTGACTATTTCTGCTTCCCCCAAACTTTCATGTTGAAACGTAGTCACAGACATGACGGTTATGAGAAAGTAGGACTATTAGGTAGCAATTCTGTCCTAAGGAAGAAGGCCTCGTGCAAGGAATTAGCGCTCTTATAAAAGAAGCTGTGTTGTCTTTCTACTCTAAAGTCATGACACACTTTATATTGTAGAGAGATGTGTCCTTCCTGTACACTGAATCTACTGGTCTCTTTGCTGTAGGCTCTCTAAACTAGAGAACTAAGAAAAATGATTATTGCTCATAAGTCACTTGTTTTATTTCATTGTTATAGAAGCTTAAAGGCACCAGTGCACCATGGCTGGACTGATTTGGAACCCTGATTCTGTAGTTGCCATTAAGTCACTCTGGGGTGTTCTTGTTACACTATTCTTAGGGAGGCATGACTGATTATCTGCTCATCCCAGATCGGGAACTGTCTTAGTTAGGCTTTTATTGCTGTGAAGAGATGCTATGACCAAGAGAACTCTTATAAAGGAAAACATCCAATTGGGGCTGGTTTACAGTCTCAGAGATTTAGTCCATTGTCATCATGGCTGGAAACATGGTGGTGTCCAGGCAGGCATGGTGCTGGAGAAGGAACTGAGAGTTCTACACTTTTATCGACAGACAGCAGCAGAGACTGTGTACCACACTGGGTGTAGCTTGAGCATAGGAAACCTCAAAGCTTGCCCCCATAGTAACACACTTCCTCCAACAAGGACACACCTCCTCCAACAAGGACACACCTCCTAATAGTACTATTATTCCCTATGGGCCAAGCATTCAAACACATGAGTCTGTGGGGGTCACACTTATTCCAACCACCACAGGAACCAGCAAGAGACACCATCAATAGTATAGTGTAGACACTATCAATGTTCAAGTTGTTAAACCAGTGGGTTTATGGAGTGACTTTCATAAACACAGAGGACTCAAAGGCAGCTGCATCCCCACACACGCTCACCCCAGGATGAAAGGTGGAAACCGGGAGCACACCGCACAGCCTGAAGGCATCTCAGGAGGTAGGAGAGTAACTTAGTTGGTCTGAGACTCTTCGAGGAAGCTAGGCTGGCCACTGCTTCTCGTAGGCAGTTTGTCTGGTTTCTGCTTCTTCCAGTTTGCTGGTTTGAGCCTCTTCTAGGCAGCTCAGCTTATCTGAACATGTCTCTCAGCAATTCTCATAGCTTGTATATACTTGGGGAGAGAGACCCTGGTGTATCTGGTCAGTTTCAAGGATTTCCTGGAGCCTTTGAATTGTTTACTTCTAGAGCTTAATGAGTTTCCCTGTCGGACCGAATGCATCATCTCCCCTTAGAACATCCTGCTGCTCATCTTAACTGACATCCTATGTCTTAACAAGCTCCCCTCTGAGATGGATGGGTTTAACCTCGAGGAAAAAAAAAGCGGCTACACGGCATGGGGTCATACTAGAAAACAGTGGGTCTTAAACACAATGACCGGAGGCACCGGCCTTGTAAGAAGAGATTTCAAGATTCAGGGAACACGACGATGACTACGGATAACTAAAGGCAGAGGCAGAAATGGGAATTACATCATAACAAGCCAAGGAATGCATGGCTTGCCAGGAGGACCGGATGTAAGAAGCTTTAGGGATGCCTCCCTAGGGCAGCCAGAGGAAGCGCGGTCTTGTTGATGCTCTGAGCTTCCTCACTGAGCATCTGGAACTGGGAGACAATAAGTTCCTGCTGTAAGCCAGCCAGCTAGTGTGACAACTTAACACAATGTTCCTAGAGAAAGAGTCCCATGGAGAACAGTGACAAAATAGTCCCTCAGCTACCAAATCTACATTGCTTCTCCAAACTTGGAGGCAGGCAGAGAGTGGAGGCTATGCCTTCCCCAGCACCTCTGGACTTAACAGCTGTCTCCACACCCTCGGGGAGTGATACCCACAGCTCCTTCGTTCATTGGTCCCCTTTAAAGACTTCTGTCCCACTAGGTTTTGACTTGCGGTACATTGATGTCATTTTCCCCCCAGTGACAGCAGCACACGGGTGTGAGCAGAGTCAGGGCATGCTTTGAGCACTGGAGTTTGACTTTCTATTGACTGGAACTGATTGCTGTGGAGGAAAACTTCATTGTCACCCAGAGGGGCTCCTGGGAAATAAAAGAGCACAGTGTGAGGTGGGAGGGGGTTGGGGGGGTGGGTGGGGGGGTGGGGGGGTTGGTGGGGCAGGGTGAAGGGAATGGAGGAGGGAGAGAATTTGAGGCAGCCCAGATGTTACAGCTGATTATTTTTCAAGCCACTCAACTTCAGGTTAATCTCCAAGCCACTCCTAGACTCATAATCAAGGTCATCCCAGCAGGATGGGGTCCACCCTGGACCAGAGTTGCTGTTTGATTGACACTAATCTAAGCACAGTGACCTCATCTGAATACATAGATACTGAAAATGTAGTTACTATCCACTGTGAATCTGGGCACTTTAAATTTTTTAACAGTAAATCCTCACATTAAAAAAATATTAATCCCATGAATTTTCATCATTGGATCCTTTTAAATTATTATTTTCTATTTTTGATTTTTGAAAATGGAATAGCTCCAACATTGCTATGTAGTTCAGGCTTGCCTTGAACTCCCAATCTTTCTGCTTCTACCGTCCCACTGTTGGGATTACAGACGTGCATCAACACACTTGCACACATTGGCTATTAGTGATCACTAATGATGCACACACATACATGTATAAACATACACACACGTGTGTATTTTTGTCAGAATGGTAACCTACTTTATTGACTATAAACTTCTTAAGAGACAATATGAACAGATACCATTGGTATAAGCCTTTGGATTGGGGGTGGCTATTATGTAGTTAGTACTCTTGACTGACTTAGAAAGGTTGGCAGATTTCAGGGAAGCTAGTTACCTCCCATCCCCCACGAACACACCGGGAAGACCTATAACTGCTTTATCCCTCTTAGTATCTAGTTCTCCACATTATCAGAGAAGAAAGAGAGCTGGATATGAGGAAACTCAATTGTATCTAACACTCCTCCTGCCACTAATGCGTAAGTAGGGGTTCTGGGCATATGCTTGCTTCACACACAACTTCTAGACCAGGGATCCTCAACGCCCTCATGCTGAGACCCTTTAATCCAGTTCCTCATGGTGTGGTGCCCCCAACCATAAAATTACTTTCATTACTACTCATAACTGTAATTTTGCTACTGTTGTGAATTGTACTGTAAATAGTTCTGAAGATAGAGGTTTTGCCAAAGGGGCCCCGTGACCCACAGGTTGAGAACAGCTCTTCTAAAGGAGAAAATATCATTATTGCCAGAAGCAGAATGAGACCTGACTACATCATCCACTCCCAAATAGTGCAGAGTCTACCTTGTGACCTTTGAACTCAGCAGAAGAGACATGGCATCCAGTCCAAATGTGAGGGCCTTACGTTAACAGGAGACGGGAGGGATCAAGAGGAGGGCCTCAATCTCCTGAGGAGAGGTGACGTCAAAATACTGAGTGGAAGATACTGAGACCGTGGAAGTGGAGCTCCGAGGGAAAAGGTTGATATCCGAAGAGAAGGCGCCTTTGGGAAGATGGCATCGTCCTACCTGAGGGCTCTCCTTCCATGTGAAGGTGTGAGGGGATGTATGTAAATCACATGTAAATTACATGTAAAATAAAAGCCAGACCTCATGAAACTGCTTCTGTAGGGCACCTCAGGCCCAAAGGCCTTTGGAGAAGGTTCAGAAAAGCTTTCTGTTTACTGTGTGTGATTTGTAATGGGGTAGAAGAGGGTGGGGCACGGAGTAGCCACGGATGCTTTGACCGCTAGGCAGCCTCTACTGGAGAGACGGTTGCTGCAGAAAGAGCTGGCAAAACACCACACCCCATGCCCATGCCTATGCGGCTGCCACTGGAAGTGTCTGGATGTGAGAAAAAGGAAGAGACTTGGCAAACCTGGGTCGCCATGTACTGGTGGACACCAGATATCAAAGGCCCTTGAAATAAATAATGCGTAATACTGGCAGTCAAAAGTGCTCAGCAGGACAGGAGTATTTGGCAAGCATTTGGGAATCAGTTTATTTTTGCTTGATAAAATTAAATTAATGCACATTAAAACTATATCACTTAAAATTTTCACGCGTTAAAGTTAAAATATAACTTGTAACATTTCCATGAACGTATGCATGTATTTCTTTCTATTTGTATATGTACAAATATGACAATATTTTCTGTCTTTCTTTGAGATGTGCTTGGCACACGTTATTAGAAATCACGTCTAGATTTCCAATGTGTTTTCATTTTTATTTAATACACAGTGCTCCTCTTAAAATGTCATTTGAGACTAGTGTTAACAGCTCTGAGGTATCTTATATTATGAAGATAGCCTAATATTTTACACTATCCTTTATGTTTAAACACCGGTTAGCTTGTAACTATATCACATTCTCACATTACACTTAAAATCCCTGTAGATAAATTTTACATAATTTATGATTTTTTTTTTTTGGAATAAAGCTGCTGGGAGGATTCCACAGTTGAACAAAGCATGTACATGGCTTTCAGGCTTCCATGCTCGTGTGATTATTCTCCAACTCTGCTCGTGTGATTATTCTCCAACTCGGTTGAATGAAACTTAAGGTCTAGGCAGGTAAAGGTGGTATACGGTAATTTGAGAAAAAAAAGAACTCCTCATTAGAAGCCCTGGTTTTCTGGGTATATGCCCAGGAGAGGTATGGCTGGGTCCTCCGGAAGTGTTGTGCCCAGTTTTCTGAGGAACCGCCAGACTGATTTCCAGAGGGGTTGTACCAGCTTGCAATCCCACCAGAAGTGGAGGAGTGTTCCTCTTTCTTCACATCCTTGCCAACACAGGCTGGCTGTCTCCTGAGTTTTTAATCTTAGCCATTCTGACTGGTGTGACCCAGTCTCAAAAGAACACTCATGATATGCACTCACTGATAAGCAGATATTAGCCTAGAAACTTGGAATACCCAAGACACAATCCACATATCAAATGATGTCCAAGAAGAAGGAAGGAGAGGCCCCTGGTTCTGGAAAGGCTCAGTGCAGCAGTGTAGGGAAATACCAGAACAGGGAAGTGGGAAGGGGTGGATGGGGGAACAAGGGGAGGGAAGAGGGCTTATGGGACTTTTGGGGAGCGGGGAGCCAGGAAAGGGGAAATCATTTGAAATGTAAATAAAGAATATATCGAATAAAAAAATGCAAAAAAAAAAAAGAAGAATCCTGGTTTTAAGCTTAGCTGTTTATTTGCAGGGTAATCTGTAGTATCATTTCAGAGTTCAATTTCTCTATTTTCAAGCCGGAACAAATAATAGAAACCAGCTTCTAAAAATGACTGTAACGATTCGATGAGAGCAGGCGAAAGCCCTTTGTAAGGTTTAAAGGCTATCCAAATGTTAGCTGTTTATATTACTGTCATGTTTCCAAATTGTGTTTCCTCCCTGGTTGCCACTTGAAAAATGACAGCCATAACTTGGTCCCGTGCCCAGCCACAGAGATAAGGACAGAGGAAAAAGAAAGCCATTCCTCCGGGTGCTAACAGGAATGGGGGAGGAGGCTTCCAAGCCATCGCCTGGAAATCTCACTAATGAAAGTTTATGTCTTGACACCTCACACTAAGACCGTGGCCCTGTGGGGGAAAAGGGTCATGGGAAGCCTAGAGCCCGGCTAGCTCATTACCATAAGTGTGCTCAGAATTCGAGGAGAGAATCCAGGAAGGGCAAGTGGGATAGAGTCCCCGTTACCACGCAGCTGGCATTTGCCTTCTGTGAGATGAAAGTGCTTAGCTGAAGGACCCATGCCGGCTCTCCGCAGATGCGCAGGAACACATAATGAGAGGAGCATATAATCAAACGAAAACTCTGTTCAGCAGAGGGCAGGGTTTCCCTCTCTGCTCTTTGTTTCCCAGGAAATGTAAACAGGGAGGAGGGAAGCCAAGCCACTAAGTGCTTCTGGGGACAGCTTGATGGGCAGGCAGGCTAGGGAGGGGCGCCAGCCATGTGGGGTGGAGGGTGGGGGTAGGAAGTGTGAAGAGGTAGACCAGATACTGGGAACTAACCGTGAGGAAAGAGAGGCAGGAAGAAATGGAATGGGGGTGGGGGTGAAAACTGAGGCATGCTAAACAGATGCCTAAAACAGTCTTGAGAGTAGGACGATTGATTTTTTTTTTTTAAATGTAAAACTTAAACTACTACGTTTTATCTAGTTTGAAAATTTCAGGGAAGATTCAGCTGATGCGAGAGGAAGGTTTTTTTTTTTTTTTTGTTTGTTTGTTTGTTTTTGTTTTTGTTTTTTGTTTTTTTTGGCTAGAAAGGGCAGTGGACCTGAGGAAGACTTCTCTGAGACCTTCAAGTCGTCTAATGTTCCAGAAATTGAACGGGAACGTCTGTGGGTGTGGGAGGTCCTGCTGAACAACACCCCACAGCCAGACTTTCTTCCGGAAGCAGCCACGGGAACCGGAACCCTGACATACAAACCCGAGGCCAAGCCCCCGACGAGCGCTTGGAGCATTTCCGCTTTCGAGGCAATAAAGCACCTCTCCTCGGAAAATCAGCGGCTGTAGCTCCATGCATTCAGTCATTTAATGAGCAATTTAACTGTGGTGACAGTCCAACTAGTGAATACAAGACAAAAATAACCATGCAAACAGGCAAAAAGAAGCAAGTTGCCCAGTCAGCAGCAGGATGGGCAATTCTATGTCTATTATAGCTCCATAATCAGAGTGTTAAGACAAAATCCAGGGCTCCAGTAGCCTAAATAGGCTAGATTTGACCATCTGTCCTCAATAACAGTTAACAAAAGGTCTGCTCTCCGCGGCCTCGTTTCTTCATTCTCAGTGCCCTGCGTGCGCTTCCAAATCCAAACCACCTTTCTTCTCTTTCAGTATTTGCTTTCTGCTAACATATGGTTCTCCCCTAAAGTGACTTGACATGAATAATTTTCTTTAATTATATTCACCTTTTCTGTGCCAAATACTGTGAGATAGTTGTAATAGAATTTTCTTTTTTATGTAAACTTTACAACAAGTGAAACCCAGATTCGTTAAATTGTTTGTGAAAGACCAGCAGTTTGAAGCACACTTCTGATATTACCTTTAGGTTTTGTTCGGTCCAGTTTATGTCTTGAAAGGCAGTCTAGGTTGTCTACAGTGTCTCACTGCAAATGCCTTATAACCTATACAATACAGATTATTCCTACATGTGATGTGCTCATATTAAAGAGCTGGCAAAGTCCCAAATCAATAATGCGAAAGAACACAGCTCAGATACAAATGGCTTCTGTATCATGGAGTCACTTTTGTGTCTTGAGATAATTTGCTGAGACTGATGAATTTAAATTTTGTTTTGATGGTCTTAAAATAGATGAAGATGGGAAATCTAACAAGGTGGTAGAAATAACAGAATAATTTTCCAAAAAGAGTGGTAGATACAAATGACTAGATTCTTATTATTATAAATATGAAGTAGACCAGCCCTCCCAAAGTGTTGAAGGCCATGTGTGACTTGCCTGGCTCTTGTGTAGAACTGCATATCTTTTTTTAAATTTTCTATATTCTTTGTTTATATTCCAAATGATGTATCTTTTTGATTAAGGCAGTCCTGAGCTCCTTTCCAGGCCCTGGGAAGAGGCAATGTCACGTGTTTCACTTCACAAAGTCTGTTTTTACATTTTTTTCATTTTATATCTTATATAAACACAGACATACAGACACACAGATACACACACACACACACACACACACACACACACACGAACCATTTGAAGTACAATAAACAGAAACAGCAAAGAACATAAGTATGATTGAAAAGCAGCTACTGAAAGGATCAGAAACAGATTATAAACAGTTACTGTTACGGTACTTTGTATTAGGACAAGATGCAAGACCCATTTGTGACTGGGCAGTGCCCATCACTGCCTAGATCTGGTTCTGTCGGGCGGTGCAGAGTTCCTGATTACCGTCATCACTTCAGGGGCTCAAGCTGCTCTGAACGTTTATTAAACAAACACAAGCAAGCTAAGGAAAGTCAAGGAACTTACAGATCTGGAGCGATTTATAAAAGACACTAAAACATCAGATAAGTATAATTGCTAGAAATAAAATGATAATTGCCAACACTAAAACTTAGGGAGATATTTAACAGTGGTTAGGCAGTAAGAGAAAAATCAATGGATTGTAAGCTAAATCAGACAAGATTTCCCTGCACATAATGCAGAGAAATAAAAGGAGGGAACACCCACTTAACGAGGGTAAGCAATACAGGAGACAGAAGAAAGGAAGCCTCATTGGGAATGCATTACAGTTTCTTAACGTATGCACATAGATCCTCCTTTTAAGTAGTAAACACAAGGCCGACAATATTTGACTATTCAAACTAGAGAATGATAACAAATTACATTTGCAGAATACTAGGTGATCTCAAGGAAGAGGAACAGAAAGAGACATACATTTATTTAGCTGAACCACAGCAAGCTACAGAACTAGTGACAAGGAAAACACTCTCTAACCCAGTGGTACTCAGCCTTCCTAATGCTGAGACCCTGTAGTACAGTTCCTCATGTTGTGGGGACCCCCCCCAACCATAACATGATTGTCTTTACTACTTCACATCTGTAGTTTTACTGTTATGAATTGTAGTGTAAACATCCGTGTTTTCTGATGGTCTTAAATGACCCCTGTGAAAGGCTCTTTCGGAGGAGGAAGGAGCTACTGCTGCAACCAGTCTCAAAACAGCTATAGTAGACTCACCAGTGAAGGAAGTCAGAGACATAGAAACACAACAAAAACCTTCCAAACGGGATTTTCCACAAAGGAGGGACTCAGGTACCTCTCCTGTTTACTGCTGAGCTATTTGCTACCTACAGATTCAGGGCAAGGGGAATCATGTGCCCACTGATAACTCCGTTAGGCTCCAGTGGGTAGTTTGAATCCAATTGTCAGATAGATGGACCTCGGTAAGCCAAATATGTCACACACACACACACACACACACACACACACACACACACAATAGGTGGGTGAATCCTGGCAAGAGAGTGGTAAAGAGGGGAGGGTGCCAAGAAATGATTGACAGGTATGGGAGGGAGATAAGTGAGGGTCGAGGGGAAAATAATCAGAATACTCTATATACATGTACGTATAAGATTATCAACACAATTAATCAGTAGAAAGGTGAACTAAGACTGTATGTTGACACTTGAAAATTATGTAAAATTAATGCTACTGGAAACCCAGATCCAGGCTCATTAAAGAGCATAATTGTATATGAATATTTGCATATGTATGTGTTTAAGATTAGATGTAAAAATCAATAAAAATGAATACAAATAAATTTCAAATAATTAGCATTTTAATATTTTATTTATTTTTCTGATCATTTTTTGAAATTATTTTTAATTGTTTAAATCCCAATCTCTGCCACTCCCAGTCCCCCCCACAATGTCCCTCCCCCACCCTTCCTTCTCTGAGAGGATAGTTCCCTCCCCATATTTCCCCACCCTGTCACGTAAAGCCTCTCCAGGGTTAGGTGCATCCTCTCCCACTGAGGCCAGTCAAGGCCGCCCTGTTGGGGAACAGAACCAAAGAGTGTTCCACATTTCCTGAATGTTTTGTTGTAGAAACATTTTTATATCTGACATTTTCTTTGACTGATTATGGAATTCTATCTTCTACAGCAGAGATTTTATCTTCTGTTTCTCAGATTCTGTTAGTGATGCATGCATCTGTAGGTCTTGTTCTCTTTCCTAGGTTTTCCATCTCCAGGGTTGCCTCCATTTGTGCTTTCTTTATTGTTTCTCTTTCAAATTTCAAGTCTTGAACAGTTTTATTAATTTCTTTAATCTGTTTGATTGTTTCTTTTTCTTTATTTGTTTAAGGAATTTATTGGTTTCCTCTTTAAGGGCTTCTGCCTGTTTGATTTTATTTTACCTGTATTTCTTTAAGGGATTCATTTATATTCCCTTTGAAGGCCTCTATCATCTTCATAAGATGACATTTAAGGTTATAGTTTTGCTCTTCAGTTGTGTTAGGGTACCCGGGGCTTGCTGTAGAAGGGGAGCCGGGTGGGTTCTGATGGTGTCACACTGCACTTGCTTCTGTTGATTGTGGTCTTGTGCTTGCCTTTAGACATCTGGTTGTCTCTGGTATTGGCTGGCATGGTAGTTCCTGGGAGTAGCAAGCCTCTGGGGCTGGTTGTTCTGGGTGGCAGCAGGCCTCCCAAAAGGCAGGCAGAGCTGTGGGCTGGGGTGTGGAGGACAGATCCTTAATTTCAGGTAGGGGTGTAGACCAGATGATGGAGCTGGGTGGCCTGGGTGGGGGCAGCCCTCCCCAGAGCCAGGCAGAGCTGTGTGCTGGGGAGCTGGGCACCAATCTGAAATTGGACCAGAAGAAAGATGGAGCTCCTAAAGGATGGGCAGAGCTCATGGGTATTGAGCTTGCTGTGTCAAAGCAGGTAGGGGGTTGGGGTGGGGTGTCCCAGGTAGGAGCAGGCCTCCTGGGAGGCAGGCAGAGCTGTGGGCTGGGGGATGTGGGGTGTTCATCCGTGATTGCAATTAGAGGTATGGACCAGAAGGAAGATAGAACTCCAAAAGTATTTGTATTTTTAATACAAATTCTGGCAGACAATCTCAACAACAAGAATTCTACATAATGTATTTTAAGTAGAAGAAAGTAGGTCTAGTTAGAAGCAAAGGAAAACTTATTAAATATTAAGTATTTGGGTTAATTTAAATGAATAGTAGAGTCAACAATTGAGCTGATACCTGAGGGGTTGAAAAGAAGACACAAAGGTAACTCGTACAGAAGCAGAAGTATGTAAAAAGCAGTGAATGAAATGTATCTATTTTCAGTTATGTGTTATGGAAGAGCACAAAGGTATCAATTAATATTAAAATTTGGAAAGGATGTATATGGATGTTTGTGATGCAGAGATAAATACTGAAAAATATTTGTGTTTATTTCATATGGGGAGGAGGGGACTGACTTAAGAAAAAGGACAAATGCCGCCAATGGAGAGTGAAGAATGCAATGTGGGGGGTCGCCCCTGCTTCCGCCACCATTATGGACTCTCCCTCTGGAACTGCAGGACACAATAGAGTCTTTCTCCCATAAGACACTTTTGGTCATTGGTTTTTTTTATCAGAGCAAGTGAAATAGACTAATGCATAAATGATTAAGAATTATAGTGGAAGATTTTGGCACACGTGTCTAAGAAACTAGAAAATGCAAAAAATAGAATTAGTACAACGATAGAAGATTTTAAGAAATCCAACAATTGATATATACTAATAACATTCTTTTACTTGTGTGTATGTGTGTGTGTGTGTGTGTGTGTGTGTGTGTGTGTGTGTACTCACCTTTGCATGTGTATGTAGACCGTAAGTTGAAGCTGGATTTCTTTATCTATTGCTCTCTGCTTTCTCCCCACCTATTTTAATAATTATTGAATTTCTTCTTTGTCAGTTCCACACATGTACAGTCCCATACACACTGACCACTCCCACCCCCACTGTCTTATATCTTCTATTCTTTCTGTCTCTCCGCATTCTTCCCTACAAACCTCTTTCTCATACCCATTTCTATTTAGTTTGTTCATGATCCACAGAGTTTAATCAGGGCTGTCTCTGTGATCATGGGTATGGGGTTACCGGTTAGAGACTGGTGGGGTACCAATAGGTAGGTGTACAAATAAGGATAATTTCCCCTCATACTCAAGAATCTAACAATAATGAAGAGTTCAACAGTAGCAGGTAGAGTTCCAGGAGTTTCTTCACCCACCCAGGAAGGAGTAATAGATTCAGTACTATTTTTTTTTTTTTTTGCAACAGTGTTAATAAGGCCAGTATTATTTTTTGAGACAGCATTTTACAGTGAATCTGAAACTCACAATTTTGGATAGGATAACCAAAACCCCTGGTCAACTATCAGGTCAGGAGAGAGAGAGAGGATTGGGAACTGTCAAGCGGAATTCAGAAGCTGACGTCCTCACACATTTGGATGGCTTTGCGTTGTCTCCTGTCATTTGATTGCCCTGTCCTTGCACATACAGAGCATTTGCGCCTGCCTCATTTCGGTGAGTGCTCGCTCCATAGACCACACAGTCAGTGCTCACGGAGTCTGTGCTCCTGTCTCCTCCCCCTTTAGCATGTTTACTCAAAAGGAAAGATTTCCACCCCCCACTCAGATTTTACTTAAAATTGAGAATAAACTTAATTCATTGAATGATAGATAAGTAATAAAAAGACTAATTGGTTTTATCACTGCAGTCTTGCAGTCTTGAGGTTTTAGATGTGTTAGACAAGATACAGTAAATATATTTAGTTCAAAATTGGTTAATCGAACTGATTGCATGGGGACTGGGAAGTGGAGAATCGAAAAGCTGCTCACGGGGGAAAGGAATGCAGTGAAGTGAAGACAGCAGGAGGGAGGGCCGCATGGACAGAAGGACGGACGGCAAACCAGTTCCTTTACAAGTGGATAGTTAAAGCCTTTATCAACAGTAACTTCTGCAGAGACGGTCCCTTCGGGTTGTTTTTACTTTGAAACAATTAAAACAACAATTTTGGGGTCTTAGTTTCTTTCTCACTATGTGATCTGACAGGACAAGATAATTCCTGATCTTCAAAATACAATTCTGATATCAGAAAGGGAATATTCCAGACGGATAAGAGAATAGATGAGAGTCATAAATATATTCCTCTATTCAAATACTATTGGATAACAAGATATGGACACCACCCTCTCCATACAATTTCTCTTCCTCCAGATAGGCACTGAGCAGGTACGTGCTATATAAGAAATGGGGCATTGTCTTACAGATTAGAAACATGTTTGAAGGTCCCTTTCTTTTGAGATGGGGACTTACCATGCTGCCCTGGCAGTCGTGAAATTCAGAATGTAGATGGGCTAACCTCAAACTTCCGGATATCTTCCTGTTTCTGCCTCCAGAGTGCTAGGGTGGCTGCTATGAGCTATCCCACCCAAACTTGAAAAGTTCTTACTGTACTCGGCTCATAATAAACTTTTATTAAATGCTGACTGAGACTCTTATTACGAATGACACAAAGATCCTAATATAATTTTATCCAAGTCTATAGAGCTTATGAACTGTATCAGAGTGGCCCTTTTGGCAGGACAATAGCATACAGAATGAAGCCTTATCTGAAATGGCAGAGAAAGCTAGCTAACCACTAGAAATGTCTACACTGGATAGACCAGTCCTCATTTTCCCTGAGTTCCCAAATCTTCCCAAATCGGGAGACAGGCACACGTTAGGGCCCTTGTTCGCGTAATCGCGAATTCCTCTTTAAACACATTTCTGTACAGCCTGTGAAGATGAGCGTGTGATTGTCGTCTCTGCTGAGCTGAGGGAAGTACCCAGGACTTCCTCGTTCTTTCTTTTCCCTGTGGAGACAGTGTGACGGTAGAAACATGAAATTACACACAAATTTGCTATCTTCTGTATCACATTTCTCAATTTCCTGTTCCACAGCTCTGCCTGGAGGAGTCCAGCGTGGCTTTAACAAGCCATACATTTTCTATCCTCCCCACATGTAATAGTCCTCCAGCTCCTCACGTGCCGGATGATGATGCCCTGGCTCCCGCTGCCTTCTTCCTATGCCTCATTTATCTCTAGCTCACATTTTCTGTGAGTCACGCCGGTGGCACCAGAGCCGAGTATTGCACAGGCAGTCTGTCCCTGCAAGAACCTGCTTCCCCAGAACGGAGCAGCAACAGGGATGCCCGCCTTAGCTTCTGGATGTATGGTGGACTAGGGTGGCTCCCACGGAGAAGGCAGCCCAGCCCGGCGCATGCGTGCAGAAGGGAGGCTGGAAGTGAAGCAGGGATTTTCTCAAGTGACTGTTTTAAGGTGTGTGTGTGTGTGTGTGTGTGTGTGTGTGTGTGTGTGCAGTCCTGAGCACAGCCCAGCACTGAGCATTAATACTAAGATTCTAAATGAATTGTGTTTTATTTTCTCTCTTCATTTTGTTGCATAAATAATACATTCCTTGCTTACCAAAAAAGATTTTTACTAGAAAATCCAGTAAAAATCTTAAAAATTCTGTCATCCAGAGATTACCACTAATTTTGGCTATAGGTCCTATTAGAATTTTCCTTATTCAAGTACATCTAAGCATATTAAATATTACACTGTTTTGAAACATTTTAAAAATGCTTTCCAAAACCTTTCCCCAAACTGTAAGCCCAATGTATTTTAATAAAACTGAAAGGCTTATGGTCTTAAGAGTGTGTTGCCCAAAGGTAGAAAGTCCATTAAGCCCAAGTACAGTTCCCTTGTGCTCTTGTGTTTTGCGGGAGTTATTAAAGGTTTCCAAGCCAGGCCCTGGACGCGGTCTTGGCATCCCTTCCCCCACGGCTGGGCCCTTCACGGTCTGTGTACAGATGCTGATTACTACCCAGGGATTTCCGAACCCACCTTGGCAATGAACCCCCTCTTCTGCGGAGCTGCTTTCATGGGGGGCTAAGCCCTTCCCTCACCAGCCACCCTGCAGTCTTTCTCCTCTCTGCGTTATTTCACCTCCCGCAGGGTCCACACTCTTGGAGACAAGTGGCAGGGTGGGAGAGTTGAGCGCTCTCTGATGAAGGAGGCATCAGGAAACAGTGAGCGGGCAGGGGACAGGTCCCTTAGCAGGCGGGCAAGGTGGTACAGGAGGCGTGTGTTGTGGTCAGTGGGCTGACGAGAGCATGTTTTAGAGAGTTTGTGCTTTACGCACTGCACTTAGTGCCTTAGGTAATGCAACCTGATAGTCCAAGCCTAATTGGCTTTGTCTTGCTCCACCCAAGCCTCCTCCTCCTCCAAGAAGCCTTCTAGAGGACCTGTTTCAACTGCTTGGACTTGTCTGTTGACAACTGTCCCACTCAAATTAACATGGGAACATTTTCCTGTTTCCTTGCTTTCTGACTAGCATTGCATATTGTCTTTATTTTCTGAGTATATACTATCAAAGATGTTATTCACCTTTAAGTAAAATTTCCCATACAAAGTAGGCCCAGATCGGGGTTTCTTGTCAATGGTATCGGATTCCTCTAAAACAGCTCCAGGTAAGCTAACGAAAATATATTGAACAACTGTTACATGCTGGGTGCTTCCACACAAGAGATCTTATTTCAACTTTAAAAACTTCCTCCCAGTCAGGGAATATTGACCCATTTTTCAAACAAGAAACACGAGGCCAAGAAACCCAAGGTCAAGAAGAGTGGAACTGTTTCTCAGGATCCCATGGCTAGGATTCTGTCTAAACTCCACCCCACAGTTTCCTGGCTGTAGGCCTGGCCTACTATAAAAAGGGATGCTCCTCTCTCTCTCTCTCTCTCTCTCTCTCTCTCTCTCTCTCTCTCTCTCTCTCTCTGTCTGTCTTACATCTCTTCTCTCTCTTATTCTCTCACTCTCTTGCCCCCTCTTGGGCTCTCCTCCCCTCTCCCCTCTCTCCATGGCCGGCCTCTGCTTCTCTATTCTTTCCCTCTCTCTGCCTTTCTCTCCCTCTACTACCCTCTTAATTCCCCTCCCCGTGCCCTGAATAAACTTTGTTCTATGCAATACCATCCTGTCTGGTCCCTCAGGGGGAAGGGATGCCCCGGCACAGGCCCCCTGAGGCACCCCCTCCCTCCACACCGCCGTAGAACACACTCTCTTGCCTCTTTCTCTTGGTTATCATCACAACACCCACTACTAGTGGGGCGAGCACCTGAGCTCCAGCTGCCCAGTTTAAGTTGGTGCTTTGGGCTGCTCCACGTCCTACCTAGCATGAAGCCTACTCTGATTATAGTAAGAAGACCATTTGGAAGGCTCCAGAGAAGAGAAGATTATGATCATCTTCGTGGTTATTGCTAACTAGACTCATGGTGCCTATGTTCTTGAGGAAGGGACTATCTTATCAAACAAACTGAACAGGTTTACACAGGTTACTTTCCCACCGAGGGCACAATAGGTAGATGTTCAAAAAAGGAAATTGCAGGTCATATGTTCACATTGTGCTAGGGAGATATCTGACTAGGTTTTCAAGTCGGCGTATACAAATTATTTATACCATTAAGAACATAGCACGTGGAGAGCTTTTCGCTATGACTATACAATTTGACTCTTTTTTGTAATAAGCCGTTAAATGTATAATGAGGTCCCCTACACCTTCCATTGATGGCCTTGACTATATTGTTGCCTTATTAAAAAGCAAAGATTCAAGAGCATCTAAGAATAGGAATGGGGGCATGCTTTCCTGCGATGCTGCTCTCCCTGTGGAGGGGAATCCAGTTTCATTAAGTTTTCATGAGGTCAAGCAGTCCTGGTCACTGATCACCCACAGAGCTTAGTATTTTCTTTGCTTCTTTCGAGCGCTTCTTGCTGCTAAAAATGACAGAAACGCCAGCCAGTGGAAGCCAAACAGGAACCGCCCACGGTTGTCGAATACAGAAACTACAGCGAGGACATACCCGTGTTTTTGAATCTGTTCTCCAAGACAAACCAGTGAATTTTCAAAGAAACTCATTGTTCACAGACGCAAGCTCGAGGTGGCCAGAATTGTTCAGCTCCTGGGAACAAGTGGCCAATCTACCAGATGCCAGAATTTATATACAACAAGCAAATTAGACAAAGCATCCCTTCCTAAACTGGGTTATTGACTCCATATGGACTTTTACAAAAAATATGGCAACAGCAAAGGTTTCTGAGTGCACAGTGATGGATCCAGAGGGTCTCCAGTGGCGTCACCTGTGCTGCATCAAGAGCCTCCACTGTCACTTTATCTTTGAACGTGCCCCATGGGCACTTCGTGCATACGGTCACACCACACAGTGCTGCCTGGAACCCCTGTGCTAGGATCGGAGGCTACTGTGTGCTGTGAGTTGTGTTTTGACTGCATGTGCGAAGTGTCTGCTCTTACAGAAACGTCTTAGTTTAATTGTAGAAAATAACAGTTTAATAGTTTCCTACCGTCCCTCCATGTGGTAGGCAGAGAAACAGTATGTGTTTAAGTTACTGTGTTTGAGTGTTTTTCAAATTTGCTGTCTGGGTTTCTGGTAAGTTTAAGAAAAGTAAACAAGCATGCCCACCTCATGAGGAGGCAAATTTGCTTTCATTCTAATAAACGGTGAAATTTCATGTAGATCAAAGAACTGTGTTAAAATAAATTTTATTAACGACTTATCAGTAAGTGTTTGTGTATTTATTTTATGTACCTGTCGTGCCAGATATTCTGAATGAGAAACTGAAGTAAAAAGGGAGGACATGACTGCTCCCAAGTATGGCAGAGGGGAAGGCTTATTATACATACCAGGGAGCTCATAGCCAGAGGCGTCTGGAAGGGTCCAGCGTGAACACGACCCTGAACTGGGCCATCCATGGAAAGTGAGGAGGAGAGAGGGGGTACTGGTGTGGTGGCCAGAGGTGCACAATGGCCAAATGGACCAGTGGAGCTAAAATGGCCGAGTTACACAGGGAAAGGCGGATGGGCAGAGGGCGGCTCAGCCATGGGCTAGAGAGTTCAGGGTAGGGGGTGGGGTATGGAGACACGGAGGACCCTGTAACAGGTAGGGCCTGAAGGATGCTGGGAGAACCTGGCCTAGCTGCCAAGTCCACTTTGATATGTCAGCACACACCTCAGCCATTGTCCTAGGTTTGAAACTTAATACTTTCTTTTTAAAAAAATATTATTTATTTAATGCATATGAGTACACTGTAGCTGTCTTCAAACATACCAGAAGAGGGCATCATACCCTATTGCAGATGGCTGTCAGTCACCACGTAGTTGTTGGGAATTGAACTCAGGACCTCTGGAAGAGCAGTCAGTGCTCTTAACCACTGAGCCACCTCTCCAGCCCTGAAATGTAATACTTTCTTAGGTGAATAATATCTTCAAGCTTACCCATGTTGTAGCATGTGTCAGACTGTTCGTCCATTCTTTTAGAAGCTGTATGATACTCCATTGTCTGTGTCTGTTCTTCAGTGAACATGCAAGTTGTTCCCATGTGCACTCGATAGATACAGGGTTGCTATGAACAAGACAAATACTAATAGGAGTCTGTGCCTTCTATAAACCCTGATGTTGGGGAGAGAGCCACAAATGGAGCCACTGGATCTTATGGTCATTCTGGGTTTACTTTCTATTGATGTTTATAGAGATCGCATCATCTTACATTTCCACCAGAGAAGAGCAGGCATTCTGCTCCCCCTACATTCTTATCAAAATTTTCCTCTTAAAACAAAACCAAAATAAAACAACAACAATAACAACAGAACCCTTATTCTTACAAGCGTGAAGAGTGTTTTCATACAAAAACTTCTGAGGTTTTTTTTTTAACTTCTGAGTTTTTAAAACCAAAAAATTTTACATTTGATGGTCTCTACTTGTCTTAATTCTGCTTATTTTTTTTCAGCTGTAGTTTCATATTTTTGGTGTCTTGGTTTAAGTAACCTCATTTCTATCACCTGTCTAATCTTAGCATGCATGCACTGAGTCTAGATGACAAACAGTTCAAGCACAACTGCTGTGCTCATTAAAGCAGACACTTGATGACTACACAGGTAAGTTAGCTTAATAAGTTATCGTGCCAGCATTTTATAATTAATTTACATTCTAGTTAGACAATTTTATTATCATTTATTGTTTGCCAGATCTGGGGTTTGATCACATCTCTAGGGTACTGCTGACTACCTACCCTTGCTCAGAGATTTTCCCAGATCCCCTGGTAACACCTTAACCTCCACCATAGGGAATAAAAGCAGCTTAGAAAGTGATGTCCTCACTCAGGTCACTGAGCCAGTAAATGCCTGCTCCATCCTGGGTATGAACAACAGCAACAGGAGATCTACAGTGGTCATAAGCAGGAGACGTGTGTGTGTGTGTGTGTGTGTGTGTGTGTGTGTGTGAGAGAGAGAGAGAGAGAGAGAGAGACAGACAGACAGACAGACAGACAGACAGACAGAGACAGACAGTATGTGTGTGTGTCTATGTGTCTATGTGTGAGTGTGTGTATGTGTCTCTAAGTGTCTGTGTGTGTTTGTGTCTATACATCTGCATGTGTGTGTGTTTGTGTGTCTAAGTGTCTGTGTTTATGTGTCTCTGTGTCTGCATGTGTGAGTGTGTATCTGTGTGTCTGTGTGTGTTTGTGTGTCTATGTGTGTGAGTGTGTATCTACGTATGTATATGTGTGAACGCACATATGCATGTGAGTGTGCATGCAGGCTTACACTAGGCAGAGTGGCTGGAACAAGGCAGGCAGTTCTTTCTGCCTGGAGAGCTTGAGAATCTCTGTTTCCTATTCATTAATGTTCCATTCAGCATTGAGGGTACAAATAACTGTCACACCCACGGAGAAAATCTAGCATTCCCAGCTAGATTTGGCTTTCATACATTCTTCCTTGGGGCCCTGGACAGCTCCCCAGCCCTGTTGTTAAGTGTCTTTGGCTATTGAATACTTTGTTCCCTATGAGGGAGCCAGGCTGCACTGTGCTTTATTTGTGTGTGTGGTGGTGGGTGGGGGGGCTCTGTTGTCTGCACAGTGCCTGGTCTGCACAGTGGGGAATGCTTTGATGAATGAAAGATCTCACGAGGCATCTTGAGCCCCAGGGAGCCCCACTGTCTGATAGCACAGATACAAATGACTTGGCATCATAAATATTGCCATCAACAGATTGCTGTGTAAGCAAAGAAAAGGAAAATGTGAATCCGGAAGGCTTCACAGTGGAAGGTGTTTCTGAGCTGTGCTGTAGGTGTGAGCGAATGTGATTTGTGGGGTAGGGTACATGGTGGGATGTGTTGGCTTGGGAGGAGACAACTGGATCAATCCAATCACACACGGTACAAGGACAGAAAATTATAGGGCTAAGGAGAGTCCATCTCTTGGGATTCCTATATTTATTGTGCTGACTGTGCTCTTGTATTAGGCTATTCTTTACTGGTGAGGCTTCTGTTAGTGTTAGAAAAATATTGATTGAGACAGACAATAAATGCTTTCTGAGACCAATGGCCTTGACCTTACTGGCCTGGCACTCATGCAGAAGGAAGTATCTGCTTCTGAGTATGGGGTCGTCTCAGCTGAACATCACTGGAGATCTAAGTTCTGTCTGTGCCAAACAACAGCTGCCAACAAGAATGCGGTAGTTGATAACTCAATTCTCAAAGAGTAAAATTTTTCTGAGAGTGAATTTCTTTTTAAAGGAGAGCGACACGTGTGCCCACCATCCTGGGCCACAGCACTTCTTAGGCCTTTCCTTCACTTCTCCATGTTTGTGAACAAAGTCTTGGTATTTTGTTTTTGTTTGTTTGTTTGTTTGTTTTTGTTTTTGTTTTTTGTGGCTGAATTATATTCCATTAACTGACCTGCCATGGCCAGCTTGGCCATTGAACATCTTTGTCGATGACATCAGACCCTTCCTTGTCCTGGTGGCTGTGAGACCTCAAAGCCCTGTCCTATTTCAGTTCTGTGCCTAGGATGTCGATTCCCCAGCGGTAGAAGAGAGGGGGCGAGGAAGGGGGCGGGAAATCTCTGCTTCCCATAAGCTGGTGTGAGAGCTGGCTTACTTGGGTTGGACACTGTGGTGGTTTGAATGAAAACAGCCACTCTAGGCCCTTAAGGGTGGCACTACTAGAAAGAGTGGCTTTGACGTTTTAACTGCTCAAGCTATGGATCATGATGTAGATCTCTTGAATACTCTCTAGCACCACATCTGTCTGTGTGCCACCATGACGATAAGGAACGAAACCCCTGAACTATAAGTCAGCCCCGATGAAATGCTTTCCTTTATAAGAGATGTTATGGTTTCTTCAGACCAATAGGGACATTGACTAAGAAGAAGTACATCACAATTTTCAGGGGGCATGGTTAACAGCTACAGGTTGCAAGGTCTCCCGTGGGCAGAGACCAAGCCAGGCAACTGGCACCCTAAAATCCCTTCAGTGGTACTGGTGTGTGTTTAGATCTGACAGTCACTGATAATTATGTCCAAGAGCCTTGTTCCACCATTGGCCAGGTGCGTGACCCCAGGCCATCGCCAATGGCTCCCACTGGTGTGTTGGGTTTTTCCAAGGAAGGCATGGTGACGAAGTAGTTGATTTGTAACATGGTAACTTGATGCACTTTCCAGTCACTTGGAACAAATGAAGCAAACATTTCTTGTAACATTTTCTGCCCCGAGGCCCTGCTTTCCTTCTGTGCATTCTCAGGGAAGGCAGGTGCCAGAGGAGAAAGCATTCTCCTGCATGTCTTCCCAGAGAGCCTGTCTATCTGCCTTTGAAACAGAAGCTTTCAGCTACTGTGTGTGTGCGCGTGTGTGTGGGGGGGTGTCCTTGAAATGACTGCACTGATGGCTTAAGGAACTTGCTAGCAGTGCGGGTCGGGGTGGGGGGAACCCTGGGTGCTGCAGGTAGATGGATGGGATCAGAGAAGGTGGGGCTGGGCAGCCACAGGTAGGGCTCCTCCTACCTGGCATTCTCATCCATGCCTTCACCTTCATCAGGGAGCAGAGTCTCGGTCGGTCTCAGCAATGCAACTAACAATGCAAAGTCAGAAGGTACACATACCTGGAATATTCTATTGCCTCCTGATAGATGAGGTAATTTCTCTCTGCGCTCCATCTCCTGTACATTTGCCGAGAAGGAATATTTATTGGTTTCATGAAATGATAGATTTCTTCCAAGCACACATGCTGATTTAGTTTCAGGCATATGGCAGAATCCCTTAAAGACTCTATTTTTCACATACTTAGGAAACAAGATATCTAGATCATTAATTTTGGAGAAACCACCCTGACAAGCTAGGAGATAAATCAGCATGCTGTTACATTCTTACCCTTTCCTGGCAGGGGGCTGTGGTGGCTGAAAATACCAGCTTAAGGGAATTGCCAAGCTGAAGAGCATTTTCCCGTCTTAGTTACGAGGGTGTTTTGTAGAGTTTTAATGTGAACATTAACTGGCTGTAAATGCTATCAGAACACACGTACCACACTGGGTGGAGGGAGTGCTTACAAACAACTGCTCCAAACAGGTGAGTGTCTCAGCAGCTCTGAGAACAGCGCTGGTGACGTCACAGCTCCTGACAAGCCCAATCTTTGGATCTACTCCCCCCACCCTCCCACCCCCTGTCCATCTTCCTATTATATGGTTTCAAGTATCTTTTCTATTTGAAAACAAGATATCTAGACCATTAATTTTGAAGAAATGGCTCCAACAAAATAGGCAATAAATGCTGTTACAATTCTTACCCTTTCCTGGTAGGAGGCTGTGACAAGCTGAAAGAGAGTCGGCTTAGGGGGATTGCCATGCTGAGCTGCATTTTACCTCTTAGGCTCTAGGCTGACCTTGAAACGGTCATCCTCCTGCTGCAGTCCCTGAGTGCCACTGTACTACCATAGTGTTGAATGTTAAGTGATTTGCCCACCTTCCCCCCTGCACCCCCACTCCCTGTCTCCTGCCGTGTGCCTGTGTGATCACGCTGTGTTTGTTTGTCTGGTGATGACACTTTGCATAATGCCCTATAGTGTCATAAATATCAGGAGTGCCTTCATTTATAATGCTAGATAATAGTCAATCATAAGACTTAAATGCATATTCATGTATTATTAAGAGAACTCTCTTACTCCAATGTTACAAAGGCATCCTTCAGTATCTTAATACACTCTTTGGGACAGTTATTTTCCCGTTTAGGGTTTTAAATGCAACATGAGAACCCTTTCCTATGTGATATGGTGTAGGGATGTAGTCTTTTCACATTTTCTTTCTCTCTGAGTGACAAGTCAACATTCTTGCTTCTCTGTACAGAGTTACCCTTTCTCTGTACATCTACAATTCCTCTCTGACACCATAGCACTCATGAGCACATTCTCACACTGACTTGAGGGCTTTTCAGTGCTATGCTTTTGATCCATCCCCAAGGCTTTCAAACGAGTTTTACATTATCATCTAAATGAAGTCTTATCATCCTTGGTCTTCTAGTGTGTACTCACCTATGTGAAAGCTGCAGTCAGTGTTTGTGGCTATTGATGGGCAGTTTTATTGTATTGGAGTTAAAGTGTTTGACTCCAGCACCCAGTTAAATGTCACACAGACCCTGATGATAATTTTACTGAGAAGTGGTGTGCCCTGGACCATGGCATTCCAGAACCTTCCCAGGCAAGTCTGACACTTGGTAAAGCAGGCCTGCAAGTGGTAGATGTTCTTGTTTGGAAATCTTTCTTCTGTTCTCCAGTGTCGCTTGTTGAGGTCAGATGTCTACTGTCTCTACTGTCCTTCAGTCCATGTGTGCTTTTGTTAGTTGGGAAGATGTCTCCATAAGATTGGCTTGTATGTGACTCTGTGAAATACTGTCCTGATTAATGATGTGGAGAGCCCGTCTCATTATGGGCGGTGCTATTCCTGGGCTGGTAACACTGGGTGCTGTGAGGAAATGGGTTGAGCAAGCCACGAGAAGCAGCCAGTAGCCAGTTCCTGCCTTGATTTCCTGCCCTAGCTTCCTTCAGGGACAGAAGACCTGTAAGAAGAGAGGAACCCTTCCCACCCCAAGTTGCTTTTGGTCATGGTGTTTCCAACCCTAAGGCCCCATCTGATTTTGACTTCACTGACCTATTATTCTGGGTATCCTGTATGGTTCTGGATGGCTTCTGTGTGTGGGGAGTGTGTGTCTCTCTTATTTACTGGGACATGTGTCCTTCTGACTCTCTGTTTTCACTCAAAGGCCCCTTCAGCAATGGAGTCCTTTAAATCACTTGCTTTTGTGGTTTGTAAACTTGATATTATCTTTTACCTAAATCTTGTTTGTGTTTAAACATATTAGGATAAAGTCATTAATTATTTTAATTATTTTTTGGGGGGGTAGGTTCATGACTAAGTTACTTTTCTATTGTTGTGATAAAATACCACTACTAAGGCAACTTACAAAAGAAAGTATTTAATTGGGCATCTGGTTTCTGAGGGTTAGAGTCCATGATGGTGGGTCAAAGGCATGGAAGCAGAAACACCCAAGAGCTCACATCTTAGTATGCAAGTAGGAGGCAGATGTCAAGAAACAAGGTGGAAATTGGCCGGGCCTTCTCCAACAATGCCACATCCCCTAATCCTTCCCAATTCCACCAAAGGAGACCAATTATTCAGATAAGCTTAGTGACGTGCACATCCTCACTCAAACCACCACAGTTTGTTAGACAAAAGGAACAAAAATAAGATCAAACAGTCAAATTTGCATTTTAAAACCAACAGTGAAACCAATATTTTAGTTTAAGTACAGAATATTGAGATGTATGTGGGATATTTTTTTTTCCTCTTTTTGCAATGAATCTGGCGTTTTGGGGCCTGCAGGGCACAGATGGGACCCTGCGAGGTGCAGCAGGAACCTCTGACAGTCCAGAGCCGCAGCTCTGCGTGGTGCTTCCCGAGTCATTTGTGGTTTGTGTGCTAGCTCGCTCAGCTCTCATTCTTTATTGTCATTTGGAAATATAGTCTACAGTTACTTATTTATCTATTTATTGTTTGAGGTGAGGCCTCAGTACATAGCCCAGGCTAGTTTTGAATTTACTTTTATCCTGTCTGAATTGCCCGAGTTCTGCAAGGGATTATATAGATGTACACGCCCATGGCTGTATGGAGCTGAATTTAAGTATATTATTTTCAAAGTAATACCTCTCTTTGTTTTTCTCCTTCTATTCTTGTGGTTCTACAGTTATCTTCACCTGGTCTCCCATGCCTCCATTATAGAAGTTGCTCTTACATGAATAGCGTTACACCCTTGGCAAATTGGCGAGACCGAAGATATAGTCACTGAAGCAGTGAGCACTTGGGCTCAGGACCAATATGGTAATTCTTTTCTACTTTACTTTGTATAACTTAAGCTTCATACAGAACTGTGATCATGTGATCATTACAATCTACATATTAATTCTTTTGTTTTTTTAAGTGCAGCTAGGCTATTTAAAACCTCTTTCCCATTTAAGCTCTCTCTCTCTGATCATTAAAATATTTAAAACAAAGAAAGAAATGTGCAGCATCAATGCCACCCTTATGAAATGTCTTTTGAATATTTTGACACAATAAAAGATACACCATTGATCTTTAATTCTGGATTTCTTGCACAGATATCTTAAAATTCTTGGAACTTCCAGGCTAACAGGCATGACAGAGGCATCTTTTGTTATGTTTGGTCCTAGTTCCATGTTCTTTGAGATGAATGACTGCTTTGTATGTTAATGAGGTTATGGATGGCTAAGAGCCCAGAGATAGCTTCAGGATGGGGTCTTGTTCCACAAAGACCCAGGAATGATTAGAGAGTTGGGCCTTCCTGATACTGAGAAAGGATGAAGGCTGGAGAATGAATTAACCAGAAGCCAGTTATTAATCAAATAAAAATAGGAATCCATAGAGCTTCTAGATTATGTGAATACATTCCTGTGCTATGAGGTAGAAGCTTTCATATCTTAATGGGAAGATCCCATGCTTAGCACACACTTAAGTACTTATTGAATTTGAAACCATCATAATAGAACCATAAGTTAAGTGCTGAGTTCTGTGAGCTGCTGCAGTGAACTATTGCCCTGATGTTGGAGCAACTCCAAATCCAGTCAACTTGTGCAGTGGTTGCATGTGGAGATGCTATACTTGGTGGAGAATTCCCGAAGGTATTTTGTGTCCCTCCCAAATCCCTGTGTTGAAGTCCTAGCCCAAATATCTCACAATGTAGTTGCATTATAGAAAAATGCTTTAAAGGAGTATTTAAAATGAAACAAAGTCATTAGGATAGATTTTTCTCCAATGTGATGTTTGTCCTTATAAGAAGACATTAGGACAGAATTGTGTATAGAGGGCGGACCATGTGGACACACGGAAGGGATGGATAGCCATAAGCCAGGAGAAGACTCAGAGAAAGCACACTGCCAACACTTTCAACTTCAGCACCGTGAGAAAATGAGTTCTTCTGCATAAGCCTACCAGTCTACAGTTCTTTAACATGGCAGCCTGTGATGGTCAATGTATACTGTCAAGTTGACAGCATTTAGAATCACCTAGGAGACACTCCTCTGGGTGGCCTTGTGAGAGCTTTTCCAGAGAGGTTCAGTTAAGGAGGGGACACTGGCTGGAACATGGGTAGCTCTACCCCATGGGTGGAGGTCCTGAGTGAAATTAAAAGGGAAAAGGGAAAAGCCAGAGGAGTGCCTGAATCTGCCTTGGTGATGTAGCGTGTATCAGGCAGGACACTTCCCGATCCACTAAGATGTGAACGTGCAGTCTTATGCACCTTCAGCAAAGCCGCCACCCATTTCTCCCTACTATGCCTTCCGCCATGAAGGCCTGCGTCTTCAAACTGTGAACTGAAAGAAAGTTCTCCCCTACGGAGCTTCTGGCCAAGTATTTAGTCACAGTTATAAGAAAAGTAAGTAAGAGTTCTAGCAAAAATGAAGCCCATAGCACTCCCCTCACGATGGCTTTTAAACTCCAGGGGCAACGTTCTGACTGGAGTTTGACTTTCCCAGAGCACTGTCCTTATGTGGACAGAAGGTTTCCTGAGCGCTTCGGTATGCTTCCCTGACCTGAGAACCTCGTCGCTACGCTTCCCTGACCTGTTGTGAATTAGTTACTTGGAATTCTGCTTAACTCACCCATCTTTAATATATTTAGGATGGTGCCACCTTTAAATTCTTCTCCTATTTGAGAGTGGTGGTAAAATTGAGTTTCTGGACATAAAGGGGCATTATTTTTTTGCTCCTGAAATATTTTCACACTTACTCTTCACTGTGTAACGTGAAGGGCTCAGTATTTTTCCTAATAAATGTCTCTTCCTAAGGCATAGGCAGTCAGTTCTGTTCCATTTCCAGCTTCTTGAACTTACGTGGACAGAGGCAGGATAGAGGGGAGGGGGAAGTCAGGAGTGGGACGAGGGTGGTACATAACCAAAGAACGTCATTAAATACACCTTAGACTTCTTCTTTAAAGGATGTGTTAAAACGGCAGCAATCACTTTAAACTGACATTATAAAAGCAGTAGCATCGCATCGCCTCCACAAGACCCCGTGGTACAGTCTGGGAGGGACGGCCAAGTAAGACCAGACATGGTTCAGCTGTGCACCAAGCTCGTGGGTTCCATCTCTCTACTATGATGGCCCTCGTGACAAAGCTTGCTTTTCAATGAACAAAGGAGAGGCTTAGTCATTGCCATTTTAGGGTTTTTAACCTCCCAATTAATACTATGGAGAAAAATCATTAATATTTGAATTTTCATTTATCTATAAATAGGATCTTCCAGGCTGGAAAAGATTTGAAACATCCTATTTTCCCCTTTATGTTCAAATCGTGCCAAACGCATCATTACAGCACTGGGACTGAAAGCATGTATGTCTTCCATCTTATTTACACATTCCGAAACTTACAGGGAGCAAGGCTCTGTGGAGGAAGGCGGCGTTAGAAACTCGCTCTTGTCTGTCAGCAGGCCAGCTATTTATGCTTGCGCACGCATTTGCAAAGAAGTGATTTGCTAGGCTGGCTCTGGAAGGAAATTCAATCCCTTGGAGATGTGTACAGGTAGAGGAATGCAAATGCTGTTTCTCCCCAGGAAACTGATCTTGGAAACTCAGAGTCCTATTGTCAGGGTCTTACGGGATAGAAAGGAAACGGAGTCACATATTTTGAACAAGACAGGGAAATGTCCTTTAATACATCTTCCATCTGAGCCAGCTGTCACTGCTACCACTGCTCATAGGTGAACAGATTGCATATATCAACAGAGGAAGCAACAGGCCTTTATTGATTTTTTTTTCCTAGGGTGACTACAGTTTGGTAATTGTCCGGTGGTTGCAGGCATCGTTTCCAGAGATGTTTTCCGGCTGCTTGAGCATTCTCCCGGCGTGTGGGCTAACAGGTGGTGATGGTCAGACGTAAGTTTGATATGGTGTGATACACACCATGACCAATGCAACTTAAGGAGAAAATGAGTTTCTTTGGCTTAGATATCCCAGGTCACAGTCTCTTGAGGATAGTTAGGGCAGGAACTCAAGGCAGGAATCTGGAGGCAGCTTTCTTACATAATACAGGATCACAGCAGTGATTTAACTTGGGAACTGGGTTATATCCTCATGCTAGCATGATCATGTTTCCTAAATGTTCTGGCCTCATGGCTTGGTTTTGGCTTTCTGGACAGGCTGATCTAGGTGCCCGAGCTCCTGAGAAAGCACAGGAGGTATAAGGAAATGTGTCTCTTAAGTTACCAAAGTGTAAAGGAAGGCACTTCTGGCCTCCACATGCACAGGCACAAGTGAGCACAGCCTCCCGCTACCCCTGTCCCCAACCCCACACTCACTCACTCACTCAAAGAAAACAGGCCAAGTTAACTCTGTCTTATACTTTGGACAAAACATTTCTAAACGATCAAGCCCTCTGCAGGTGGAAGAGAGGAGTGTCGGACTCACTCACGGGTTCAGGCAGCAAAAAGTCAAGCAGGTATGAAAAAGAAGACCAGTCTTTCCCCTTTGTTAGTGCGTCTATGGGCTGTGGTAAAGTGTCAGCTGTTTTTAGCAAAAGCGACTCTAAGTTTTTCTAAGGAAAACTTAGGCAATTGCTCTGTAATCCACTTATCAGGGATTTTGAGGCGAGGGGAGCCAATAACGGTCTTCTCAGTTATGTGACTTCAAATGTCAGCTATATATATATATATGTGTGTGTGTGTGTGTGTGTGTGTGTGTGTGTGTGTGTGTGTGTGTAAGAACTGGGTAAGCTGAGCTGAAAGGGGCTATTATGTTTTTCTGCTCCCTTGTCCCTACTTGTCGCTTGTGTGGCGCTATTGACCTATACTTGTCTTAGCTTATGTAAACCTGGGGCTCCTGGTCTTTCCACAACTAGTGCTTTATATCAATAGTGCAAACCCCCCACTCCCACCCTAAGATTCTCTTATTGTATTGGCTCCTCACAATTACTTATAAGAAAAAAACATCCCCCATAGCACACTTGACAAGCAAGCCTTTAACCATAAGGAGATGGCTGTCGTCATTGGCGGAACAAAGGAAAACATCTGAAGATATTCTAAGGTGGCATTTGGTGCTACCATTTGGTGACTGGATAACATTTTTATTTTCCACACCTGCATCTTCTTTATAATGTAGTTTATTTCATTTTTAGCTAAAGTATAGTTATACCATCACCTCCTCTTCTTCTCAATCCCTACCCCACTCCACCCCACTCCACACTCCCTCTCAAATTGATGGTTTTTTATTTTTTTATTATTGTATAACACACACACACACACACACACACACACACACTATGCTAGAGGATTGTTTCTGGCTATTTCACTTGAGTCATCTCCTCCATCATTCCCTGCGTTTCCCTAGTCCTTCCTGAGCTGAGAATAAAAGAACTCAGTGATACACAGTCCTTACTTGTGGGACACAGCTCTAAAGACCAGATCAGACCAATGCTATACAGTGTGAGGGGACACCCACCGTCCCCTGATTTTATTTTGTCCTCATCCAGCTTATGTTGAGGTTAGAAATCCCTGTACTGTCATTCTGGATTCAGAGTCATCTTACTAAAGAGCATGTGTAGTAGGCTTGTACACAGGCTTCTATCACAGATTAACTATTAGCACAGGTTCCCTAATCTTTATTGAGACCTCATTGTGATATGGCAGAAGGTGGGTACCATGGGAATTAGACTGAGAGGAAAGAGAGAAGAGCCCCAAAGTTTATTGATCAAAACCATGTTCTGGAAGCCATGGTTTGCTTTAAGAGGTCTGTTTGAAGTTCTTCTGCTCTGCCTGCACCCCAGGCTCCACTCTGCCTGCAGGGACTTGAGGAGCAGACTGAATCTTATAATTTCCCCAGAGAGATGGAGATAAGTCCTGGGAAGCTCAGCTCTGGCTCACAGAGGCTGCAGCTCCAGTGTATGTTAATGCAGAAGACAGGTTCTTTTTTCAGGATGAAGATACAAGATTCAGATTTTTTTTTTTTACCTTCAAAGCAGAGTTGTAGGTCTTGGTTTAGGAATGTTATTTGACCCAAGGTAATGGAAGACACGCAGACAATCCGAAGATTTACACTCACAGGTCCTGTCTTTACTATGATCTGGTTTTTGATCCTTGTTCAGCAGGGGGCAGTTTATCAGAGTTCAGCTCCTGTCTCAGCTCAGCTCTGGCTTGGCTCTCTGAAGCCTGAACAAATTTCTCATTAGAATTTTATTTCTTCATTGCATAGTGAATGCATGAGGGTACACACAGGCATATAGCCACAATTAATGTAAAAAAACCCACAGGTTTAGGGATCTCTTAGTTTTTCTCATTTATCTATTATGCAAAATGTCTGCTCTTCCCAAATTTTATCATCTAAATAATATCATTTTAAACCTAGTTACATTTATTTTGTGTGTGTGTGCATGTGTGTGTGAGAGAGAGAGAGAGAGAGAGAGAGTGTGTGTGTGTGTGTGTGTGTGTGTGTGTGTGTGTGTGTGTGTGTGTGTGTGCATGTTGGGGGAATCAGTTCTCTCCTTCTACTGTGTTGGTCCTGACATACTTCAATTATTTTATAGGTTTGTCAGCCATGGGCTTGATCATTGTGCTAGATAATTTAAGCCATTTGACATAAACTAATGTCTGAGATGAAGGAACCTCACCTGATAAAATGCCTATATGGGATCAGGTTGTAAGCAGGTCAGTAATTTAAAAAATTCCCTATGGGTGGTGCTGTCCCTGCACAGGTGGTCCTGGGCTCTATAAGAAAGCAGGCTGAGCATACCATGAGGAGCAAGCCAGTAAGTAGCACCCCACCATGGTCTCTGCACCAGCTCCAGGTTCCTGCCCTGTTTGAGATCCTGTCCTGACTTCTTCAATGGTGAGTAGTGATGTGGAAGTCCAAACCAAATAAGCCCCTTTCTGCACAACTTGCTTTCAGTCCTGATGTTTTATTGAAGCAATAGAAACCCTAAGGCAGCCATCAATTAAACAAAACAAAACAAAACAAAACAAAACAAAACAAAACAAAACAAAACAAAACAAAACAAAAAACATGGTGGGGTGACTGAGTCCAGCTTCTCAAAATTGTTACAGGTGAGAGAGATGAAGAAGCAAATTGAAAATGGCTGTGGAATGTGCCCATGCATAGGAACAATGCAGCTGTCACAGCAGGGAATTTTCTTTACATCTTTCTGCAAGGCCATGGATCCTGAGATTCGGGTCAGAGGACAGAGTTCATCTTGGGTCAGGACAAAAGAGGCTCCATCTAAGCTGAGTGCTAATCATTTACCTCAAGCTAAAGTCAAAGATGTCAAGCATGTACCCAAGGCTGAAGGCACTGGGTCTGGTGTAAAGCCCTGCGCACCAATCTCCTGATTTATTTGTCTTTTGCACACTGAGAAATTATGAGAAGAAAACGGGGTAGGACTAGTCAGGTGCACAGCTGGGATTTTGTCTCAGTTGGCTTGAGTCAGGTAAGACTGAATGCATACATATTTATACTCTACCAAAGTTATTTTATAGTTTTGAATATGGAAATAAAAACATGAGTATAAATGCTTCATTGTCTTTTATGTATGGTATAGTCTTAAAGATTTATTTTACTTTTAGGTGTATGTGTAAGTGTGCATATGTGTTTGCGTGTGTGTTCAAGGAAGCCAGACACTGGATTTCCCTGGAGTGGTAATAGGAGGTAGTTAGGAACTGCCTAATGCCAGTATTGAGAACTGAATTAAGGTTCTCTAGAAGAACATCCACTTCTAACCACTGAGCCATGTCTCTAGCCTCTCCTGATGGTTATGACTAATGATCTTCCTCTGTTTATACTCACCAGATCCTAGGAAATGAGTTTTTTTAAGGACCATTTTTATTTTCTGTATTGGTGTGTATGTCTTTTTCTGACTCTCTCCAAGACAGGATCTCTCTATGTAGTCCAAGCTGGCCACATTCTTCTGCGTCAGTCTCCCAAGTTTTGGGATTATAAGTATGTCTCACCATACCCACCAATAATCTTACATTCCTGTCCAGGGAAGTCCCTGGCTATCTTTCAGTGCTCTGGATAGGTTCAGATTGGGAAATGAGATTTTCCTCATAGTTCTAAGATCTTGGTGAGCCGGGTTTTATTCCAAAGGAATGTTCTAAATTCTCATCAGTCATCTTTCCAGGTTTATAGGAACTGAATAAGACCATGAGACTTGAACCAGAAGCAAATTTTCTCAGGGTTCTCCCCCCACCCCCTACAGAATACAGTGTTCGAACGGTAAGAGGAAAATGCATTCTGACAACGGTCCTGTAGCCCAGGCTTTGTGCACAGCCTCCAGTGATCTGAGCCACTTAGCTGGACATTGCCCACATCGTAGGACAAAAATAATTAGTTAGACTTAAAGGGATCCGGGGCTTCAGCTGAGCCCACAGGCACCTCACACGCTGTGTTAATTCCAACTTTCCATTTGCTCCTGTGATGGAGTGTACCCCTGGCTAGGAATTGCTCAATGTAGCGTATAGAAAAAGCAATGTCCACTCCTTCTAATTATGCTGTGGGATACACTGGCTTCTTTTCAGATTGTATAAATCTTTAGTCTTTTACAGTTCCATCAGGAAGCTTAGTGGAGCCGCCGAGTCCTGTATTATCCCCACGAAGTCACCTTTGCCTAGTTCTGAAGGCATTTATTTCATGCAGGCTTTCAAGAAGAAAATGAAATTTTCAAATTCTGAGTTTTAGTTATAGATACAAGGGCGATAGCCACAAACTTTAACTGTGGTGAATATAATCACTAGGTTCATTTCAGCCTCAGAGCATTCAAATGGAGTAGAGATGTTCATTTGGGTAAAATTAGGATGTGTCAGAAATGAGGAGCCAGGTGTGGGCCAATCAATATAATTACTTTTTGAAACTCATTGAGTCTTTCAAGATAGGAGAGTCAATTAGTGAGCAGTAAGTTACCTTCGAAAAGAAACTCTTCCCACAGTTTATTGTTCAAAGGTATTATTAGAAAATGTATTTTTGAGCAGTGAATACATTCTTAGCTTAAAAATAAGACATTTGATTAGAAGAAAATTAAAGCACACTACCAGGTCCAGTGATGTGTGCCTGGATCAGAGAGAGTAAAGAAGTATGGTCGCTTGAACCCAAGGGATCAAGACTGGCTGGAACAACCTAGTGAGACTTTGTCTTTCACAAAAGAGGATGCTTAACTTTTCAAATATTTGAGTCTCATGCAGTGTTCCAGCTTGAAACTTGCCACCAAAACAGGATGGCATGTTTCACATAGAAATACTCTAATTTTGCACATAGCTGAGTTTGAACCTCTTGATGTCTTAAATTACATGAAATGAATAGTAATTCCAGAGTTGCCATCATCATCATTGTCTTCTTGTTCTTGTTCTTCTTGTCCTTGTTCTTGTTCTTCTTGTCCTTGTCCTTGTTCTTCTTGTTCTTGTTCTTCTTCTTGTTCTTCTTGTTCTTGTTCTTCTTGTTCTTCTTCTTGTTCTTATTCTTCTTGTTCTTGTTCTTCTTGTTCTTATTCTTGTTCTTGTTCTTGTTCTTCTTCTTGTTCTTGTTCTTCTTCTTCTTCTTCTTCTTCTTCTTCTTCTTCTTCTTCTTCTTCTTCTTCTCCTTCTCCTTCTCCTTCTCCTTCTCCTCCTCCTCCTCCTCCTCCTCCTCCTCCTCCTCCTCCTCCTCCTCCTCCTTCTCCTTCTTTGACAGTGATAGATATCTTCTAGCACCAACTTTCACTTTGATATTGAGGGTGGGGTAGAAAGATAATGAAATCAGAGAGTGGGCATGGGAGAGGGTAAGTGGGCTTTTCTTTGCAATAGTTGGTTTGGTGTTGGGTAAAAACCAGCACCCGTGTGGCTAAGCTATGAGATGATAAGGTTAAGCATGCCACAGGTGAAGGGGTGAACAGAATGAATGAACAAGAATCCAGGGTTTTGGTATCATAGGTGTTCACCTACCATGTGCCACTAATGTGCCTTTCCTTCTTGAGCGTCAGTGTTAAGCTGGACTGCTCAAAGGCAGCTCCATATTTACCTCTCAAGGGCTGTTTCTTAATGGCAATAGCTTCTGATGATAGTTGGGAGGAATGTTGTGCAAGAAAGGAACTTGTCAACAGACAAGTGATGTTTGTGTGTCTTTACCATGTGAACATGCCCTTACCATCCATGAGCATCAAGGCACATGCCCCTGAAACAAGGGTCTGTCTGACAAGCAGGGCCACAGTGTGTTAATTCTCCTAAAGGACAAAGTTCACTTGGATAAGATAAGTTGGCCTTGCAAGGATTAGGGGCTTTCTCCTGCGAGGGGCTTTACAGTCCTGATTCACACACACATATAAGATTGGATTATGGGAAGCTGCAAAGTCACATTTCCTAAAAGTCTTTGAAACACTGTACCCTGAAACGGCACAGTCTCAGTTTCAGGGACCTTGCTGACACTTGGCTCACTATAAGGTTGATTTCTTCTGTTAAAGCAACTCCTCTTAAGAAATGAAACCTTGTTTCCTGCTGAGGCAGACTGCTAGCTAGTCTGCTCCCCTGGAGACAGCATATCCTGAACCGGCCCAGAAGATCTGCTACACTCAGAGCAGTTGGTAAGAAGCTTCTGGAAGTCCCACAGCTGCTGCTGGCTGGGAGCCCAGTAGACTTGGGACCCATCACTACCCAACACCACCCCACAGCCCTGCTGATTATTCCTCCCCTTCTGCCCAGTCCTGTCTGCTGGGGTGGACTGCTTTCTAGTCTGCTCTCCTGGAGACATCATATTCTGAACCAGCCCAGAAGATCCACTGCAACTGGCATCCCAGGTGATCTACTACACACAAGGCAACAGGGCCAGCTTGGCTGCTCCCCTTGAGATACCACAGTTTGAAGGCATCCCAGGAACACCTCTGTACACAGGGCGACTGGGCAACAGACACCACAGTCTGAAGACCTCCTGGGGCCTCTGTGGCATGCAGGGCAACTGACCCAACAGCCTGAAAGCTTCCCTGGAATTCTGCTGCACATAGGGCAACAGAAACCACAGCCAGTAGAGTTCCTCCCCCACCCCCGCCTCCCCGAGAACATCTTCACACAGGACAACAGCCTGACTGCTCCTCTGAAGACCCAACTGTCTGAAGGCCTCCCAGGAGATCTACTGCAGCCGGGGTAACAGATCAGCAACTTCAAGTCTCTCAAGGAAGATATTGAAGAAGATCTCAAAAAATGGAGAGATCTCCCATGCTCATGGATTGGCAGAACTAACACAGTAAAAATGGCCATCCAACCAAGGGCAATCTACAGATTCATTGTAATCCTCATCAAAATCCCCACACAATTAATTCTTCATTGACATGAAAAGAGCAATTTTCAAATTCATCTGGAAAGGCAAAAACCTCAGAATAGCAAAAGCAATACTTAACAATAGAAGAATGGCTCGGGGAATCACCATCCCTGACCTTTACTACAGAGCAATAGTGATAAAAAAACAAAACAAAACAAAACAAACCCAAAACTGCATGGTATTGGTACAGAGGCAGACCCATTCATTGATCAATGGAATAGAATTGAAGACCCAGAAATAAAACCACACACTTATGGGCACTTGATCTTTGACAAAGAAGCAAAATATATACAATGGAAAAAAAGAAAGCTTTTTCAACAAATGGTCCTGGTCTAATTGGCTGTCGATATGTAGAAAAGTGAAAATAGACCCATATTTGTCACTTTGCACAAAGTTCAAGTCCAAGTGGATCAAGGACATCAACATAAAACTTGATACACTGAATCTAATAGAAGAAAAAGTGGGAAAGAGCCTTGAACTCATTAACACAGGGGGAAATTTCCTAAAGGGAACTCCAATGGCTCATCCTATAAGATCAAGAATTGATAACTGGGACCTCATGAAACTGAAAGCTTCTGTAAGACAAAAGGCATAGCCAATAAGACAAATTGGCAACCTACAGATTGGGAAAAATCTTCACTAACTCCACATCTGATAGAGGGCTAATATCCAAAATATATAAAGAACTCAAGAAGCTAACCACTAAAACACCCCAAACAAACCAATTCAAAAATGGGGTATAGAACTAAACAGAGAATTCACAACAGAGGAATTTTGAATGGCTGGGAAACACCTAAAAAATGTTCAAAGTCCTTAGTGATCAGAGAAATGCAATTCAAAACAACCCTGAGATTCTACCTCACACCAATCAGAATGGCTAAGATCAAAACTTCAGGTGACAACACATGTTGGTGAGGATGTGGAGAAAGAGGAACACTGCTCCATTGCTGGTGGAATTGCAAACTGGTACAACCACTCTGGAAATCAATCTGGAGGTTCCTCAGAAAATTAGAAATAGAATCTACCTGAAAACCGAGCTATACCACTCTTGGGAATATACCTAAAAGATGCCCCACCATACCACTATCTTCATAGAAACCTTGATTATGATATCCAAAAGCTGGACATAACCCAAATGTTCCTCAACAGGGGAATGGATACAGAAAATGTGGTTCATTTGTACAATGGAATGCTACTCAGCTATTAAGAACGAGGACAACCTGAGTTTTGCAGGCAAATGGATGGAAGTAGAAAATATCATCCTGAGTGAGGGAACTCAGACCCAAAAGGACATTCATGCTACATACTCACTAATAAGTGGGTATTAGCCAAACATAAATAAATAAATAAATAAATAAATAAATAAAGTGCCTAATACCCAAGATACAGCCCACAGAAATAAAAAATCTCAACAAGCTGAAGGACCCAAGTGACAGTGCTTCAGTCCCACTTGGGAGGGAGAAGAAAGCAACCACAAGGGGGAAGAAAGGGACCTGGGAGGGAAAGGGCGGGGGGGGGCAGAGAGGGGAAACATGATTGGGTATTGGGTGGGGGAGAGAGGGCCAGCATAACGAATGTAAACATGCAACCTCAGGAGGTAGGAGGAGATCCTTCAGAATGTTCCAGAGACCTGGGAGGTAAGAGACTCTCAGGACTCAAAGAGAGGGACCTTAGATGAAATGCCCTACAGTAGGGAGAGGGAACTCGGAGAGCCCACCTCCAGCAGGAAGACAGGGCATCAATCAAGTGAGGGATGGGGTTGCCATCCCACAGTCAAAACTCTGACCCATAATTGTTCCTGTCTGCAAGAACTGCAGGGAAGGAAATGGAGAGGAGCCTGAGGAAAAGAAGGTCCAGCGACAGGCCCAAAGTGGGATCCAGGTCAAGGGGAGGTATTAAGCCTTCACACTATTACTGAGGCTATGGAGCACTCACAAAAAGGGATAGCATGACTGCACCCCAGAAGACCCAACAAGCAGCTGAAAGAATCAGAGGCAGATATTTGCACCTATTCAATGGACAGAAGCAGCTGACCCCTGTGGTTGAATTAGGGGAAAGCTGGAAGAAGCCGAGGAGGAGGGTGACTCTGTGGAAGGACCAGCAGTTTCAACTGACCGGGACCCTTGAGATCTCTCAGATATTGAAACAACAACCAGGCAGCATACACCACCTGATATGAGGTCCCAAGCACATATACAGCAGAGGACTGCTGGGTCTGGGTTTAGTCAGAGAAGATACACCTAACCCTCAAGAGACTAGAAGCCTCAGAGAGTTTAGATGTCTGGTGGGATAGGAGTTGGGGACATCCTTGTGGAGACAGGGGCACGGGGAGGAGGTAAGAGGTATGGTATGGGGTGAACCAGGAGGCGAATAAAATCTGGAGTTTAAAATAAATAAATAAAAATGAAAAAAATAGATGAAAGCTTGAGGGGACAAGAATAATTTCCTGTTATGATTTATGCAAAATATTATTAGCATTTTTATAGACGTACCATTTGTACTTATGTTTACCTTTTTTGCCCTTTTGATCATATCCAAATTCAGTGAAGGAGGGCAGAGTTTGCTTATGGCAGATGACAGTCTCAGAGGGATGACCTGTGGAGGAATTCTGGATTGGAGTAAGTGGTACCCAAGGTTACACCTTCCTAGCTCAAAAGTGTCTGGGTGCCAGTGAGGTGCAGAGGGCTCTCCTGAGCTCAGAATTTCATCGCTGAAACTGGGATCCTGGGGACGCAAAGGCTGTGGGCTGGCATGGAATAATTCAATGGGCAGGAGCAAAGGAGACCGTTCCTTGTGAAGAGGAGGGGTCACCTGTTTGGAAAGAAAACAGAGAAGCACATGTCCGCAGGGGTATAAGGAACTAACCCTCGCTCTAGCGGGAGGTCGGTGGCGTCCATGTTAAGTTTCCAAAAGAGTGTGTTTCAAAAGTCCTGAGGGGCTTTTCATATGAACTTTCACATTGAATGTGTCTATCACCTATCTTAATAACAAACTTTCTTTGTATTTAATTTCGAATCTCTCGATGAACAACATTGTAGTGTATCATAGCCTGTGGTATCTTATTTTTATGTACCCGGGAACGACTAAACTGAGGTTCTCAATACACCCGTTAGCTCATTTTGTCGTTGAGACCTTCTCAAATCTGCCCCTTAAACAACGTGCACGGCCGTGGTGTAGCTGCAGTCTCTGTGGTGTGCAGCACTGTAGTGTGCAGCACCGCAGACAGTTTCTTTCTGGTTTCTGATGTAACGTGGGTATCTTTTGACTGGCATCTCGCCAGTCTTCCTACGCTCCATTTCTGTTTCTATGAGCCCGATTAGTTTTCAAACACCTTGGATATAGGTGAGACCACCTGACATTTGCCTTTCTTTCTTTCTCCCCCCCCACCCCCAAGAGAGGGTTTCTCTGTGTAGCCCTGGCTGTCCTGGAACTCACTCTGTAGACCAGGCTGTCCTCGAACTCAGAAATCCGCCTGCCTCTGCCTCTGCCTCTCGAGTGCTGGGATTACAGGCATGCGCCACCATGCCCAGCATGACGTTTGCCTTTCAGTGCTTGGGTTGCTTTGTTGGACGACTCTTCTATCTGCTTATGTTGTTAAAACTTACAGCTTCCTATTTGAAAGGCTGAATGATATTCCGTTGTATAGTTAGACCGCTCTGTCTATATTTCTTCATCACTGCATGGAATCCCACCTTCTCCATACTCCCCAGCGGCGGATCCTGATGAAAAGAGGAAGTTCACAGTTCTGAGTCATTTACTGCCATGGTATAAAGTGGATGTGTAGAACCATACCCCACCTCTCAGGGTGGGCCTTAGATTAAATACCTTTTGCAGTGAGGAATGTCTGGGAAGGAAAGCTTATTGGCTAAACCCCCATCCCCCTGCCCAGGCCTCTAGGCATCTCATTAGAATGGAGATCTCTGTCTTGAGCCTATATGACCTGTAGCCACGCCTCTTTTCTTTATCTGTGTGGGTGGTTTGGGGCATTGCCCTTATGTAACCGATGGCCAAGGATCTATGGGGGGGATGTGTGACTAGTGAGAGGGCCTGGTGCCCTGGAGTCGGCAAAGCTCCAACTATCCCTTCAGGGTCTCCAGGTCTAGCCTTAGCTCAAGCAGGGCCCAGGCTACCTTTTATGGTCCCACATGGGAGGACCACATTTTTTAATTTTTGGAGAAACGTCCCACTGCTTTCCACACAGCCCCACCTTCCCCAGCCTCCCCAACAGTTTTGTCTGTTTTACCGTGGAAACTGAACCTGGGATCTCACTCATGCTAGGCAAGTGCTCTACTTCAGAGTGGCATTCCCAGCGCCTCCTCGTTATATTTATTGCTTTTTAATGGCAGTTTTTCTGGTAGGTGTGAATTGACGGTTCATTGTGATTTTAATTTGTGTTTCCCTGGTGATTAACAATGTGAATCTTTTTTTTTTTTCTCCCCATGTACCTGCTGGCCACTTGTACGTCTTCTTTTGAGAAATGTCTGTTCAGGTCTGAGTTTCCTGAATTTCAATGAAGGAGTTAAAGCTTGCAGCTAAGTGATTTGTCTCATCCGCTCACTCATTAATTCATTAAAATTATTGAGCGCCTGCTCTATGCCAAACACTGTCAGGAGAAATATATCCAAGGACGAAGCAGCGCCTCTCTTTTTGTGAGATTTATATTTAAAACGACAACACCGGCTCTTATTCAGCACCTGTCTCATGCGCGACACTTCCCTTGTGTTCTCATTCGCTGCCCACACCTCCGGCGAGTCCCCTGTGTGTCCCACTTCCTACGTAGAGCATTAGAATTCCAGAGAGTACTTTGTCCCAGGCACAACGACAGATGCGAAAATCCTCGCTCGGAATTCCCAATGAATCCCTACGTCATGATGGGGGAAGGGCACGTCCAGTGCCGGAAGCAAAGCCCCAGACGTAGGGAAAGCTGAGGAACACCCGCCTGGGCTGAGCACACCTCAGCCTTCATGCGGGTCCTCCTATCTGCTCATGTCCAACGGGAAGACACTGCGCTATCTAACAGGAGCTCGTACGTCCTGGTCAGTGTTTATTGTCCACTCGACATGATATAGAGCCATCTGGGAAAAGGCAACACGAATTGAAGACTTTTCCAGATCATATTGTCCCGGACTGTCTTGGTTGATGCTCGACGGGGAACGGCCCATCCATCCCAAGGCAGCTGGGCCTGAGCCAGGGGGCCTGCCAGTGAGCATCTGCCTCGTGGTTCTTGTTGGATTCCTGTCCTGCAGAATAGTAAGCCCACCTACCTGCCTTCAGGGTCTTGCTGAGCTCCTACCTTGACTTTTCTCAGTGATGACCTATGATCTGGAATTGAAAGATATAAAACCTTTATTAGGGTGGTAAATGGGGGTGCAGTGGTTTCAAGACAGGGATTTCCTGTGCAGCCCTGGCTGTCCTGAAACAGTCTTTAGACAAGGCTGGCCTCAAACTCAGAGATCCATCTGCCACTGCCTCCTGAATGCTGGGACTAAAAGCGCACACCTCCACTACCCAGCTACCTTTCTAAGTTGCTTTTCGATCATAGTGTTTCATCACAGTAGGAAAAGTAAACTATAGAACACTTTCTCTAGGACCCGAGAACCTCTCTGTTGGGAGGATCTTTGAGGACTCAGGCTTGACAGCCAAGGGATGAGGAGTGAGAAAGGAGAAAGCAGCAGCAGCAGCTGCAGGGGGAGGAGCAATGGTGGGTGAGAATTTCAGGATGATTGGCTGGCCCCCAGCACTCTCTCCTGTTGCCCATTTCTGTTTTTGTTTGTTTGTTTGTTTGTTTTTGTTGTTGTTATTAAGTGATCACACAGAATTTAAAAACCAGATCTGCCCTGTGTGGCTGTGTAGTCTTGGGTCTGTGACTAACCTTTCTGAACATCAATAATGTAATTTATGTAACAATAACAATATCATATCTTTTAGTGTCATTAATAGGACCTTCTAATGCCATGGAAAGAAACAGAGTTAAAACTGAGAAAAGTCTCTGGCTCACAGAATTATTCATACTAGAGTATATTTATTTTACTTACAAGGCAATACTCTATTATGTAAATGAGCGTTAGTGTACTATCTAAGCTATAGTCCTTTTCCTGTTCTTTCTCTGTTGCCTGTCTAGCTGATCAAGCTTTGTGTTTGAGTTGAGAGGATTAGGTCTTGGGCTTAGCCTGTGTCCTAACTGGTTTGCATTGCTGCAACTGGTGTGAGTTGAATACTGCAGACTGAGTATATAACAGAACTTTATTTCTAGAGGCCGGGACTCCCTTGACAGAGGTGCCCGCAAATGTGGTTGATGGCGAAGGGCTGCTTCCTGGTTTATAAATGATTGCTTCTGCCTGTGTCCTCATGTGGTGCGAAGGGCAACGAATATGAAATCTCCTTGTATTAGGTAGTGATCCAGTTGGTAAGGATCTCAGAATCAGAATCTAATCATCTCCCCAAAGCCCCACCTCTTCCTGCCATCCCATCAAGGGGTTAAAATAAAACTATGAAGTGGTGGATACGTCTAAGATACTTCTGAGTGAGAGAGAGCCTGTTACACCCCTGGTGTCAGCCTTTGTGTGTGCTCTGTCCTGGACGATCTGACCAAACATCAAGGGAATAAATATCACGGCAATGACCTGGCCATGCCATTGTCTCCTTAGGACAAGCAGAGCCACTTGAGTAAACTTGATATTTGCTAAGACTTTATTTTGACATTTTTCACTGAAACCAGACATCTCTCTAATGGTTCACTTGATGTCTGGAATTTTCTTCACACTTAGTCTCAGTTTCCTAGATCAAAGGAGATCACATAAAATAATCTAGTAGAAGGTAAACTGCTAACATATTTCATATCATGTGTGAAGAGCAGCTCTGCTAATGTCTTTACAAAATCATGTACTAATAAAATGAAGAATTTCTTGATATCTGGAGCTCTGTATAGAAGGACTTTTTGAACTTATGAAGAAATCACATAGGAGGGTATTATTATACATACTTTCTCTAATAAATGAAAGATGATAGGGAATATTAGCTTATCTGCTAGACAAGCTAAGGGAGAGCTTTTTATTCCTGTAGGCTAAATGAGGGTTGGAAGAGGGAGGATGTAGTAGCTTGAGTGAAGCTGTCCCTCTAGGCTCATGTATATGAACACTGTCTCCAGCTGGTGGTGATGTTAGGGGGCGGGGCTTAGGAGGCATGGCCTTGGGGAGGAAGTCCATCGTTGGGAACGGGGTTTGAGAGCTTTTAAGGCCTCACTCTACTCCTAGCCTTTTCTGTCTGCTTGGAGCTTGAGCTTGAGATCTGAGTTGTTCTCAGTTTTCATTTCTTGCCACCATGTCTGCGGCCATGCCACGATTCTTGCCAGATGAATCTTACCTCTCTGGAACGATAAGCCCACACAAACCCATTCTTCTATAAGCTGCTGTGGTCATGGTGTTTTATCACAGCAACAGAAAGTTAAGTAATATGGTAGCCATATCTGAACTTATTTTATTGTAAGGGAGATAAGCTAACTATAAATATTTGTACGTGTCTGAGCAAGGAATGGATGAATGTTCTCTCCATCTGCTGTGAGTCATTTCCCACCAACTCTCTGTTTCTCAATCCTTAGTTGCAGGACTGTGACAGGGAGTCTGTGTTCTGGTCAAGTTAGGTTTAAAGTCTGGAGACCCAGCAGATAGTTCTGGAAGGGACAGAAGGCCCCTTGCCACATTTTCAGACGCTAGGCATCTGACACGAGGCCTCAGCTTTCCATAATTCTGTGGCCATCCGTCATGTCATGTAGGGAAATGCCCCAAGCCTCTGGTATTATATCTGTACTCCACCCCACAGTTACCTGGCAACAGCCAGGTAGGCCTGGCCCACTATAAAGAGGCTGCTTGCTCCCTCCTCTCTCTCTTTCTCTCTACCTCTCTTTTCTTGCCCTCCTGCTCCCCCTCTCTCCGCATTCCCTCCCCTCTCTCTCCAAGTGGCCATGGCCAGCCTCTACTTTTCACTCATCACAACTCTTTGCCTACAATAAATGCTTTAACCCATGGACTGCCTCCTCTCCTGTCATCTGGATCCTCCATGATGGAGCAATGGAGCAGTCCTTCCTCCAAAGAGCCGTGTCTAGTCTCCCGCAGGAAACCTCTCTGCTCTCCCAGACATGGTCTCTGCCAAGCCAAGCAGCTGACTGAGCAAGCCTAGGACTCATGGGACAGGGGCTGGAGCTCCTCCTTTCCCTCTTTTCCCTTTGCCCCAGGCTAGATCCAGCCCAGTGGGCCTCCACCTCGTTCTCAGCTCTTCCTCGACTTCCAGTGGCATCTGCGGTGTTCAAGAGCTAGAACCTGCTGTCCTTAGCCTCCGTGAGGCCCAAGGACCCATGAGCTGGCTTCCACTGGTCCCCTGGGGACCCCACACTGCACGTCCCATAGACAAACACCCACCTGGCAGCAGAATGGGGTGCGTGCAGTCAAATTCCTCTCATCTGCTTCTTGGGCCAGTGACCCAAGCCCTGGCTGGATGCAGGCTACCATTTTAACCCACACTTAGTGAAGTCTTAAGAAGTGCTCTTGGCTTTCTGTAATGTTGTTACTTAAAAGTCCAGGTCAGTCTTTCCTAGTTTATGTACTTAACTCTAGACTCTTTGCTTTCTCCCTAAATCAGTCCTTTGGTGGTCCTGCTTCTCTGCCTCTTCCTGAGGTGTACTCCTCAGCCTCTAGTTGCTGAGGTCACCTCTTCTGGAATCTGACCTATTGTCTGGACATAGGGAGTGCTCAGTTCAAGGAACATGTGAACCCTCACCATGTCCACCTCTGTTTGTCACCTACCTGCCATCTTGATGCTCAAGGCTAATGTCTACTCATAGCCAACGAACCCTGCCTCTTCTTTGTGTACACATTGTGGGTTAGTTTTCTTGTGGACTCTCCTTCATGCATGGCTTAGCCTCTCTGTTTCCTGCTCCCCAAAGAGAGGACTGTATGATTAGAAAGAAAGGATTAGAGCTGTGAATCCTGTCCTTGGGTGTAAGTGGTCTTTCTTTCTATCCCCATCTTAGTTCAGAATGGATAAGTGAAGGAAGTGACTTCAGAATGGGTATCTGAATTGGACAATCAGGTCATAGGTAGATATGGATAGGGTAACTACCTAGAAAAAATGAGGGGAGGGGGTTGTGTGTTGCCCTGGTGCTGTTTGTACTCTGAAGTTAATTCTCCTTCCTCAAGAGGGGCTGTTCTGATGAGGAGCAGATCATGTACTTGGATGATTTCATGCAAACCATCTCCCCATTCTGACTGGTCAGATAAAGCCTAGAGCCTGTGATTGGGCGGTGGAAGGGAAAGGTGGGGCTGGAGGTTTTAGAGAGTGGGAGAAGAGAGGGAGGAAGAGGGAGAAAACAGAGGAAGAGGAGGTGCAAGAAGAGGAAGCAGAACCACATGGCTCAGAGAAGCCGCAAGTAGCAAGGGGTTTCAGAGCTGGGGAATAGAGGAGTGTAATGGTCTATCTGCCCAATCTAGTCATGCAGCTTATAAGTATTGTAACTGAGTTGTGGTGTTGCATAGGCTTGTTGGGCTTGGAGATTTCCTGCAACAGGAGGGTAATAATACCACTTTGTATTAATCCCTCCTGAGGCAATTGTTGACATCTTCTCAGTTAGTATCTCATTGGCATTGCTCTGGAGTAGCCTCACGCCAGAATCTCACTGCAGACCATGCATCAGGGCACACTGGGCCAGGCGCAGGAGTCGGCTGGGGTTACGGTGTGGAGAACAAGGGCGCGTGGCGTCTGTCCTTGGCTTGCTGACCAGTGTGCACAAAGTGCTTTGAGGACAGCACCTGGCCTGCTTAGCCCTTGCTGGGTTTCACCCCACTGTTCCTGCTGGAGCGGGTCAGCTTGGCAGAGGAGTCCTGTGTCTGTGTGTAAGTCACTGTGCACAATCGCTCTAAAGGGAAAGGTGAATTGTCCCTGCCAGGCCCATCTGTATAGGCAGAGCTTGTACATGTCTGTTATCTGAGCCTAGGCAGGCAAAGGCCAGACATATTGGAGCCTCACACACTTTAGATGCGGCGACAGGAGGGAAGGCAGCTTCTCTGCCACCCCACACGCAATAAGAGACATGGCAATTTAGAAATAAGACTTCCCCAATGATGGCGAGTCACACAACTATCCACTGCCTCTGCCAATGCGGACACGCTGGCTCCTATGCAGAGCACTCTGAAGTGTTTGACATTTGTGGGTTGCCTTTTTATTGTGGAGTTCTTTTTTATGTGCAAGATTTTATGCTAGGTGTTCAGAGTACAAAGTATAAAGCCACAAGCTCCTGCTCCAAGTGAAGATAATGTGTGAAACATGTAGTCAGTTACCGTATTAATCGTGTCTATCTAATCAAAATGGGCACAAGATACTGGGCACACAGTACAGCATCCTGTGGCTTTGCATGCTCTAGCCCGTGTAATAATAGCAACAATATCTTTGTGGAATCATAGAATTAGAGTATCTCCATCCTTCAGATGACAGCTCAGGCTTAGTCATGACCATATATTGCCCATGACCTGGGAAAATGACTGCAGTAAGCTAGGGGCCAGCAGAGACCACTGCTGTAGACAGTTGCTACTAGCCTGCATGTAATGAGCTCTTACCAGATCAGAAGACAAGGGTTCCAGCTGTCAAATGAGGCATGATTGGAGCCACCAACCACAGATGGAATGACTTTGAATCTTTTTATAGTGGGCTCTTCAAAATGACTGAGCCAAAGGGTATTGAGGTTATTTTCTACCCTAGGTCTCAGAAGGAAGGCGAGTATCTTCATGGCACATGTAATTCCGCTGCCACCAGCACCTGGCTTGCTGCAGTCATTTTCCTGAATCATGGGCAATATATGGTCATGACTAAGCTTCTGCTGTCATCTAAAGGATGGAGACACTCCAATTCTATGATTTCATACAAATGTTGTTGCTATTATTACAGGCCACTGCCAAAGGATTGCTGTTACCCTAACCAAAGTAAGATCAGTATATTTCACAAAAGTCTCACTGCACTAAAGAGATGAATTTAGAGGCCACTTAAATAGAAAAAATCTTTGGAGCCCAGGACACAGAGGCACTGATGGTGTGTGTGTGTGTGTGTGTGTGTGTGTGTGTGTGTCTCAATGACTGTGTTGTGCTGTGAGTGATTACTACAAAGGCTTTAGAATAAATGTTTCAAAAGTCATAACCCAGAATGTGAGCTAAACACAAAACTGTTCAGCTGACAACGGAATGATCGGTGTCCCCAAAGGTGAGATGATTCTACAGCAATGCACAGAGCACAGAGCATAGAGAACTTTCTTCAGTATCCTACCAGTTGCATGGCTCAGAAATGCCTTAGTAAACCTGGTCTCAAAAGACAAGAATCTTACATTACAGATACAGTTATTTAGTAGGTTGTGGTTAGCAACAACTACATCTTACATGGTTTTTCAAAATGATGCAAATGCAGTCTACAACATGATTTTAATTCTTGAAATTTGGAATGTGATCCCATAGATCAATGATACATTTCAAGGACTGTACAGATTAAAAAAAACAGGAGAGTTCCCTGCTTGTACACACCACCTTCTCCTGCCTTCTCCAGCTTATATGCAAAGAAAAGGAGTCTTCATTTGTAAGGGCATGGAAACTCGAGTTTCTGGTGCTTTGAGTTGAAGGTCAGTATATAAATGTCTTCCTCTCTGGCATATCCTCCCATGTCTAATAGTTGAAACGGCATGTACAAGCCACTTCCTGTTGCTGGGAATGTAGACTGTAAGGGCCAAGATTTTCTGAGACTTTCCCTCTGTGTTAATTGTCCCCATCTCTAAGCTGCAAACCCAACTGACAAAGCCACAGAGTCATTTGGGTCCTGGTCAGGTAGATGGTTCTGGCCCTACCAAGCAAGCAGGTTTCAGAGCCATGAAATCAGAGGCTGGGGGCCAGCTGAGACTCGCTGTTGCTCTCAGGATCCCTTGGGATGCTCCTGGCCTGCTTTCCACAGTCGGTGAGAAAGCAAAGCCTGCTGGTAATGAGTTGGCTGCGCCACGCAGCCCTTCCATCTATTTTGGCCGTGTTGATCTGACGGCTGAAATGAGGCCACATGCTGCCGGGATGAAGAGCAGACAGAGTTGGCCCAGTGCTCTGCACTTCTCAAGCTCAACAAAGGGTGAAGGAGAGTCAGAGTCGAGAAGACTGCGCTCCCACCCAGGGGCTCAGGAAGGCGACAGCTGGCAATTAGGAATGAGTGTGAGCAACTCACACCCCACAGGGTCCGCAGTGAAACCGATGGGCTCCATGTTTGATTTTAGTGGCAGCAGGCACTGAGAAGGCATCCTTCCAAAATGTGGCCTGCAGTCCTCCCTCCACCAGTCTCCATTTCCTCAGGGAGGCCTCTGGGAGTGAGAAATCTGACCCTCAGACAGCTTGGCCCAGGTAGTGAAGTGTCCAAGCCCAGCAGTGACACTGTTCCTGGCTGGGTGGCACCTTGGCTTTTTGTGAAATCTTATCTCTCTTTCTAGCCTCCACACCTGCTCTGTTCTTTAACAGCTCCCTGGGGCCAACCTCCAGCTGGGCTTCATTTAGGAAAACAAGGAGGACAGGTTTCTCCAGAGAAATGACAGTAGGGTTCTCTTTGTTAACATCATGTAAAAAAAAAATGAAGAATGGTGGCTAAGGTTACTTTCTTAGGCCATCCAGCGAATGCAGGGAATTCATTAAAGAAATGGGTCTGTTCTCAGCACCAGGTCAACGGGAGCGCTCACCTGCATCCTGCCATCGCTGCCTCTCCAGTGCTCGTGGGTGAGGGAACAGAGGACAGTTCACAGGATGGACATAGTGAGCTATGTCAATATGGCAGGATGAACAATTTGGCCAGAGAACCCAGAACACTTTAATTTTGTTGCCAGGTTCGCTGGAGAAAAACCAATTCCAGCATTTCGGGCCAAATTTTGATGCAAACTTTATTAAATATTAAGCCCTGACCAAGAGATGGACTTTGGTCAAGATCACTCCCTAGGATCAGCTGAGTGGCCCCAAGACATGTACTGAAGGAGCTTTTATGGAGAACAGCTCATAGGCCACTGTACTTTTCCATGAGTCTTTGTTATTTTTCCGTGAACTACAACTCCCAGCATTCCAGAGGTTATCTGGTCTTTGGACTGGTGGGGGCTTACAAGCTAATATGGGGTCTTACAGTGTCTACTTGGAAGAAGCAGACACACAGGAACATGATCATGAAGGCAGAAGAAGATATTTTTCAAGCAGCTGTGGCTTGTCTCAACCTATGAGAAATCTGTCAGGCTGATTTCGAGGCACAGCATGACAGGTATTGGAGCAGAGATTACGTGGCTACCTAGTTCTAACATTCAGCAAGCCACTGGCCACAGTAATAGAGTAAGTTTCAAGGAGGTTGTTCATAGTTCTACAAGGGAGGAAATCGAAAAGGAGGGGATGGTCTGTGTGGAAAAGACAGATTCTGTATTCTGAGAATCTTTAAAATGCCCTTTCACCCCACCAAAGCTGGAAGAAGCTTCAAAAGTCATTTAGTGAGTCTTCAATTATTAATTCAAGTGCAAGGATACTGAAATATTGACAAATAAGGCAAAATTGCTTCTACTCTGCAAAGGTTTAGAACCTTGAGTTAGACCCCAACTCAGAATCCACTCCAGTGACTGCTGGTTTGAAGGAATCCTTTAGGGTCCAGAGGTCAACAAAGAAGTGTCACTCTGTTTAGGAAGCTACAGTATTGAGAGTCTGTGGCAAATGGGAGGTTTGCCCCTTGCCAGAGACTCCTAAACTCTGGTAGACTTTCTGTTTTTCCCCTGAAATCTCTGTCTATCCAAGAGATACTCTGAGGAGCAGAGACAGGACAGAACTCTGTGACCCGAGAATCTACCAGAGTCACATAATCAGGCTAAGGTAGCAAAACACTGCTTGGCCAGAGGGCCAGATCGCCTAAGGACCTAAGCAGATCCAAGGGCTCTTTCACCTTTACTCCTCACAGGCCTGGGTTTCGGCAAACAGCACAGGCATGGGTAAAGGAACCAAACAATGAAGAGAACTTTGAGATTAGACTGTAAATATTTTCAAAAGGAAACACATTTATACTTTGAACACACAATAGGAGTCTTCAAACACTTCCTCTCCTCCCCCATTCCTCCCACCTCCATCCTTTTTCCTCTCCTTTCCCTCCCCATCTCTGTTCTCTCTTCCTTTTTTCTTTTTGTTCCTTCCTTCTGTCTGTCAGTCATAAAAGGGTGTAATGGGGGCACAGAGAAAGTCCTGAGTCATTATGTTCTGGGCGAACATGCTGTTGACTAGGGCATGACCATGTCAAGGACCAAAAGCACAAGACCCATGGGTCTCCGGTCCATGTGTGGACATTGAGAGTGTGTGCAGAAAATGCCCACCACAGCTATCCCCCACACCCCTTACCAGCTATTCACAGCCCGGAGACTCTTCCTTTACAGAGCCCACTCCTACAGAGATTAGATAAACCCGCCTCTTTGTCCAGCCATATGCAATGCTTCTGCCTTTCCGTTCAACTGTACATAGTAAACGTACTGAGCTTCTGGGCACTGTGATTTGCTTCATCAGAGACACCTGATCTCAGCTTTTCTGGGTCTCTCTGCTTGTCTTTTGTTCCTTCTCTGGAGCTGTGCTGGGCGTGGCCAGGTATTCTAAGGGAAAGGATACCCATGGAGTTTAGGAGCTCACTGTGGTTGGTGTTCAGGGACCCATCTGAGGTGAGAGTATCCGCAGGACTCTGGACTTTGTTTCACTTGGCAAATGTACCTCACTCCTGTCCTTAATTAGGTGGGATTTCACTGCTAGTCAATGTGAGTGATGGGTAGAGAGAAGGTCAATAAAAAGAGCTCGCAGTTCTGCCTGTAACCAATTCAGTATCAGTTGGTATAATGCTGCCTATAATTGTATCTTATTCTGTGCAGTCTCTCCAGGTCTTACATGTTCTTCAAGAGCATGCTTTAAGAATGTTTCATCAACCAAAGGTAACATAATTTATTTAATCAGTCTGCTATTGAGGCTATTTATGTAGTTTCTAATTTCTTTATTCGGCCACACATTTTTGTATGCATGGTCCATACCAACATTACTTCTGTGTAATTACTTCACATGCTGAGAAGGAAGGCTTTGGTTTAAAGCTACATGTGTTCTAATGGACTTGATGTAGTTTGCAGATTGTTTTTCTTAGAAGAAGCAAACGAATTCACATGTGTTTTGTTTGCTGCCATCAGGGTACACATCCATCTACAGAGTCCTCAAAATTTTCTCTTTCTCATTTTGATAGTTGAAAAAATACTGTTTTGTTTCATTTTTTTCTCATTTTTTGAGATTATATTTACATCATTACTGTTTTCCCTTTCTTTCCTCCAAACCCTCCTATAGATATCTCCTTGACATATATCAAATTCATGGCCTATCTTTTTTATTGTTAGTGTGTGTGTGTGTGGGTGTGTGTGTGTGTGAACAGATATTCCTAAATATAACCTGGTCAGTCTGAATAATGTCATTTGTATGTGTCCAGGGCTGACCATTTGGTTTTAGATAACTATTTGGTGTACTCTTACTTGGGCAAGATAATTTTTCCTGCTGTCAGAATGCATTAGCAGCCTGTAGATCTTTATGTAGGATAGAGCCCTTACAGGTGTTCCCCTTTCTAGCAGCCAATTCACCTTAATCTTATTTTTTTTTTTACACTCCAGATTTTATCTCCCTCCTGGTCTACCCTCTGACTGTTCCAAATCCCATACAACCCCCCCTCTCCACGAGGATGTCCCCTCCACTGTCCCCCTCACCCCCCACAACAGACCTCTCCACTCCCTGGGGCTTCCAGTCTCTTGAGAGTTAGGTGCATCTTCTCTGAATGAACCTAGACCTGTCAGTCTTCTGCTGTATGTGTGTGGTGTACCTCATATCAGCTGGTGTATGCTGCCTGGTTAGTGGTCCAGTACCTGAGAGATCTTGGGGATTCAGGTTAATTGAGACTGCTGGTCTTCCTATAGGGTCACCCTCCTCCTTAGCGTCTTCCAGCTTTTCCCTAATTTAACCACAGGAGTCAGCACCTTCTGTACATTGGTTGGCTATAAATATTTGCATCTGACTCTTTCAGCTGCCTGTTGGGTATTTCAGGTGGCAGTAATGACAGGCCCCTCTTTGTGAGCACTCCATAGCCTCAGTAATAGTACCTTGGTGCCTCCCCTTGAGCTGGATCCCACTTTGGGCCTGTCACTGGACCTCCTTTTCCTCACTCTTCTCCAATTTTGTCCCTGCAGTTGTTTCGGACAGGAACAATTATGGGTCAGAGTTTTTGACTGTGGGATAGCAACCCCATCCCTCACTTGATAGCCTGTCTTTCTGCTGGAGGTGGGCTCTATGAGTTCCCTCTCCCCACTGTAGGGCATTTCATCTAAGGTCCCTCCCTTTGAGTCCCAAGAATCTCTCACCTCCCAGGTCTCTGGTACATTCTGGAGGGTCCCCTCAACCCCTACCTCCGGAGTCAACCTGTTTCCCTTCTATTGGTTGTTGCTTTTTATTGTGTGGTTGTTTTTCTTGTGTCTTTTTTTCTTTTCTATATTTATTTTTTATTTTTATTGAAAATATCAGTTGGATACGCCCACAAGTTCTGCCCCACCATTGCTACAGCACATCTTGCAGACAAGACAGATTGTAGGAGGAGGTTTTGTGGTTCAGTTTGTGATCATGTTTCTCCTTCCCTGGTCTTCAGAGTACTTTTTCCTGCCAAGGGTACTAGCTTGCTTCATGCAGGTACCAACTTGATCTTAACACATTCAATGTGCTGTATGGATGTTTCCTCCGCAATGAAGTCCCGCTGTCCAGTTTTCGAAGAGTGACCTGTTCTAGCATCAGGTTGTTTAGGAATCTACAGGGGACCCCCTCGGGCAACAGCTCAGCCAAAGCAACCAAGTCCCACCACTGGAAGTCTTGCCAGTCTACAAAAGATGGCCAGTTCAGGCTTCATATTCTCAATTACTAGGAATTCTCATTAGGGTCACCCTCATACATCACTGGAATTTTCTACTGCCCTAGGTTTTCACAACCCCCCATACTTCCTAATGGTCTGATCTCCTACTCTCTCTCTCTCTCCATCCATCTCCCCCACTACCTGTCTGTAACTGCCCCAAGTCCACCTGCAAAATTTATTCTATTTCCCCTTCTCAGGAAGGCCCGTGTGTTCCCACCTAGAGTACGCTTTACCTAATAACCTCTCTTGGTCTCTGGGTTGTAGCTCAATGATTATTTACTTAACAGTTAAGAGTTCACTTATAAGTGAATACATACTATATTTATGTTTAGGGATCTTAGTTACTATGGGGCAAGTGAATTGTGCCACCAGACAGAAGACCTGGTAAGGTTGAAGCAGGTTCAAAAACCCCAGCAATGAGCCGGGTGGTAGTGGCGCATGCCTGTAATCCCAGCACTCAGGGAGGCAGAGGCAGGCGGATTTCTGAGTTCAAGGCCAGCCTGGTCTACAGAGTGAGTTCCAGGACAGCTAGGGCTACACAGAGAAACCCTGTCTCGGGAAAAAAAACAGGAATTCTCATAATTCAGAACAGTCCTATGACACATAACCATGGCACCCCATTGAGAGGACCATAACAACTGGTCATGTAGCATAAACACTTGGAGTTCCCCATGCTAATGAGGTATCTAGAGAGGCCCGAATTGGTTAGCCAATGAGCTTCCCCAGTTCACCCTGAGTAAGACTTAAGCATTCACCCCATCCCTCATAAATAAAGCAGTTTGGACAAGCAAAGACTGTCTTCTTCATCAAGGATCGCTGCTTGGGGAGGTCTTTGTCATAAAGAGCTGTGCCTAAATCTCCCAGAGAAGGCCTCTCTTCCAGTCCCTCTGTACTTTCGATACTCATTCAGAACCAAATCAGATTCTGCTCCATCATCCCCTTCCTACCTGGCCCATAGAGGAGGCAGGCCTGAGTACCACCATTCTCAACTCCTTGAGGTTCCCAGCAGCATGTGGTTACACAAGGGATTGAGAAACACAGCATCTGTCCCAGATTTTGTTGTTCCTCACTGAGAGGAAAACTGGGTTGGAGCCCCCTATCTTGGATTGCATTCTCCAACATTCCAGCATCCCACCGGTGAGGCAGAAACAGGTGAGCCTGACAGGTCATCTCCCTCGGGATGATCATTTCTAGTTCTAGCCATTTGTCTGTAAAGGTCATAATGTCAGCAGCTGAGTAATACCCAATTGTGTAAATGTACCACATTTTTTCATCCATTCTTCTGTTAAGGGACATATATGTTGTTTCCAGTTTCTAGCTATTAGGAATAAATCTGCAGTGAACAAGTGGCCTTGTGGTAGAATGGAGCATCCTTTGGGTATATGCCCAAGAATGGCATCGCTGCATCTTGAGGGAGATCAATTCCCAACTTTCTGAGGAACTGCCATATTGGTTTTCAGAGTGGCTATACAGTTTGCACATTCACCAGCAATGGATGAGTGAGTGTCTCCCTTATTCCACATCTTTGCCAGCGTGAACTGTCACTTGTGTCATTAATCTTAAACATTATGACAGGTATAAGATGGAATCTCAAAGTAGTTTTGATTTGCATTTCCCTGATGGTTAATGATGTAGAACATTTCTTAAAATGTTTTTCTAACTTCTTGAGTTCTTTATATAGTTTGGATATTAGTCCTCTATTAGATGTGGAGTTATTAAAACTCTTTTCCCATTCTGTAAGCTGCCTCCTTGTCCAATGATGGTGTCCGTTGCCGTACAGAAGATTTCCAGTTTCACGAGGACCCTTTTACTAATTGTTAATCTTAGTGCCTGCACTCTCAGTGTTCTGTTCAGAAAGTTGTCTCCTGTCTTAATGTATTCAAGGTTGTTCCCCACTTTCTCTTTTAACCTTTAACAGAGTCCAGTGTGTCTGGGTTTATGTTGAAGTTTTTCATGCACTTGGACTTGAGTTCTGTGCAGGGTGATACATATGGACCCATTTGTTTTCTTCTACACAGACAATCCAGTTTGCACATTACCATTTGTTGAAGGTGCAGTCTTTTTTCCAGTGTGTATTTCTGACTTCTTTATCCGGTGTTCATAGATGTGTGAGTTTATGTCTAGGTTTTCAATCAGATTCCATTAATCAACCTGTCTGTTTTCTGCCAATACCATGCAGGTTTTATTACTGTAGCTCTGCAGTACAGTTTGAACTCAGGGATGTTGATACCTCCATCAGTTCTTTTAAAGTTCAGGATTGTTTTAGCTAATCTTGTTTTTTTGTTTGTTTGTTTGTTTGTTTTCCATATGAACTTGACAATTGTTCTTTCAAGGTCTAGAACGAGTTACTTTGAATTTTGATGGGGACTATGTTGAATGTGTAGATTACTTTTGTTCCCATAGCCATTTTCATTATGTCAATCCTGCCAATTCAGGAGCATGGGGCATCTTTCTGGCTTCTGATATCTTCTTCAATTTCTTTCATCAAATCCTGGAAACTTTTGCCATACAAGTTTTTCACCAGTTGGTCAGAGTTACCCCAAGATATTTTATATTATTTGAAGCTACTGTGAAAGGTGTTGTTTGCCTGATTTTTTTCAGTCCACTTGTTTTCTTGTATGTAGGAAGCCTATTGATTATTTTGTTGTTTGTGAAGGTTTCCTCTGCAGTTCCTATATGCGTTCCTTAATTTTTTATTTCCAGATTTCCCTCTGTTTGTTTTTTCTTTATTGCTTCTACTTTCATTTTCAAGTCTTGAACACTTTTATTTGTTTTCTTCAAATGTTTGTTTTTTTCTTGGCTTTCTTTATTCATTCCCTCCAATTGTTTGTGTTTCCTGGCTTTCTTTGAGAGATTTATTTATTTCCTTTTTAAGGACCCCTACCATCTTTATATAGTTAGTTTTAAAGTCCTTTTCTTGGGTTTCAGTGATGTTGAAATATTCATAGCCTGCAGTGATAGGCTAGGCAGAGTCTAATGAAGAAACACTGCCCTGACTGTTATTGTGTTCTTATGTTGGCCTCTAAGCATCTGGGTTTGTGGTGAGTATAGTTGCTGATTTACTGGGTTTGTCTTTGTTGGGGTGGGAGTGGGGGTTTGTTCCTTGTTCTTTTGTTTCCTTTCTAGATTAGGCTGTTTGTTGCTTGTTTTACTAACCTGTCCAGCTGGTGTGTTGAAGGGGCATGATTGCTGGTACTGGGGAAAGGAAAGGCCGGGGGAAGATGGTCACGTGCAGCACTAGGGATGACCCTTAGAACTGGGTCTTGAGGAACACAGTGGAGAAGATCCATGGGCGCCCTTCCTGGTTATCTGGCAGGCATGGCCTGTGGTTGAGCAGGGGTTGTCTGCCTGAGTTCAGGGCTGCTACACAGAGATGAGGCAGAGAGGGAAGGCCAGGGTGGGATGGTCTGTGAGATCTGCAGAGGGTGTGAAGGGGGAGGGCTTGAAGCTGCAGTGGTTTATGTTCTAGCAGTAGGGGCAACCCTGAGAACAGTGTCTAGGGTAAAAGATAGAGTGCTTGTGCTTTTTTTGTCACTTTTTTGTACATTCCTTGACATTAATTTGCAGTTATGCCTCTAGTTTCCAAAAATGGATACTTTACTCATTTTTTTAAAGAACCCACCTAACATGGTTTGTCCTTATTATTTGTAATCTCCAAATTTCATCTGTCTGTGTCTGTCCGTCCGTCTGTCCATCTATCCATCCATCCATCCATCCATCCATCCATCCATCATCTATCCATCCATCCATCTATGTATCTATGTATCTGTCTATCTATCTGTCTATTTCAGTTTTTCAGGACAGGGGTTCCTGTGTAGCTAGCATCTTAGAATTTACTCTGTATACCATGCTGACGTCAAACTCAGAGATTTACCTGCTCTGCCTCCCATGCTGGAATTAAAGTCATGTTTAGTTTAAATTGCTTGGGTGATGGATTGGGAAATATTTATTGGAATATGGGTTATTGATTAGTGGTTATATCACTAAAAAAATCACCACCACCCTCTCTCCAGTAGCCATTAACAGTACCTCCTGGGTGGCACAGAAGGACTGTAATCCTGAACTTACTGCACAATACTTGTACAAGATCAGGCCTGTTAACATTTCATCCTAAATGGATGACAGACTCATGAGACTCCACCCTTCACTGAAGAACCATGGGGGGAAAAACTTATGTTATCAGTACATAGAGTACTTCACTCTTTTGGAAGGAGGGGACAAGTGTCAAAAACATATTTCTGTGGCTGGGTGGACTTTTGTGGGGGACATAAGTCATGAGAGATTTCTTGTCTCTCAGAGAGGAGGGATTTCTGGACATTGGTACATGTAACTATCTTGCCATGAATGCTTTATGGTGTGGAAAAATTTTAATTCATATATTTTCCTTTCATTCTACCATCAGTATCTATTTAATTTACCCTTGAAACCAAAGACTTGAGCCATGAACTCCTAAAGTTGGTGTTTCCAGTATATCAGATGATTGGGATTGGGCCCTGACAACATGAATTTTTTTTCCTAAGATCAAATACATTATGTATATGTATAAAAATGTTATGACGAAACCCAATACTATATGCATACAACACATGCTAAAAAAAAACCCACAAAAAGATTATGGGTCTTCATCTTTGTAATTTTGCCATTTTTATTTTAGATTCTAGGTCATGGGCTTGTAAAATCTGTTAAACAACATGGTGCATGGAAGACATCAGTCTCTAAGTTCTCCCTGCTTAGAGAAACAAAAGGAGATTTTATTGGATTTTTCAGTAGCTTTCAGATTTTTCCATAAAGAGAGTGTTTGAATGTTGTACATTGTTAATGGTTGTCTGCCTTGGGCTTCCTGGAGTGTCATGATTATGAAGATACCTTTAATAAAGCTACCTGTAGTTTGGCTTAAGAAAAATAACCCCAAATTGGCCTGACACTAATGAGTCATATGCTTTTCAAACTAAATACCATCTTTGGCTTAACAATATGTGACCCAACTTTCTTTCACACATAGTATATAATATTGTTTTGAGAAAAGACTAGTTAACGTATTTTCATTTTTAACTTTTTATTGATTCTTTGTGAATTTTCCATCATGTACTCATCTCCCCGCCCCCCCCCCACACCCAACCTCTCCACCCTTACAATCTCTCATCACCCCCCCCCCAAAAAAAAAGAAAAAAAAGAAAGAAAAAAGAAAAAAACTTGTGGGTGCTGTAGAATGTCACAGTGTGTCCCGCAGTGTACTTGTTCGTCTGTACTCCTTTGCTTACAAATGTTCATTGCAATGAGTCATTGGTTTGGTTCGAAGCCTATGGCTTCTGCGATACTGTCAATACTGGAACCTCACTGGGACTCCTCTTGTATACCCTGTTGTCGCCCTGTGTTATGGAGATCCTGTGGTTTTGGACATGTGGGGCTGGTCCCTTCGTGTGCTCCAGCAGTTCATCCATGGTGTAGATGTTGGGGTAGGCCAGCTCAAAGCCCTGGATCTGGCCCGAGAGGCGTCTGATTGGCTATGCCACCAGCTCTCCCACACTCACACCTTCAAGGTTGACTCAGCTGCGACTCTACTACCAAATCCAGCTCTATTGTTCTTGGGTGATACATTGCTCTCTGGAGTTCAACAGTTGGTGAGGGGTGGGATCAGCTCTCCCAGGATGCCCAGGAGAGGGGTACAGCCAGTTCATCATAGCCATTAGACACCAATATGGCCCCGGGGCAGCAGCCCAGAGCAGGTAACCATCAGCCTGGCCTTTGATCGTACGGACCTCCACTGCTACAGGGTCATGAACCCAGACACTGCCCTCAGTGGCAGAACAGGCCAGGACCTCAGCTCAGTCTCCTCACATCAGGCTCTTCCTCACTACCCTCAAGTCTCCAGTTCTGCCTTGTCTCATTCTGCACACATCCTTCTGCTTCTTTCTCTTCCATCTCTCCACCACTTCCTTGTTCGTCTTAGTAGTGCCTGAGGCCTCTGGGTGTCTGGGGTCATCTCAGGTATGGTCTCAGGAGTACAATGCCCACTTCCTGTGGTGTGGCACATGGCAGGAGTCATCCCAGACAGGGTGTGCGAGCCCAGGCCTGCACAGCGATGACCTGGTGGCTGTCTCAGGCTAACTCCCTGTTCAGAACCAACGGTGCTAGACATGTTAGTCTTGGGCGCTAGACACGTTAGTCTTGGGCGCAATTCCCACAGCCCAGGTTGGAGTTGTTTTGTTTAGGGGCATCTGATTGGTTATGCCACCAGCTCTCCCACACTCATACCTTCAAGGTTGACTCACCTGCGACTCCACTACCAAATCCAGCTCTATTGTTCTTGGGTGAACATGAGGCCTACATGGTCCTAGGCAGGAGTCCCATATTTCCAATTGTTAACATAGTAAAATACAGCAAAATTTATCACCAAGTATGAAGTGACCTATGACACTCTGTTGTACCACTGACCCTGTTATTACTCTCCAGAACTTTGCAGCACCCCACACTGAATGGAACCTGCAACAGAGTGACTTTCTCTAGCTCCTCACAAGACACTCCATTCTGCTTCCTTTTTTGAGACAGGTTCTCGCTATGAAGCCCTAGCTAGCATGCAGATTAAGCTAGTCTTGAACTCACGGAGATCCACCTGCCTCGGGTTTCTGAGTGCTGAGATCGATTCTATTTTCTATCTCTACGAATTAGCCTATTAGGTACTTTATATATGCGAAGGCATATGATATACTAAGATACTATTTCAAAGCTAAGGACTCACATGGTATGAAACCACCAGGACCAGCTCTGGTCTGACATTGTTATTGACTGTGGTTGTTATGCATTCTGCTGATTAGATTTGAGAGGTGGTTTTAGCGAAGGAGGCAATTTTAGAAAATTTCAAATCAAATAAATCACTGCAGCCTCCTCATGTCACACAGAGCTTCTAAGTGGATTAAAGAAAGCAAGTTTCACTACCGGGGCCTACTTATCTACTTACACACTGTTGTTATTGATTTCCTAATTGGAAATGCAGGTTTCTAAAGCCCTGCAGGGTCTGACATCACGTGGCTTGGGGTGATGGTCCTGATGCAGAGATGGTAACTTCCTTGCTCTTCAGCATGTTCTTTTCCCCTTGAACCATCACCAAAATGCATTTGATTGCTCCTAACACAGACATTCCAAACTGTCCAAAACCGATTACTGCTGCACTATTTGATTTAAACAGAATGCATGTTGTGGGGCTAATTCCAACAAATGCATTAGCAGTGACACTTTCACTTACTGTCACTGTGCTAATTGAGTGGAGAGACATTTCCTCTGCCGTGTGTGCTACACTTTGCAGCAGACAAATATTGATAAAACATCTCTCGTAGTTCTCTCACCCGTTAAGTTGATGGTAGGCAGGTCTTCAAGGCCTATAAATTTGATGTTTAGTCCGCAAAGCCCCACAGTTAAGATCTTGATGTTTAAGATTTTGTGAGCTTTCAATATGTCTTAAACTCCAGACCATAAATACTTAAATTATATGTGACTTGTATGTACTTGGAAAAGGTGGCAAAAATCATTTAGAAGGTTTCAGTTCTCTGTCTTCTGAGTAGTAAATCAGCTTTGGAAATAGAAACTTTCCTGTCTGATGGCAAAGCTGGTTGTGGTTTGCTTACTTTAGGGCACAGGCTGCAAGGCCATCAAGATCTCTACCCATGTCCTAAGGAGATCATAGAACATTGAGTGTATTCTACCAAATTAAGGGGGTGAGGGCTGGGTGACTTAACTAGAGAAAGAGGAGTAACAAAGGGTAGGAAGATAAAATTCTGAGCCTGATGAGGCAAAGGGCTAACCTAGGCTACAATGTTCTGGTTACAAATCAACACATCTACTTAGTTCTACTGAGAAGTCAAACATGACGTACACTGCTCACCCCAGGCACTGGGTACATTTTACTGTGTGTCCCATTTCTGCATCAACAGAGAGTAGTTTTGTGTTTGTGTTTAGTGCATACATGTTTATGGTCATTAGTATTAATGGTAATGGTGATCCAGGTAATAAGTCACCACAAAAGTCAGGAAAAAGAAGGCAGGTCAAGACGAAAGGGAGATATGGGTCAGGGCCTGGGTACGAGTGAGGACAGACACTGGGTGGAGCAGCTGGTTCACCTCGTCCTGCCCACTCTTCTCCAGCTGTATCTCAGAGCTGGAAATGCTCAGGCATTTTACTGTGTTAACCTGGGAATACGTGTCCCTTTAACTCCAAAACCCTTAACTCACAGTCAACTCAGTAGTGACTGTGGAGAAAGATTTTCAGAACGTTCTTGATAAGTCAAACGCATAAAAATGCCTCAGCATTTAGGGAGTCAAGACATAGCATTCAACAGTGCTACTTGTGGTTTCCGAGGCACCGAATGCTTTATATCTTAACATTACAGTGCATCCCATTTGTGGACATTACAAAGCACACTGTAACACACACACACACACACACACACACACACACACACACACACACACCGGCAAAGGGAAGAAACTGTGGTACTCACACAGCCGAGCAAGAGTGTGTGACCAGGACACTTTGAATCAAGCTTGACCCAGAAGACAATAAAGGCAGCACCAGGGAGGAAAGGGGACCACAAGGCAAGGCCATCCGTGCTGGACCGGAGGAGACAACCCTTGCCCTGGGTCCCAAAAGCCCACCCCGGCCTCCAGCACAGACTCTTATTTTTTTCCTTCCTTGTTCAGGACAATTGAACAACTTTTACCTGAACTGCTTATTGTCCTTGATAAACAAATTCCAACCCACCTGTGAGTTTCTGTGGGACAAGGAGATGCAGGTGAATCTCTGTATTATTAAGACAACTTGACTACTGAATCAATCGCATGACTAGTATTCTTATTCCCATAGGTACTTACTCAGCACAATAGGAAGTGGTATGTGTGGGGAAGGTAATGTCTAATTGTAGTTTTGTTTTATACATTAGAAGGACAATGCAGAGCATACTGCATAGGGCACAGGTAAAGCCTTTTCTCTAACTCTGTAGTCCCTTTGGTATAAAAAGTTTACAATCTCCTATGTCTGGAAAATGACATACTGAAGATTATGGCAAGGCCTAGCGAGAATGTCACAGCCAAACTACCCCAGTTGTCTACTCACAACGTATGTTATGAACCACTCAGCAGGTGAGTCAGTACACTCTCTGTGGAAAAAAAAAAAAACAACCACACAGATTATCATTAACAAATGGCTTACAAATAAAATGCAATTCAATTATGTTGGCATATGCCTGTAACCCCAATACCTGGGAGGCTGAGACAGGAAGATGCTTGTGAGTTCAGGGGTAGATTGAGCCACGTCATAAGGTGGAGACCTGTCTGAACTGCATAGTGAGGTCCTGTCTCTAATAAGAAAGAAGAGGGGAGAGAGGAGGAGGCGGGAAAATAAAGAATCATTGTTAGATTGCTAGGAAATGGAGCTGTCTATCTGGAAAAGATGCCAATGCCCCTTTCTTCACAGGGTATCCCTTCATAGCAACAATCTCATAGTACACTCCTTGTAAAACTATTTCAGCACATCAATATAAACTCAGAAAACATAGCCTTTCAGTAACTCCTAAATTTCATGATGGTTCTATACAAGTAGGAATATCTACAATCGTTGTCCGGCAGGGATATAATTAATTACAAGGCAGCTACCATATGTCGCCTCGTGGCACTTGGTTCAAAGTGCACAATTAAAACAAACAAACAAACAAACAAACAAAAAATGAAGGTCTAGATTTCTGTCTGCCCTCCCCATCCCCCAGTATTGAAGGTGGAACCCAGAGAGCCTCATGCCTGCGCCACGGGCTCTCCTACTGAGCCAGATCCCTGCCTGTCAAAGAATGAGACGATATCCACGGGATGTTGCTCATGTGCCCTGCACGGACAGTGGATCCAAGACTCAGCGCTGTGGAGTCATCATGGCATTCAGTCAAGCCTGCCTTCACTTTGCGGATGGATGCATTTGGCTCTCCAGAGTACCGAGCGCCTTGATTAATTCCGTGCGTACTCAGGGTGAACAGCTGGTACTGAGCAGGGTTGTGCCTATGTGTCAGCTACAGCTATGGCTACAGCTGTTGGCAGAGTCCTGTGTGCAGAGTGTGCCCAGACCCAGCTCTCCCAGCTGAAGAAGAGCGATTGCTCCGCCGTCCTGGATCTCCTCCCTGCCCCGCCCCAGGGCCCAGCTGCTGCAGAACTCCAGGCTTCGCACTTTACACAGCTGCCCCCCCTCTCACGTGCGTGTCTTCTTTCAGCTTTCTCCCAGTTTGCCCTCAATTTCAATGTCACTTCTTCCACTGTCTGTCCTCTCCCTCATTTAAAGTACAGTCCATTCTTGGTGTCTTTCATTGTATTCATGTGCTACGTGGTACTGATGTATCTATCACTCTTCTTGTTCCAAACCTTTTATGAACAAAGGTATTAGTGGCCAAAGACTTAGAGGGGATCCTGGAGGACGCTCAACGTCATTAACAATGGCAATGGGGCAGGAACCTCAGAAGGTATGTTTGACTTCATATGCATCCACCCATTAAAGATGGAGCAATTACAGTCCATACAGAGAGGCAGCCCTTTTTGCTTTCTCTCCCTTTCTGTCTGTCTCTAGCAGAGCCTGCCACGGTGTTCCATTTTCTCGTACACCCACAGAGCAAGTGTTTCACTCTTCTCTTCGGCCCCGCCAGGGCTCTGTCATTTCCTTCTCTTACTCCCAGCCATGCTGTTGCCTAAGGATGCTGGGCTGAGACTGTCGGGTTCAGGGATCCTTCTTTCCACTCAGAGGAGGATGTAAGAGATGGGCCCTCCCTGGCTCAGGCCAAACATACTGACCCAGGGCCTAAGTCCTGGGTTTGAAACTGACTAATTTATCCTTCTGTTTGATGTTATTTGCACTTGATAAGAATCTGCCCCACACTGGAAGCTTCTCTTCCAGAAAGTCCCAAAGGAGGGAAAGACAGCAGTGTTGGGAAATTTATGGTCAGTGTGAATGAAACACAGAAATTTGCAAATATCAACAAAAACAATTCCTCCTCCTTCTCTTTCTCTTCTCTTCTTCTGCTCCTCCTCTTCCTCTTCCTCCTTCTTCAAAGAGCATTTTAGCACACTACCTAAGTCAACCGTGCAATAGCAGGCGCCTTGCTTCCTTCACCTGGCTGAGACTGTAATGCACACCACCACATCCAGTGAGGAGCTTTAAAAATACCAATCCCCAGGCTTTCCGAATCTCCTCCGTCTCAGAAACAACTAGAGTAAGTACTAGACAAGATGCCCTGCCCAACCCTCAGAGTTAAAAGAACAAAAGATCCCACCCCCCTCTTGAAGTTGAATTCATTAGGTCCATGCAGTTATAAATCGACCTTGATATCACAAAAGTCATCCTGTTATCTTCGCCAGTCACAATGACTACAGCTCTGTGATCTGAGTCAGAGTTTCCATAACACAGGTGTTCAGACACAGTTTCCCGGAGATGGCTAAATGACCCTGTGCACAAGGATAGACCTTAGCCAGCCTTGTGTATATACCTTGCTGCATCTTACAAATGCTATCTTTGGCTCTTAAAGTCCTGATGTGAAAGAGTGCCGGTCCCCCAGAACCCAAACAGGCCAACGCTCTCCTAGAGAGGGATTCCAGAACGAGGACATAGTCCTCCCACAGTGTCCACGGAACCTGGAGCTCCATGACCCCCACAGATAGATTCTATTCCTCATACATTCAAGTTGCTGATATAAAGCAGTACTGTGCGTACACACAGGCCAATACTTGAAGTCATCCCTCGAGTACTTAGGGTATAGGATAAATGCGAGTCGTAAGTAAGCTGCAGCTATGCACAACTTCTCAGGGAATAGCGACATGAAAAATAAATGGCAGATCCAATATTTTTCAGTGTTTTAGATCTGCAGTTGGTTAGTGTTCCTGATGTTGAGACCGTGCCGCTGTGACTGAGATCCAGGGGAGTTCGGCGAGTGCCTCTGTTCCGTATCTCCAAACTCCTGCAAGTAGAGAGACGCAGAGGCTGGGGCGGGAGTGGAAGCCAGAGATTGGATGGATGCTTGTGCTCCTGTAGAGTGCGCATTCTGAAATCCTCAACCCAAATTAGCTGGTGGAGGAGGCGTTGGGAGGTGATGGATAGGAGAGTGGAGCCCTTTAGCACGGAATCAGTTCTCCAGCATGAAGTTCTAGAATGTTCACTGGGTGTCTTCCACGAGGCGGAGTTGGGACCACCAAACATCAAGTCCGTTTGCTGACCTAACCTTGAACATCTCAGCCTCTAGGACTGGTCAGGAACATATTTCTCTTATCCATGAGCCACTTAGTTGGTAATCTTTCATTATATTTTCACCCGCCAAGTGCAGCAAGATCTCTCTCTCTCTCTCTCTCTCTCTCTCTCTCTATATATATATATATATATATATATATATATATCCCCCCACCCCCTCTCTCTTCAAATTCCAGTGAGTTTAATCACTAAAACATGCACTCATCTTTCTGCCTTGAGACAATGCCATGCTATGGATGTAGGTAAATTTCCTGGAAGCCCACCTTAAATCACAGCATACCCTACCCACTCCACTGCCTTTAGGCCCTTAAATCAGGAGTTGTCTCTGGCAGTCCTGGAGCCCATGCTCCAAGAACACTATGGGAGAACTATGTCCTCATTCTGCAATTCCTCTCTGGGGGATAGTCGGCCTGTTTGGGTCCTGGGGTCTGACACTTAGCAAGTACTCTTTCACATCAGGACTTCTAGAACCAAAAATAGTATTTGTAAGGCACAGCTATGTATATAAGCAAGGCTGAATAAGGTCTAGCCTTTGGGACAGGTTCATTTAGTCATCTCTGGGAAACTATCTGAGCACATGCGATATGGAAACTCTAATTCAGATCACAGAACTGTAGTCATAGGTGCTCCGTGACTGGCAAAGATAACAGGCTGGCTTTTGTGATAAAGAGGGAGGTTTATAACATCATAGATCCAGTGAATTCCACTTTGAGAGGGGGCAGGCTCTTTTGCTGCTTTGATGCTGAGGACTGAGCAGGGATTGAGGGTTGAGCTTGTTCCCTGAACTGAGTAAGGCAATGGAGGACTGCACCGTCCGTATTCTTCTGGTAAAGGACTCTTCATTCATCTACATTTTGGCAGGGATCAGTGCCTCATGGTTTGAAAGTCTTCTGTGGGATGCTTTTTGGTAGTCTAAAGGAACAACGTTCGTGCTTCAAACATAGTGCTTCCTGACCATACCCGGTAAGAACTTCTTTTCCGATAGGGAATTGGCACCATTTCAATGAAAGCACATGTAATAAGCTTTGATGTTAGTTCCGGGAGAGCTGGAGACTGGATTCCCACCATGCCGGCCAAAGCCCAATGTCATGCCCAGGTTCACCTGAGCGCTTGTCTGCCCTTGACACAGAATGTCCTGTCTCCTAGACTGCAGGCTGAGCACGCCTCGGCAGAGCGGCCTCTCTTCCTTCCAGCCTGCTCCCTCTCATGGACATGCCCGTTCCTGATGTCAGCCTCACGAAGCATTGGGTGTACAGCAGCCAAAGGCCTATGCTGCTTCAGGAGCCAGTGAGCAGAGCGTGCTATAAGGCCTAGAGGTGCTGGGGTGGGTGGGGCATGCTGAGATTTAAGGTGGACTCCTTGGAGGTTTACATAAGTTAGCGGCACAGCATTGTCCCAAAGCAGAAAAATGAATGCATGTTTTAGTGATTAAATCCACTGGAGGGAGAGAGGGAGGAGAGGGAGGGAGGGGGAAAGAGGGAGAGAGACAGAGATAGATATTATTGAGGGGATTTATGGGTAAAAAATGGCCTGGTTAAATTGTTCTTGGTTAAATAGTCTACTCACCTGTATAAGATGAACAGCTCATACCTTCCTAGTTTACCTAAGATTTCTGCTACAACATTCTCCAGCATACAAAGCAAGACTTGAGTTTTACATATTACTTGCTTTTAAACACACGCTCAGTTACTTATTGTCAGATGTGGGACTGGGAAAGGCGGGGTAGAAGCAGAGATGGAGCCCACACAGATGCCCGGATTTCAGACTCTAGAGACCAGCATCAGGGTGCAGATCTAATTTTTATCATTTACTACAATAATTTCCATACAACCTTTCAGCCAATCACGGTGCCAGTTACACAATCAAGGACCGAATGGGTCATTACACTGGTTGTCTGGTTGAATCTAATTTGTTTGTCCATGACCTCTCAATGGGAGGGGCTGAATCACCCCAGGGGGATTTCTGTGGAGACAGAGGAAGTAGCCACCGCCCTGAGCGCCTTTGTTCTCTTCTCTCTCTCTCTCTCTCTCTCTCTCTCTCTCTCTCTCTCTCTCTCTCTCTCTCTCTCCCTCCCTCCCCTAGAGCCATTTCAGATCACAACTGTGTGTGATTGGTTCAAGATTCCTCAAGTAAATGCAGAAAATCATGACTGTTTGTTTTGCTCTCCATTCCACTTTCTCTTCCACCAGATTCCTTCCCACATTCCCCACAATTTATAACATCTCAGTTATACAACTGTGGCTTTAAAAGCTGTTGGTTAGTTTTGTCTGACTTTTGGGCATCGTCTTGTATTTTCAAAAGAAAGTGGGTGAGTCTTCATGATTTGAGAATTTGAGTTTTGCAGAGTGGCTCCCAGCATAAGTGTGAGAAATTGCCTAGTCCCTGTTTGACTCCTTCTATGGGCTCTTATCTATAATCCTTGTTGCCTTGGCATTAAATATCATCAACCCAGAGGCCTTTTAGTGCTTGTATTTCTACACTTCTCTCTTGGTAAAGGAGCGGGAGACCCAGACATGGCCCTGGAGCACCCTGGGTGCTGAGTGAGCACCCTGCTGCAGATTGGGCAAGGAATGTGGGCTCCCAGGATGTGACTAGAGTCTCATTCTGTCTTGTCAATCAAAAGCAGGTCATTTGGTGTCACTGAGCACTAAGTCAGTAAAAGGTTCTTGTCAGTAAGCTGCTTACTTCAGGCAGGGTTATAAAGGTCAAACAAACGAAGACACCCAGTAAGTTGTAGGGTGTCCCTTCATATTTCAAAGAGTCTGGGATTCCGACATAAGCAGACATCTCAAGCAGAGAAATTGTAATTAACAGAACAATTGAGAAGAAGATTTCCTTTGTATTCTACAAGGAGAGAATGTGCTGATGGCCGCTCCTGTAATCCCTCGGCACCATCAGCAATTTCTCTTCAAGTTGTATGAAAATGATCTCTCATGCTTGGAGCTGATGGCCCCAAGGAACCTGTGTTGGAGGTTTGGTCACCGGTGTGTCATGCTGTTGGTTCAGCTTTCAGGAAGTGGGGCTTCGAGGAAGGAAGGTAGTCCACTTGGGGAGTTAACCTTGAAAGACATGTTTGGACCCTAACACCGTCCCCTCTCCCTTTGCTTCATGTCGATCATGTGATAAACAGACTCCATTTAACATGCTTCCTTGATGTCCTCTCCCACACTACAGCCCCAGCACACGGCAAGTGACCCATAACCCGAGAAGTCACCAAGTCAAGCAATCTGTTCTTGCAGTGAATTTATTTTAGGCATCCTATCACAGAAATGGAGAACCAGTTCACACAGAAGTGGTCAGGACTTACAGTCTCATAGTGCAGTCAAGGAGCGTAGGACTGGAGGGTGAAGGTAGGTGGCGTCTCTGCTGAGCCTTGGAGAACCCAGGGTACATCTCTTCCTTCTTAGGCAATCTCATTTGGCCACATGCTGTTTAATGTTGTCTGTATACCAGACACGATTCAAGTTACAGCTTCAAGTGGAGACTTCCCCTGAGCCCCGGAGTATGCCAAACAAGACCTTCAGCTCCATCATTTGGATGGTTTGTGAGCATTCGAAAATGAATAAAGCCATCCTGAGTGGACACTGTCTCAAATCCACTCTCTACCAAATAGGGCTACCATTCTCTTCATGCCCTAGGTCCACATTATAAGAGCATTGACACTAGACTTTGCACTTGGGTTATTTAGTCTCTATGTGTTATAGTATCCAGAAGAGAGAGAGAGAGAGAGAGAGAGAGAGAGAGAGAGAGAGAGAGAGAGAGAGAGAGAGAGAGAAATATGACATTCGAATCCATTTGCATGGAATTTTGTGGCACATCGAAGCTCTGAAGGCTTCCTTGCTAGCATGTGTATTTCCTAGTGTCTCAGTTGTTTTTGGACAGCTGTGTAACAACACAGTTTCTATTAGTTACTTTTTTTGTAGTTGTGATTGAAGACCTGACTGGAAACAACTTAAACATGGAGCAGAAGCTCCCTGAGAGTTGTAAGCTGCTGGGATTTCTCTCATCTCAAGACAACAGGATGCAGAGGACAGGATCCTCTACCAATCCACCTCTTCTAGAAAGATTTCACCTCCTAAGTTTCCACAATTGCCCAAATAGCTCACGGGGTGGGGTAAGTGTTGAAACAGCCACTCGTGAGGAATGTCACAGCCAAAGGTCATCCTGAGTTTGATGACTTCCTACCATCCTGATACCACAGTCCCACTTAGTGAGCTCTTGATCTCTAGTCAAGTCCTGGACACTTTCTATTCCATCCCCTGTCTTTGATTTCCCTGACTATAGAACAGCCAGAATCCAGTTCCTCACAATGCTTTTTTTCTGTTTGGTTGTGCCTTCCTTTCACCTCAATGCTGCCCTCTGTGCTTAGAATAAAACAGATTGATAGGAACCCAGAAATGGGATGTGATTGGTAGACTCCCCACTACAGAAATCTATTTTATTTTATTTTATTTTATTTTATTTTATTTTATTTTATTTTATTTTTTTAATTAGAATTAGAATATATTCTTTACTTACATTTCAGATGATTCCCCCTTTCCTGGCTTCCTACCCCCAAAAGTCCTATATGCCCTTTTCCCTCTCCCTGTTCCTCCTTCCACCTCTTCCCACTTCCCTGTTCTGGTATTCCCCTACACTGATGCACTGAGCCTTTCCAGAACCAGGGGCCACTCCCTCCTTCTTCTCGGACATCATTTGGTATGTGGATGGTGTCTTGGGTATTCCAAGATTTTAGGCCAATATCCACATATCAGTGAGTACATACCATGGGTATTTTTTTGAGACTGGGTTATCTCACTTAGTATGATGTTCTCCAGCTCCATCCATTTTCCTAAGAATTTCATGAATTCATTGCTGCTAATGGCTGAATAGTACTCCATTGTGTATATATACCACATTTTTTTATCCATTCCTCTGTTGAGGGACATCTGTGTTCTTTCCAGCTTCTGGCTATTATAAATAGGGCTGCTATGAACATAGTGGAGCATGTATCCTTATTACATGCTGGGGAATCCTCTGTGTATATGCCCAGGAGTGGTATGGCAGGGTCTTTCGGAAGTGTCATGCCCAGCTTCCTGAGGAACCGCCAGACTGATTTCCAGAGTGGTTGTACCAGCTTGCAATCCCACCAGCAGTGGAGGAGTGTTCCTCTTTCTCTACATCCTCACCAACACCTGCTGTCTCCTGAGTTTTAAATCTTTGCCATTCTGACTGGTGTGAGGTGAAATCTCAGGGTTGTTTTGATTTGCATCTCACCAGAGACCACGAAAGCTAGAAGATCCTGGGCGGATCTCATGCAGACTCTAAGAGAACACAAATGTTAGTCAAGACTACTATACCCAGCAAAACTCTCAATCACCATAGATGGAGAACCAAAAATATTCCATGACAAAACCAAGTTTACACAATATCTTTCCACAAACTCAGCCCTACAAAGGATAATAGGAGGAAAACTCCAATACAAGGAGGAAAACTACACCCTGGAAAAAGCAAGATAGTAACCTTCTTCCATCAAACCCAAAAGAAGATAACCACTCAAATATAAAAATAACATCAAAAATGACAGGAAGTAATAATCACTATTCCTTAATATCTCTTAACATCAATGGACTCAATTCCCCAATAAAAAGACATAGACTAACAGACTGGATATGGAAACAGGACCCTACATTTTGCTGCATACAGGAAACACACCTCAGTGTCAAAGACAAACACTACCTTAGAGTAAAAGGCTGGAAGACAATTTTACAAGCAAATGGTCTCAGGAAACAAGCTGGAGTAGCCATTCTAATATCAGATAAAATTGACTTTCAACCGAAAGTCATCAAAAGAGACATGGAAGGACACTTCTTGCTGGTCAAGGGAAAAATCCACCAAGAAGAACTCTCAATTCTGAACATCTATGCTCCAAATGCAAGGGCACCCTCATTCGTAAAAGAAACTTTACTAAAGCTCAAAGCACACATTGCACCTAACATGATAATTGTGGGTGACTTCAACACTCCACTCTCCTCAATGGACCGATCAGGAAAACAGAAACTAAACAGGGACACAGGGAAACTAATTGACGCTTTGGACTAATTAGATTTAACATATATATATATATATATATATATATATATATATATATATATATAGGATGATATATATATATATCATCCTAAAGCAAGAGAATATACCTTTTTCTCAGAAGTCTCTTGGGAGAGGATGCATTTGAGCTGCGAAGTAACTGATGACCTGGAGTGGCATGGCGGCTTAGACCATGCAGCAGAGAGCTGACAGAGTGCGTCCCAGGCTTGCACTGAGCGTCACATCAACAATGTGATGGTGCACATCTATAATCCCACACTCAGAAGTAGGAAGCAGGAGGAACAGGACCACAATCATCTCCTGCTACATAGCAAGTCACGCTACACGAGCACCATTTCAAAATAGTTTTTAGAAACCACAGTGACCTTTATGCTCCATTGCTCTGAGGGAGACTAGCCTTATGTGACCTAAACCAAAGAAACTCTAATTACAGTAGAAGATTACAGAGATGTGTTAGAGATGACTATAGTATTTATGGTTATTATATATTGTTATTTCTCTTGGTTTTAACTTAAATACAACCAGAAATGTAATACAATTTTATAGACACATATATAAATGTCAAATCCTGCTTAAATAATAGATTTTTTCATTTTTTAATTTTTACTAAAGATCTTTGATTGCATGGGGAATTTGGCCTTTTCTAGATATGAGGTCATACCCCTCAGGCCTTTTTCAGCTCTTTCACTGGGTATGCTATGACAGATGAGGTAATAAACATAAGAAATAAAGTTGCAGAATAAATGAATAAACATGAATGAGTTCATTCTTACCTAGGCGACCTTTCCTTGGCACAGTGACTATTTCCTCTGATGCTCTTCTACTTTTGCTCCTTAGATCAGTTCAAAGTGAAACTGCCTCTTTGTGGAAGCCACAGAAAGATGGAAGCCAAGCGATCAGTATTGGGATTCACCAGGTACAAGGGCTGACATTCTACGGCTACAGCGTTTTGGCTAGCAATCTGTTTTTCCTATATAATAATCACTCATTAGGAACCCATCATGTGCCGTGCGCTGTTTGGACTCCAGGTGTGGTACTTTGAACAGAAATATGCCCCACAGTCTTGGGCATTTGAACACTTGTGCCGCAGTTGGTGGTGCTGGGTAGGAAGGTTATTTAGAGCACTCTCCCAATGGAGACCACACCCCTACATTAGATAAGAATGACTGTAAAATGAATTATTTCTAATTCATTGTAAACAATGAATTCATCAGCTGGTTATATTTCTTTACTCTGCTAGTTCCCAATAACAATACAGAGAAACCAAGACTTATTTAAAGCTGCACCTCAATACCTGGGCAGTTTAGTGATCTACTTTAACCCCTATGCTAATCTGGCTACCTCCCAGCCCTATCTCCACAATACAGCTTTAAAATACATCTCTGCCTTGTCAATAAATGCTAATAACCCAATGGCTGCGCTAAAGAGCAAATACTGTGGAAACTTCTGCCAGCCAGGGGAAGAGAGAGGGGGAGGAGGAGTTGGAATTGGAGCCACAAGGAGAGGGTCCGAGAAGACATCATGAGAAGAAACAGCTGAAGCAGAGAGAACTAGAACAATATTTCAGCTCCTCCTCCCTCTTTCTCTCCCCCGGACTGGCAGAGGTTCCTGCCCTATTCTCTCTTCTGCCCAACCATGGGGTGTTTAGCATTTATTATCAAGGCAGAGACTAGATGGTAAGAAGTGTTTACACAGACTTGAGACAGGGGATTCTTGACCTAAGCATCACAATGCTGTGTCTGCATTGAAACAAGATATGAGGGCAGAGAAATCAGCCTTTGAATAACACAGGGATGACATTCACACAGTGAAAAAAAACCATGGTGCCTACAGATGACTTTATAGGCAAAAGTATCTGCAGCCTTAAAAGACAGGCAGCTCATATTTTTCATATCCTGTTTAAACAACTGGTTAAAAATTACAAATTTCCATCCAAGTTTAGCTTTTCCTCTTCTTGTGACTAAGCACCCTTGTCAACTGTACATAAATTAAATGATAATCATGACTGAGGTACACAGCTAATTTGGGTTTATTGTCTTCTTGAATGTATAACAAATATAAGCCTTCGCAGATAGTTTCATTTTATTTCAAGACCCATAAAATGTGTTCCAATTTATTGTAACTTTATTGTCATCTTAAGTTAATTTGCATAGGAAAATTCACTGTGATTAAGGAATCTGTCTCAGGACTGAGGATGGAAAGGCCATTAATTAGATCTCTATTGATGGATTGATCAGAAGGAAAGACTGCCCTTCACAGGCCTGAGATGATTTAGCATAATGGAGAAGCCTTGATGACGGTAGCTTCAGGACTGGATGGCCATTTGAAATCTGCCAAAAATTAGATATGGTTAATTATTCTGTCCATAATCCTTAAAGATAGCATTCAGAAGTGTTTTAAGTGTTTTGGCAAGTAGCAGGGACTGCACACTAATTTACTGATGGGTGACATGGTGCCCAGCCCCGTGTTATCAGCTAATGGGTGAGCACAGAGGCTGGAAAGTGCCTGTTCTCAGTCCTCACTCAGGAAAACTGCTCTGCTTTATCATTGTCTGCTTAGATTACATTAAATACGCCTTGGCTCCATCTCCCCCACATCGTTACCTGATGGGCTTACTTATTTCAGGTGAAATTAGCTCTATTTGCCCAAGTCTAAATCTCCTTGATAGTTATTGATAATGCCATTTCTCAACCCTGATGAATCACTTAACCAAGGACATACTTAATTCTTGAGACCCTCTCCTGTTATTTTTCCTTTTCTATCGTAACCAAACTCTGATTAGTGGGCTCATTGCTTCCTGTGCCTGGATGTCTTTACACACGTAACAAATTGGAGATGTTTCATCAAAGCAGGGAAATTGCTATTTCCCCTTTTCATCACACTGCAATTGATTTTCAAGCCACAAGAATTTATCCTCATTTTGGACATGCATCATAACAAAGGATGCACACAGTCACTCACTCATTAATTTTAAGTTTAGATGACTCAAAACATATCTTTTTTTCCAGATTAAGTTGCTTGAAATGTGGTCGTACTTTCTTTAATCGATTAACCACTGCAGTCTCTTCTGTCTTCATAATTAACATCGCCATGTTTCTCTTTCTTCAAGTATAAATAAGCCTGCCAGACAGCAGCCTGCCATCGTCGAGCAAGGCATAGAGAGTGCCACTGATGTAGGGCTCTGTTCTGCGGTGATGCAATGAATTAATGACGTTATCAAAGGCGCCTAATTTGCAGAGGATACCTCAAATCCTGAGAGATCAGAGCCAAGGAAATAATGCCTGTAAAATTATTAGAAATGGAGTGGAAGAGAAACCTCATCTAACCTGGAGATTACATGCCTAAGGCCCCCAGGCTTGGTCTGCTAGACAGACAGCTGCTCTTTCAGCTTTGATTTTTTGATGTCTTTAAAAAATGCAGTTGAACGCTCGTTTGCTATGCTCTGCCATCTCTGTGCACACACGACTGTCTCGTTTGCCTGGGACCTTCAGGCACTCGAATCTGAGACCTTGTTAACAACCCAGGGAATGAGATGATGACGTCAAGGCGACTGATTGGCAAGAGGAGTTTGAGCTTGCATGGTGAAAGCTCCTTGACATCTGACATCTGCATACGTGAGAAGGCGTTTCACACACAGCCTGGTTTCACATCCCAAGCCCTTTCCCCTTTGTGTACAGTTGTGTTTATCAGGATAGTTTAAAGTCAGAATGCACTGAAAAATCTGGGCCATTGATATATAGCATCGATACCGCAAGGGTATTTGAGAAGAGCAGCCAACAGAAAAGTATCCGTTCCTCCTCATTCAGCGATGGACTCAGATGACTGAACTGAGGTGCAAGCTGTGTCCTGAGTCATGTGTCTAATCCCTCTTATAGGCTGATGGTTGGTTCATTTGCACAATGATGGTAAAGCCAATAGTTAGTAATTAAATATGGCATTTCCTCTTGCAATGGTAAGATCACAGCTTCCAAATGGATGTCTGTAAGACACTTGCTTTCAAAGTGCCATCAGTTGCTAAAAGGAACACCACACCAAATGAAAACAAGTAAAAGCCTTGTGGCAGGTGGAGAAATTATTTTCTTAGCCTCTGTGTTACTTATCAATTATTCCCTTATATCAATATAAGCTTCCATTTTAAAAGACTGTTTGGGGAGTGGGGAGATTGCTCACTGGGTAATGTTGCCTTTCAAGCCTGCAGCTGAGCACCATCCCAGCAGCCACGGAAGAGTTCTAGGAATTATGAGGTGCCTTTAATAATCCCAGCTCTGGGGAGGCAGAGACAAGAAGATCACTGGCGTGTGGGTGGTCCCTGGCCAGACAATATAGCTTAATTGATAAATCCCAGGCTAATGAGAGAATGACCCTCAACAGAGCGGATGTTTTCCCCGAGGATGACAAGTAAGGGTGCTCTCTGGCCTCTATATACACACATCTCCACCAGACAGGCTCGGTACCTCCCCTCCCCCACCCCAGAGCACATCTCTCTCTCTCTCTCTCTCTCTCTCTCTCTCTCTCTCTCTCTCTCTCTCTCACACACACACACACACACACACACACACACACACACACACACACAGGAACACACATACATACACACACACATACACACACACACACACACACACACACACTCTTAAAAAACTAAAAAGATCATTTGTTTTGACATAAGAAGTAGAGGCATTTCTTAACCCGTGCTGCCAATAATGTCAACCAAAAGCCATCCTGCATCTTCAAAGACTAAAAGGGAACAAAGAAGTTTGCACTGGGGACTACTCGATTCCTTGAACTTTCTGATTCAGAGCTAAACACCATTAAGAAAATGATGCTTCCGTGACCTCAGGACTGGAGCATGCCATTAGCGATCAGCAGGGTAGGTGACCACGGGGTGAAGGACAGAGTTCAGTCTGCTAATTAGAAATGCCCTTCCATTATTCTTGACCCTCACAGGTGGCATCAATCACATTAGTTTACACTCCATCTCCAGTCTCTTCCCTTCCCTTCTCGCTTCTTAGTCACTGTGCAATCGATGAACGTAGAATTAGTCTCTTCTTCTTATCCTGTTTTCTCTACTACAAGGTGATCCCAAACAGCCCCAGCAGGAGGTGCGTGTGGGTTAGGAAGATTGCCCAGGAAACCCTTGTGTTTATGCACCGTGAGGTTGTGTTTCTGGCAGTGTCCTCCGGTTTGTTTTGACATCTTCTTAAAACTAGGCTCTTGGTGTTTAAACCTCCTCTCTATACTATGTCTTTTCCTCACACCTGTAGTCAGCACTTTCTGATTGCCTTATAATTATTTTCTCACTTACTCAGTGCCTTCATTTGACTCTCCATGCCTCGAGGGTGAAGGATTACGTCTCAATCAGTTTTATGTTCTTAACACCTAATGCAGTGTGTCTTAGGTTACTGAAAGAAGAAAGAAAGGAATGACTTAATAAAACCTCGCCAGGTGAGTATCTGTGAAGATTCCTATATTCGACAATTTCCAAGTGTTAGTTAACATACTAAAAGAGAAGAGAGACATAATGGTAGATTTGAGAGAATCAGGGAGGACGATTTATGCAGAGGGGGGCTGGTAACACCAGAGGAAGGGAAGCTCACTCCAGGTCAGTGGGCCTAGCAGATGAGAGAGCAGAGAGGGTACAGCGGTGCTGTCAAGTCCCCTCCCTATTCTGTGCCTTGTCATTACCCTCTCACCACCTCATTGGGTGTGGGGTGAGCGGTTCAGTTTACCATTCAGATCTGCCCTCTTGTGTCTCCTTATAACCCCACCATAAGAGGTCTAAGTCTCCTTTAAGCATAGTTCTGTTTTGTTCTATTACTTGCTCTCAAGGTCTGTCTGTCTAGCTCTTTCTTCCTCCTCAACCTGTCTCTCCTCCTCATTCTTTGTCTCTGTCTCTGTCCAACCCCCCATCATGAGTTCATTCTAAGCACAGCTTTAAAATTGGATAGTTAGGCACGGGAAGACTCGAGCACATTATTATTCCTCTGAGATGCTACTGTCCCCAGGGATATGCCCAACTGGAATTTGGATCTTATTTCTACGTTTTGAGGATCCAGCATATAAGAATTTTCTGTCTGAATGGTTTCCAAATCTGTGTTTAGAGCTTGTGTGGAGTTCTTTTAAAGGTCCTGATGACAGAGTATCTTTGTGCTCTTGGTTAGGGGTGAGCTTTGATATGCTTTCATGTTTATTGCTCATATGCTGACATATGTGCTCTTCAAAGTTGCTATAGACAGCAACTTCTGTAGGAGGTGCAAATAACTGCTTTAATTTTGAAGGATGGCTTTATTTTTAGTCTTGTGGGTTGGGTGTGCCAGTACAGATACAAGTATGCTGGTGTCTGTGGAGGCCAGAGGTACTGGGATCCCTGCAACTGGGGTTACATGCTGTTGGACGCTGCTAGGTCCTGCTGAGAGGTATGTCCTCTTAACTGCTGAGTTGTCTCTCCAGAATAAACATACACATTTAGAGGGAAGCATGTCCATTTAGCAAAACAACAGTAGAAAGTTCTTCTTTCTACTATCTTAAAGGATAAATGGCGTCTCTAGTCATTGGGTTTTTATCAGTTTTACAGTACCAGACATAGATTTCCGGTTGTGAAACCCAATGTCAAATCCAATAAAAACGTGGTTGTTTGCATCCACAACAGTAAAGCAACTATTGCACCAGTGAGCACACATTGGAAATCCTCTTTTCTTATAAAACTCATTACATCTACTAAATAAAAGAGGAGAGACAATGTAGTTAATACAGGGAATACTCCTTGTGAGTAAGCAAGTTAGAAACACTTCTTCCTTTAGATTTAGTATATCTAGTTTTATGTTGAGGTCCTTGATCCACTTGGACTTGAGCTTTGCGCAAAGTGACAAATATGGATCTATTTTCAGTTTTCTACATACAGACTGCCAGTTAGACCAGCACCATTTATTGAAGATGCTTTCTTTCTTCCACTGCATATTTTTTTGTCAAAGATCAAGTGTCCGCAGGTGTGTAATTTTATTTCTGGGTCTTTAACTCTATTCCACTGATCAATGTGTCTGTCTCTGAAGAGAAAGTGGGAAAGAGCGTTGAACTCATTGGCACAGGGGGAAATTTCCTAAACAGAACTTTAATGGCTCAGGCTCTAAGATCAAGAATTGATAAATGGGACCACAAACTGGAAAGCATCTGTAAGGCAAGGGACATAGTCAATAGGACAAATTGGCAACCTACAGATTGGGAAAAAATATTCACTAACCTCATATCTAATGGAGGGCTAATATCAAAAATATATAATGAACTCAAGAAGCTAGTCACCAAAAACCAAACAACCCAATCGAAGAATGGGGCATAGAACTAAACCCTGAATTCACAACAGAGGAATATCGAATGGCTGAGAAGCACCTAAAGAAATATTTAAAGTTTTCAGTCATCAGGGAAATGCCAATCAAAATAACTCTGAGGTTCCATCTTATACACACATGGGGTGACCCTAGCTGAGACGCCTACCAGTTGGTATATAAAGACTGAAGTGACCACTTCCTGTAGCTAGACAGGACTTCCAGTGGAGGGAGGGGGACATCAATCCACCCACCAAACCTTCAACTCCAAATTTGTCCTGCCTACAAGCTATGCAGGGATAAAGATGGAGCAGAGACTGAAGGAATGGACAACTAGTGATTACCCAACCTGAGACCCATGCTATGCGAGAGAGCCAACCTATGACGCTATTAATAATACTCTTTTATGCTTGCAGACTGAAGCCTAGCGTCACTGCCTCCTGAGAGACTGGATCCAGCAGCAGATGTAAACAGATGCAGAGAAACACAGTCAAACATCAGGAGGAGCTTGAGGAATCCCGTGAAAGATTGCGGATAGAAGTGAGTGAGCCAGAGGGGCCAAGGACACCTCAAGAAGACCTACAGAGTCAACTAACGTGGGCCCAGGGGTGGGTGGGGGTGCTCACAGAGACGGAATCACCCACAAAGGAGCTTGCAGGGGTTGGACCTAGGCCCCCTACACATATATAGCAGATGTGCAGCTTGGACTTCCGTGTGGGTCCCCTAACAATAGGAGCAGAGGCTGTCTCTGATTCTGCTACCTGCTACTGGATCCCCTTCCCCTACCTGGACTTCCTGTTTGCTCCTCAGAGAGACAGGATGGTGCTAGTCCTGCTGGTACTACATGTCACACTGTGGAGGCGTCCTCTTCTCGGAGAAGGGGAGGGAGGAATGGGCGGAGGGATTTGTGAGGGTGAGACTAGGCGGAGGGATTTGTGAGGGTGAGAAGAGAGTGAGTGGGTCTGCAGCTGGGACGTAAAGTGAATTAAAAAATAAATGATTGAAAAAAAAGATGTAATAAACCTTTTCTCCTCAAATTTCCTTTTTGTCTGTGCTTTATCACAGCGAACGCAAGCAAACTGTTTACCAGTCTGATTGCTAGGAAATCTTTAGGTTCATCTGCCTCTAAACTTTCAAATGCTTCTTGTTTTAGGATAAGTCTTTTTTTTTTCAAACTTTTAATTGATTCTTTCTGAGTTTCACATCATGCACCTCAATTCTACTCTCCCTGAACCTCCATATCTGCCCCCAGCCCTTGCAACCTCCCCCACAAAAGAAAGCAAAACTTAAAAACAGAAAAATAAATCAATAAGAAATCATCTTGCCCTGGAAGCTGAGGCGTGTTGCGGTGTGTCCCACAGTGTGTCTTTTTGTTTGTTTCAGTGAGTCCCTGGTTTGGTTCAAAGGCCCCTCCCTGGCTTCCGTTGCATCGTCAATACTGGATCCTCACCAGGACTCCTCCCCATTATACTGTTGTTTCCCTGTGTCAAGGAGACCCTGCAGCTTTGGATCTGCGGGACCCACCCCTTCACAGGCTCCGCCCCTTCACAGATGGGGTAGAAGTTGGAGTGGGCCAACTCAAAGCCCTGGATCTTGTCCTGGGTGGAAGCTGAGAGTCCCCCAGCTCTCCTGTACCTACACTGTCCCAGCTAGCCGATCCAACTACAGGAGGCGAGCCATCATGCAGTGGGGCCAGCTCTCCTGTACCTACACTGTCCCAGCTAGCCTATCCAACTGCAGGAGGCGAGCCATCATGCAGTGGGGCCAGCTCTCCTGCTCTCCTGCTGTCTGGCAGGCTTTACTGCTGCCACCAGCAAAAGGTAATCAAGGGGCAGAGCCCTCTCTCTCCAGAATGCTGCCACCCGCGGAGGGCAGGGCCATCTCTTCACAGCCCTCGGGCATCAACATGATCTTAACAGTAGCCCCTAGCAGGGATGTCTACAAGGCCTTGGGTGGTGACATGGACCACGGACATTGACACAGCTTGCTGCTACATGGTCATGGACCTAGTCATGGCCCTCGGTGACAGCCTCGGCCAGGACTTCACCACAGCCCTTGGTGGCAGCACAGGCTGTTCACACCAGGCTGTTCACACCACCGTCGAGTCTCCAGTGCTGTCTTCCTTTATTGTCCCAAAACTTTCCAAACCTTTCTCCGTCATCTCTGCCCAGCATAGTTGTATATCGTAGGGGCAACTATGAATTACAAAGGTTTCGCACGCTATGCAGCACAGGTGGGTCTCTGGAACCTAAGGAGAGCTGGTAGGCTTCAAAGGATTCTCTCTCTCTCTGTCTCTCTCTGTCTCTCTCTGTCTCTCTCTGTCTCTCTCTGTCTCTCTCTGTCTCTCTCTCTCTCTCTCTCTCTCTCTCTCTCTCTCTGTGTGTGTGTGTGTGTGTGTGTGTGTGTAAGAGGGGTCAGAAAGCACACAAGAGCTGGTGTGTGGTGGATGGCTGTAAGGAAAGAGTGTCTCTGGACACAGTAGTGCAGCTGCACATGCAGACTCCCAGCAGTTGTGACAGCACACACAGAGCCTGGGTGAGCCTGAGGGGACTTCTAGAGGGAGACTCCAGCATCCGCACGGAAAAGGACGTTGGTCATGGAATCCTACCCCTTGTCATGAAGCTATCGGTGATTTATCGTCACTGAGAGAGGAAAGGTCAGTTTTTTTTTCCCCAAAAAGTACAGCACTTAGTAAGTCACCTGCAATCCCGAAGAAAGTCAAGAATGTTTGGGCAGTACAAATTTGTGTTGATGGTTTTTTTTTTTTAAAGGATATATATTTAGGTGGATGGGGAAGTGGGGTTGATCTGGGAACCGTTGTGAGGAGCAGGTGAATATGACCAAAACACTGCACAAATTGTCAAAGAACTAAGAAAATTATTTAAAAATCCCTGAAAAATGTAAAAGGGGTTTATAAATTTCTTTATTTGTTTCTTGGGGGCATTGTTCCTCTGTTTCCCAAGCAGCAGTTCAAAAATTTTCTGATTTACAATGAAGTCGTTGGATACAGCTTTCCAAGTTCTCTGGTGATGTCAGCAACAACAGTTCATTTGCCTATATTTGGTGCCTATAGTTGCCATAAGAGATGAAATGTGCATGCGTATGAGTGTGTATATACAGCACAATGCACTGCACAGTATACATTTCCTTTCAGTGAGGCTGTATACATGCATATATATACATACAATACAACACACACATATACATAGTATATATACATATACAGTACACATATATACATATTATATATACATGCATACAGCACATACATATACATATTATAGGTACACTCATACAACATAAGATATACATATTGTATGTATACTCATACAATATAAGATATACATATTATATATGTGTGTGTACAATGTGCACATATTATATATACATGCATAAAATACACACATATACCCATTTCTTCTTCCAGGACAAAAGAACCTTAAAATCATCTTCCTCCAGCACTCTTCCAGTTTACCAGAACCCCATGCAAGGGGGTGTCTTTCCTGCAAAAATCTCTCTCTCATCTTGACATCACTAAGGATAACTTTGCTCTGGAACATGAACTAACCGTCTCTTACCTGGTTCATAATCCAGGGTCCTTCTGGGTCCTCTGGGTCAGGCTGGTGTTGAACACCAGAGTCCTAACAGCCTCAGTTTGGTACAGGGACCACAATATTGACTGACTCTCACTGACTGGAGTATCAGCCTCTATGTAGGGTTGGATCCCATAGACCATCTATGACTGACAGACGCCCTGGCTATGGTGGACCAATTGGACTGCAGCTCTAGATGCCAGATCTTGGCGCCGCATTCCTGTAGACTTATCTGGCATCTGGGTGTGGGTGCAAGACATGTTATGCTTGAAGAAACCTGAAGTGTTTCCCAGCTCTTCTCCCTACTTACAACACAGTTCCCCTTCTACACTAACGCGGAGCACTCTTGCTCCAGAGCTGACCCCTCGGCTTCATCCCAGCCTCTCCCTCCATGCTGCAGGGTATCAAGGCTAGCGGGCCTTCCCACCCCTCCTTTACAAGTCTTCATGCAAAAACCCATCTCTCTACTTTCCGTTTTGTCTCCTTTCTCTGTTCCCAGTGAAGGTGATGTCCCTTTGTTTCTAATGACCTTTTAGAGTAATGACTCGCAAATGACCAGTTTGGAAAAAAAAAACAAACCCTCTTCCAGATGCTGAAATGATCTGCAGATTTTTTTTCACAAGATTTGGATAATAATATTCAAATTTTGCAGAAGTCAGAACTTGCAGTGGCTAGAATCAGTTAAAGCTAATTTGTGCCTTAATTTCCCGAGCCGTAACTCTAAATCCTCGCTATGGTATCCACGGAGCGCTCTGGAAGGCTGGAAGGTTGTAAATTTAACCGATATCAAAAGAACATGAATCTGTAATATTGGCCCCATAAGATGTGCATGCAAGTTTGATGTCCTATGAATTAGTTATTCATGAATATATGTATAGAATATACCCACATAGATTATACAGATTTTTAAACCTGTAAAATATGTTGTCCAGGTTCAGGATCTCAGCAATATTTGTGGTAGATCGATGTGAAATTTAGAAATGATGATAATAATTTAAACTTAATTATTTAGTGTAAAATTTCAGCGTAAGTCCTGGGGTTGGGAAGATAGTTCAGTGGGTAAGAGCTCCTGCTATACAAACAAGCATGAGTACCTGAGTTCAAATCCCCAGTAACTATGGAAAGCCATGAGGCCAGCCATAACAGTATATATGCCCATAAGCTCAGCAGTGTGTGGGAAGGCGGTAGCAGGATCTTTCAGGTCTGCTGGCCTCCAAGCTAGCTCCAGGTTCAGTGAGACACCATGTATAAAGAGAACGAGGTGCGTATACACACACACACACACACACACACACACACACACAACAAAAGAAAGAAAAAATCTGGCATAACGAAGTTTTTATGAAGGTGTAGTTTTACTATTTAAAAGACTTGAAGTTTCGAGGGAGATAAGAGGTATTGTTGGGAGGTGGGGAGATGGAAGGAGGGACAGGAGAATAGCTATGAGCAAGATACATTGTATGCATGTATGGAATTTTCTGAAAGGACTCTGCCTGAAAACATTTTTAGTATAAATTATAAATATTTTATTTTTATATGATAAAAATCAGCATAAACATTTTCTATTTGTATTATCAGTCACATTATTTAAGGAATAAAACAAAAAAGTTTAATTTAGGCTTGTAAGCAACAGGCCTAAACCCCAGTCTCCATAGTTTGTCTTCCATATTAGGTAAACATTTCCTCTGGGATCAATTTGATCATTCATCTTAGATTTGAATATTGAAATTGAAAGGGAACATGTTAAGAATATTAAATCTCTACATTAACATACGGCCACAAAGTAGCTTTTAAGAAACCAGGTTTTTTCTTCACCCAAATCCCCTAATTTTAAATATTACAGCTCAAAAGAGAAGGATGAATTCTTAGAGATCTTTATATTACAGTTTAACACAGTCAGTTACTTATTAGTCTGCACACATACATTTTCCTAGCTCTTCCTTCTAAAGGACATTACAATTCCCTTGAGAAATGCATGCACTCTTCAGATATGGGGTCAGTAAGAGAAAAGGTCCTCGAAAGACTGCCGCTGAACATAATGCTGCATGTAGTCCCTGCAGAGTCTTCCTCCTGAGCAGAATCAACTGCAAGGACTGTCAGCTTTTTGTTTATTGTTTTGTTTTAATGTCCAAAACCTCCCAAGGAAGTACTAAGTTCAAAGTCTGTGAAAGACCCAGTCTCAAATTTTAAAGTTAACAAAATCAGGGAGTGGGAGGTCTCTCACTTTCAGTGATAGAGTTCATGTCCTAGGTTCAAGCTTCATATAAGAGACGAGGATGAGGATGGGAGGCGGACCTCAAGATCTTCATCAGTCCTGGAAAGGATGAGTTGGGCTGAAAAGCTTCATCAACTGGTGGGCTAAGCAAGAAGGAGGAGGAGAGTGGATTGAGGGTGTTCTGTTTATACCCTAGAAGGTAAGGGGGCCATTGTGGATTTAACCGCACCCAACCCCCAACCGTGTGCTGCATCACTGTTCCCCAATGGGTGAGTGTGAGAACAAAAGCCATTACAGAGTCTTTAGACAATCAGATCATAGGGGCAAGAGACGGAGTAGACAGAGCTCAGCGGTGGGGTACTCGCCCACCTAGAGCAAGAGCAGAGGTCCTTGCTTCAGTTCTGAACACATAAAGATGATCACAGAAGCTGGAACTGAGACACGGGACTTTTTACCTCCTCAGGAGCACTGATTGCTTAGTTCTTCTGGGAGTCGTATATCCCGATAGTCATGGATATCAGGGTTTGGTGGGTAACCACCATGATTCTTGTGTCCCAAGGCATCTGGACAGAGGCACAAGGACAGTAGCAGGAGTGATAGTATTTTATCTGAAGAAGGACACACTGTCTGCAACAAGCAGACGGGAGTAAAGATAAACGTTTCAAAGTTCAACTGCTGTGCTGTACAGAGGATGGGGGCTTTTAGGTCACCTGGCATTTTCTTCGTGCTCCTCTGCTTAGGTAGGCATTCTTGAGCATGCTGTAACTGTTACATAGTTTTAATACAATGCTTTGCAGGATGTGTTGTAGTTACATCTTAAAGTTCTATTTTCTCTATTGAAGATTTTGCATTATAACAAACCACAGGGCCCCTTCAGACACTACGGGGTTCCCTCTGATCCTGTGCCAATGGTTGGCTTCTGTGGAGGGGAGGGGTCTACTCTTAGTCTTTAACAAAGGATTTTTCTCATATGCTACTTTGCAGCCTTTGAGCGAGGCTTTCAGGACCTTACTTCCTGTTCTACTCTACTGTCTCAGTAAAGCAGAAACGTGGTTCAAGAACACTGGCTTTGGATCAGTCATTGATTGGCCATTCCTTCCGTCCCTGCTCTATCTTTGTCCCTGCACATCAGGTAGGCAGGGCACCTTTGGGGTCAAAGACTTTTTGAGTGGGTTGCTGTCCATTTCCTTCCGCTGGGAGTCCTACCTGGTTACTGGAAGTGGCCATGTCAAGATCCACATCCCCCACTACTAGGAGTCTCAGCTACAGTCAACCCCCTTCCCTCGCCCCACCCCGCCCCGTAGACTCTCTAAGGCCTCCCTCCATCCCAGGTCTCTGGCATATCCTAGAGATTTTCCCCCACCACTGAGCTCCCTTCTCTTTCCCCTGCTCGCCCTACATAGGATTTTGCCCCCGCCCCACTCCTCTCCTTCCCAGTTCCCTCCTTCCACTGACCTCTGATATCTATTTTGTTTCCCCTTCTGAAAGAGACTCAACCATCCTCCCTTGGTCCCCCTTGCTATTTGGCATCTTTGGATCTGTTGATTATAGCATGGTTATCCTGTTCGTTATGGCTAACATCCACTTATCAGTGAGTACATACTATGCTCATCCTTTGGGTTTGAGTTACCTCACTCAGGGTGTTTTTTTTTCTAGTTCCATCCATTTGTCTGTGAAATTCATAATTCCCTTGTTTTTAATGGCTGAGTAGTATTCCATTATGTAAAATTCTATTATGTACATACTAAATATGTAGATATACCATATTTTCTGTATTCATTCTTCAGTTGAGAGACATCTAGGTTGTTTTCAGTTTCTGGCTATTACAAATAAAGCTGCTATGAACATAAAGGATCATGTGTCCTTGTGATATGGTGGAACATCTTTTGGATATATGACCAGGAGTGGTAGGTATGGCTGGTTTTTGAGATAGGACGAGATCAGGCATGTTCAGGGTGGTATGGCCGTAGATGGCTGGTTCTTGAGGTAAAACTATTTCCAATCTTCTGAGAAACTGCCAAATTGATTTCCAGAATGGTTGTACATTCTACACTCACCCCAGCAGTGGAGAAATATTCTCCTTGCTCCACAACCTTGCCAGCATATGCTGTTCTTTGAGTTTGATCTTAGCCATTCTGATGAGTGTAAGGTGGAATCTCAGAGTCATTTTGACCTGCATTTTCCTGATAACTAAGGATGCTGAACATATCCCAAAGGCAAGAACCAATCCCTGACACTATTAATGATACTCTGTTATGCTTGCAGACAGGAACATGATGGGATAGCATGACTTTCCTCTGAGAGGCTCCACCCAGCAGTCAATGGAAAGAGATGCAGAGACTCACACCCAAAGATAAGATGGAGCTTGGAGTCTTATGGAAGAGTTGGGAGAAAGACTGAGGGGCTTGAGGAGGACAGGGACTCCACAGGAAGACCAACAGAGTCAATTAACATGAACCCTTGGGGACTCCCAGAGACTGAGTTACCAGCTAAAAAGTAAGCGTAGACTGGACCTTGGCCCCCTGAACGTATGGAGCAGAGGAGCAGCTTGGTCTTCATGTGGGTCCTCCAACAGCTGGAGCAGGGGCTGTCCCTGAGCCTGTGCCTGCCTCCCTGCCTGTGGATTCTGTGCCCCTAAATGGACCGCCTTGTCGGGCCTCAGTGGGACAGGATGTGCTTAATCCTGCAGTGACTTGATGGGAGCACAGAGGTTGGGGGACTGGGGGTTAGTGGGGTTAGTGTGGGGTGACACCCAGAGGGAGGCTTCCCCTTCTCAAAAGAGAACAGGAAGGTGGAATGGGGGAGCACTTGCATGAGGGGGTCCTAGGAGGAGAGGAAAGACTGATGTTGGGTAGAAAAGTGAATAAATAAATCCAAAACAAAACAAAACAAACAAACCCTTACAATGCAGTGGTTACAAAACAAGACATCATTTTGGCAGCTAGATTTGGCAAATTCCTGTAAAGGAACTTACTCATTGTACGTTTATGAAATAGGAGAAAGAACAAGGTGTATTTACATTAAAAAAAAAAAGAATACTGTTGTTGGGAACAGACAGCTATGGAGTATGACCCCAAGTGCCAAATTATTGAGGTGTAGTACTTAAATTCCATGACTCAGTTTTCCTAACAAAATGGAAACAGTAAATGTACCTGGCTCACGAAACTGCTGTGTGTGTCAGATGAAATAGAGTTTGTAAATTGCTATATAGTTTATATATAGGAATTGCTGATAAAAGTTCAGCTGTTGGCACTATGTATTATCTGTTTTTTTTTTTTAAAAAAACTTCCATTCAATGAATTTAATAAAATTTAGATATGTTTCTCATTATCTCAAAGAAACTATAACATACCATGATGTAATAATTCCTCTCTAGAATGTACTTTCACTGAGAGTGGTTTCGTGGGAATATAAATTAGAATAGTTGGGTTCCACCAACCCACAATGTAAAGTCTGCTTTAAGGAAAGTTAGGATTCCCCAGAGCATGTAGGCAAATCCCAGCAGGGGTAGGTGCCCACTGTAGCGCACTGCTGCTTCCTTCTCCCAGTGGTAGGCAGTCATTTCGAGGGTCCATATCCTCAGAGGATGACTTGTCCCACAGAAGCAGGTCTTAGAGAAAAATCAGAGCCCAGCATGTAAAACAGTTTCAGAAAAGTCAATCAAATAGAGCTGACATATTCCAATATCAGTGACAGAAATACATTTAAAATTAGTGTGATGGGCTGGTCCACATGGCTAGAATAATTAAAGAAAGAACTATAGAAAACCTATCCTTGGGACAGGAAACAAATCCCACAGTAGTGTTCCTGGGTCTTAGAATCTTCTGCTTCCTGCTTTCTTCATTTACTGTGATGCTCTACTAAGATGAGTGGCAGCTGTCTAGGGCCTCTCGGGTCTGGAGAAGATATTTCTTCAAAGGAGTATTGGCGAGGTAGGAGACATGTGCCTGTCACTGTAATTAATTCATCTGGGATCTCTCAGCTAGAAGAGATGTGAATGAGGGCCGTCTCTCCAGTCTTCATGCTCTGTCCTCAGTCATGCTGTTATGGATTGCTGAGCCCGTCTGGTTGCAGGTTACAGAAGGGATAATTTTGGTGACTAACCGTGGTTGGGCTTCCTACCCTGATGCTTTGTGGATATGCGGGACAGACTGGATTAATTTATTCTTTCTTTCTGTAAAGAATGTCCAACCTCCGGCTGCTTGATGCCACACTACTACGCTCCTCTGGGTGGGAGTCAGTCGGAATGATGCACTATTAATCTGTGTTTCTGCTGCTCCTAGATGACTCTGCACTTCCTTATGAACCTCTCTTGCATATTGAACCGCCGTGCCTATCTCTGTGCGATTAAGCAGAATGCAATGATTTATTTTGGACAAGATGATACAAGGACTGAATGAGAGTTTTCAAGCATCTGTTTCCCCCTCCATGATGGCATTCACAAGGATGGACCTTAGATCTGAGTTTGACTTTGCGGAGGACAGGCGTCTTCCTTCCCCGGCTCTAGCTCCATTCAAATTCTAACACAAAATAAAACTTTGGTGGGTTAAACTTCTGATACCTTTGCTGTTATTTATTGTTGTACAACAGATATAATGTCTTGAAAATGATTTCTGAAGAAAAAGTCATGTACTGTTGGCAGTTGCTAGCAATATGTGGTTAGGAAGTGAACATGGGAAGCAGGAAGAGCTTTATGCAGTCATTATGCAATGGTAAAACACTTCATAAAAACTGTCACTCCGGGGCTGGAGAGATGACTAAGCAGTTAGGACAGCTTGCAGGGCATAGACATCTGAAACTTTAATTCCAAGGATCTGACACCTTCTTTTGGCCTCTGGAGGCACCAGGCACATACATGGTGCAAAAACATATAATCAGGCAAAGACTCACATATTTGAAGAAGGAGGAGGAGGAGGGGAAGAGGAGGAGGAGGAGGAAGAGGAAGAGGAAGAGGAGGAGCAGGAGGAGGAAGAGGAGGAGGAAGAAGAGGAGGAAGAAGAGGAGAGGAGGAGGAGGAAGAAGAGGAGGAGGAGGAGGAGAAGAAGCAGAGGGTTACAAAAAACTTTTAAAAATCTTTTACATGCAATATCTTAGGAATAAGATTGTGTGTTTAAATAGTTTACACAACATCCTAATATGAATGTCATATTATTTACTGCACTTTTTCAAGATAATAAAGAAAGAAATGGCCTGGTTTTTGTAAAGAGAAATAAGACAAGCTTCTAGAAATCTAAAGTTTTGACATGTTGTAAAAACCAATTAATTCATGCTTTCAAAAGAGGAGGTAAATTAAGAAAGCATTTGAAACCTGGCCAATTGCTTAGGCTAGTGAAGTCATGGGCCTTGGAGAAGAAAGTACAAGGGTCACTTTACTAAACCAGCATAATCCCTAATTATAGTGTATTCTTTGTCCTTGCATTACATATAAATGTAGTCCTCATGTCAGAAACTTTTCACCAGAGTACCATCATTGAAAATCACAATCAAAATTCAGAGTTGTGCAGCCCCATTTTCAAAGGATTCATCTACAAATTATCTTGCACACCTAAACCTTGGGGAAGATTGAAGATAAGGGTGGAAAAGACTGTAAGAGTCAGAAGATCGGGAGTTTTCTGTGAGACTGTATGTCCTAGTACTATCAGAAGGGACTCATAGAGTCTAGCTGTCATGACTGCATATACATGAGCTGAACATGGACAAGAATAGACATGCCAAAGGATGGAGCAAGGAGCATGCATGAGACCTTAATGGCACAAAAATCTACAGGGAACTAAGGAACGCTGCGAATGGGTGAAATAGTCTACCCAAGGGAACAGTATACCAATTCAATATCTAGGATCAATGGCTAGCCCTGACAACATACATAAAGTTAACACAGTTAACAATCTGAAGACTGTGAAAGTTATATTTAGTTATACACATATATATATGTGTATGCATGTGTGTATGTATGTATGTATACATGTGTGTAACAACAATTAATGAAAAAAAGAGGCCATGAATTTGGAACAGAGATGGGAGAGGTTAATGAAAGGATTTGGAGGGAAGAGAGGAAAGGTAACAATGATGCAATAATAGTATAATATAAAATATAAAATAAAATATTCAAAAAGAAAGAAAACGCTTGAGAAAAACACCCTTGACAGAAACCCACTACCCCCTATGTTTTCCCAAGAATCATAGTTAAGATACATCATTTCTGGCTACTTAAAAAATCTCATGGTAAACTAGACTGTTTCAACAAAATGTGAAATTAATTTTATCTTAAACTTAGTGTCTGCAGATGGGACTGCAGTGGGGCAGTCTCTGTAACTCTCTTTGTCCTTGCATTTCCTTTAGACAGGAACAATTCTGGGTTAATATTTTTGAGATGAGTGGGTGGCCCCATCCTTAATCTGGGGGCTGTGCATAACTTCTAGATATGGTCTCTACAGGTTCTTTCTCCCCTTTGCTGAATATTTCAGCTAATGTTATCCCGTTGGGTCCTGGGAGCCTATACCCACAATACAACTCACAGACCGTATGAAGCTCAAGAAGAAGGCAGACCAAGTGTGACTGTTTCAGTCCTACTTAGAAGGGGGAACAAAATAATCACAGGAGGTAGAGGGAGAGAAGGAGGGAGGGAACTGGGAGGGAGAAGGAGGGGGGAAAAGGGGGATGGGATCAGGTGTGGGATGAGAAGCAGGGAGAAATACAGAGAGTAAAGAAGCATAGGGGATGGAGAACCGGGGGTAGTGGTTAATGTGTTTTTAATTCATTTGTATGTGTGCATGTTTGCATGTGTATACATGCATTATATGCTTGCAGGTGGCTGCAGAAGTCAGGAGGAGGTATTGAACTTTGTGGAACTTGGGTTACAGAAGGTAATGAGCTCTGCCTGATGTGGGTGCTGAGAACCAAACCCACGTCTTCTGCAAGAGCAGCAAGTGCTCTTAACCATAAGCCATGTCTCCAGCCCCTAACCATGTGACTGCTGACTATACAGTTCTCCTCAAAGAACTTAGTGTTTGCTCTGATCTCAGTTCTACTGCAATTGAAATTCAGCTTGGAAACTGGAATTCAGTTGAGGACATTTTACACAATTGCCATTCTATATATGTCTGAGTAGGGTGATGGAAGCCAAAGATCCTCCCAGACTGCACTGCCATGCATCACAGAGAATAAGTGAACAGCATGGGAATCTTTTCCTACGAAGCAAGTCTCTTAGCCCTCTGCACAGAAAGTCTTCCCTCAAACTTCCCGGTGAGATGTCAGATTCAGGAACTCAATGAGAGCCAGATGTCTCCATTGTCTCCTTCTTGGGTTGAAGTATATATCATCACCTACTGTGCCATTGTCTGCTACTATGTGTTGGTCTGCTATTGGAAGAGGGTTGGAGATTATTGGTATTTTTAGATTCTACATCTTTAGAACAGGAAGTTCTACATTTGGGAACAGCAGGCATAAGGCAGTCACATAAAATCTAGAGAATCTGCTATTGCAAACGGGTGTCAGGGTTGAAGGAATCTTTGGGGATGCATTCAGCATGTTCTGTGTGGTTAAAAAAAGTTGAGATGTTTTACGAGTGGTTATAGGAATGGGCTGGTGTGTGAAGTGACTGGTCATGAACTATCTTGATGGCTGGCAACACTTCCTAGCCTCCTTACATGCTGGTGCCATGTGCATATATGATTTATGCTGAAGCAGAACAACAGGTGCACCTGTTCTGCAGGCATTGCTGTTCTTGATGCAACAAGCCCTTGAATGCTACCCAGGTGATTCTGCAGGCCAGGCCACCTTCTCCCGGCACCCCTCACCTTTAGTGAAAATAAGAAAGATGCCATTGTTTTGGGAAGCCACTGGGACTGCTGAGGTAGTTTTTACTTTCCGTATCTCCTAGGCTATTCTGACTAGTCTGAACTTTGGAACTTCAAATCTGGCTTAAACACTACATAATAAAAGTATCAGTGGCAATCTTTATGAGACTATATTGAGATATGCCACAGAACTGTGAATGGAAGGAGAGATGATCTAGCTAAATTAGAATGTTCTCGTTGTCACCATTTGACCTTAGTCCTCACAAGTTCTTTCAACACTTAAACATTTAAGCTAGGCAGATGTCCAGAAGCATGTTGCTTGGCCATTGTAATATCATCCTATTATCTCTTTCATAAACAGCAGCACTCTGCTGGGTTACTAATCCATTCTTGCATTCTTAACTTCGGGGAGATAAACCTTTACATGTTGCTCACCAACCCATGTCTACATCATAGTTCACTGTTGCTCATTTGGGGATCACATATCAAATATCCTGCATATCAGATATTTACATTATGATTCACAACAGTAACAAAATTGCAGTTGCAAGGTAGCAACATAATAATTTTATAATTGGAGGTCACCATAAGATGAGGAACTGTATTAAATAATTGCAGCATTAGGAAGGCTGAGCACCACTGGAATAGAGAGACGGGGGTTATAAAAAATAAAAAGGTAACAAGCAGAGTGTGAAGGAGAAGTACACACTGTTGTTGGCGCTTTGGGAAAAAAAGCAAATGTTCACATATATCAAGCACATCTGGTTTAATTATCAGTGTAATTGACCTAGCTGACACCTATAATTCCAGCACCGAGGAGGCAGAGGAGAAGAATCATGAGTTTACAGCCATCTTTTGGCACTCTAGGATGCCCTGGGCTACATGCAACTCTGTCTCCCAAACTAATAGAACCAAAACAAAGAGCCTTTGGACATTATTTCCAGTGAAGCTGAATTGTAATCTTGCACATTTAAACTTTATGATATACAATTGTACCCTTCTTCCTAGTACCCACCTCTTCACCATGCATCTCTCTTGATCCACTATGGGGTTATGGTTTTCCCAATAAACAGAGTGTCAGCATTTATGTGATCAGCATATTACGAGCTCATGTATATGATTGTCCCATCACTGAGAATGTATATAAAACCCAGCTTTGTTATCATTGGTGGCATTCAAATGTCTTGAACAATATGCATCAAAGTACAGGTCAACTTTAAGCAAAATTTACTTTCTTTTTTCAGAATTACACACTTCTGAAATGCCCATGTCTTGGCTTGCATTTCTCTTAGCAGAAGTAGAATAAAGAAAGTGAAGTGAAGTGAAGTGTGTGTGTGTGTGTGTGTGTGTGTGTGTGTGTGTAAGAGGAGAACAGGTGTCAATCAATACTACACCTCAGAAGAAGGGAAAGTGTGTAACACTTTTTATAAATACATAGTCCAGGCTGGCGTTCCACCCGAACCCTCCCATGCTAGGTTCCTAAGGTATGAGATTTTATGAGATGTTCTGTGCCACTATATCCAGCCCACAAAAGTGTTAAAATGGCGTAGATCAAGAACAAATGAACTACTAGAATGGCTATTATTAAGAACATACCAAAAGCCAGGCAGTGGTGGCGCATACCTTTAATCCCAGCATTTGGGAGGCAGAGGCAGGTGGATTTCTGAGTTCGAGGCCAGCCTGGTCTACAGAGTGAGTTCCAGGACAGCAAAGGCTACACAGAGAAACCCGTCTCAAAAAACAAAACAAAAAAAAAACAAAAAAAGAACATACCAAAAAATGTTGACAAGGATTAGAAGAAAGAAATCTTTATGCAAGTTGGTGGGAATGTAAATTAGTCCAGTTTCTATGAAAATAAACACGGCTATTACTCAAAAACCTAGCAAAAAACTACCATGTGATCTAGGTTTACATTTCCCAGAGATATACCTGAAGAGATCTAAGTCAGCATACCACAGGAATATCCATACAGCCATGTTTATTGCATCATTATTCAAAATAACAAATGCAACTGGCCTAGGTGCCCCGTAGGAGATTAATGGATAAAGAAAATCACATTATTTTTGCCACAATGAAGAGTGAAGCTATGTCATTTGCTGGAAAATGGATGCAACTGGAAATCACCATGTCAAGCAAAGTAAGTCAGGGAAGACAAAAAAAAAATATTACTTGTTTTTCTCATATGTAGACTCTAAATCAATGGAAAGAGAATGACATAAAAGAAGACAGGGACTACTACAGTGCAGGCAGTAGATCAGAGGCAGAGAGAGGCCGAGAAATGATTAAAGTATGCATGTACATGACTGAAAACAGCACAATGGGAATTAATTAGGGAACGTGTTTTCCTTGGCCAAGTTCTCGTTTAGCGTCTTTGCCTGTGTCTAAGGTGAGCGGAGCTATGCCCTTGAAGGCATCTCTCTAACTAAGCTTAAGCCATGGAAGCTCAGCAGAGCCCTTTGCAGACCATTTTGATGTGCCCAGCCTGTTCAGATCAATTTCTATACAAAATTCATAGCTTCATAAAATACTTTGAATACACATATATGTGTTGTGGGTTCTGTCATGCATCCACTTACTCTTCTACCAGGACATTTATTGAAGTTCTGTGCAGTTCCAGGCAGCCTTCCACATTGTGCAAGCAGCAGTGAACTAAGAGGAGCTCTCCTCTGCCACAAGAGTTATATACAATACATATGTGGTGGGGTGGAGAGGAGAGAGGAAGAGAGAGAGGGAAAGAGAGAGGGGGAGAGGGAGAGGGAGAGGGAGGGAGAGGGAGAGGGAGAGGGAGAGGGAGAGGGAGAGGGAGAGGGAGAGAGAGAGAGAGAGAGAGAGAGAGAGAGAGAGAGAGCTCGCTCAGTAACATGTGAGTGCTGGAAGATTATTTAAGAGTAATAATGAACTATATTGGAAAGAGATTCATCAATTTTCAGTTTTTAAATAAATATAGAAAGTTTGAACAAATATACGGAAGAAGACTGAGTCACCTTCGCAGAAGGCATATTTCCTTATCATGTCTGCAACCTAGCCAGTGCTCCTGAGGAGCAGAGGCTGAGGCTGGAGGCTGCATTTGTGTCTTGTCTCCATCATTTCTATTTTGCAAACATTTCTCTTTGTCTTTCCTCTTCGGAAATGTAGCTTTTATCCAGAAAACCTTGCAGCCAGTATAAAATTAAGTTGGTTGTTTTTGATAATTTCTATGATCATAAATGAAATTCATATGCATAAATACTTACACAAATGGCTGAGTAGAATTAGAAGACTGTGTATCATATATATTTTTGGATTCTTGACATACATTTTGAAGTGGGTCTGTAGGAAGAGTAAACATTCTTACTAATATCGTAGGATATGGGATACTGTGTGGATTTAAATGTTTTTATCCCAAACCATATGTCATTGCTCCTTTCTCTTCTCTCTTTCTTTCTTCCTTTCTTTCTTTCTTTCTTTCTTTCTTTCTTTCTTCCTTCCTTCCTTCCTTCCTTCCTCCCTTTCTTTCTTTCTTTCTTTCTTTCTTTCTGTTTCTCTATCGCTCTTTTAGCATGTCTTTTATGCTTTATTAAATTATGTGTTGCATTTTAGTGGTGATATTGACTTTTAAAATGTTTGTTGGTTCTTCAGTATTTTCTTTTTATTATGAAATAGTTATCTATGTATGGAACACATTATTTGTTGTGATTTTTTTCAAACGATAATTTATATGCACAGTCGTTGGGATTAAGAAATGTTTTATGCATCAAATTTGTTGACCTGTTTTCTGTGATTTCTTTTATTATTCTGCTTAGAAAATGTTTCATATCCTGAGATCATTACAATATACATCTTGTACTTGTTGAGTATTTTAATTTTCATTAATTGTATTTAACTTACCTGTTTTTATTTTGACAAGATGGAGCCTTAATTTGAGCCTTTTCCAACAGCCCATTTTCTGAATGTCATTTGCTAATGAAAATAATTATTTTTCCACAGGCATATGGTGCTTTACCACTTGTCTGGTTTATATACGTGGGACCTGGAACTTGAAATAATCTGCCTAAAAGAGTCTGCTTTAAATTTGGAGAGTGATTGTTTCCAGTACTTTTTGTCCCAGTTGTTAAAAGATTACACCAATCCTTATTACTGTATTGCCGGAATGGGTGAGCTCAACCTGCGGAGGCATTTAGGACCCAGGGGAAAGCCAGGCTTGGTATAGAAGGACAGAGTCTCTGGCGCACACGCCTCCTACCCAAATCACAGCCCCGTGCAGCTCCGGCTCTCATTCACAGCTTTCTAGAGAAATCTGAGCTCCAACTGCAAGGATAGGGGATCTCACCCACCCAGTTCAGCCGCGAGGACACCTGCAGAAGCACATTCTCAAAGCAAGCCTGGGCGGCGGTGTGAAGGTATTTGTTGCCTTTTTCTTCCTTCTGTGTTCGCAGAGCCTCCCCGCCCGTCCCCGCTCTAGCGGTGCCATGGCTGCGGCGTTTCAGCACTTCGGCGCGTGGACAGCTCCCATCTGCAATCCCACTGCGCTCCATCCCTCCCGCACCCCACTCTTCACCGCCTCCTCCGCGGTCCATCCTCTTGCCACGCCGCACAGCCTGCGCTCCCCAGCCATCAGCACCCTCTCCACCATCGCCGTCATCATCTCCACCAGCACCGGCGCGGTAACTACAGTCCACACAACTGTGTCTTGTCACTTAGACAAAGCCTGAGGTCGGCAAGGTAGAGAGGAAAGAGCTCAAGTTCTCAGGCATAGAAGGGAAAGTTCAGGTGGAGAGACCCCCCTGAAAACAAAGAGAGACGCCTGCCTGCTCGAGAGAAAGGGGAAGTGGAGGCAGCAGGAAGGGACCCCAGCAAAGGGACAGATGGGGACTTGCCAGACACCAGCAGTTAGCCAGCTGCCTTTTAGCAGATTAGAGACTGTTTAGTTCAGGAAATTAACATGGCCTGAGGCATAGCGTGATTCCAGGAAGAACTGTTAGCTCAGCCCTGATATTCTGGTTTTCCAATGGAGAGTCACCAGGAAGCAGGGTGGGGGATGATGGGTGACTCACAGCACCCACATGGCTGTTTTTCTTCCTAGGCATTTACCGTAGAAACTCTGAAATTAAGTTTTTATCGAACCGTTCTATAAAATGACAACCCCAAAGGTTAACTGTGGCCAAAATGAAAATTAAAATGACGGTGAAATAAGGTTTTCCCTAGGAAATTCTATTTGCTCAAACGTCTCCTTTTCTTGTCGACTTACTTCAATTACCCAGTCTTAAACCTCTTCTGGAAGGAGAACAGATATATCCCTTGCCCAAATGGCCAAAGTGGTAATGATATTCAGAGCAGATGGCCTGGCTTTGTTCATTACTAGTCAAGGACTGGCTCAGATTTGGAAGGCGAGATTTTTGTGTGCTTTCTCAGTAATCAGGCGATAGCACCATTTTCCTATAAATAGTAAAGGGTAATAGAGTGCAGAAATTGAAAAGGCATTTTATGTAACTGTGGTTTTGCCTGGCTCTGCTTTATGGTGCTATCATTTTCTACCAAAGCTGATGGGGAGTTGGAACATCTTTCAAATAGCCCATTAATTTGGACCTGATGGTCCAGTCCTAGGTCATGGCACCTTTTTGATTTAACCGGGATCATTTGCTTTATAAGAGCTAACAAAGTACAGCAAACAAGTGCTCGTACCTGTCATAAAGAAGTGTGTTGAAAGGGACTCTTTGAATTGATTTTACCCAACTGCAAAGTATTGTAGTTTCTTTTGCTGCTGTTTCTGTTTTGTGTGTTTTATTGGTTTTGTTTGTTTTTATCAATATAAAATCGGGATCTTAATTTAAATGTGTGGCATCTAGATAGAAATATAGTCAGATCACAAGAACATTTAAACCAAAGCACAGAAAGCCCCACTCCACTGTACCCTTGTGTATTTAATCTGTCCCTTGGAGAAAGGACACAGAAGGTAGTTTTGTTCTTGCTTATCTTTAGAGGCACCACCCAAAAGAAGAGAGACTCACAAACAGATATGTTCCAGAATAAGCTTTGTGCAAAAGGCATGCTCGATAACCTTTATGAATGAGGACTAGTCGTGTTGTGACAAAAGTTTACTTACTGTTACTAATTGTATGAACTTAGGCTCAGTGCTATTTGTCTCTAAATTTTACACATTTTTTTTTAAGCTTAAAGCATGAAAATATTTGGCAAAGCACACTGCATTTAGTCACCTGCCTACTGCCCTTACACTGATAGCATGCACAGCAACCAGGGACTCTCGAGACTCTGGGAAAGATTTTTAAAAACTCCCTTATCTGTGTGCAAACAATAGTCCAGACCAGGAGGCTGGAAGATGTGCACATGTTGCCAGTTTGAGTTGCTTCGCCAGAAACACAGGCCCGGAATGCAAAGCTTCCAAAGAGGCTGTCTTCCTGTGCTTAATGCAATTTCCTGAGGCTGGTGAGATTTCAAAGCAGGGCTGCTTCAGGGAGATTTACAGGCACCTGTCTCAAAAGCAATGCTTCTCCTCCCTGTCTGAAATATGCCCAGCTTATTAATTTTTATAGAGTGCTGCTGTCGTGGCTTTTGCACATTTCTTAGTTAGAGCTATTTATCTCGCATATTGATAATAACAAAACTTTCTTATTTAAAAACGGATTTAAAGGCAAAGGGAAACACTTTGTTTTCCAGCACAGAGCCCTTTTTGTGGATGTGCTTATGGAAGGATGCAGAATTTTAGAATCTGAGTGTATAGGTGGGAGGCCCATTTCCTAAAGGATGAACTCTTGTCCTCTTAGAACTGATCATGTCTGCTTACATCTTTGGGCTTGATAAGAGAAATACCTTATTATCTCTGAGAAATCTGCCCCTGACTTCACAAACTCTGTTGCTGCAGAACCACTCTTCATAAATGGACTCTGGCTGGCTTTGATCTTCTCTGCTCATGTGACACTGTGACTGGGACAGAGGAGGTGACGAGCAGAACAGAGATAAAAAGCATGGAGCTTGTATGAATATATTAACCCAGAAAAGCCCTCAGGGTCATCAAGAGAGCCGGTCCTCCTTTCTTACACCCTTTCCCAAATAGTCATTGTTTAGATAATTATCACTCTTCCAGATTTCCCTGGAAGGAAGCTGTAAGAGAGGGCCCACAGTGTGACTAAGCACAAGTCTGCAACCCTCATTACCCACGTGCTGTACCCCTTTAGAGAAAACCAACCTTGATCTCCAATCCAAGTTTTTCTTGGCCTAAAAGAACTTTGGTTCACCTGGATTTATAAACCAGCTGTTCAGACACTGTTTGCCCCATAAAGAGCCTTTATCCACTCAGATATAAATTCATTATCTCCTCCACCTTCTCTCAGTTTTCTCCATTGGGTCACCCTGTGTTGTTTATTTTCTATAGACTTGTTCTATGTCAGGACATACGGAAAATGCCCTTTGTGGTAGCCTAATTTCCCAGGTACGTCTCTTCAGTTTGATTTCTGTGCAAGGAACAATATGTTTCAGGGTGACGTATTCTGTGTCCTGGGCACCAACAGCTGGATCTGATTCTTAGATACCATCTAGATAACTGGCTATCCCTCGTCCATTTCTGTTTCTTAAAATAACGTTGCCTCAATTCAGATTCTATTATTGCTCAAATGGTATTATGTAAACGGTCATACCTTTATGTGTGTCACATCCATAGGTTACTTGGTGTTCTGAATTTTACAGATTTGGAAGAAACAGGAACAGAGAGGTGGGTCAAGGGAAAATGGAGGGGCCCAGGTTACAGGTTTTATAAGCAAACTTCTCAAAATGGAGTCATCTGACATTTTTTCACACTCTTTATTCTCTTTATTTCTCCTCCTTATTCCCCCATCTCTCTCCTTTCCCTCCTTCCTTCTCTATCTCTTTCCCTCCCCACCCACCTTCCTTCTCCCCACTTTTACCTTTCTTCTCTTTCTCTCATCCTTTCTTTCCCCCATTTCCTTCTTTTTAGGTGCTCTACAGAATGCAAGCATATGTGGGTGTAATGTATAGGGTGAAATAGTAATCTGCCAGGAGAGCCACTGCCCATATGAACAGATACGCTAGTGACCTGCTTATTTTTCTATTACTGTGGTACTGCTGTCCACAGACATTGTGAAATTTGCTCTGGGACAGGTCATTCATCCCAGCAATTTGAGGTCATTGCTTCTCAGGTCTGATTTTATTGTTCATTCAGTGAGTCAGGAGTGCGTCTCAGTAGTCTGTGTTCCCAATAACCTATAAAGTTATGAGACTGATACTGATTAATGGGCTACTTTTGGTGAAATTCTTGATTGATACATAATAGGTGCATGCATTTGTGGGTCATAGTGTGATCTTTTAATGAATGTGGATAATGTACAATGACCTAATCAGGTTAACTGTCAGTTCCTTTATTACGAACCTTCCTACTTTTCTCCTGGTTTTAAGATATATAGTCATTGTAGGCTGTAAATGATCCACAGTGCTCTGGTCTAATGGAGCTTGTTACTCAAGTCTCGCAGTATTCTGGTACTTGTCTCACTTCTTCTCCATCCTTCCTCTCCCAGCAGCCTCTACTCCTAGTCTCTTCTGCCAAATCAGTGTGTTTTGTTTCTTTTTTTTTTAATTGGATATATTCTATATTTACAATTCATTTCCCTTTTTCTGGTTCCCCACCCCCAAGGGTCCCACATGCCCTTTTCCCTCCCTCTGCTCCCTCATCCACCCCCTCCCACCTCACTGTTCTTGTACTCCCCCACAATGATGCTTTGGTCCATTCTAGCTCCAGTGTCCACTCCTTTCTTCTTGTCAGACCTCACTTGGTATGTGATTTATGTCTTTGGTGTTCCAAGCTTCTAGGCTAATATCCACTCATCAGTGACTGCATACCATGGGTATTCTTTTGAGACTGGGTAACCTCATTTAGTATGACGTTCTCCAGCTCCATCCATTTCTCTAAGAATTTCATGAATTCATTGTTTCTAATGGCTGAATAGTACTCCATTGTGTATAGATACCACATTTTTTGTATCCATTCTTCCGTTGAGGGACATCTGGGTGTGTTTCGTTTCTTATATGTGAGGGAAACCACAATACTTGTTTTTCTGTGTCTGGCTCATTTCACTTAACATGATGAATGGTCCTCCTTCGAAGGAAGGAAGGAAGGACAACAGTTAATCCTCTTATTGAAATTTCATCCCACCAGGTATAATTAGTAATTGCCCTTAACTGCAATGAAAGGCAAACCATTCCAACTTCTGAGGCAGTTCCTAGGTCAGTTGAGGGCAAAGCTGTCGGGACTCTTCTTTCCTCTCATCCAACTCCAGAGCCACTTTTGCCTGGCAGTTTCTTCATTCCGATCCTTGCTGGGCCCATTGTTGTCCCAACTACATCTATCAGAAGAGCCCCAGTTACTTAAATGTCCTGGAAGATCAGAGAGAAAGGGGCAATTTATTCCCAATTTGGGGAGCCTCATCCTTCGTACACCTCTATATTATTTTTCTCAAGTCATGGGGTCTATTTGGGGAAACACCTTTTTCCTTTGAGACAAAATAGTCAAGCATTTCCATCTTCTCTCTTCCTCTGTGAGAGACATGCTTGCCAAACAAAACTAGCAAAACTAATCCACTTTGGATGTGGAGCACCAACTGATTGGGGCTTCTTGTGGCAACGGAGCAGCATCCTATGAGGACATTTCAGTCTAATTTTCAACATGTGGATAACCCTCTCCCCAATGCACTGTTTTCCCCAAGATTAGAAAGAGAAAGGCACCCTAGTGAAAACCTTGTCCCGCCCTGAACAGTGTCGAGGCAGAAGGAAACTGCTGCCTTCCAGCCTGCCTAGCCTCCTTTGCATTGTCACACAGCAAACTAAAGCCATGAAAGATGGCAGAAGGGTGTTCTAGAACTCAGGAATCAACTGTTGGCCAAATTGTTCCAATGTACCTGAGGCCTAGTCTATTTTCGCTTTGATCTGGCATCTATTTTGGGTAAGAAGTTGTCAGTGTCTCTGTGTTGATGGAACTCCCGTCCAGTTTACTTTTAACCTTTCTCAAGAGCAGGAACAAACAGAAGCACCTGACTGTGTTTGGTTGCTATTTTAAAAGCATCCAAGGGAGTCTACAGGATGAATATTTATGGGGCAGGAGTAAGCCCTGGGTGAGGGCTGGGCTAAAGGTGATGGAATGTTGACACTGAGCCAGGACTGGATTCTGATCATGCTACACTTTCTGATGATTAAAGGTCTCCCCTCTGTCCTTCCAAACTCTCTCCACCTCTGGTATGGAGAATTCCTATCTGAAAGTTGGCAAATAGTTGATGAAAGTCAGTGCACATAGCAACACAAGCAAACTCAGGGCTTTGGTCCCTTTGTCTGCATAAAGGAAGAAGTCTTACAAACCATACCAACCCTCCCTGAAAACCCAACAACTGCAAAGACCCTCATTTCAAAAACTGACATATTCTGAATGTGTAATTAACAATTCCTGGGCTTGAAGTATGTTAGTATTCTGGAAAGATCTCAGAATTGCCCAGAGGAGGAAGCTTTGTTCAGTATGATTGTAAACATTAGTCTAGATGGTCCAGTATCATCTACTTTGACTTCACTTGGCATACAAATTCTTTGCACTGAATGTGGAAATGCATGCCTATAATGTGAACAATCAAGAGGCTGAGGCAGGAGGATTGTGAACCCGAAGCCATCTGAGCTACATAGCAAAACCCCCTCTAAAAAAAAACCACACAAAAATAACAATAAATATCTGAAAGATAAAACAATCAGAGCAAACAAATTAAAAATCTCTTTGGCATCCCTTGGTGAATACATATACAATTTATGTAGTCTTAAACAAATTGTTTAAAATTTGTAAACATTTTCTTTTGTCCTAGTGGATGAAGTAGTTGATTCAACTTTAATAGGTAGGGTTTATCATAAAGATTCTTTTTTTTTCTTTTGTAAAAGAAGAAAGCTCACAAAACAAAATGATTTTCTCATTTCATATTTATAGTAATATACATGTGAAATTTTATTCATTACTAAGAACACACAGAAGTTGCGCCATTCTGAAGCTTTATTTTTTATTAATTTGTGTGCATGTTTCTCAAAGAATATTAACGTTTTGTAGGTTCTATTGTTACTGTTTTTGAGGCAGGGTCTAATTTTGTATCCCAAGTTGGCCTCAGATTCATAATCCTTCTGCTTCAGTCTCCTGAATCTTGTGATTACAAGTTTAGTTACTATACCTAGTGTGGTTTTACAGACATTATCTGTATGATCATGACAATATTCCCTTCTTTCTCCACATTTCATGGTGTGTGAGTGTGTGAGTGGGTAAATGTGTGTATGAATGAGTGAGTATGTGAATGTGAATATGTGATGAATTGAATGTAAGTGTGTGGATGAGTAAGTGGGTGTGAATGAGTGAGTGTGTAAGTGTGTGGGTGAGTTTGTGATTATGTGAGTGAGTTGAGTGCTTGAAGAGCATGTAAGTGTGTGAGTGAGTAAACGTGAGTGAGTGTGTGTGAATGAGTGACTGCATAAGTATGTGTGTGCATGCGCGCGCGCGCGCGCGTGTGTGTGTGTGTGTGTGTGTGTGTGTGTGTGTGTGTGTGAATGAGCCTGTGTTAGGATGTAGCTACCAAGAATGTGTTGATAAAGATGGCAACTCTTCAGAGTTAATCGATAGCCATGACCAAAACACAGAAAAGTAATTTGCAGTATGAAGCCTTGTGTATATGTGTATATATGTATATGTGAATATGTGCATATGTGTATATGTGTATAAGTGTATATTTGCATATATCCACTTTTTGTTCTAAGCTTTCAGTCTCTCCTTTCACCTAATAATTCATAACTTGACTTTAGAGATTGACTGGAAATTAGATAATGTAATGTTAAGGCCCTTGGCATATAACAACAAGCAGTCACAAGTACGTGTCTTTCCCTACGCTACCCCTAGCTCTTTATTTGACTTTAAGCCAGTCTGGAAGCTAGTGTGCATCTCAACATTTTTTTATTTATCAGGAGACAACATAATTATGATATTGACAAGAATGCCACAGCTAATGGCAGATAGATTTTTTTTTCATTTCATAGGCATCTTCAGTTGTCTCATTTCACATGATTTTACCTTAGTGTTTCCCAGGAAATTATCTTCCTTTGACACACTGAAGGATCATTGTAACAAAGGAAACAATAATCAATGTAAAATGGTTGCATAGTTTTAGAGAGGACATTGCTACGATTGTTCGAACCTCTTCCAAGTATTAATATGGGTTTCTAAAGATGATAATAAAATACATGGAAATAATCGGTGATGAGGGACCTGAAATAGGTTAGACTTGAAAATCTCTGCTTTGCTAAGATTACTCTTCATAGAGATAAAAAAATATGCTGTGCATTTGTAAGCTACTTCCTTAAGAATGAATTGTGTATGATCAAATATGTACCTAGATTCATTTTTGTCATACTAGAGATGGAATGCTCATCTGGAATCTATGGATGTCAGGCATTTAAACTCCCAGCAATAGAGACTTCCTTTTCTCCTCATTTATACAAAAATACCACAACCCGAATTTCTAGTTTATTAGAAAATTTCACGGGTTATAAGCACAAGCATTCTAGCTTGGCCTCCCAAGAGATACTCCTCTTTCAGAACATGAAGCTATGAGAGACCCGTAGCACCAGGGAGAGCTGCTTTCAGCACCTGCCTAAGGCTCTGTCTCTGCTTGGTGAGCAGAATTCACTGTTGATGCCACTCTTGGGCCTCTCTAAGGCATGGTAAAGGGTGAGTCTTTCCCAGACAATGGCAAGGCTTTTGATCTGTTATATTGGCAAAGGAAAATATTAAAGAGAAGAACAAACCATTAGTGATAGCTGGAAAGGCACAGTCAACTGAATCCTAAATAGCTCCAGCCATTTCCCAATGTCCAAAGAGGACAGAGATAGTAGGTATCTATCTGTAAGGTACAACACCGTCTAAGGCTGTCTAAGACAACTGAGAGGCAGATTTGGGCTCACAGAAGGGTTAGTATGGAAGAGATATAAGGGAAGGAGAATGGGGGTCTGGAGCATTGAGAGGAATGTCAAACAGATGTTAAGTAGCAAATACTTAAACCTCTGCTCCCCAGCGGAGGCAAGCCAGCACATGAATGAGGAACATAGCCCAGGGAGATTATTTGGACTATCATCCCGTTTCTACCTCTTTGCAAGGCATTTAATTTCTTTGCGTCTCAGATTCTACTCATTTTGTCTAGTCATTCTAAAATGTATTGTAGTATATGAAGAGACCATGTGAGTGTCTGGGACATAATAAATACAGCAATAATAAATAATGAATTATAGCTATTATCACTTTTATGGATACTATCAGGAAAGAAAATCACTTTTACTTATGAGTAGGACATCAAGTCCAATGTAACCTATTCGTAATTCAGAAAAGTTGAGGGAGAAAAAAAAAAGCCTATGGTAGATTGAAAATGCCACATTGTAATAAACATTCTTCATACAGCTTTTCTGGTGCCTTAACTAGCATTGATTGGTGTTATTTAAATAGCAGTTGGTTTAGGATTCCAGTATGAAGGATTTACCTTTAATGAAATATATATATATCATATTAAGCATGAAATCCAGTGACCCTGGCTGGACTGTTCTCACCAGAAGCTTCTACTGCATGCTGAGCACAGAATAAAGATGTAGATTGGAGCGAATTTATTTCAGATATTATAGATCGGAGGCATAGCTATGTATGGAGGCAGGGCATGAAATATGCAGCCTCAATTCTCCCTTTGAACCCACAGTAATTTATCTGGGAAACATTGTTGAGTTCTTTGGACTGTGAGGTAAGTAACTTGCTCCAAAGCAGCTTTAAATCTTCTTCAGGGAACAAGCTGTTGCTCTGCGTTGTGCTCTTAGTGCTGGGCTCCTTGGCTTGGAACTATGAACATTACCCAGAATGCTTCAGTGAGACCGGAGATCTGAAATACAATGTGCCTAGAGGAATTTCTCTAGGGGGCGGGGAGGGGGATTCTTTACACATAAGGGAGGGAATTGAAGGTTAGCTGCAAGGTTTTAAGAAAAACTAGCCTGCCCCAGATATGGGGGGACCACTGGCTTGTAAAAACAGCATTTGGACTGTTGTTTTCACTGATGCTTCTTTTCTAACTGGTAGTATCTGCTGCGTCATGTATACTGTCCCAGGCGCTGAGAAAATGTCAGTGGTCACGATGAACTTCTTTGTTCACAGAACTGACCCTCTTTATGTTGCATGTACTGGGGATTCACAGATGAATAATAGACACCCCTCCCCTTTTATAGGAGATGCTGACTAAAGGGGAGACAAGATGATGCTAATAAGACATGGTATGGTTAAATGTGTGTGCATCCTCTGCTTTCTGCTTTCTGAAGGTTGGGAAGGGGAGAGTCCCTTTCAGATTGAGTTCTGAAGAATGAAGAGTTAGAAGATAGTAATGGATGTTAATCACAGTGCGATCTGAGTTTATTTCAGTTGTAATACAGAGAGTAATGGGAATGAAGGAAATAAATTGGCAACAAAGGCCATGGTAGAAAACCTGTTTCCAGTCTAAACACTGGAGAGGTTGATGGTCTCAGTTGTCAGCAACCATAGATCTGGAAAGATGGGAAGGTTTGAGAGCTAATAAAAATGTGACTGCCTGGTAGTGGATGCTGAAAGAGAGGGTATAAAAATAGATGTCTCTCAGATTTCCAGAATGTTAACTTTCATGGGATTTGTTGTCATTCACTAAGAGATGAAGCTGGATGATCAAATTCAGGATGGGGAACCGTGAATAGTTCAGCTCTGAACCTAATGTGTTTGTAGTATCTGTAGGCTATCTGCAGGAAGACGCTCAGCGGGCAACTGAATGAGGAACCTGGAGATCGGAAGGGAGCTAGGGACTGGGGCTATTTGCATGCAGGTAGAAAGATCACAGGGCACGATCCTGACTGTTCTGGTATTTGCTTGCACAGAGGGAGAAGAATGAGCAGGGAAAAACAGGAAGCGGAGGGCAGGGATGGCCAGGGCATGTGGGCAGAGAAAGGAATGAAGGAAGGAGAGGACAGTCTAGGGAGGAAAAGGTCAGTGTCCAATACTAATGGATGTCACCTAAACTGGAAACTGAAAATTGACATTTGGATGTAGCACCATGAATGCTATTCAATACCGTCTGGACTGCTTGGTAAATCCCTTCCAGTGTATGTTTGTTCCAGCAGCAGCACCGGTAGTGTCTATCTTAGCCAGGGTTACTATCGCTGCTACTATTGATGAAACACAATGGACTAAAGCAACTTGGGCAAGAAGAGGTTTATTTTCCTTACATAGCCTGAACCACAGCGCATTGAAGGAAACCAAGGCAGGAACTCAAAGAAGGTGTGAACCTGGAGGCAGGAGCTGATGTAGAGGCCACGGGAAGGGGCTGCTTACTGGATTTCTCCCCATGCTTTGCTCAGTCTGATTTCTTATAGCATTTAGGACTATCAGCCTGGATGTGGTCCTACCCACAATGCGCTAGGCCCTCTTGCCTCAATTATTAAGAAAATTCTGTATAGACCTGCCTATAACTTGAGCTTATGGAAGGAATTTCTGTGTTGACATTCCGCTTCTCAGATGACTCTAGCTTGTGTCATTAGAGTCTGTGCTTCTATAACAATGATAGCTTCGTCTTTGGTTTGTTGCTGAGAAGATGTTGATCAGGATGTCTAAGAGCATGGTGAGTGTAGGGATGAATCAGAGGAAGTATACAAAGAAAGATCAAAGAATACAGGTGATTTCTCTTTTGTTTATCATTTATATGGAGAAATAAGATGATAATCAAAACTCCATTATTTTCCTCTGTGAAACAGTATCTCAGGACAATAGAAAAGTTACAGAAAATGGACAGATTTTGATGCCCATATGGGTGAGGTAGCAAGCAGATTGAGAGCCTTGGGTGCCTGTGGATTTCTTAGCAGGAGTGGAAGAAGTCAGAACAACAACTTCCACATGAGCCTGTAAACCTTTCTCATGGCTCAGAATGTCCTTCTTGAAGGTCAAGCTTCCGGCCCTGAACTTGTCTGGCCCAGCCCAGCCCATGACAATACTCTTTCCATCAATTAGGCACCTTAGGGTTAGGTTAGAGAGACTTTAAGTATTCTCAAGCTGCGAAAGGCTGACTTTAAAAGATGTGAGGGGCAGATTTATATCTGGGATATTTGTTTGAGAAATGAGGCCAATGGGAAACAATCAATTGTATCGCAGCCATAATATCTCTGTTGTATCTAGGCCCACGAACAGCCACACAAGCGTGCTTTAGCGTCATCAACAGTAAAACCACTCATTAATAAAATAGTACTCTATTGCTAATCTGACTACAGACCATTACGTTACAGAGTCACTCACTGTAACTAAAAATGTTGAGAATGTATTTCAAATATTTGTATATTAACTATTCAAGTTGTTAATGATAAGGCCAAATGTCCTGTCTAAAGGATTATATGTGCTTAGTCATAAGGTATATGCTCCTCAGACGCACTCTTCAATGAACTCTTCTATCTAAGTTTCAGTGAATTTGCCCGGATATTCTCTGCTTCATCTCTCTCCTTTCTCTTGTGTGCATCTGTTTTTCAGCAAGCAATGGCTTCAGATTCCCTCCTCTTTTGGATGGCCACCACCACATAGGGCCTGAATGTCCTGCTGTTTTCCAAGGACAGAAAGAAGACTCTGTACCTGCCTGTTTGGGGAGCAGTCTTGTAGGAGAGCCATCGAATGGGCCCTGGTTTTGGCACACTTCCATGTGAATGGGACCAGTTTCTGTTCCTCCCAAACCTCAGAGCTTAAGCGCTTGGGAAGATTTGGCCAAGATGACGCATTTGCAGGCGGGGCTCAGTCCAGACACTATAGAGAAAGCTCGCCTGGAACTGAATGAAAACCCAGATGTTTTACATCAGGACATTCAACAAGTCCGAGACATGATCATCACCAGGCCAGACATTGGGTTTTTACGTACAGATGATGCCTTCATCCTGCGATTTCTCCGAGCCAGGAAGTTTCACCAACCTGATGCCTTCAGACTTCTGGCCCAGTACTTTCAGTACCGCCAGCTAAATCTGGACATGTTCAAAAACTTTAAGGCAGATGATCCTGGGATTAAGAGGGCTTTGATCGATGGATTCCCTGGAGTACTGGAAAATCGTGACCACTACGGCAGGAAGATTCTCTTGCTGTTTGCTGCCAATTGGGATCAGAGTAGGTAAATGTAGATAGTGTCTTTACTTGGCTTTGCTTTGACGTAGCATCATCAATGCACGCTGGGGTTGTATCACTTCAAAGGTCAAAATTCATTCCACATGCCCTCAAGGAGGTCTTAAGACCCAGGTGTAATGTCACTCAAAAGTAAGACTACAAGAGGGTGACAGCCTCTGAGCTGTACTGGAATTTAGAAGTAGGCATTTCACTCACCAAATTGGGTCATTTATTTTAATAAATTCAAAGCTGATGTCCTAGAAGTCCCATCTATTATCTTTGGCATTATCACCTTTAGCAACAACAGTACAAAAAACCCAGCTACGCCAGATTGGTTTTCACACGTAGAGTAGTTTGGTGGATGCTCTCTATAACTTTAATATTCTCCTCCTCTGTGTGGTAGATTTTCCATACAAATGAGCTTCCTTGCTAAATGTCCTTTCACAGCCCCAAACTCTACCTAACCATGTATCTATCCTTCTTCATCTTTCTACCTAGTCCCTCATGCCAAAATATGGGATCATCTTTGACATTGGTCCCAGTATCTGACTTCTTCCCAAATTCCACCCACCTCCACCTTTTCCTTTTAAAATCATTTCCAGTATCTTCATTTCACTTCACTGACCCCATTGTGATTGACCAAGTTTGGGTTCACATTATTTTACGAAAACAATTATAACAGAAATGTAAGATCACACTGCTCAGCAGATAACCTTTTTTGGTGCTTACCACATTTTCTATTGGGTATTTGTATGACCTCATCTAACCACCCAAGACCTTAGAATTATAAAGGTTACTGCCATTTTCTATACTTCCCATTTGATGGCACAAGAATCTGGAAGTTAGAGACCTGGATTCACTGTCACACAGCTAGTGAAGCCAGAATGGAAGTTGTGTCCTGGTTGTGTGACTTGAGAACCAGTTGTCATAGCCCAGTTATGTGATGCGATTGTGTGTCAGGATATCAGGGAAGATGGAGCCTTTTTGCATGTTTATCACTTTGCTGAGTAGCACAACAATCACTGTTGAATGGGGAAAAATGAAAGGAACTACTTACTAGAATGTCTACTATGGCTGGGGCTTCACAACAATATCATGGATAAAAATTTTATGGTCATGGGAAGACACAGGCTTAATGGAAAAAAATATCAAAACCTCCCCAATGCTATTTAAAAGAAGACACTATGATCTGTCTTTCCATTGACTCATGCCACTGGTTTTTCTAAGAATAACAGCAGTTCAGGGAGGCTTCACCATCATTGGCTATTTCCTGATTGATAAATCAAGGCAGGACCATCTGCCTCTGGAAGAGTACACAAATGTCTCCCCACAATCAGCCTAGATGAGTCAGATCTGCACCTGAACTGATAAGAGTGATGTGGAATAGATATCATATGAGTTTATCAAGTTCCCTGGCAGTTTATGGCGAGCCTTGCTTTACACTGCTCCTCTGATGAGAATGATGAGTGGGTTTTTCCATTCACTCATCCATCCTTTAGTCAACAAGGGTGTAGAGGTATGAGTTTGAGGCCCTTAAGACCATCACTGAAGACCCATGTGCAGGCCGCAGTCCAGTCAATGGTGCAGTATCTAAATGGCTGGATGCTGCTACCCCTCTACCAAACAATTACTCCTGAGACACAGGAGCCGTAGACATGGCATCTAAACAGAAGGGAACAGTCCTACTCCCAGGAATGCGGCACTCACATTTTGGCTCTGGAAGCCAGACAGTTTAGAATGATTCCGGGGAATAGTCACGCTGATGTCATTGTGCTAAATTGCCAGTTCTGAGGCTTCCATCTGCTAGGATGGACTGTGCGCTGAGCGCCGCTGAGCTGCGCTGAGCACCGCTGAGCTGCGCCGTTCACATAAAGACATGATCCATAGCAAGATGTTTTGTTTTGTCTTTAAGATTTGGTCTGTAGATATCCCCAAAGAAGTAAGAGGTAACAAACCTCAGAGGAAATAATGAAAATGTTTATGATTATGATAACCTCGGACAAGTTGCTTCCTTCTCTGTTCCTTGAATTCCTCATGTGTAAAATAAGATTCTAGCTCTAATGACTCGTGAGTGAGAAGCCCATTCAGCCTCAGCCGATGGATGAGAAGGGATTCTCAGATTCACTTTATAGGTCCCCCATTTGTTCAACTTTTAAAAAATAATCTCTCTCCTCTCCTCCCTCTCATAGTCCCATGACCTCGTTTCCTTCTAAATATACAATTTTACCCAAACCATGTTGCTTCTAACACAGTGATATTGGTAAGCCTCTACACTCGACACTAACTCAGATGCAAACAAACCAGTTCGAGCATGAATATGACCATCCCGCTTGTGGTTGTATGCCCTCAGACAAGTGGCCTCCTTCAGACTGGTTCCTCTCCTGTGAGGCAGAGGATATGAGCAATGTGGAGGGAGGGAGGGAAAGAGAGAGAGAGAGAGAGAGAGAGAGAGAGAGAGAGAGAGAGAGAGAGAGAACAATGTCACCCTGAAGTTCATTGGCATACAACAAGCATTCAGTAGACCCTGGCTTCTGGTATTATCAGTACTATTTTAAAAATCTGACTTCACGGCAAACAGATGGCAAAGAAATCAGAACTGGATCCAGGAGGACACTATTTCCAAGCGGGAGTGGGATTATACACGCGAGAAACCCGCCCACTCGACTAAAGCACCTGCTTGTTTCCCCCAGATACCTGCCACACAGACCCTGCCCAGACAAGGTCCTAAAGGCCAGGGAAATTCTCACAGCTTTGCAACGTGATTGTGATTGTGTCCCTCGGGGAATGTGAAATGACTAACTCATGTGAAATGTTTACCGAGGTTAAGATGATTATTAATATTTATTAAAATGATGTAAACATGTATCCGTCTTGACCCGATACATGTATAAAAGTGATCAGCTGGGAGCAGGTCACAGCAAAGGCGTGGTAGTGGCATGATAGCGACTGAGCTACCGGAATCCAAGCTGGCCTTGCTGGGAGGTGGAGGCTCCACGGGGCAGAAATCTGTGTGGTTCCTGTGCTTTCTGCAGCTGACAGGCTGGGCTGAATGAGTTAAATACAAAAGAACCACAGACCCATTCATAAAGTGAACATGGCCGGCACTTCGAGAGCCAGGAGAGTTGTTATTCTAGTGTACAGACGTGATGCGCATTGGAACACAAGTAAAGTCAACACCCTTACTCAATGATTCCTCTGATCTTTCACCTTCTAGCAGCATTGGCAAGACTTCACGATCTGCCCCTTTAAGATCCCTAAAGAAAATCCATTTCATGCCTTTTCCTCCGAGCTGCAAATTTGCGTGTGAGTCTTTGCTGTCAGGAAAGGTGCTGCAGAGGGAAAGACAAACAGAGAGGCATGCGTGTACTTACTCCTGGATTTCACTTCAGTCCAAAACAGAAGTTAAGCTCGCGTCCCGTTGTTTTACTGTTTCGAGTTCCAATTTCTCAAGTGGAAACTACATAAGACATCAGGCCTCTTGGGCTGCTGCAAGGACAAACCTGATATTGGGGGAGTGCCAGAGACAGAAGAGATTGAATGAGAACTCTGAAGCCAGGTGGCCACCTTAAATTCCAGCAGCCTCCTGAACGTCCCACTCCTTGGGATGCAGTTGAAATCCTATCACGTAGTCTCTCATCTGTAGAGCAGGGGTGATAACCACAGGCTTATACTGGTTGGTGTGCAGAAGTACTTCTTCTTTAAGAATAAATAGGCCAAGCAGGTAAAGTACCAGGATACCAGGTCAAAAATAAGTTATAAACACAGAAGAAACCTTTGATAAAATTATCAACATTTCCCACTTGGAAAACTAAAACACGATAACTATGACAGACCAGAACTCCAAAATTATCTTGGGCTGCAAGGCTCTATTGTTCTTATATACCTGGTTTAAAGGCCTCTTCCTATTGTTGATCATAGCCTGTAAGAACAACAATCAAGGAACTCCAGACACACAACTCCCATAACACACCATAACCGCCTCACAGTACTATGTGCAGACCAGCTGGCCCCAGCCCAAGTTTTAGGATGGGGGACCACGACAGAGGATCTATTACAAGTCAGAACGTGTGGAGATGTAGAGAGCTTTCTTCTGTCATTGTCTCTCACAGATAAAGGTTCAGATATCAGCAAGCAAGTTGAAAACTATCCTAAAACATTGTTTCTTCAAGGAAGCTGAGGCACTGTAAGAAACACTTAAATTTGGATAACTCCCAGGGTAAAGGAGGCTGGAGAGGAGCTTGTTTAATACCTTCAAACGTAGGGACAAGAAGAAGGCCAAACATCCAGAAGGCTGCTTCTCCCCACAACATTCAGTACAGAGCAAAAAGGTCTATACTAAACATTAGCAAACCCCAGGCAATGCTTAAGACACAGAGCTAGGGCAAAGCTGAGAAAAATTTAAATAGGGACCCAGAACCCCAGTAATTTACTCAAAGTAAGACATATTCCAATGAAATGGTTTAGAGACTCACATTTAAGATAAAAATACATAGTTAATAAAATCAGCATTTCTAAAGTCCGGACAGCACGTCTGTTTTTTTCTGGTTTGACTGAGCATGGCTCTACTATCAAGACAGCTATCTTGGGGAAAGAGCCTTCATTAAGCTGAGTCCCGTTATTTCAGTCCCAGTCCCTACAAACACTACAAACACACACACACACACACACACACACACACACACACACAGAGAGAGAGAGAGAGAGAGAGAGAGAGAGAGAGAGAGAGAGAGAGAGAGAGCGCTGCAAGTGCCTTGCTTTTTCAGAGCATTTCCACGAGCATTTTCTCAGTTCCTGCTAAGAGCTGTTGGTGCCACGGAGCATCACTAACTTCCTGATGGCGATGAAAGGGGTTTGCGAGGAGACGGTGCTGTCTTCTTCAGGGAGCAATGTGACTCACCCATGGAAAAGCTGAGGCTCACAGCTTCCATTCCAAGTTCATTCCAAAGACATCTGGAACCAATTACTCAGCCTTGGCATTATTAGATGTTTCAAAAATACCATTGGAGCTTCTGCAAGCTGTGTGTGTGTGTGTGTGTGTGTATGTGTGTGTGTGTGTGTGTGTGTGTGTGTGTGTATGTGAGCACATGCTCACGCACACATGTATATGTCAGAGGTCAGCATTGAAGGTTTTCCTGGACCCCTCTTCAGGGTCACTCACTCAGACTGGAGCTTATTCATTCAGTTAGGTTGGATTCGCTGTGAACACTATGAATCTGCCTGTCTTCTAGTCTCCAGCACTGGGTTTATGAAATTGTATTACTGTGCCTGGCTTTTATGTGAATTTTGGGTACTGAACCCAGGCTCATAATCTTGCATAGCATGCACTGACTGAGCATCTACCCACTCCCTAGACCTGGGATTCTTTAGTGTACTAAGTCTGCATTCCCCATGCATTCTACAGCAACCAGAATGGCTGCAATTGTCTGGCCTGCTGTGCTTCCTGAAGGTCCCAAGGTAGTCCTCCTGTCCTGGGCTCTATTCAGGGACCACATCTCCCAACAGTTCCCCAGTCATCCCTTCCAGTCATGCTATGTGAGGAAGATGAATGTTCAGGTGTCGAAGGTGAGGACATGATATTTCCTCTGGATGATAGATCCAAGCTAAGACACTTGGATCTGTCTGTGCTTAGAGATGGTTGGTTGCCTTCAACTCAGTATGGTTTCTTGAAAGGTGTTCAGTTGTTCCTTGTTCCCCGACACTGTGCGGTAATTTAATCTGGTGAATTTTCTAGAGACAATCGCTCTCTTAAACCTCACTGCTGACTGCTTACCTGCAACAACCTCTCCAGAACTGGTGTAGAAAAGGTGCCAAGTTCAGAGGGTGTACAATGGCTGACATAGTCATGGGGGGAGTGAGTTTTAAGTTTGTTCTTTCTTCTGATTGAAACCCTTAGACCATAGGTTGGCTGTATCTCTTAAAACTACCAAAAAGCTAGCTGACTGCATGTAGCTCTCCTTTAGCTATTATAAAGGCATTGAAGAACCTCTTACATCTGTCAGGAGTTCTGTGTCTCATCCAGTTTTATTTTCCTGAATGATAGGCTGTATTCTCACATATCCATGCTGAATACTTGTGAAGAAAGAATAAAAAGAGGTTTGGCTGGGGAAGCTGCCTGACATCCCACTGGGGTCAGGTGAACCCTGTTCTCCAAATCCCAAAGGCTATTCAAAGGGAGATTCAGCAAGATGCTTAGCCCTCTATTCCCTACACAACAACAACTCCAGAATTCCTATGGCAATGATCAATTCTTCAATTGTTAGGAGTTTGAAGGTGAGCCAGAGGGTGAGAGTGACCAAAACACAAACTGAGTAATGCTTGCTAGTTATTAAGTGCTTATCATATGCTAAGAAGAAATGCTCTTGGGTAGATACTAATAATAACTGTATCTAGCAGGTGATGAAATTAAAGCTCAAAGAAGTTAGATTGTCTATCTGAGGTCACAGTACTGCAAAGTGCTAACATGGACAAAAGTCTCAGTCCCAATTCCTTAGGCACAATAACATACCATAGCGTCTCACTGGAACCCATCTGCCCATATTGGGACTGACTAAGCAGACCTTCAGGAGAGCTCTAAGGAAATTGTGAGGAAGCATTGTTAGTCACTTCTGCTCTCAAAGGACATGGAAGACCTCGCCATGTGAAAGGGAAACCTTCACCATATTCTACTCTAATTCTATTGAACCTGGAAGATCACAGGTTGAAAATCCTTACCTAATACACTAGTTTGATTTTTCTCTTGTGGTGATAAACATCATGACTGAAAATAACCTTGAGTGCAATGTCCTTGCTGGTTTGCTTGTTTTTTTTTTTTTTTCACCTTATTGCTTATTGTCTACCACTGAGGAAAGAAAAGGTAAGAACTCAAGGCTGTAGGCCGACGAAGAACCTGGGGATGATCGTTGCTTATCCCTTGCCCTCCTCACTTCCTCAGCTATTGTTCTTAATGGTCCAGGCACACTTCCTAGGGATGGCATCACCCGCAGGAAGCTGGGCCTTCTACAACAATTAACAAGTCAGGAAAAGTTTCAAAGACATGGCCACAGGTCGTCTGGACCTGACAATTCTTCAATTGCTATTCCCTCTACTCAGGTATGTCAGGTTGACCATCAACTTTAGACATCATGCCTAATTTCTGCCAATAACACTTGACAAAGTCAACCATGACAACAGAAAAATAAAACAACCTTCATTTTCAAAAGCCCATTGTCCAGTAAAGGCAATTTGATATTACTTGAAAATTATTCCAGAACAAAAATGACCTCAATCTGAGGCAACAATAGGGGCCAACTTTGCCTACCCACTCCTTTTAACTGTTAATTGAGTGTTCCTGTGTGGATTCTCAGTTGACATCAGAATGTCAGCTCTTTGGCTTGCCTGTCTCTGGCCTCAGAAAGCTGAACTCGGTGTAACAAGAGCATGTGCTTAGCAGAGCTGTTGGGATAAGACAAGGTGCAACAGGAAGAGTTTCTCTCACAGTGCAGCCTTCTTCTCTTTTTTCACAGTTAAGAAAGTTTTCTTACTTTGACATAATTCAGAGCCTCAAATAACCAAAGCAAAAATTTCTACTCAACTGAAAGACAATAAAATGCATTAGGCAATTCTAAAAAGCTACTGATTGATGAAGGGATGAAATTAGAAGGGCTTATAATAGGATGTCACTGTACCTTCTTTAATGTAGCTTGCTATCCTAGATGACCAAGCGATTCCCTGCCTCATTCATATCTCTTCCTACACAAGTACTTTTTCATAGACACGACCTACCACTTTCATTGTAACCAGTAGTAGTAGTCAAATGCTCAGAGAATTCTGCTGTCAACACCTCTATGTCTGGTAGAAGCCATATCTCATGGATGAGAGAGCCCTAGGTCTGAGTTTAGAAATATTACAGTAATCATGTCTGTGTAAGCAGAGTGCTACTTCCCAGGAAGGCATTAGTGTCTCATGTCCCATGGCAATCACTTACAAAGGCCAGTGGATTTGAGCTTTGTCAAGATTCAGTGAGTGAACAAAGTTTGACTGACAGAATGTCTTCCTCTGTCACTGCTCCTTCCAAATTCTCATCCTGTAGCTAAAATACTCTTGAATGTGGACATAAGAATTACTTCTTCCTCTTTAAGGCAGGTTCTGGTTAAGGCGACATGAGGAACCTTGGTGTTAAGTTCTCCATTTGGAATGGTCTGCTCTCTGCAAAATGGCTTCCATTAAGCTTGTCTTAGTTTGCTTCTCATTGATTTGATGAAACACCAAGACTAAAAGCAATGTGGGTAGGGAAGGCCTTATTTGGCTTATAAAACCCCTCCTGAATGGAGGCACAGGCAAGAACCTGGAATAAGGAACCTGGAATAAGAAGCCCTGGGGGAGAACAGCACTTGATCTCTAGGGCTTGCTCAGACTGCTTTATTATATAACTCAGGACCACCTGAGCAGGGGTGGCCCCACCGCATTCATCATTAATGAAACAAAATGTCCCACAGGATTGTCTAAAGACCAATTTGATTGCGGACATTTTTCCCAATAGAGCTTCCCTTCCCCTAGATGAACCAAACTTGTATCCAACCAAGAAAAAATACTAATCAGCACAAGAATATATTTAAAATAGTATTTATATTTATTTGTTTGTGTATGTATATAAATGTGTATACTATGGGGCGTGTGTGTGTGTGTGTGTGTGTGTGTGTGTGTGTAGATCAGTGAGTTGATTGTGGGGATCAGTTTTCTTCTTCTATCATGTAGGTTCTGGGGATCAGGCTCAGCAGTAGAAGCCTTTACTTTAGTCATCTTGTTGATTCTGGTGTTAGCATTAAAAAAAAAAACAACCCTGTCACTAAAAGAGAGCACACAGAGAGAGAATGGCTCATCATGTGTCCTGCACTCACTTGGAGATTTTCCAGGAGGTGTAGCAGGCACTTGCATGCATGTGTTGCTCTCTAGTCCTATGTTGAAGTGCTTCAGCTTTTCAAGAAACCTGGACAGCATTTTTGACCACTTGAGAAAGACAGTATGAAACTGAAGAAACCCCATGTCACATGCCCAGCCTTACCACCCATACTGGAGTACCGAGCCTCTTCAATATCCAACCAGCAGCTCTCTTGCCCTTTAAATATGGATCTTAGATAATCACTCCTGCACGGTGATATACAGAGCCTTAAGCAGCTGCTGGAGATGATTAAGTGGCCGTGCTTAGCGGAGGCTGTAAATCAAGCTGGAAGCCATTTATTGTGAGTGTACTATAAAGCAGCTGAAGTTATTGCTGCTCTACTGCAAACTGTAACATTAGGCAAGAAAATAAAGAGAGGCTAAATTTTGTTGTGAAGGTTTTAAGGTGATGTGTTCTTCTTCGCTGGTCCATTCTCTTCCTGCTTCTTATCATCTTCTTTGTCTCTATTTCTTCCTGGTCACTAGTAGTCCATGCTGAATGCACTAGGCTATAGTTTAAAATATAGTTCTTGGAATAGCAACCAATATCATTCTGGGCTGAAGGTACTCACACCAATAATGGTCTTGGGCCTGTATGCCTACATGTCCCATTGTTTTAGTTAATATTCATGACTATCTGCAGAAGCTGCTATTATCTCCATTGTATTTGTTATTTCTTCCTTTTGTTGAAAACAGATCTTAATGTAATATATTCTGATTATTGTTTTCCCCTCTCTCTACTCATACCCAGTTTCTCTCCACCTCCCCTGTCATCTGTATACACCCCCTTTCGTCTCCAATTAGAAAACCAATGGGCTTCTAAGGCATAATAATAAAATATAAGATAAAACAAAACCATCATCAGAATATGATAAAATCATCAGAATATGATAAAACAAATGCAAGGAAAAGACCTTCAAAAATGCAAAGATACACAAGAATCAGATAGAGACATGAGACTCATTCATTCGCACATTCAGGAATCCCATAAAAACATTAAACTAGAATATGTAATCCATACTCAAAGGATCTCTACGATAAAATAAGAGAGAGAAAAATATACATAAATAAAACTAAAAATAAGATAAACAATTTAAAAGCCACGACATGACATCATGAGACAAAGGATTATCACCCAAGGATGCCTTTGAGTTCGTTTTCTGTTGGGCATCTACTGTTGGGCATCTACTGCTGGGCATACAACCTACCCTTAACCGTAGTTCGCATCCTTAGTGAGACTCCTTGGGGAAAACTAAATTTTAATTTGCAAGTGGTTATCAATCGAGGATTGTTTCTGGGTCAGGGATGAGGTACATGTGTCCATTTCTTCTTTTAGTTCTAGGATCCTGTGTGCTGCAAGTCCTTTCCGGCCCTGTGCACGCTGTCTCAGTCTCCATAGATTTCACACTCTCATTGATCCTGTAGATTTAGAGGGGCGTGTTTCCTTGGTGTCTTCCAACTTCTCTGTCTCTTGCACTCTTTCTACCTCCTCTTCAGGGTTCCCTGAGCCATGAAGGCAGGAAATTTATGGAGACAACCCCGTTAGGGATGAATGTTCCAAGGTCTCTTATTTTCTCCACATTCTATGGCTGTTGGTCCCTATATGTGTTCCCTTCTACTGTAGGAGGAAGCTTCTCTCTGATAATGGCTGAGCAAGGCAATAATGTGGTAGAATCCATGAATGTGGTAAAGTGTCATTAGGAGTCAGTTGATTGCTATGTTTTTTAGTAGAACAGTAGTATTAGGAGTCTGGGCTATCTAGTGTCCCAAGCAGAGATGGGTATGGGTTCCATCTCCCGGAATGAGCCTTAAGTAAAATTAGATATTGATTAGTCAATCAATATCTATACTGCACAGATATGAAGAGAATGGGTAACGTTTTCTTGTTACTGATTTTAGTGGGATTGCTTTGAGTTTCTTTACATTTAAATTGATGTTGGTTGTGGGCTTGCTGTAAACTGCCTTTTTACATCCCTTAAGTTCCTAGTCTCCCTACAACTTTAATCATGAAAGGGTGTTAGTCATTGTCAAAGTCCTTTTCTGAATCTAATGAAATGATTATGTTGGTTTTTTCATTTCAGTTTGTTTATATGGAGGATTGTATTTATTAGTTTATATGTATTGAAACATCCATCTCTGTGATAAAGGCTACTTGATTATAGTAGATGATCTTTTTAATATGTTCTTGGATTTAGTTTTCAAGGTTTTTTTTTAGACTTTTGCATGTATGTTCATAAGGAAAATTATTTGTAATTTTCTTCTTGGCCTTTATGTGGTTTAGGCATCAGTGTAACTGTGGCCTTGTCAAACAAACTGGGCAAGTTTCCTTTTTTTTTATCTTGTAGAATAACTTGAGTTTTGCCATTAACTCTTTTTTTTTAAGTTTGGTAGAATTCTGCCCTAAATCCATCTATCCCTGGGCTTTGTTGTTGTTGTAGTTGTTGTTGTAAGATAGTTACTGACTGCTTCTATTTCATTGGAGATTATATGTCTGTTTAAATTGCTTACTTGAAGTGGTATGTATTGAGAAAATTTATCCATCTCTTAGATTTTCCAGTTTTGTAGAGTGCAAGTTTTTAAAGTATCTCCTTATAATTCTCTACATTTCCTCACCGTGTGGTGTTATGTCTCCCTTTCATTTCTAAGTTTGACTATTTCGACAGCCTTTCAACCATTTAGTGTATTTTGGTTAAGAGCTTGCCAGTTTTGTTGATTTTCTCCAAGAACCAACTCTTTGTTTCATTGATTCTTGGTACTTTGTTTTTATTTTATTGGCTTCATCCCACATCATTTGATTAGTTTTTGCCATCTAATTCATTTGGGTATGACTTTTTCCTTTTGTTCTAGAGCATTCAGGTATGTGATTAAGTTGCTGGTGCAAGATCACTCCAACTTTTTTTTTTTTAATGGAGTCACTTAGTGCTACAAACTTGTCTCTGCAAACCACCTTCATTGTGTCCCATAAGTTTGGGTATGCTGTGTATTCATTTTTCATTCAATTCTAGAAAGTATTTTATCTCTTTCTTAATTCCTATCTTAACCTCCTTTTCATTCAGTAGTGAGCTGTTCAGTTTCTATGAGTGTGTACACTTTCTGTTGTTGTTGTATCTGTTGTTGTTGATATCCAGCTTTAATCCATTATTGTTGATATCCAGCTTTAATCCATGGTGGTCAGACAGAATTCCAGGCTTTACTTCAATTTCTTGTATCTGTTTAGACTTGTTTATTTGTGCCCAGTATATGCTCACATTTGGAGAAAGTTTCATATGGTACTGAGAAGATATACTCTTTTATGTTTGGGTGAAATGTTTTGTAAATGTATGTTAGGCCCTTTTGACTTACAACATCAGTTAGCTACAACATTTTTTTTTGTTTAGATTTTGTCTAGATGGCTTGTCTACTGGCCAGAGTTGGTACTGAAGTCTCCCACTGTCGGTGTGTGAGGATCAATATGTTGGTTTAAGTTGTAGTAGTGTTTCTTTTACAAATGTGGGTGCATTGATGTTGGGAATTGCAGTGGTAGATTTTCCCTTTGTTGATTTTTCCTACTTTTCTCTGATTAGTTTTGGTTTGAAGTCTACTTTTTTAGATATGAAAATGGCTACACCAGCTTGCTTCTTATGTCCATATGCTTGGATTATCTTCTCCCAACTCTTTATCCTGAGGTAGTGTCTATCCTTGCTGTTAAGGTGTGTTTATGGATGCACCAGAAGGAGAGATTCTGTTCTCACACCCCATCTGTTAGTCTCTGCCTTTTTGTTAGGGAATTGAGACCATTTGTGGTGAGAGATATCAGTGACCAGTATATGTTGACTCATGTTATTTTGCTGTGGTGCATGTCTCCTCTTTTGATTTGCTAGTCCAAAGGTATTGACTCCTTAAGTTTTCTTGGGTGTGGCTAATATCTTTAGATTGTAGTTTTCCTTCTATTCAGCTGCATTTGTATATAGATATTACCTTAATTTGGTTTTATAGGAAATGTCTTATTTTTTCATGTGCTGTAATCAAATGTTTTGCTGGGTATAGTATTCTGGGCTTGCATCTGTGGTCTATTAGAGGTTTTAGAACATCTACCTAGGTCCTTCTGAATTTTAAGTCTCCATTGAGAAATCACATGGTAGTGATTTCATGGTCTTTTTACCTTGCAGCTTTTAATATTCTTTCTTTGTTCTATATTATATACTATATACCAAACATATTTTATATGTTTAGTGTTTTGATTATTATTTGTGGAGAGGGCCTTCTTTTCTGGCCCAGTCTATTTGTTATTCAGTTCACTCCTTACACCTTAATAGGCATCTCCATCTATAGGTTAAGGAAATTTTCTTCTATGACTTTGTTGAAAATATTTTCTGTGGCTTTGACCTGTGTTTCTTCTCTTTCTTCCATTCCTATTATTCTTAGGTTTGGTTTTTCAACATATCCAAGATTTGATGGGTGTTTTGCACTAGGAGTTTTTTCTTAGATTTAACATTTTCTATGACTCAGTATCCATCTCTTCTATCATGTCTTTGATGTCTGAGATTCTCTCTTCTATGGTTTGTATTCTGTTGGGGAGGCTTGTCTCTCGGGTTCCTGTTTGAGTTCTTACATTTTTTATTTCCAGATTTTCCTGATTTTTTAAAATATAATTGATTCTATTTCCACTCTCAGGTTTTGAATTATTTTATTCATTTCCTTACACTGTTTGTTTGTGTTGCTATAGATCTACTTAAGGTATTTATTATTTTCTCTTTAAGGACCTCTATGATATTCATAAAGTATATTTTAAGGTCTTTGCCTTGTGCTTCAGCTGTGTTATAATTTTCAGAGCCTGCTGTGGTAGTATTGCTGGCCTCTAATGGAGATATATTGCTCTGATTGCAATTGATTGTACTTTTATGCTGGCTCATAGCCATTTGGGTTTGGGAAAATTGTAATTCCAGGGACTGATATCTGGTTTTGTGTTTTGGGGTAGGTGTTTTTTTCCTTGGTTTCTCTTTTCTCTCAGTCTTAGGAGGGTGTGGTTGGAAATTTCTCTGGGATTCTGATGGGTGTGGCTACTGAGGGTTCAGGGTAAAATGTGTTTCTAAGTATTGGTAGCTGACAAGAGGAATTGGGGATGGCATAGGAGGATGCTGAGTAGTGGTCCACAGGAGGAAGGAAAACGGTGTTCCACCAGATGCTCCTTAGTGCCCTGGGAATAGGAACTAAGACCATGAGGCCATACAAGTAGTTCAATAATACTGAGCTGGGAATGAGACTGGAAGATGGGATTTGGAGGAGAAAGGAGGGGTGAAGGTCTGCACTTACCCTGCATGAGAACTGAGTGGCTTGTGCATACTCAGGAAGTGCACTTTGTAGTTAGGAGCTGGGATAAAGAGATACACGGAGGGAAGGAAGATGGGAGGGGATGGTCTGTGTGATCCACAGGATATGGGAGGCAGGTGATGCGCTATATTGTTGGGGTGAGATTTGGGGAATATCTTCAGGAAGTCTATGTGTTTGCCTTGCTGGAGTCAATGATCTCCATCCTAAACAGAGGGTATTTGATCTGGGTCTAAGCAATTCTGATTAGAGTTTTGATCTTTAGGATCTCTCTTTCCCTCTCCCCCTCATCTATTCTTCAAAGTTTGGGATCCGCTATCAGGGAATGGGCCACCTAATCACTAGTTCCTCAAAATGTGTTGCAAGCTCTTTGCTCGGAAATCCATACCACTCCCTAATGCAGCTGGTTCAGTCTCGATGTCACACACTTCTGCAATCCGGCATCGCTTTCCTGAACTAAAGGGCATGTTCTGGTTGAGTTCAATGAGCCTCTCTCCCATCCCCCATCTCTTCCCCTCCATTCTTCCCCACTTTGCTGTGCAGTTTCTCCATCTTTGGTCCCATGAGAAGGGCATGGGCCTTACCCAAGCAGAAAAGAAACACCTCATCCAACCGAATACATTGGGGCCTCAAAGAGATCTTTCTCTAGAAAGATCTTTCTCTAGGTTCAAAATAAAAGCAAGAGCAAGCAGGTGACAGAGGGGAATGCATTGGAGGCCGCTGGAGACAAAACAGCCCAGAAACAACGATCTGCAGGAACAGAGCTTGTCGATACAGGGAAACCTGTACTGGTTCCACGGGGCATAGAAGGGCAAGGTTTGCCAGGAGAGAGGTGAGGCTTAGGAGCTAAGCCGAAGCCAGGAACAGGAAATCTAGTTTGATGCCAAGGGCACATCAGCTCCCACCTGTCTTTCAAGCCCCACATCTGCAGTGAGAAGCTTTGCTCTGCCAGCGTGTGCCACGACGATCTTCTCTGTGTACTCGCTGAATGAAGCTAGTGGAGGATGCTCTTCCCCGGTATCTGAGGCTCCAGGGCGGGTCCCAGATGCATCCTGTTGGCTGCCTGGCCTTCTGGGAGAGTAATCTGAAGCAATGGAAAGGCTGGGCGAGCCAGCACATTCTAGGCTCTTCTCAGTAACATCATTACTAAGGTGATTGAGTTATGTGCAATTGAATTTGAGAATAAAGGAGACAGAGTGTAGAATGCTCATGCAGGTTCCCGGGCTTGTGATCCTGGGCAAAATCCAGTGGGCATAGAGTATAAGTCACAGCGGGAGAGGGCAGGGGTAGGCGCAGGGGTGGGGCGGGGCAGGGGCAGGGAGTGGGTGGAGCATAGGTTGGACAGGCTGTGCGTCATGAGCTGAGTTGCCTCGCCGAATAATAAGACTATGGAAAGATATGACTTTATTGTTTCCGTTCGGCTCCTAATTCACATCCATACCCAGCGTCACTATGTACCATACACACTTAAGCAAAGGCTTCATGTTGTAGCTGCCGCCATTGTTAGTGATGCTGAGTATGTCCCGAGAAGAAGGCATGTGGAAGGCCAGCTCCCTGCCTCGTCCTCACTGAACAGCTTCCTATTTCTGCTCAGCATTCCCTCGCTCTGAAAGGCTTGTGTAAATTCTGGCAAAAACCCACTCCCTCGCGTGTTTTGGAGAGGTTAATCCATCATGTAATTTCACCGCACGCATGCAGATGGGCTAGCCGCACCTCCCACGGGCAGAGTGCTGCGGCTGCTATTTGATCTGTGGAATCTTCCCGTGGAATGCCTCGCTTGCTTTATAGCTTCGGAAAGGAGAAGTGTATTCTGGACATATTGAATTTCCAAATAATCAAGGGATGGCTTTGGAGACCCAATTTAAAATTTTATTTTATTCGCCTCAGTTTAAAGTAAACAAACCTTGTTACACAGTGCTTTGTGGAAAGCACTGACTATGAGGATCCTGAATAATCGTGGCAGGGACTGTGAACAACCCTAACGACGGTTCCTCAGGCAGGGGCTTTGTCCCCTGCTATACTGCCCACCCTACCACACTTTCTGACTTAGATAATGCTTTTCACAGTTTCTTCATTCTCTTTTAGCAGTAGTCATTAGTAGTTCTATTTCAAATCTCTTCTTCCATTTTATTTCCTGTGGTTTGGCAAGTCTGGAAACAAAACTTGCTGAAATATATTCTTTGGGCATAGACCGATTGGGAATCCCAAGGAATGAAGTAAATCAACTGTAGCTTGGCATGGATTTACAGCCTCTCATCTGTATACCCAGAAGTACAGTCTGTTCAGAGCGGTAATAGACTGGGCAGGAGACATTCTGCACCGTCTCTATTTTCGAGGCTCCAGATTCTAGAGCAGTGCAGAGCCGGAACCCTGGCCAGTTTGTCCCCAGGACTTTTTCAGCCTTGGACTTTGTGTCCAGGACATCTGCCTCTTTCTTCTCTTCAGTCATCTCCCCAGCCTTCCGGGAAGAGATCTATACTTTCATTTAAACCTGGACTAAAGTTCATTTTCCCCCAGGTGGTGACTATCTTTTGTCATAACATTTTCAGATGTTTCTTGCTATTAAATACAGGACTTTGTCCCTCCACAAGGCTATATTGGGGGATGAAAATAAAGATCCTGGTGTCTGGTTCATTACCGCCACCTTGTTCGTCTTTTCCTTTGGTACTTCCTCAGGGCTGACACCACCTCCTCTTTTCTGGGGGGATCATGATGACATGTGTGGCTGTGGGCTACCACTGAAGCCACACCTTTTGTATTGACAGGTTTATAGTTGCACTGCTTTGGTCCCTCCAGTACTGAGAAATCCACATGTAGTGTCAGGGGGCCCTGGCACAGCTTAGAGAGAGAACCCTGAGTGATGCTTTCTTCCATGGCACCAGGTGGGGACCGGGTAGCTGACATTTTTGCATAAGTAGAGCACTTTAGCCTCTATTTTCCCTGTTTTGTTGTGTTGTGTATAGGGTAGGGTCTTGATAAACAGCCCATGCCAGCCCTGAACTTTGGGTCCTACTGCTTTAGCCTCCTGAGAGCTGGGGTCACAGACACACATTATTATCCTCAGCCTAGCCTGTCATTTTTTTCTTACCCTAGGACACATAACCTAGTGTTTATACTTGAATGCTGGGAATATATGGATTTCTTGAAACTACAGATTCACAAACATTCAGCAGAGGAGAAGGTAGTTTGTAGTAGGTCCTTATCAAGTCACATCCCAAGAAAGTTTAAGAATCATCATCTATTACTCTACTATTGGTTAATGTATATGTACGATTCTACAGCATACTGAGGAGGTCATTGTTCTATTAGTATTGTATGTATATTAATTCTATTCTAAAAAGCAAAATAATATGTGAGTGTTCAAGGTAAATGCTCCCCTGGAGGGAAATTCTGAAAATATAAAAAGCATTTGATACTTCCGGAACTGTACATGATATTTCTGGAGGACCCAGCCATACCACTCCTGGGAATATACCCAGAACATTCCCCAGCATGCAATAAGGATACATGCTCCACTATGTTCATAGCAGCCTTATTTATAATAGCCAGAAGCTGGAAAGAATCCAGATGTCCCTCAACGGAGGAATGGATACAAAAAATGTGGTATATATACACAATGGAGTACTATTCAGCCATTAGAAACAATGAATTCATGAAATTCTTAGAGAAATGGATGGAGCTGGAGAACATCATACTAAGTGAGGTGACCCAGTCTCAAAAGAATACCCATGGTATGCACTCACTGATAAGTGGATATTAGCCTAGAATCTTGGAACACCAAAGACACAATTCATGTACCAAATGATGTCTGACAAGAAGAAAGGAGTGGACACTGGGGCTGGAAAGGATCAAAGCATCAGTGTAGGGGAATACAAGAACAGGGAAGAGGGAAGGGGTGGAAGAGGGAGCAGAGGGAGGGAAAAGGGCATGTGGGACCTTTGGGGGGTAGAGAACCAGAAAAAGGGAAATGAATTGTAAATATAGAATATATACAATAAAAAAAGCATTTGGATATTAAAGTTCACCTGACATCTGGCCGCTTTTATGTAGCCACCATTTTTACTAAGAACTAAGGTGTATTATACAGGAGGGTAGAGGAATTGCGACTCTGAATCGAGACATACCAGCATTGTGGTAAAGACCACAACAATGCAGCAGCAAGATTGTCAAGGTTGGGGTCCAGGGGAGGACAGCACCCCGTGCCTCACCTGCCAGTGAGAATAAAGATGTCTTCTGCCTTGAAGGGAGATGGTGAGAGCTAAAGGGGAGGGATGTGACTCAAGAAGAAAACGTTGGCGCTCAATCAATGCCAGTGCTTTTATTCCCCTGTTCTTCACTTAAAGCTATAGCGGAGTCACTTTAATAACTCGCTGAGTATTTGTCTTATTTGGGCCAGATTTTGGGATTACAACAAAACATCCAAGCTGGGGTAGCTTATAGAGAGAGGAAACTCGTTTCTGACATTTCTTGGGGGAAGGCCAGGATCCAGGCAACAGGGTTGCCTGGGACGGCAGCTGCAAGGCGGGGCTTGCTGCCTCCTGTTGTGGAAAGAGGATGTTCTGTGTCCTTGCATGGAAGAGTGTGGATGGGCCCTTGAGCCAGACACTAGTGAGCGCTCTTAGATTCGTGCTTTTTCCTATTCTTTTCATGAAAGAAGGGGCTCTCGAGAGCTGGCTGTTTCCAGAACCCACCCCTTTGTACTGTCACCTGAGCTTGGACATCTGAATCTGGAGCAGCTTAAGCTACATTAAGCTATAATTGATGCCAGGCGATCTCCATTCGGTATTTACAAAATTAATGATAAGAGACCTCTTAATATGTACATATTTTTTTCACATATTCAATAGCTTTCTTCTATAGAAATTCCAAGAAATTCAATTTGTGAACAATAAAAGCTTTATGATTTGTGCCACACATAGTTCAATTGTTTTCTAGAATGTTGCTCTAGTCTCTATCCCCACGGGCAATGCCCATCTCTTCTTAGCCCTCAAAAAGTGTACTCAGCACTTTTATATTGCATTGTCTTCAGTTCTGTGTGTCAAACAAGGACCTTCATGCAGGGAAGCATTATATCTCAGAGTTATACCTCCAGCCCTAAAATATGGCTTTTTGCTGGTTTGAACAAAAACATTGCATTTCTCGACTTTACTTCTATCCTTCCAGTTTAGAAGTTGCTAATTCCTATGGATATTTCCAACATTTTAGTGTGACTGTTTAAACAACATAATTTTTTTCTGAAATTCGAAGAAAAGGAAGGAGAAGGAGGAGAGCAAGGAGGAGGAAGAGGAGGAGGAGGAGGAGGAGGAGGAGGAGGAGAAGGAGAAGAAGAAGAAGAAGAAGAAGAAGAAGAAGAAGAAGAAGAAGAAGAAGAAGAAGAAGAAGAAAACTCTAGACTTTAATTTATTTTTAACTCTTGTGTCTTCACAGTCCTTGCTGCCTGTGTTCTAGATCCACTATTTTGTCAATGGTTGCTATTATTGTTATTGTTGTTATTCGAAATTTGTGCTTGATCAAATTTCCCAAGGTTTTCTACCTTTCTTTGCTCACTACTAAATCTGACACTCATAATGCTCTCTGTGGACTTACCTCCCTTCTTGCTGAAGTAGGGGCTAAGGCAGTAATTGGTAAATTAAACATGTTAGGAAATATGGTTCCTCTTAAATAATCTTAGCAAAGAATATAGTTCTATAGAAAAAGGATTTTTCCTTAACATTTGAAGGTTTGATTGCATTTTGGTATCTTTAAAAAGGGTATTTATAGCCTGAGTCATGTTTCTGATTTGCTTTTCCTCTTGTGCCTTTAAATCTGCTGCTTTGTGAAGGGGTTGTTTATGTTTTACTGCTTCTTAGTGCTCTTTCTCTCTGTCTCTGTCTCTCTGTTTCTCTATCTCTCTGTTTCTGACTCTGTCTCTGACTCTGTCTCTCTGTCTCTCTCTGTCTCTTTCTCTCTCTCTCTCTCTCTCTCTCTCTCTCTCTCTCTCTGTGTGTGTGTGTGTGTGTGTGTGTGTGTGTGTGTGTGTGTTCTCAATATTTTGTTCAGCCTTTCAAAAGGATTTACTGCATGATGCAAGTTTCCTATATGCCAGGGTCTTAAGCTCAAGAGGGCTCACAGCTAGTTTTAAGGACCTTAAGAATGAGTAGACTCACATTCAGACTTTCAGTCTCAGCACTAACAAATTCCTTTATTTTCTCAAATAAATTTTATTATTTCTTCAGCTATGGGATTGTTCTCATTTTTATCATCTTCATTTAAAACTCCCATTAATCTATTATCAGAAGTTCTCATTATATTTCTACGACATTTAACTTTTCCTTTACATTTCCTATATTTCTATCTTCTTAAAGCAGATTTATGGGATAGCTTTTCAGTTCTATGTTCTAGTTTCTTAATGTTTTAAAAGCCACATCTGCTCTGTTTTAATTTGGTATATCTTTTTTTCTTATAATTTCTCTTTCATGTTTTTCAAATTTGCCTCTCCTCCTCCTCCTCCTCATCTTCTTCTTTTTGACTTAGTCTCATTCTGCAGTCCTGGCTAGAACATTTAGTATATCCTCTAAGGTATCCTTGAATTCACAGCAACTCCCCTGCCTCAGGTTCCCAAGTACTAGGATTGTAGGCCTATGGCCATGCCTTCCTTTTATCCAGTGTATCCCATTTTTGCTTCTGGAATTTCTAACAGCTTACTCAGGAAGGCAGCCTTTATTCGAGAATGGACAGCCCATTCCCTTAGGATGCTGAGGGAATGGCTCTTACGGTGTCTTCCCACAGTGGGGACCTGACTGGAGTGGTCCTCATCAGCTAGCTGCCTCCCAGCACTCCAATTTTTAAGGACCCAGAACAAACTGGTTTTTGTCATAGACTGCTTTCAGGATGACCTGACTGCTTGCTTCTAGATTCTAGCACTCCTCTCTCTCTCTTTTGGCTCATCCTTGTCCTCTTCCTCTTCTTGCCAAGTCCTGGGAGTTACTCCCTGTTTGTGCTATTATGACATTTTATTTACTTGAGACATACTCCACACTAAATGTTCTAAGTCGAGCATTTCTCTGTGTCTGGGACAAGCTCCCATATTGTAAGCATTGATCACTCTCTTGTTTCTTGTTATAATAATGGGGAGTTTTCTAACAATGCACTTCTGCTTGCCAGACTGATGCCCTTTATCAGCTTCTTAATGTTCCAAAGATGAATTGTTCTGAGGTATTTAAAAGAGAAATCTCATTTTAGTTTTAAATATTGTTTTTTCCTCATTATGGACTTACATTAGAGGTTTGTTCAATATATCTGATATATTCAATATCTCTGGTATCTCATTCTCAGTGAGGTTTCCCCTGACCACCTAGCTTAGCACTACAATGTCTTCTTTGGCTTTTACTCTCTGGTTCTGTTCTGTGCTTTTCTAAGACGCTCCCTTTTCACTAGCTTGTTTAATCTTCTCTTTATAGTGGTCCTTCCTTTATCCTAATTTAAATACCACTAAGATATAAATTCCTAGAAAGAGAATAAAGATCTTCAGACTCAGCTCTCTGTTGTATCACGAGTAGGTAAACAGCCACGGCAAACTCTATCAGGTGCTCATTAAGGGAATGTTGGGTGAATGATGGAGCTCTCTCGCATGTGGTGTGTTCTGTTCATATGTACACAAGCCAAGATGCTCTTCTCTACAGAAAAGCAGGTTTGCAGGACAGGGTATGGCTGTACTTTTAAGTAAGTTTTTTAGTAAGTTTCAAGTCCTGATCACCTAAGAAGAAGGAACTATGAATTGATTATGAATTGGAACCATCATCCCACGAATGCTCACCCTGGGGTAAAGCATGGGAGAGTACCTATCACCTGGAGCCATCTCTCTTTTGAAAGTCTGCTCTTCTAGGGAAGAGTTTGCCTTGGTGTCCCTGTCCTCCCACCCTACCTTAATATGATTTTTCTTTTCAAAGAGTAAAAATGAAGTAAGCTGGAAAATAGGGGTATGGCAGCTGTTACGGTCTTCTGGGAACAGAAGGACAGACTATTAATTACATGGAAATATTCTTCTCATCCCCATGAGCCAATTCTTCACATTCCAAATGATCAATAAGTGGACTCATGACTGTTAACGCTTTTAGTACAGCTTGTCCCTACAGGCCCCACTGTGGCCATGGCATGGCACCTTTTGAAAGGTGGAGGCCTGGCCAAGGGAAACTACAAGCATGGGTTCTATGGAATGCTGGTTTTACAGCAAGAGACTTCATCTTTTCTTACAAGCAAGTTGTGATAGAGAGGCTACTCCACGTGCTCGATTTCCTCTGTATTACAGCCATTTCCCTTTCTGCTTCTCTGTCAACCAAGTAAGGCCATTGCAGGGGTCAGCACCATTCTGCTCAGACTGACTGTCTGCAGAACTGAGTCAAACAAACCTCTCCAAACAATGCAGACACAGGTTTTTTGCTTTTTTGTTTGTTTGTTTGTTTGTTTGTTTATTTTTTGCTAATACAACAGCAGCCATCCATGCTTTCAAGAACATTCTAGATTTCTTGCTCATGATTTCCCTAATCTCAACACTCTTCAAACTTTAATATAAAAATTGTCTTTACTATGGGCATTCCTCAGTGGTTTTTTTTTTTTAATTTTTTAGATAAAATTGAGTTCTCGCTTTGGTCCACCCCACCTTAGCGCTGAGTCTGTTACAACACATAGAAAAAGCATCCTTGAATGTGTTCTTAAGTGGCCATTTCTCTTTCCTAATAAATTTCAAGTATTCAGAGGACAATGGCCATCTCTTCTGTTCACTGCTGCATAAGAAGCAACAAAACTTACTGTCTCAAAAAATGTGTTTTTTCTTAACAATTCTGAGAGCTGACTTGAAGCCTCCTCCATGGATTTATGTGAGCCTGTTCTGACAGATGTATCCAGTTGGAAGCAAGGGGTGTGTTGTTTGGTCAATGAGCTCACCTGGAACGGGTAACATTTGGACTTTTCCTTCATGCCAGGTTTCTTCAGTGCCTGGGTTTTCCAGGGAACTTCCTAAGAGGCCAAAGACAGCAGAAGCCATCACTCTGAAGATCTGTGCACTAAAATGCCATGTTCTCTCTTCCTATTTTTCCATCATCCTCTCATGTAAATAATACAGAGGGTACTAGTCATCAAGACAGGGAGGAGCCGGGAGCACAAAGCAGTCCGTAGTCTCCAGTAGACCTGAAATCTTACTGGTCACAGTCTCATCCCCGGCTCTAGAGGCAGAGGGTGTTGTTTAATATGAACTTATTTCTGAACTGTTAAGGTGATTTCCTCCTTTATTATTCTTTTTTGAGATTTGCTCTGTCTCATGGCTCTTGATTCTTTCTTTCTGTGAGAGACAGAGGTTAGAGAGATGGCTTAGTAGTTAATAGAATTCTATCTTTTTTTTTTTAGAGGATCCAAGTTCAGTACCATATCAGCTCCTAGGGTTCTCTGTATGCACCAGAGACACATGTGGCACATATACATACATGTGAAAAAACACTCATTCAAATTAAATTAAATTAAATTAAAAGTCTAATGCGACTGCATTGATCCACTGTTTCTCAATGAAACAAAGAAAATAATTAGTAATGGGCTGACAAATAAAGAGTATTCTCAAGTCTTCTCCTTATTCAACCACGGAGATGGGTTGGGGGTAGGATTCTCTTCACTTTGAACTTTGTTCATTTTTATCCGATCTATGGTATTTTATTAATACAGATTTCTTGAAAAACTCTGAATGCCGTGTGCACCTTCTCAGTGTTTGTCAGGTGCTTTATCAGCCACATGAACTGTGTTTGAGGAACAGACATTACCATGACATAAGCAGCTGCTGTGACAAGACCTTGAGTTTCTCTGTCTACTGGGCATCATTCAAGCATCCCCAGGGGTTTAAGGGAAGCCTCGGAACCAAGTTCTTGTTTTGATCTTCATGTCGAGGCCATATTGCACGCTGATCATTCATTTGCTTTGGGGACAGATTGAGACTATGAAACAGTTCAGTTTTCCAACTCAACAAATCCTGGGCCCATTTCTCTTTCTTTAAGTTATACTCACAAGTTGAGATCTTCCTTCTTTAGTTCATCTCTCTCTTGACATAATTTATCATACACAGCAGAGTGCCAATTGACACTGTCAACTTTCTGCCAGATCCTCGAACTCATTAGGTAACGTTTTCGATGTTCTACGGCGTCTCAGAAAATAGTCTTGTAAATGTTCCATCATTCCAAAAATGGATTGCTTTCCCAAAGCTTTTAATGCCAGTCCCCTTCCCACACTTCTAACCTAAAAAGCAGCCTTTCGACTGTCTTTTAGCTTTTGTCCCCAACCCCATTTGAACTAAAGCCAAGACCACGTGTTTCAAGGCATGGCTATCCTATGATGGGTCCCTACTTCCTGGTACCAATGTGCGTTTGGTTTGTTGTGGTTTTGGTATCATAAACTCTATCAAACCCGAAAGGCTTATAGAAGCAGTGAGTGATTTCTTGTGATTCTGTTGCTCAGTCAGGTGGTTCTTTGCTGGTCTTGCATGGATTTTTTTTCCATGGCCACACTCAGGTATAGTGTTAGCTGTGAGGGGTAGCAGCTGGAGAGCTGGGCCCCTGTATCAATGATTTTATCATGTCTATTTGTTGGGCAAGTTCATACTGCATAGCCACAGGCCAGCTTTGAAATTGCAATCCTCCTGCCTCAGGCTTCTAGGTGCTGGGATTATAGATTTATGTCACCACATCAAGCTTTTCTATGCAGTATGTCTGGTTTCTTTGTGGAATGATGGCAGCATGGTTCTAAGAAAGAAGGGGCAAAAGCTACCAGATCAGGTGAGGTCTGGAATCTAGAACTGAGCTGTTCCTTGTAGTGTATCCTGTTTATCAATGCGAGTCACAGGGCCAGATTGACTGGAGGGAGTGAATGGAACACAGGCTTCTGTGTAGCACAGTCACATTGGAAGCGGATGTGGCCTGAGACGGGAAGGGTTTGCAGCCATTAGATAATGTATCACAGAAGCCAACTGCAATTAATTTTATTCCTTATGTCATGAAGAAGATCATCTGGCATAAATATGTACTATAATAGGTACTTGTGGAAGAGAAGGGGGAAGAATTGAGGTCAAATCTGATGCTCTATTTACAGCAGACTCAGCTTCCAATACTCTCAACGGCGTTTTCTTCTGGTGATTTAGGGGATTTCTCTGCACATAATAAATGCAGCCGGAGAACTGCTGATTTTATCTTTTAATACTTGAAAACCCTAGAAACATGGCTCAGTTCAGCTACTAGATTTTCGATTTAACAGCTCTCATGAATATGATATTCGGGTGATTGCCGAGGAATGGGATAAAATAGAATTCTCGGGCCAGAAAAAAGGGATATTTACACACATGTGAATCCACCCGCTTTTTTTTTTTTTTTTTGGTATTTATGCTTTTATTTGCATGTGTGTATAAGAGTATATAACAATAATAATTAAAGTGAAAAAGGACATGATTTTGAGAGAGATCCAGGAGTGAAGGACATGGAAAAAATAGGAAAAAGGAGAGGAAGAGAAATAATTGTATTTTTTCTATATTCTATGTTTACATTCCAAAGGCTTTCCCCTTTCCCAGTTCCCACCCACCATAGTTCCCATAGTTCCTCTCCCCCCAACTGTTCCCCAATCATTCCCCCTCCCCCCTCGGTTTCTTTACTAAACTGGATGCAATCTTTACAGGCCCAGGGTCCTCTCCTTTCTTCTTCTTGGGAATCATTTGACTTGCTATTTGTGTCTTGAGTATTTAGGGCTTCTGGGCTCATTAATATCCACTTATCAGTGATTGCATTTCATGTGCATTATTTTGTGATTGGGTTAATTCACTCAGGATGATATTTTCCAGGTCTAACCATTTACCTACAAATTGCATGAATTCATTATTTTTAATTGCTGAGTAGTATTCCATTGTATAAATATACCACATTTTCTGTATCCATTCCTCCTTTGAGGGATATTTGGGCTCCTTCCAATTTCTGGCTATTATAAACAAGGCTGCTATAAACATGTGAGTGTGATTGTAGGGAAAGGCAGGAAAGAATTCAACATGAACCCTGTGATGGGTGATTTTACTTCGACTCATGCTCAAGTCATCTTTGAGGAGGAAACCTCAGTCAAGAAAATGCCTCCACAGGTTTGGGTGTAGTAGACATGCATGTAAGCAATCTTCTTAATTGGTCAGTGATGTAGGAGGGTGCACCCTGGGGTGGTGGTCCTGGGTTCCGTAAGAAAGCAGGCTGAGCAGGCCATGAGCGTGAGCCCATGAGCAGCATCCTCTGTGGTTTCAGCATCAGCTCCCTTCTCCAGGCTCCTCCCTGCTTGAGCTTCTGCCCTGACTTCCTTCCGTGATGAACACTGATGTATGGAAGTGTAAGCCACATCAACCCGTGCCTCTCAACCTGCTTTTAGCTCCTGGTGCTTATCATAGCAATTGAAACCTTAGCTAAGAAAAACCCTTCAAAGAATAAGACTTTTTTTTTTTTTAAATCTCTTCAGCAAAGAAACCTCACCCATCATATATTATGCACAATGTAATAAGCTGTATCCTGAGGCATCCTAAGTGGCTTGGCATTCAGCCATGAACACAACTGTGTAGATATTGGTGGAGAGTTTTTTTTTTTATTGTCGCGCCCATGTCTTCGTTTCACATTCATTACCTTCTTTAACATTTCTGCCCATCAGTAAGCAGATCAGTAAACAGACAATTTCTTTAGATTTAGTGACTCCCTCGCCCATCAGAAAACAGAGCCAGCTAAGTTAGGAGCATGGATTTCTTCTCTTATCTCTCATCGGGAGACTCTAGTGTCTTCCTTGATAGATCCCTCAACATGGCATCAGTACTGTTAACCACGTGCTGGACACTGTGACACTGAGAGAACGAGACGAGTCTCTTCTTCGGAATGCATGGAGTCGGAGTTGAAGAAGCCTGTTTCCATTAGTGATGCAGTCCTGATAGTAATAGCATCACGGTGCCTTGCTAGATTGTTCTTTGTCAAGAGTTTTATGTGTCACCTTTTATTAGCCCCCAAACACTGTGAGTCAGACAGTCATTCTGGACCAAGTAGAGAAAATATAAGCTTTGGAAACCTTGTGACTTGCCAGAGACTAGAACTCAGTGAGAGTGGATCGACTGTTCTGATCCTGCAGCCTAGCCTACCTGCCGTCCCTGTCCAGCTTGCTCTGGGTAGCCAGAATCTTACCCTTTCCATCACTAGGATCACTGAATGGTCTTTTGTTCCTTCATCCAAGGCATCGTGCAAACCATTCCATCTTCACTTCCGCAATGCCCGCCCCAGAATGCTACGTCACTTCCAGATAGTCTGGAAGCCCCTGGCATAGAAGTCAATTTCTAATTGGCCCTGGCTGGATTTTTGTGTTGGTTATCATCTGTGATTCTGTGTTTCCCCACTTCTGTTGGTTCTGTGTCAGTGGGAGACAGATCTCCTGAAAATATAGGCTGTCTTTCTCTATAGCTTCCCTTATATCCTCCTCCTGTTTTCTCTGGACACTGGACATGAGATGAATCTGGCCACAAACTGACTCAGAGGCATGATGTAAGGAATAAACGAGGCAGAAAACGCTAACAGATCACAACCCAAGGAGCTTTCCTAACGTGGAGCTCCGTGTTACTTTAGTTCCCATTCCTGTTCATTCCTAAAGAACTTTTGTTTCTGCTTTCGTCATTGCTATATTCTCTCATTATCTCTCCTCCTCCTTCTTCCCACCCCCATCCCTGGATATTACCTGGAAATGGTCATTTGTCCCCCTGCCCTGCTGGGCTGCTGTGACCCATCACCCCTCCTCCACCCACCATTGATTTCCTTTTTGTCTTCCTTCCGTGTCTTCCTTAAATGTATCCTCCCACTAAGCTAGGTAGGAATCAGTAGATGGGCAGTTGGCAGTTAGCGTTTTGAAGGCATTGCTTCATTGTTAGGCTTCTAATATAGCATTAAGTCCGGTGATCCTTTAATCCCTGGCCTTTCAGGTGCCTTATGTTCCATTTCTGTCTTTAATTCTCCTGGGAGCATCTCCTGCTGTTCTGTAATTCATATGGTTGTGCTTGCCAAGGGCCTTCTTTCATATTCTCAGCTGAGAGCTCTATGGTCCATCCATTTTGTAAAACCATAATCACTAGCCAGGTTTTTTTTTTTTTTTTTTTTTAACCTTACACACTATTAAATTTCATCCAACATTTTCTCTGGTATTTGCCTTTAAAAACTATTATTTGAATGTTAAAATTTTAAATTTTTTTTCATCTCTTTGTACTCTTTAATGGAGTCCTCCCCAATATGATGGCTCCTTCCCCTTTTGGGGGTGGGGGAACACAAAATGTTCCATTTTTCTTTTCTTGTTGGCCATGGCGTATATATCGTGTTTCTTCTTTTCTTTACAGCTATGGTATCTTTTATTATCTTTTGGAGGATGTCAATTCTAGTTCCCAGGCCTGAGTTTCCTACAGACCTATTCTGTCCTCTTGTTTGAAAGAAGAGAACAAATTGTTACTGACTGTTGGTTGATGAATACGCCTCGGGGGTAGAAAGGTTAATGCTCCGATGCTCTGCAGAGTTGAAGAATTGTGCTCCTGGTAGGGTTTGTGTCAGCTCACAGATCCATGGCTGTGCTGTGGTGAGGCAGGACTATCTCGGTGGCTGGATCTTTTACCCTGAGTGATGCATAGCCCAGGACAGACTCTTCGATCTCCTGACTAAGGGAAAGGATGGACTGCCAGGTTTCCGTGGGCTGAATGGAAACGGAGCAGCAAGTATATGGGGCTGAGTGATCTCTTTTTCAGTTTAGGATGTAGATTTTTCACACTGTCTACTTGTAGCCTTGGCCTTGACCTCAGCTGGGATTGGTTAAAGCTCCCCTCCCCCTCTATGCTTCATGCACTTTTGTTGGGGGACTCTCTGGATGTGGATCTGCTTCTTCAAACACTTCCATGGGGTCCCCTGTTGCCCGCTGCCTTATTTTCAGGGGTGCTCTATTTCCTGGGTTCCCTCAGGAGATTGTGGTGTCAACTGACAAGTTTCTTCCTAGTTTGCTTTCTCTGGTCTGTTGGGCCAGCACAGCTTGGCCATCTGGCTAACTCCCCAAATTCTCCCATTAGGCCTCATAGGCACCAGCTCCTCCCTGGCATTCTTTGGCCTAAAGTATCGGTCATTTAAAAGAAATAGTAATTTTCTCTATGCTAATGACAATCTAGATAAAGTTGAGCTATACTCACAAGTTCAGTCTGCCATCTGTGTTTGTTTGCTTAATCAGATCTCACAGCACAACCCAGGCAAAGCTCCCACCTCAGTGACCCAAGAGCTGAGATGATAGGCAAGAGCCAGCATGTCACCTATGTCAACTCAATCAGCCATCGTTAGCTGAAAGCTTTATTAAAGTATAAATATAAATATGCATTTCTCCATATGACCATATGATCTTTTATTAACTATATGAGTTATCATTGAAAATATCTGTGTGAATTATCTTTCATAAATTTTAGATGTATTCATTTATTTTATGTGTATGAGTGTTTGGCCTAAATGTATGTATGTGAACCACATGCATGTCTGTACCCGTAGAGGTCAAAAGGGCATTGGATTCCTGGGAACTGGAGTTAAAGATGGTCTTGAACCACCATATGGGGTCTGTTAATAAAGCCCTTGTCTCCTATAAGAGCAACAAGTGCTCACAACTTCTGGGCTATCTCTCCAGCCCCTGTATGATTTGCTTCTTAAGGCAACAAATGTTCTAATTTATTTATTTTTATGATTATTAATTACAGTTTTGCTATTTTGCTCAGGAAGTAAAATTGTTTAAAAATAATTTGGTTTGGGATGATTAGCATGAATAAAAATATGGAATGCTTGCAGACAGGAGCCTAACATAACTGTCCTCTGAGAGGCTCCACTCAGCAGCTGGCTGAGACAGATGTGGAGATGCACAGCTAAACATTAGACAGAGCTCAATGAGTCCTGTGGAAGAGTTGGCAGAAGGACTGAGGGACCTGGAGGGAGGAGATATTTCTCAAGAAGACAAACTGACTCAGCCAACTTGTGCCCTTGGGGGCTCCTAGAGACCAAACCACGAACCAAAGTGCATACAACATGGGAAAGATCTAGCCACTCTCACTGACCCCCCCCCCCCGCCACAACCACCACGGCACATATGTAGCAGATGTGCAGCTTGGTCTTCATGCAGGTCCCCCCACAACTGGAGCAGGGGTTTTCCATGACTCTGTTGCCTGCCTGTGGGTCCTGTTCCCTTCAATAGGCTGCCTTGTCTGGTCTCAGTGGGAGATGATGTGCCTAGTCCTGCGGTGACCTCATGTACCAGGATGAGTTGGTACCTGGGGTGGGGAGGGGGAAGGGGCTCCCTCTCAGAGGAGAAGTTGAGGCAGAGATGTGGTGAAGGGCTCTGGAGGGCCTATGAGGAGGAGCCTGTGACAGAGATGTAAAGAAATACGTAAATAAATTTATAGAAAATAGAATAATATGGAGAAAATTGGAGGTTTAATTATTCTTTTACAGAACTTATGACAGATAGGTATTTTCTGCAACAACAAGTAATTATAAGCAGAAAACTTGTGTTGTAGGATTTTCCATGTCCAATCATATTAGGACCGTGGAAGGCCTGTGTTTAGACAGGAAAAGGGAGACAGAGCTAAGAGTTGGGGGACAGAGGTCACAGAAGGAGAAGGGAAAAGAACAGAGATGGCTTCAGACGTGAACCTGTGTGGCATTTACTAGCCACAAACAGCTAAGGTTTTTATAAGGTTAGTGTCTCGAAAAAAACAAAAGAAATAAAAGAAATATTAGGATAAAGGTTTTATCATTATCAATTGTCTCTAAAATGATTGTATTGACATCTTGTAAATTGTAATATTACTTATACATAAATGTGATGGGCTAATTAAGCTTTAAGAGTTTTGATTTACTTGGTTACTGGAATGTGGGCCCACCGATTAAAGGGTTTATGGTGGGGAAAACACAGCTGGGATGCTGTGGGAGTCAGCTGAGAGAGAATGTGGGGACAGGGTGCTGAGGCCTGGTGGCACAGAAAAGTTGTCGTGTTCTCATTTTTAGTATTTCCTGTGTAAGACCCGAAAAAATTGAGGGCGCCCCAGCACCCCACACCTCGGAAGGCGACACCCAGATCACTTGCGAGAAATGGTCTTGATGCAACAGCAAGAGGATTTTTATTCCAGAGGCTCTGGGGTTCACAGCTTTACACCATGCAGGGGTACAGGACTGCCAGCCATGAGTGCAGAATCAGGACAGCTTTTATAGGTTTACAACAAAACCTGAGTAACACAAACCAATCATTCCTTAGCAGAGTCCGCACAGTGCAAGCCAATTGATTTGTACCACTTAGAAGCTGTACAAAGCTTCTAAGCCAATCAGTTTAAATTATCCAAGTCTGCGCTCCGAGGACCAATCAGTTTCCTATAGAAGCCAGATAGCAACTAGTTAGCTCATTTCCTGTTATGGAGCCAGGGTCACGTACAGGGTCACGTATGCATTTCCTGCCATAGGACCAGGACCACATACTCAAGACCCTCCAACCAGCAGCAGGCACCCAGGGACCCGAGCACCCACCAGGCTCGAGCCCTGTAGCCTGCGTTCGGTGACCCCACCAGCCCAGCCCTGCTCGCCCGCGCCCCAGCTGCTCCACGGAGGAGAGACGGGAAAGGACTCCGGGGATCCTCCCAGGCCTGCAGCTCGCAGCTGGACACCGCAGGCGGGTGGGACGCATGCACTCCTGGGCGGGTCCAAGGAACATGACCTTACATCCAGTTTCCAACAAAGAGCGGGCTAAACTTCTGACCCTTTGGGGTCATTTAAGAGTTAGGCACAGGGGATCCCTAGGCCATAATTCTCATCCTTTCACCCGGAACACCTTGAAAGAATTAAATCTCAGTAACCTAAGGCTCTCTAGGTTGTAGCGGCTCTAAGAATAACAGTAGCCTTCAGGAAAAAAAAATGAAAATTTATGATGAATTTCACAATTATCCAAAACAACCACAGTGGGTAGTAGAGGAGAGGGGCTGGTGCTATGGTAGGAAGGCTGTGACCCCAAGATCTGCAAGGTCTCTGGAAGTGGCCACGTAAGGCTGGTGAGAAGCACCCATGGGGAGGAGGATGAGGGCCTGGCATGGTGACCCAGCACGTCAGGGTTTGCTGCTGTGCCCTGTGTGGAGGCAGGAACTGCATGCTGGCTTTGTCAGAAACAGAGGCTTAAGGGAAGACAGAATCGAATCCAGATTTCCTTAACAGGCCTTTTGTTCTGATTCATCTCTGGAGAAAAGCAGTGCATCTAACTATCGATGAGGCAAAGGACAAGCCTTGGAAGGGGCTGCATCTAGCCTTGTTCTTGCTAAGTTAGGGGTTGTCTGTGGGAGTTTCATCCCGAGTCCTCTGGGAGGGAGGTCCTTTGCAATCAGCTCGTTCTCAAAACACAAACACTGGTGGGATTCCTAAATTGTTGCTGTTTTTCTAGGATCTTAAAAATCAAGTCAATTGAGCATTGACCGTATAAAGAGGCAAGATGACTATGCCTGAAAAGATAAGAGGCCGGGATGGGAGAAAACTGAGGGAAGTATCTCACTATAAGGTAGTTCCTGAAGGGATAAATAAATATGCAGGTTGCCATGGTGATACAAAGAAGGAGGGGCAGGCAGCCTAGACTAAGCTAAGTCTTAATGGGTGATCATGCATCAACTCAAGCGGAGACTAGGCCATCAGCTCTACACTAGAGAACGCGGTGGAGGTGTGAAGGCACGTGCGCTTTGTAAACTTGGGGCGAGCAAGCGTCCCTGAGACTGGATGAGGGAGAAAATGGGCTTTGCTGGCTGGTGGAAATTTTCCTTCTAGGGCTGCTACAACCATTTTCTTCACACCAAGCGTGTATTTGTAAACACCTACTAAAAACCCAGGGAATGCATGGGAGTTTATTTTGAGCTTATCTTCCAACACAAGGTCTTTGCAGTCTCTCTGCATCAAACTCGAAAGTAGCAACTCTTGCTTTATCAAAGCAAATATCAAAGCAACACATCATCGAACTCTATTCTTTCTGAGCATGAGGCTGCTGTGAAAACAGATTTCTTCTTTGTACTGGGGAGGGAGTAAGCAGGCCACTTCCGTTTGCTTGCTGTTGAGTGCTGGCTGCAAAAAAAACCTATTTATGTGGCCCAGCAGGGGCATCCTATATAGCAGATAAGGACCCTTTGCCTTCCCCAAAGTGTGGAGAATAAAGGAGGGATCTAGCTGGAAAGCCATCCAGGCAGAGGAGCAATCCCTATGGTGATAGGGATTCAATGCAAGTCTGTATCCACTCACCTGCTAGCCCCACCCCACCCCACCCCCGTCTGCTTCCCATTACCCACCAGGCTCAGCTGGTGCTGGGGTGCCACTCAGTTTCTTCCAAGGACACTCTCACATCTGTCCCCCTTGAGAAGAGCCACATTTCCCCAATTGAGGCCCCATTGCCCAACCCAGTGCTTGCTACTTAATCCTTATGGCATTTACTGCCATCTTAAAAATGTGCTGTAAGGCTTCTGACAGGAGGGGAATATATCCTTCCTGGAGCTAGAAGTAAAGCTACGCTCTTCCTTGAGTCTTCAGTGACCTTCCATCTGCTATCTTGCCTCTTATGCGCCGTGGACAACTCTGTCTGGCACCTGGCTCAATCGGTGAAGTGAGCAGAAATGTGTGTGTGTGTGTGTGTGTGTGTGTGTGTGTGTGAGAACAATGAGTGAGAAAACAAAAACAGGATATTAGGATCAACCATGCTAGTAAGATTAGCATGCAACAGTGAAGGGAGGAAAGAAACAAAACTCCCTAAAAACATCAGTAGTAGAGCCCAGGAGAAGCCCATTAATGCGAAATCTCCCAAGCACTGGCTGAGGTCGGCACTACAAACTGCAGACAACTAATGAAAGATTAAAGAATGAATGTTATCTACCAGTAGCAAATAGAGGAGAGGAGTCAAGAGAAGCAGAAAAATACGTCTGGATCTGAAAATACAAAGAAAAGAAGATACGACAAGAAGAGCGGACAGGGAAACAGATGTTGGGTGTCAGCCTTGTCAGAGGATCTGGTTCCAGGGTGAAGGTTACCTAGCTTGGACCACTTCTTTCTCAGACTGGAACATCAGTCATTTAAAGTCAGCCTGTCTGTGTTTGAAGTCAGTTAGGAAAGGTGACGGATGGATCACCCCCCTGTGTGTTGACCACAGGGCCAGGGTACTTAATCCTGTATCTATCTCAACCCCCTTCCAGCCCAAAGCAATGAGTAAGACTTACTGTCTTCCCTCCAGGCAGGGAACCTGTCGCTGCCCCGCTAGCCACCAGGTTTTCTGCAACTCTTCCTCTGCTTAACCCTACGGTATTCTGACACACGTGACTCCTCGTGTCTGACTCCTGATGCAGGTCCTCTTGGAGCCCTGAGCAGTCTCTCTGTCTTGTTTCAGATGAAGTCCCCACTAGACCTCCCACCATTCCAGAACCATCAAGGCATCTCCCATCTTTTAGAAATGTCCAGGGTTGTGTCCCACTGTCCAGATCTATCCCCACCTGATCTAACCAGTTGGATTTTCGTAATCTGTAATGTGTGTGTATGCAACCATTCTGGAAAATAAATTTATGAGGTGGGATATTGTCTTTATTTTAGGACATATATGTCTTAAGACATATTATTGTCTTTATTTTTTTTTTTAAAACGAGAGCACCAAAGACTAGACTCATTAAATAAATAGCTCACCCATGGATAAGAGAGAGGCAGGATGCAACCGGACTGACACTTAGAAATTACTTGTAATATCATCTTCTTAATGGACCCTGCTTGAAGGGTCCTCCTGTGCTTTTCTTTTTGTAGAACATACCACGGAAGCTCAGAAATGTTAGCGAAACTCAGCTAAATAAGACAGGCTCCCAGCCCTAAACATCCTGTTTCCAAATAATATCTTTGTTCATTCTCAAATTCATCTTCCCTCACCACAGATTCTTTCAGAAGGAGCGCCTTATCCGTGTCTCTGCCTCCTGCCTCTGGTGTAGAGTGTACACATGGGTCTCTCTGGCTGAGTCCGGGCATAGGAAACATTCCCAGGGTCCTTAGCTGGGAGTTCCTGCTGCCTGGTCCCTGAGTCGATGCTGGTTGCTTAGCTTTCCAGTGTATTCATGCCCAGTTGCCAAACAGAGCCAGACAGGGTCTGATCTATTCACTGTAGCTCCCCAGCGTTACAGTGCGGGTGGGCCTGGTGAGGAGAAGAACTGGCTGCCATTATTCTGAGGGGCCCGAAATGCTCTGGGGAAAGAAGAGGCCCGTGCCTGCTGTCTTTCACTGACTCAGGCACGCCCAGCGTGAGGTCAGCACTGCCCACCCGTTAGCCTACATGAGTAGGAATGAAGGGATTGCAGTAACCTGGTGAATACCCTTGTCAAATCTCAGGCCCACGTGAACTCCAGCACCTGGCATGGGTGCCAGAGCTGCATAGACAGAGCTTCAAGGGGCTTGGAATTTTGTGTAAGAAGCTAGAGATTAAAATAATAATAATAATAATAATAATAATAATAATAATAATAAACAACTCTGCCTAGGCAGAGTCAGGCTACTGGTGGTCATTAGCATCCCTTTTGTAAGGTATTCAAAGGTGGAGCCCTGAGCTGAGCCAGTGGTCTGTGCCCATAAAGGTCACCACATGTCCCTCAAGGGGTGTGACCACTGAGCCGGTTACTAACCTGTTCTCTGAGGGGACATATTAAGAAGGCCTCGGCAGTTTGAAGTGTTTGGCCACATCTTATCAGTAAACAGACATTCAGAAAAGCTAACCCTGAGGCAAGACTGCAAAATATTAAAATGCGAGAGGGAAGATTACCAATTTGTATTAGCGTTCTTGAAAGGAACCTAACAGAATAAACACATATATTAAAGCAGATTTATTACACCGGCTTATAGGCTACGTCTGGGTAGTTCAATGATGGCTGTCCCACACTGGAGAGGCCCAGAATCCAGTAGTTACCTAACCCACAAGGCTAGTGGCATGAGCAGTTCCAGTCCTGGAGAGCTTCTGGTCTTCAGTCGACATTGGGAGCCCAAAGAAGTGGCTTCTGATATCAGCTAAGGAGTCCCAGGACGAGACAATGTGTAAACTTTGCCAGTGACTGTGAGGGCAAGCAGGCAAGAAGCAGTTTGCTTCTTCCATGTCCTCTCACCTGTGCTACCACCAGAAGGTGCACCTCGATTCAGGGTGAGACTTTCTGCTTCAAGCAATGTGTTTAAGAATATCTCGCACAGGAGAGCCCCGAGGCTTATGTTTCCATTGATTATAGATTCAGTCAAGCTGACAGCCAAGATTAGCCACCACATTCTCCTGAATTCTGGACTTCCTTCCTTCCTCTCTGGTTATTTTAATTGGTGAATTAAAATTGCGTGTATTTATGGCAAACAACATGTTTTTTTTTAAAAATATGCATACATTACAGGATGGTTAAATCATCTAATTAACATATTCATTATCTCACATACATAGTTTTATGAGGCGTAAACACTTAAAATCTGATTTCAGCAAAGTTTAAAATTACATTATTTAAATATAGTTAAGTGATAGTCATTAACTATAGTTATCATAATATACAGCAGACCTCTTATCTATCTAAAATTTTATAACTTTGACCAACATCTCTCCACCCCTGCTCCATCCCCAGCTCCTGGTAACTCAATTCTCCTTCTCTGCTTCTAGGTTATACACATGAGTAAGATAGTATTTACAGGGTTTGTCCTGTGTCTAGCACATTTCACTTCACATTGTGTTCTACCAGTTCAATAATCCACGCTGTCAAAATGGATAGGATTTCTTTCCTTATAAGGCACACTTAGAGTCCATTCTCATACGTACTGGGCTTTATCCTTTCATCCATGATGGAAACTTGGTTTGATTCCATAGTTTAGCTGTGGTGAGCAGAGCTACCATAAACATGGGCGTACAGCGTCTCTTCAGCGTGCTGGTCCCTTTGTCTTAGTTATATACTCAGAAGTGGGCTTACTAGTCAAGTGACATTTCCATTTTTAATGCATTTGAGGGATTCCCACACCAGGGTGGCTGTCTTATCACTGGACACATTTTTAATTTGGACGAATTTCAATATTGTGCTCTTCGGAAGCAAACAGGAGTTTTGCTCCTGAATTACCTTCCTGTTTTTAATTGCCTCAATAACTTTAATCTCTGCTGTGGGATGTTTTGGAGTTGGCACCCTGGGAAATGTGAAAACAATTTGATACCGCGGGTCTGATCTGCTGTGTTTTGAGTCTTAGGTATCCACGCTGTCAGCTCAGTGAAAGAGTTGTGGGCAAGAGGCAGGCAGGAGGACAATGGGCTTGAGAGTATTGTTAATAAAAACATACAATTTCAAAATGCACCGAAAAGGATAAACAATGCCTAGTAGGAAAACAATAGAAAAGCATCTCCTTTGCCGCTTCAAGCCGCTTTGTTGTTAGCCATTTCCAGACACCACAACAAATAGACTCCATCCCACATGTTGCTAAGTGCACCGTTCTGTTTCGAAAGAGCCAGGTTTGCAGATTGCTTCGGGCCTGAAATTGGATGGCAGCATGAAGCCGTTAAAGATAATAGACCTATGTTAAGATGCACAGATGAACATAGTCGTCCTCTGGCTTGCCCAAGCAAGCTCTTTGTCATCCATTTCCACACGTACAACATGTTCACAGCTGGCTGTCCACTCTCTTTTGGGGACCTTCGTGAATATGCATGTTCAAATTATTGCCCTAGCTTCCAGACCAGGAATTCACGTCTCTGTGTATTTCCTCAAGCATCTATCAGGAGGCTCCTAATCAATTTAGGACCTGCCATCTGGTGTGGTCATTCCGGTGGCCCTCCCTGCCGAGGCTGCACACCCCGCAGACAGCAATCCAGCCTGATTTGTTCTGAGCAGCCACTTGGATGGACAGTTCCCTTGGGGTTGGGAACTTTGTTTCAGACAAAAAGGAGTATACACAAGAGACACAGGCTGGCAATGTTTTCTCCCTTTTAAATTAAGGCCGGAGGGGAAAGCGGGTGTTGTACTGTACTGGCAGAGAGAACAGGGCTACCTGAATCTGATTGATGCCTTTGAAGAGGACTCTGCAAGACCCAGCGTGTGAATGATCCAGAGTGAACACAGCTGCGGCCTCTTTCCTTTGAATGAACATTTTATCCACTGTCACGAGACATGGAGGACATTTATTGCCCAGCAGGTTAAAAAAAAAGTCATGAAGATTTGTTAATTAGTCCTTTCATAGAAAGCAATAGATTTTTTTTTTCAACCTTCAGCAAGCCACCTGTGAGCGTCTAGATTTGTAGAGGATATTTGCAAGGCAGATACTTGGTGGCTTGGTGGTATACCCAAGATCTCTCTGGTAGATCTGAAGATGCTAATCATGGCTTTTCTTGGCCCCAACCCTTGGGTGTTTGCTACATGCGCCTGCTTTTCTTAATCCTCTTTTATTTGCCTCAGGTCCAACATTGCTTCATTCTGTGAAGAGAAGAAACACCCTCCCAGCTGGACCAGCTTAGGATTCTTCTATTTGCACCATTGGACTGATAGGGAAAGATACTCTTTTTCTTACTGAAGGAGAAAGAACCCAAGGAAGAGAGGACTCAGTTTCTACAGTCTTTAGTTAGTGACCTTGAATTTGGGCACTTGTTGCCTAGCTTTTCTCTACCCTTAGCTCCCGGAGGAGAAGAACTTGTATGACGTAGCCCATCTCAATAACCCTTTTGATTTTCCCACCCTAGTGGTGGTGCGTGTTTAACTCTATTCTTCCCGATTGGTGGAGGTAAAACCAGAAATGATGTTTCCCTTCACTCCGTGGCCTCTGCACCTGACACGGTGCTTGGCATACAGAACTCAGGCACCTCCTGATGCAAACCTGAGTGACAGTTGTCGCTCCTTTCAAGGTGTAGTTTTAAGAAGTCACCATGATGCGGTGGTTTGTGAAGGCTGCTCCATGCATCCAATGGAACCATCTAGGTGGGCACTCCGCCATCCCTCCTAGAGCTGCAGATAATGAAGGGACACTTTCTGCAGGGCTCGGCAGTGTGGCGGGCAGATTTTTCTCTAGCCAGACTTCATTATTACATGTTTTTAATTGAACTTTGTAAAGATGGGACGACATCCAGAAGAGCCATGCTGGGTGCCGATATGGTCAAAGGGACACAGTGATTGAGGGAAGGGTAAAGAAGTGAGGGAAATGGAGATGCAATATTGAAAAAGTCTCAATGTTTTCAAATGTCCGTCAAAGTGAACTTAGGGTCTCCACACAGGGGTGAGAGAGACCTCAGTGTTCTACTCAATTAACAAGACTTCAAATGAATTTCACTAGTGTATCATGGGCCTCTTAAAATGTATGAAGATGAGTCTGGGAGATGCCTAAGTGCCAGCAATGAGAGCCTGAGTTCAGGTTCCAAACACCAACCTTAAAAAGTCAGATGTAGTGGCGCTGATTATAAGCTCTTTAGAAGGAGACAGAAACAGGGTTCCTGACCCTGCTGGTCAGTCAGCCCAGCCAAAACAGTGAGCTTCAGGTATAGAGAAATGTCTGGTCTCAAATATAAGGCTGAGAGTGACTGAAGAAGACATGAAAGTGGACCTATGGTCTCTATTTATGTGCACAGCACTTTTGTATGTGTACCTTCATGCACTGTGCACGTGTTTGTGCACATATACACGGCATATGAAAGTGCTTTTATCTGATTGACTGGGCCTTGGTGAACTGATTTGCTGACTTATAACCAATTGTTTATCATATATGTGTATGTATATGTGTATGTGTATGTATGGGAATGTTATTGTCTTATGGTTTAGCTTTGTATTAAAAAATAAAGCTTACCACGCTTCTAGGTGGCTAGCAACAAGAAGGATCTTACTTTTCACCAGATCTAGATTATTAAATGTTGGCAGGTCTGTTGTTTAACAACCACCTAAGGATACGTGTCAGCCATAGCAGATACCACCTGATTCATCTCTTGCTTTCTTCCCTGGGCATCGTCAGGGCAAATGTATCCAGAGACAAAGGCAATGTACTGCATAATGAGAAAATCTGAAGGAGCACAGACATCCACAAGCAAGCAAGGGAAAACTCAAAATGTGTGTGTGTCCACAAAGACCTGGACGCACTGTAGGCCGGTGGGGGTGTGTCTGGGTCTTGGGGCCAATTACAGAATTTAGAGCTAGTAAAGTCTTTCATCCCCTTTCCAATTACTCCGTGTCTCCAAAAGGAAATTCTCAGAGGTCACTTCACTTCCTAGAGATGACAGATTTCATTTTGGTGATGCCTGTGGGCCATTGCCAGCATCCTATGAGAAAGAAAAGGCTATATAAATAAAATTAGACATATATGCTGGTCTTCCTCAGTTGGCTTCAAATCTCAAGAGTAGGGCTGAGGGGCTAAATGAGTATGCAGTGCTTGTTTCGAAGAACTATCAAACCATGATACATTAAACAGATTATTAAAAAAGCCCACAATGCGGCCATCTCCCAAAGAACAGCACATACAATAAGAAAATGCTCCCACTGTGTGCACTATGCTAGGCCGTGCTCTTTAGGCCTCTGCATGTATTATTTTCTCTTCAGTATCCTAGAGACTTGATTCTGTCCTCTTAATACACAAACGGAGAATCTGAGGCACAGAGAAATTCAAGACAGTGAAGCAGCCCTGGCTACGTAAGAGCTAGTTAAGTCGGATACACTCTTCAGACCTCATGGGCTGCCCCCAAACTGCAACATGCACTGAAGACTGTCAAACAAACAAACAAACAAACAAACAAAAACAAAGACAAAAACAAACAAAAACCCACCACAATAACAGTCCTTCCTCAACCAGCAGAATCAGGCAGGAAATCATGCTCAGCGCAGTATCATAGACAGCACCAGGCCCAGAGCAATCCAGTTCTATAAGATAATCTCTCCCATTTCCATGATGGACGAGCACTTGAAGTATAGACTGGAATTTGCATGGTTGTCCTGTCTCAGCTGTCTCAGAAGGGGAAGGGAGCCTGGACATAGTACGTAACGTGCAAATGAATGAACAAGTGGATGTCCACATAGAACCAGAGATATTTTCCCCTACTGAGGGGGGAAATACTGAAGGAACCAGTTTTACCCGGCCTTAGCTCCAAAACTTGCCGTAACTCTTTTGGCTACGAGACTAGCTTCTTTGGCCATTTGGCTCCTTTCCTCACTTTTAACTGTGGTTTAGCAAAAACATGTCCTATTCCGTGACTGAAAAAGGGAAACAAAGTACTCTTTCAAAGAGCAGGAATGGATTAAAGTGGAAAATTGCATGTGTGTCCTGCTGCGGTATCAAAAAGGAAACGTGCATTGTGTCGACTGAGGTTTGCTTATCTGGACTGTGCCTCCCTCCTAGGGCCACTTTCATGGTAATAGGTGTGATTTTCTAAACTGTCCTTAGGATAAAAAATGATTCCTGCGTTGCAGAGTGTGTTACTGTGGACAGCAGTGATACCAGACCGCAAAGCCACAGCAGTTGGAGGGAAGCAAGTTTGGAGTCATTGCTCATGACCCCGTGCCCTGTGCGTGCCTTACTGGTTTCCTTTCTCTGCAGTCCTGTGCTAATTACATTTTCCCGTTACCACTAATGGCTCTTAGGGTGCGTGCTTTCAGCCACTCCCAAAGTGACATTTGTATTTGCATTTTTTGTTCACAAAGGAAGTTAGTATGTATTCTGATATTTGCAATATCAGGAATATTTTATGAAAGAAATTACTAGGAAGCTTCCAGAGGCTGAAGCACTGGGAGATACAGAACTGTGACCTCTCCTCAAAAGCAAGGGCGTACCCAGGCATGGAAGTGATGCTTAAAGAAGTCCTGGAGGGGCCTGGCGCACGCCTTTAATCCCAGCACTTGGGAGGCAGAGGCAGGCGGATCTCTGAGTTCGAGGCCAGCCTGGTCTACAGAGTGAGTTCCAGGACAGCCAGGGCTATAAACACAGAAACCCTGTCTCGAAAAATCAAAAAAAAAAAAAAAAAAAAAAAAGTCCAGGAGGGAAACTCTACTATCTGCGTATGGGCTGATACACAGAGATGCTTTGTATGAAGCCTCCCATCTTAGTGTGTGCCTCTCTCTCTCTCTCTCTCTCTCTCTCTCTCTCTCTCTCTCTCTCTCTGTGTGTGTGTGTGTGTGTGTGTGTGTGTGTGTGTGTGAGAGAGAGAGAGAGAGAGAGAGAGAGAGAGTATATGTGTGTGAGCACTTGGGACTTTGATTGACATCAGATAAATGAGGAGAGAGAGAGAGAGAGAGAGAGAGAGAGAGAGAGAGAGAGAGAGAGAGAGAGAGAGAGAGAGAGAAGCTTGTTTTCTTAGCAGGCAAGGTAGTAGTTATGAGGAGACAAATTGGACCTTGTGGTTGGTTAGACAGGCTGGCTATACAGGAAAGGGTTGGTTTGAGTCACAGGGCATGTACTTAAGCAATTCAGACAGAATCACCAGGGAAGCCACTGAACGGCTCCACACATACCTGTACTTAATTGCTGTTTTAGAGGCAATGAAGAGAGAGTGCATTTAGCTTTCTTCTGACTTACTTTCAAATGAGGCCTCTGGTTGGCCTAATAGCCCAAATAGTATCTCTTTGTTCATCAGATCTTAACAAAAAATATTGAGGTATGAATACCCATCCAATTTCCCCGGCATAAAACACTCCCCGAAGACATCCTCACATCTGGTATAAAATATCAGTCAGCATTTCTTTGCTCAGCTGGCCTGAGAACTCTAAAATGATTATACCAGTGTATTTGGGGAAGAGACAAGGGAATTTGTATTCTAGAAAACCTTCCCGTCCACAAAAGCTGGGCTGAGCACTACATCCCTAAGTAGATTCCCTACAGAAAAGCAGATGAGGAAATGAAACAGTCAAAGAGCACATAACAGTGGGAATCTCTTGAGTACCCTAAAGGTGTGTATAGATAGATGTGTTATAGATAGGGCAGTATAATAAAAATTCCTACCGAACCCTAATGATAATCTTTTGTCTATCTCTAATTAGTTAAAGAGCAGTGCATAATTAATTTCCATTTGGCATCACTTCTCCCTTGGAAACCTACCACTACCAATATGGTGCCCTCTGGAAGTTTCTATGTGAATTGATTTTCCTTTTCCCCAGATAATGCATCTATTCACTTCGCAGGCCTGGAGTACCTCCCATGTGTAAGGCACAGTGCCAGAACCCAGACAGATGATCGTTCTGTACTCATGGGGTTTCCCTGCTAATAGCAAAGGCAGTCACACAAACAATACTCCATCTGTCCATGCTCTGGCTAACATGAAGTGAAAACTCAACAGATCTGGCCACTTACTGCAGATTAGTGAGAGGAAGAGGTAGTCTACATAGGAACCGTGTTTGAAGTGCTCCCATCTCCTCCAGTGGAGGAGAACCAAATCTAGGTGGTCAGATATTTCAAGGCATATACCAAGAAACTTCATTTAGATTTATCCTCCCTTCCTCACTCCCCATCCTCCTTCTCCCTCTGTTTCTCTGTTTCTCTCTTTCTGTGTCCCTGTCTGTCCCTGTCCCAGTCTCTCCCTCTCCCTCTCCCTCTCTCTCTCCCTCTCCTTCTCCCCATCCTTTCCTCTCTCCTTCCCTCCCTCCCTCCTCTCTCTCTCTCTCTCTCTCTCTCTCTCTCTCTCTCTCTCTCTCTCTCTCTCCCTCTCCCTCTCCCTCTCCCTCTCCCTCTCCCTCTCCCCACTCAAGAGTTCTGGTTGTTTTGTTTTATTTTGTTTTCCATTAAAGCATCCATCTGAGAATATTCTCAATTTCTCAACTGGAGTCAGTAAGACACAATTTCATATGATTTGCAATTTCAGTGTAATTGATCCCAAGCTCTCCTGGCTTGAAAATGCCAACGAGGAAAAATTATGTAAATAAGCCTAACATATTAAAGATACCCACAGGAATGATCACGGCTGGGCAGGAGTAGACTCCAGGCTCTAGGGTACACCCCAAGCACAACACAGTGTGCTATCTGCCAGTCACTTATGAGCCCCAATCAATCCTAGATCCCGTCATTGATTGATTTGCCATGCAAGGAATTGTTCCAGGAAGGTTTAGCCTTGTATCCTTCATAGACTAATAAATGTGTGGAATAGAAAATTAAGCAGAACTCATTAAGAGGTTGTTCCTATCTGCTTGCTGCCCTCCTGATGTGTCCCATGCAGGCCGTCCCTTCTACCCCTCGCCAGAGCTCTCCTTACAATCCTCACCTCGTGATTTTGCTTCAGTTCCTCTATTTCCCCAGAGTGTTTTCCCTCTTGAAAGTCCGTACTTGGCATTATCTGATGCTATTCTGGAACATATTTTTCTCCACATTGGAAAGTACTGTGATAGTGAGTCACCAGGGGGAAACCACTTCAATAAACCATTAGGAGACCATTGCCTCTGAATGGTGGTTTTTATTACTCCAAGGATAAGCTTGTATTGTTATCCACCATCTTGTTAAATGCACATTCGGAATTGAACAGATTTTATTGAAATAGATTTCAGACTCCAGGCAGCTTAAAAAGTATTCTCTTTTCCTATCTTCTAACAAGCTGGTGGTACTCTGAGATCAAGGACAAAACCCAAATGCACAGCTCCCATGTAGAGGACACAGGACTGAGTAAAGTCCTTAATTCACTGGAGTCTCCCAGTCGCCCTCACTGTGGTGCTGCGTTGGGTCCAGCTCTTGTTATTTCCTGTGGAGTCACCACACCTCTCGCTCAGGTTGTGGATTTGAATAGAAATGATGCCTCACTTGTCTTTAAAAAGTTAGAAGGTTCAATGGTGTTGGAAGAACGTGGATGGGATGCTTTGGGTCTCCCAGGAATACATGACTAATTAGCATGTCTATGAGGACATTGCCCAAATAGAACACACTCAGAGACTCATAAATGCTTTGTCATTGAGCTACTGGCTCAGATGAAAGTTCCTGGCTGTTGGATGTTTTCAGTCTCCTTAACTTGAAGAGAGGAAATACCAGAAAAAAAGAAGGCACTCCCAGTAAAAGGGAACAGTCAGGCCAAGCAGCCTTAACCAGGAAGCCTTTTTATGGGCCCAAGTTTGGTTTGGTTTGGTTTTCTACATAAAACACTGTTGTAGCCTTTGAGCAATAATGAGGAAATCACAACTCGCCTCTTTACATGGTCAATACAACAGCCTGTGGGAAATTTCTTCTCACATAAAATAGGGCAAGTCAGGACCAGTGGGAACTGCAGCCACACCAGGCAGCCCTGCACGAGGCGCTGAAGAAAAGCCTCTGTTGGGACCAGAAGTCAAAATCTCAGCAAGCTTAACGAGGTGTTACAGCTAGGTGTGGTAGCTCACGCGTGTAATTCAGGAGAGTAAGACAGGAGCCCTCGTGACTTCCACATCCGGGTGGGCTGCAGAGTGACATCTTGTCTCACATAATCCTGGGAACAAAATAAAACCAAACAGTACTGAAACTTAGGCAGGATATGGAGGTCGCCTGATAAAATAAATGACGATAAGCTGTAGAGTCTCAGACCGTAACAACCAGGATATTGCAGCATAAGAATCAAAAAATTTGCGGAAGCGTGTTTTTCAAGGGTGAGAGGGAAAGAACTCCCTGCTGTGGCCTTTACAGCTGGTGTAAATGTTTTCCAAACACGAGAGGGCATGCAGATATTCTCAACAAGCACAACTGAAACTTTGCTCCCTGCAGATCTACTCTTAAAAGCTGGCATGAGAAATTTCATGCAACAGAAAGCACATAGTAAAAGAGAATTGCGAGGCCTTACTAAGATGGGACAGAGAAGAGCAGAAGCAGGACACAGATAGAAGACTGGATCCTAGTTAGTAAATTTTAGAAATCGTACTTTGTGATTGGTCGAAGGTTTTGCACTATCTGATATTCTAGATAACAAGAGTTAAGAGGTAAAAACAGGAAGGATTTTTGGGACGGGGGTGATCATATTCATTCCCCCATTTTATTAAACATAGATTCTTTTCTCATATAGTATAATCTGAATACAGTCCCCTCCCCCTTCTCCTTTCAGTTCCTCCCCTACTTCCCCCCTATTCAGATCCACCCCTTTCTCATCAGAAATAACAGGCTTCTAAGAGCTAACAACCAAACATAATGACATACATTATAAGAAGACAAAAACCATCATATCGAAGTCGGACAAGCCAAGCTAACAGAAGAGTAAAACAGCCCCAAGAGCAGGAACAGGAATGCCTGGGAGTTGAACCAGGGTCTTCTAGAAGAGCAGCCAGTCCTCTACTTCTGGGTCATCTTGCCAGCCCTGTATAGTGTAATTGTTTTAAACAGCTGAGAAATGCCCCACTGTGTAAATATACCACATTTTCATTATTTATTCCTTTGTTGAGAGACATCTAGGTTGTTTCCAGTTTGTGTCTATTATGAATGAGACTGCAATAAACATGGTGAAGCACGTGTTCTTGTGCTAGGATGGTGTGCCCTTCGGGTATATTTGCAAGGGTCATGTAATTGGTCTTGAGGTAGCTTGTTCCCCATCTTTCTGGGGGCACTGCCATACTTATTTCCACAGTGGCTGTACAAGTTTGCACTCCCACTGTCAATGGAGGGCTGTTCCAGTGGCTCACATCCTCATCAGCATGGGATGTCACTTGTGTTATTGACCTCAGCCTTCTGACAGGTGTAAGGTAGAATCTAACGGAGTTTTGGTTTACATTTCCCTGGTAGCTGATGATATTGAACATTTCTTTAAGTGTTTCTCAGCCATTTAACAGTCCTCTGATGAGAATTCTCTGTTCAAACCTGCACCCCATTTTTTTAGTTGGGATATTTGTTTTGTTTTTTGATATCTACTTTCTTAGGTCCTTTAGATATTCTGAATATAAGTCATTTGTTGGACATGGAGCTGGTAAAAATCTTTTCCCATTTGTAAGCTGCTGCATTGTATGATTGATTGTATCCTTTTCCTTAAAGAAGCTTTTCAGCTCAATGGGGTCCCATTCATTAATTTCTCCTGCATTAATTATGTTCCGTTCAGAAAGGCTTTTCCAGTGCCAATGCATTCAAGGCTATTCCCCCTCTTTTCTTCTTTTACCAGGTTGAGTGTATCTTTTTTGATGTTGAGGTTTTTGATCCACTTGGACTTGATTTTTTGTGCAGGGAGATAAATATGGATCCATTTGTATTAGTCTACAACAGACCTTCCCTTTGATAAGCATCATTTGTTGAAGATGCTTTTTTATCCAAAGTGTATTTCTGGCTTCTTTACTTAACAAAAAAAACCCCAGGTGTCCATATATGTGTGGACTTAGGTCTGGGTCTTTAATTTTATTTCATTGATCAACATGTTTGTTTTATGCTAATACATTGTGGTTTTTATTACTGTTGCTCTGTAGTACAGTATGAAATTGGGGATAGTGATAGCTCCAGCAGTTCTTTTATTCTTTAGAATTATTCTGGCTATCCTGGATTTCTTGTGTTTCTATATGAAGTTGAGGCTTGTCCTTTCAAGGTCTGAGAAGAACTATGTTGAAATTTTAATGGGGGGATTGTAGTGACTTCATAGATTGCTTTTAGTACTCAATTTTTACTATATTAATCTTTCTAGTCCATGAGCATGGGAGGTCTTTCCATCTTCTGATACCTTCTTTAATTTCTTCCTTCAAAGACTTGAAATTTTTATCATATAAGAATTTCGCTTTCTTGGTTGTAGTTACCCCTAAGATATTTTATATTATCTGAGGATATTGTGAAAGGTATTGTTTTTCTGAATTCTTTCTCAATTAGTTTGCCTTTGGTATATAGTAAGACTACTGATTTTTGTGAGTTTATCTAGTATCCATCCACTTTGCTGAAAATTATCAGCCCCAGAAACTTCCTGGTGGAATTTTTAAAGATGACTTATGTATACTATCATATTATCTGGAAATAAAGATGCATTAAATTCTTTTTTTCTGTTTGTGTCCCCTTGATTTCCTTCGTTGTCTAACTGTTCTAGCTAGTACATCAAGCACTATATTGCATAGATATGGAGAGAATGGACAGCCTTGTCTTGTTCCTAGTTTTTGTGGAATTGTTTTGAGTTTCTCCTCAGTTAATTTGATGTTGGCTGTGGGTTACTGTAAACTGCTTTTATTATGTTAAGTATGTCCTAGGTATCCCTAATCTCTCCAGGATGTTTATCATGAAGATCTGTTGGATTTTATCAAAGGCTTTTCCTGCATCTAATGAGATGATCATGTGCTATATTTTGTTTGTCAGTTTGTTTATATGATACATTACAATTACTGATTTTCATATATTAAACCATTACTGAATCTCCATCAGGAAGCCTGTAGATTATTAGGTGGTGCCTGATTGAGTTGGGGGTTAGAACAGAGGAACAATTAGGTTAAGGGAGGTTAGAAGGAGATCATCCGTGAGAACCACAAGAGATGTGGACCAACAAGGGAAATTAAGTATTATCATTATTATGTTGTAGATACTGTAACACAGTCACAAACATACAAATATACAAATCATAAAGAAGGACAATGAATTCCACTATAAAAGAATCAAGACACAATTATCTAAGAATCTAAGAAGCACAGAGGAAAATCAAAAAGGGAAAACTGAGAAGTGATAACCAGAGAAATCAAACAGAAAATCAGTAAAATGGCAAGGAAGCACAAATAGGCCAATAATTACATTAAATGTCAGTAGTCTAGTGCACTCATTAAAAGATGGAGATCTTCAATGAATTTTTAAAATGCCCTAATATTTTGTTTATAATTCTCTTGAAATTCAGTCATAATAGTAAATTTAAAGAGAAAAGTTTAAAAATGTGTCTCGTGAAGATGATTAAAGGTCTTAAAAAATGGCTAGATTAAGATAAATCAGATGAGAGAAAAGGTTATTACTGTAAACAAGAGAGGTTTCATAATTACAGAAGGATTAATCTATTGGGCTATTAATGATTTCAGTAGCCTAAGTGTGTGCAAACTGAATGAGCATCTCAGGATACAGAAAGCAAAGATTCAGAAGCTTAGAGATGTGAATATACCTATAGTCATACCTGCAGAGTTCAGCGTCTCTTCCCAGGAAATGCTACAGGGACACTTGAGAACTCCGAACCGCACCATTAACCAAGGTTTCATTAACAGACATAACAGAGACCATTCTTCCCAACAACAGCATGATACACATTTTAGACATTTATTTTATTTTTAATTAAAATATAATTTATATCACTTCTCTCACATCCCTCCAACTATAACTGTGTTTCAAATTTCGCCTAAAGTTCATTAATTTTTTTCTTTAGTTATTTTTGTCTCTCTCTATACACACACACACACACACACACACACACACAGACATATACACAACTTGCTGAGTCTGATATTGCTTGTATCTATGTTCTTAAGGATGACCACTTGGAATTAGAAAACCAATTTTCAAATGTTTATGGGACATTCATCAAGTAAGCCTTAACAAACTCAAAACTTATATTGTGCGAGTGTGCTCTTCTGCCATGGTATAACTGAACTACAAATAAGTTGAAAGATAATAAAGGAAAAATTGAAAAACATAGAAATTAAGCAACGCAATTGTAAGCAGTCCACAGATCAAAGGGGCAAACTCAAAGAAAATGTAAACCGTTACACACAACTAATGGAAAGGAAAATGGACTATATCCACAAATGCAAATACTGGGAAAATGCTCCTGAGAGAGGGCTGGGGATGAGACTTAGCTTAGACAAGTGCTTGCTTCCAAGCCGAGAACCTGAGTTAAAATCCCCAGAACTCTGCCAAAACCCCGATATAGCCCCACATACACACCTGTAATCCCAGCACTGGGGAGTTAATAGACTAGCTTTAGGTTTAGTGAAAGAGCCTGCCTCAAAGGAATACAGTAGAGTGTGACACTTGACTTCCTCAGCTGACTTCCACATATGCAGGACAGCATGCATATACATATGCTGATATCACACATGTGCACATGTACACATATGCGCATGTGCGCACGCTTGCGCGCGCGCGCGCGCGCGCACACACACACACACACACACACACACACACTGCTGTGAGTCAACCAGTATTATATACTAATGGAAAACTGAGGAAGGATGCAAAGACAGAATTCTAAGTTCCCACAAGAAGCTAAAGGGGAGAACGGAGTGAAAATGAACCCCAGAAAGTTGAAGAAAATAATGATGGAGAAAACCTCTTGAAATGAAAATAACTATAGAAAAAAACAACACAAAAAGGTAGCTTCAGAAGTGAATAAAATCAGAGCTGGAGAGATGGCCGAGCAGTTAAGAGCACTAGCTGTTCTCCCAGATGACTGAGATTTGATTTTCAACGTCTCCATGGTGGTTCACAGCCATTAATAATTCCAGTTCCAGGGGGATCTAGTATCCTCTTCTGACCCCCAAGGGCAACAGACATGCAATGATGCACAGACACACATGAAGGCAAAGCACTCAAACACATAAAATAAATGCCACTACAAAACGTAAGTAAAGATGTCAGTGAAAGAACACTGCTCATCTATCAGAGGGCCTGGAATAAAATAGATTACGCTGAGGACACAGCTCAGTGTCAGATGCTCCAGCCTCTACTTTGAGGTCCCAGCTCTAAAAGGAAGGAAGGAAGGAAGGAAGGAAGGGCAGAGCCAGTGACACATACTGGTGAAGGTGCAATAGAACCAGGGCGCAGTGAGATGCAAAATGCTCTCTCAGCTTGAAAGTTTCTTAAATGCAACAAATATCCAACAAGGTACAATAAGATACAAAAGTGTTACTCTTGCACACACACAGCTCAGATAAACTATAACCTATATTCACATCAACCCTGTGTACAATCAGTTGATTTTGCTGTAACAATCCAAAAATTAAGCCATTTCAGTCCCTGTCTATAGATTTAATGATTCAACTCCTTGTACATCTGCAGCACGGAACACGACTCAGTAATGAAAGGAGCAAGGGTATTGCGTGTGCACCAGTTTGGATGGAATTTAGGCAACTATGTCGAGTGCAAAAAAAGCCAATCTGAAAGGTTTAATGACATTATTTAGATATGTCAAGGATGATACCACTTTAGAAATGGTATCATTTCTAAATGCTACAGAGTAGCAATTACCAGGCTTTATGGGGCACAGTAAAGAATCAGGCAAGTGAATAGAAGACGAAGAACAACTTCATCTTACCTTGTACCAGTTGATGCTGAACTTTGAAGCTGTCTTTGACTTCCTTGTCTAGAGTTCTTGCAATAGCTAGTTGGGGGTGAGCAGTGAATTCAAGTGCTGACCCACCACCATCTATACAGAACACATTCTTTCAGAGTCCCCCTGAACGTATGTTAGCCCCTGGAACCCACTCCAGTTCAAGATGAACAAGTTCAGAAACATCAAGGGAAAACCACAAGCTGACCCACACGTAAGAACACGCTATGGGGAACATGCTGAAACGGCTGTGCTATGCAGGGCTTTCATTCTACTTCCTCTTCACCGTATCCACACAGTGATGTATCCACACATGCAGGATACACCAAGCAGCTCTAGAAAACGTTGACAATTTTTTTTGAATTAAATGCTAAACTGTGGTGTTGTACTGTCCCTTTCAACGTTTCTGTTTGCCTGCACATTTTCTTAATAAAAAAGTTGGCAAGAATCAACCCTGCTGCTGGGCTAGGGATTATATGATCTTTTCTGTCCCTTCCCAGAGTGACATTCAGACACTGAAGTTCAAGTCGTGGCTCTGATATTTATTAGCTGTGTCCTCTGGGTCTTAGCTTTTCTCATGTATAAAGATGAAGGCTTTAGAAGAGCTCTAAAATTCTGTGTATCTTAAGGTCACCAGAGAAATAGTTTTGAAATCACATTATGAATAGCCTTTTGTGACAGTGCATTCTTGCTTGCAATCTGTATCTCTCGAACAGTAATTTGATACACTTCCTCCTTCTCAAGCCGGGAAGGAAAGGAGGAAGATGAGCAAGCTTTCTTTGAATGCTCGGGAATCAGTCACCCCTCCCTGCTGCCTGCTTCTCTCCTAAGTCAGTTGTTCGCAGCCGGTCGCATCAGTGTGGCATCCCAGTGCTTGGCGCCGGCCCCAGTTGCCTTTTCACGGGCCATATTTTACTTTCCTCTGAATCTTTTCCAAAGTGCGTCAGCCCAAAGCCTGGTTAATCCTAGTTCATTTACGTCCATTGCTCTGATCCGCCCACTGTAAGTTCTCTAGTTCAAAGTTCATCTTGGTTTATGATTCCAGGCATCCTAATTTGTTTCCTTCCAAAACATGATCATGCAGACTCACACCAAAGAATGTGTTCAGCCTGTATGACAGTAAGACCAGATCTGCAGATGCTAAAGCCACTGTGACATAGAGGATTAGTATAGTATTGACACATGGCCCAAGCGCATCCTTGAAGGTCTTTACTCTCTCTCTCTCTCTCTCTCTCTCTCTCTCTCTCTCTCTCTCTCTCTCTCCTTCCCTCCCTCCCTCCCCCCTCTCTCTTTTAATTTTCTATATTCTTTTTTTTACATTCCAAATGAATTCCCCAATCCACCCCCTCCCACTTCTCTGTCCTGGTACTCCCCTACATTGCTGCATCAAGCCTTCCCAGGACCAGGGCCCTCTCCTTCCTTCTTCTTGGGAAACATTTGATATGTGAAATGTATCTTGGGTATTCAGAGCTTCTGGGCTAATATCTACTTATCAGTGACTGCATTCCATGTGTGTTCTTTTGTGATTGAGTTACCTCACTTAGGATGATATTTTCCAGTTCCAACCATTTGCCTAAGAATTTCATGAATTCGTTGTTTTTAATAGCTGAGTAGTATTCCATTGTGTAAATATACCACATTTTCTGTATCCATTCCTCCACTGAGGGACATTTGGGTTCTTTCCAGCTTCTGGCTATTATAAATAAGGCTGCTATGAACATGGTGGAGCATGTGTTCTTATGGCATGCTGGGGAATCCTCTGGGTATATGCCCAGGAGTGGTATAACAGATTCCTCTGGAAGTGTCGTGCCCAGTTTTCTGAGGTACTGCCAGACTGATTTCCAGAGTGGTTGTACTTGCTTGCAATCCCACCAGAGACTCCAGAGAGCCAAATAACCCTATTAAAAATGGGGTACAGAGCTAAACAAAGAATTTTTACCTGAGGAATTTTGAATGGCTGAGAAGCACCTTAAGAAATGTTCAACATCGTTAGTCATTAGGGAAATGCAAATCAAAACAACCCTGAGATTTCACCTCACACCAGTCAGAATGGCTAAGATTAAAAACTCAGGAGACAGCAAGTGTTGGTGAGGATGTGGAGAAAGAGGAACACTCCTCCACTGCTGGTGGGATTGCAAGCTGGTACAACCACTCTGGAAATCAGACTGGCGGTTCCTTTAAGCCATCTCTTAACTGATTACTATGCATAGTGTAGTGTAAATAGATGAGGACTGGGGGAGGAGTATTGGATGTTTAGGGAGCCATGAGCGAAAAGGGACAGTTCACTCTCAGTGCAGATGTATTTCTTTCTCTCTTTTGAACAATTTTGCACTGTGATTGGCTGAAATAAAGATACAAAATTTCTAGGTTACCCCTAGATTCAGTTTGCTGCATTTATTTCAAGCAACCTTGAAATTTTGTACTATAATAATTTAAAATGTCAGCTCTTTTAACTTACATTCTTTCTTAGAGGAATATCACATTCATAGGTTTACATTTCCCCAAACTATGCTTTGGGCACAAAAACTAATGCATAAGTGTTGCTTTGAAAAATGTTTTCGTTTGCTGAACGTTGCTGACTGCAACAAATCAAGCCATCAGCATTTGAAAAACTGAGTCCCAAGACTGTGTCTTCTTGTAACCTGATTGAGTCTACCACACAGGATCAAGTTCAGAGACTGTGAAAGCAGCATCTGCTAAAGAATTAGAAAGAAAAACGGATTTATTTCCATAATGCAAATGCAAAGGGTCTCTCTGGTTAATGATACCAAGGACTGATGGATCTAGAAAGAACTTTGGACTCAGAGAAGCTCACTTCCTCCAGTCAGGAGCAAGCTCCATAGCTTTCTAGGTATAAACAATGAGCCTAAGAGGGATTAATTCTTCATTCCCAGCTCAATGCTCTACCTAGACCAACAGTAACTAACTGATGCCCTGTGCTCTGGTATGCTGTGTTTAGTTACATATGCTAGCTGGCCCTTTAAGAGTTGACAGTGACTAAGTCCTGATTTCAAAACTAAATGTTCTTTGGTCTTCTAGTTTGCTGAACACTACCTCTGGGCCTGTACTGAACCTTGGGGATGACATATATTCTAGCCTCTGAGATGCATGGGAGTGCTGCAGAGCCATTGTGGACAGTTCTGGGAGAGCTGGCAGTGTGAAAGTCATGTGGACGAAGATCTAGAGGAAATAATGGGAGCCCAGGGGCTTCTCCAGAAGAGGCTTCCTTCCCCCCCCCCACTGGCTATTACTCTCAGAGGTGGGGCTTGCTGTGCATGGGTGAAAAGGAGATCCTTATTAATGACCACCACAAGCTAAACCCAAGTTACATTTATAACATGGGTGGTACTGAATTCTTAGCCCCCACCTCCACCCCCAAGAAAAGCATCTTAGAGTCAAAGTTGTTCGGCACATCTTTTAAGACCCTGTTAAGCAAACATTTGTGTGAATGCATTTGAAACAGAAATGCAAATCCATCTATCACACAATGCACCCTTTCTCATTGCTGTGTATTCTCCTTCTAGAGAGCAGGAAGCACAGCCCATCTGAGACACAGAGGTTAGCAGGCAGCCAAAGGAAGAAATCTGGTTTGAGAGACAAACTTAGCTAATGCCAATGTCTCACCTATCTGGACCCTGCTTAGTCCTTTATTTTGGAGCTAAAGACTGCTGGGAGCATGTGGCTACAAACGTCTTAGGAGTGTTAAGACACACGTGGCAAGGGATGGTTGGACGTAGATCCTCAAATCCTGCTCGTGAGATTCCCGATGTACAGATGAATAGCATAGTTCCTCACTGGGCCATTCTCTCTGCACTTGTGTGTTCTTATAGTCATTCCAGTGGGTGGTTGTGAGAGCTAATGAAATGGGGTGTGTGAATCATGGGGTACAGGGTATCTGGTACATAGAATCTTTAGATATTGTCCTTGATCTTTCTTCGAAGACCCAGCTAAGTGAAGTTTACCCAGGATGAGGGCATATCTTGTGCTTATATAATGACTGTCTTATGAGATGGCTGTGCTTTAATATGGTACCTTGCGCACTGAAAGAAAAGGCCCTATGTACAATGTTCCAAAAGTAGCCTGGAGAGCAACAAAGAGGAGTGGTTTTCTTCTTCTTGGTGGTGGTTTTGCATTAGGTGGAAGTAAGAAATGTATGCATTGTCTCATCAAGGTATCTAGTATGGAACATCAAAGCCCTTCCAATGATTCTTGAAAATCTGTACCTTTTGTTTGTTTGTTTGTTTGTTTGTTTTGAGACAGTGTTTGTCTGTATAGCCCTGGCTGTCCTGGAACTCACTCTGTAGACCAGGCTGGCCTCGAACTCAGAAATCCGCCTGCCTCTGCCTTCCATGTGCTGGGATTAAAGGCGGGCACCACCACTGCTAGACTTTCTTCTAAATATTAATGCTACAGGTGAGTTTCACTGAGATTCTGGATCTCAGTGATGACAAACGAGTCAGCAAGGCATCCCCAAGTGAAAAGTGAACATGCCCATGCAATGGATGAGGAATAGCAAAGGAAAGACTTGGCCCATGTGATGTCCGCCTGGCCATTTATTCCACCCACATAATCCTAAACTACTCTAGTCAACCAATTTCCCCAAAGCATCTTCTCTGAAGCTCAAAGAAACTTAGCACTTTCCTGTCTCAGAGATTGATTTAACTGATGACCTCAAATCTAAACAAGGCTCATTAACCCAAATGCAACAATTCTTCCTTGGTGACAGTCCCTGGGGAAGGCTGTTCGGTGTTAATGGCAGACAGAACAATCTAGTCTCTACTGTTTGCAGTCTATGAGGAATGCCTTGATTCATCCACAGGAAAGAGTACTTCTCTGTCTCCACCCAGGCCAACTTGCCCATTTAGGGATATTTATTTACAATACTTATGCCATGGATTTGTCTATTTGATATTCATTTATTGTACTCTAAAAGAAAAATTAACAAGACACTTGTTACATGTGGTAAAAGGGGAAAAAAGAACATGCAAAGCGATTGCAGTGAGGGTCAATGCTATTATAATAGGAGAGAAAGGTTGAATTTGACTCTGAAAGCAAGAAGAGCAAGTGAGCATCTGTACAGAGCAGCACAGTGAAGAACTGGATGAGTATTTACTAGGAAGAACTTGGTTAAGAGTTCAAAGATGGAGTGAGGGAGACAAGGAATTCAATTATCTATCCACAATGGAAGATTCTCAGTGAATAGCTTTTTGCAAATTCTTCATAAAAACCAGTGTTGGAGTCAGAGCTCCCAGGCATAGAGGGGCATCAAGGTGGCATTTCTGGTAAATAGAATGTGAATTCCTGAGGGTAGAAGCCTCCGTTAGAAAATGAGAATTTTCTCAAGACTTAATACGTGATGAGAGTCAGTACTGCAGAGAGAAGAATGTCCTAAGTGGGTGGGAAGAAAGAGAAGAAATGGTCTTGATTCCATGTACTGTTCAACCTTCCCTTTCAGTTAATATTTCTTCCCTGAATTGTTGTCTGAGCCTCAGGAGCACTAGTCACTAGACACAGGAGCCGTGATCCTTGTTCCAATTGAGCAATGAATTGTTCCTTACAGTTTCATTGAGCTTATCTGAAACTGGACTTCATCATGTTATCTAGGATAAGAGTTTGCTGGCATTTGGGATCCTTTTTGGATTTATTGTACTTTGCAGGTTATTATTCATTACTGGCTTCAGCCAAACAAATGCTGGGAGCATTCACAGTATTGTGAAAATCATCCTTGTACTTTCACAGTAGTGGGAAGAGGACTGAAGGGGAGGGAAGGGTACTGGAGGGGAGGGAAGAGGACTGGAGGGGAGGGAAGAAGCAGGGAGAAAAGAGGGGGAAGGGGGAGTCCAGCTCCTTTTAAGAGTCACTGCTATCATAAATTTTTAACTGCTTCATTCTATTTTAATTGCAAATCTATTCTGTAAGAACCAATCTTAGTCATGATCCTCAACCTCCATACTTCCCCAGTCCTTGAGATTCCTATAGTCAGCGATTACTTAGTGTATTTATATGTTGTCTCAGGATGCAGAAAATTATACCAGGGTTAGAGCAATCAATGACTCCTGAATGCAGAAGAGAGTCAGAAAGATCTCGTGTGCTCTCTTGGGGATGGACTGTGTGAACAGTTAGGATCCCTGTGGGTGAATAAACAATGACTTGTCTATCTCAGCATTCAAGTATTCAAGCAGGAAAGAAAATTTAAGGTAGACTTTTCCAGAGGCAGAACATTAACACTTTCCCTCTTTGGACACTAAACTACTTATCTTTTAATGTAGGTCCCAAGTTTTTAGTGTTTTCCAGTTGTTATCAATCTCTGATTTTGTTAGGTGAAGACACTCAATTTCTTCTATGGAAAAATCCCAAGTCGGAAGATGCACTTTCTCTTTTTGTGAGAATTTAACATGTAGATGCATTGATATGCATATGCAATGCATTTCCCAAGCTCTGTTTCACTCTTCAGGGGGTGGAATATTTGGGACCTCTTTTGAAGGTAAGACAAATGTTACTGGGGCTTCACAATGTCTCCTGCAGGGTAAACAACAGTAACAAATGAGAACTACTGGCTCTAATTGCTCAGAGAACTTCTAATAATCTATGATATAATCAAAGGAAAGAAACCAATGTTGTCTTTAACCACTCCCATGATATAATTTCCCAGGGAGGCATCAGTTTCCATGGGAAAAATTTACCTCTGGGACCAAATGACTCTGGGGCAGGAGTCACTGACTGCTCCTTTAGTTTTAATATTTATTTTCTGTTAATAGATGAGTTTTATTGCCCTATGTCCATCATTTTATGTTAGAAATTTGATATTAAACATTCTCTTCTCTCTGTCTCTGTCTCTGTCTCTGTCTCTGTCTCTGTCTCTGTCTCTGTCTCTGTCTCTCTCTCTCTCTCTCTCTCTCTCTCTTTCTGACTTATAAAGTGACAGGGGCAAAAAGCAGGGCCACAGAACTCCCAGCACACTGGTTCATGAGAGTGCAGAGAACCCATATGGTCAACAAGGAGAAGACACCCAAATCCTTCAAGATATCTACTGACCTCCTCCACATAGACATCCCTCCCACATGCAAGAAAATGAGCTGATGAACAAATAGTATAAATTTAAAAACTCAATTTGTCATTTTTATTTAATCTCCTTGGCTCAACTGGGTGTAGTAGGACCTAGGGCTCATTTTTATGATCAAGCTAAGATTCCATATATCTGACTTAATGTAAATGTGCAGATCATTTATGTTTGTGTGCGCCAATTGACTGTCCTAGTCACAGTATTCTGGGCTCTGCCCATTTACCATCTTTCCAATTAAAAAAGATAGCTTCCATTCCTAAAGCAATAGCGGAGTTTGCCAGACACCTTTTTCCTACAGCCTATGCTATTTGGCTTCAGGCTATTTGACAACCAAGTCATGGGTGACAATTGTTGTTTGTGAACTATTAAGCATGAGAGATGGCCAAGAAAAAGGACTCTTCCATCAGACTTGTTTCCTGGCACCGTAACTTGGAAACAGTGGACTCAGAGAGCAGCCCTGCTCAGCGTCTGAGAAGCTCACACAAATCTCGAGGTACCTTGAAGGAGATACAGTCTCTGAGGAGTGGCAGTAGGTAGAAAATGGCAGCTTACAAAGGAGCAAACAAGCTGCATTCACTAATGAAGACTGTGAAACTCGACCCATGATATACATATACTAACACTGTCCTGTGGCTCCTCCTTGCTGTCTCTCATGAATGCGTTGATGGCTGTTGATTCCTTGGCTTGTGATTGAAAAGGCTAGATGTTTTAGAAAGGAGACATGACCAACTAGTTTTGTAGACTTTATTCAGATGGCAGAGTCTCTAAGTTCAGTGTCTTTTTATTCTTATTCTTGGAGTTACAGTTTGGAGGGCCCAGATATTTAGTGATAGACAGCTAATTTTAGAGCCCGGGTTTCTCTTGATTTTTAGATCTTGTGACTCTTCCAAAATGTATTGATCTCTTTACTGAGGACAAAACTTTGGAGTTTTTGTTTTCAGTAGGCAATTTTCTGGACTAATTAAAATTATGATATACAATATAGCTCTCAACTCCATTACTGGCATGCCTTCCATGACAGTCTGTATTATAGGACATTTTTCTAGTGCATTATTTAATTTGAGTTGCCTTCCACACTATTTTCAGAATTGGTTACATTGAGAAGCTATTTCCTGATTGCTGATTACAAGCAACTGCAAAGTGCCACCAAGAGGGAAGGATCTCAGAGTGGAATCACTCAAAGCTCCGTGGTCCCAACTGACGAGTATTTTCCTCACATGCCTTCTCCCTTATTATCAGGTCTCTTAACTTGAAAGAGACTTTATGGTTCTGAGTGAGATCAACTCTGGAAAAAGAATAGGCCATTTTAAGGAGTGACTGGTACATTACCATCAACGCAGTACTAGATCTGGATATGAACACTGAATTCCACATTCTACATGGGCAGTGATGTTTGTGACTCTGATCTGGTGAATATGACACTAGCTGTATAACTAATGCTCGGTAAAGTTTTGTGGAATATCGTGAAGAAGTATGTAAAGTATGAAGAAGTATGGTGGTGGTGCTAGTGGTGATGGTGATGGTGGTGGTGGTGGTAGTGATGGTGGGGTGTGTGTGTGTGTGTGTGTGTGTGTGTGTGTGTGTGTGTATGGGAGAGAGACAGACAGAGAAGGAGAGACAGCTCTCCACTGTGAGATCACTCACAGTGATTTATAGGAAGGCTGAGGAACTTGGAACGTGGCCCTGTACTTTTGGATAATAAGTGTAGGAAAGCCTTCATTTGAGAAGCTCTAGTTGGGGGCAGAGTGGCCAGAGCAGAAGAACTAAAAACAGAGCTTATTTAACTCTATTAAGTGCTCATTTGCATTCTTGACATCCTTCCGAATTCTTACTTGTATGATGCTTCTCAGCCAAGGGAGTTACCAAAATAGACAAGCATGAAATCAATTTTTCATCCTAATTTAGTAACGCATAGAATGCTCACTTCCATGGAAGCTTTTATTATTTATTTATTTATTTATGTTTTAATTCTCTCTGCTTAAGAAATATTGCTGAGTGAAGTTACCCCCACCCTCGGCTTCACTTCAGGTGTCATGTAGGGGGCTTTGGGGAACTAGCTCTTTCTCGTCAAATGAAATACTATGACATACCAGCCTTCTTGTCTATAAAGATGTACAAAGCATTCACTACTAACTGTTCTGTAGCATTGGTTCCTCAGTGACCTTGTTCACCCCCACACAAACCTTGTGCGAATGCAATTACAGTCATTTAAATCAGAGTCAAACTCAAGCCAAGTAGTATGGCTCATGCATGCAGTCTGAGCTACTGGGAGACTGAGGTGAGAGGATTTCCTGAGTGAGAAGGCTTGGGAAGAGCCAAGTGAGTTAGAGAGAGAGAGAGAGAGAGAGAGAGAGAGAGAGAGAGAGAGAGAGATGGAGGAGGAGGAGGAGGAGGAGGAGGGAGAAGGAGGAAGGAAGGAAGGAAGGAAGGAAGGAAGGAAGGAAGGAAGGAAGGAAGGAAAGAAAGAACGAAGGAAGGAAGGAAGAAGGAAGGAAGGAAGGAAAGAAGGCAAGAAAGAAAGAAAGAAAGAAAGAAAGAAAGAAAGAAGGAAGGAAGGAAGGAAGGAAGGAAGGAAGGAAGAAGGAAAGAAAGAAAAGGCTTGTAAAAATGAAACCAAGCAATGCACACCGGCAAGGCCTGCTTCCTTTCTTCTGCTTGAGCCCGTGGTGCTCAGTAGCACATCACTCTCCACTAATCTGACCCAGGATAGGAAAAACACTGGAAGACAGGCATCAGCCATCCATCAGTCATAGGCAGGGACGGGAAATGGAGCTGCCGTGGGTGCCGCGTGGGCTGGCTCTGTTTGCAGTGTCTTGAAATATGTGTGCATGGTGTTTGTCTTGCCACCTTCCTTCCGTCACTAGCAATTATTTGCCGAGCTTCCGCTGTGTAAGAGAACTGGTGATTGCTTAGGATTTAGAGGGGAATACACAAGACGTCTTCCAACTCTGCTAGAGCTCACGGAGCAGCCCTCCTCCGAGGCAGGCTCCTCGAGAAGGACAATAAATAATTTCCCTTGAAGACAATGCCGACTTACACGGGCTTTCATCTCCTGTGACAGGAATGCCTTCTGGTCACATTAATACTAAAGTAACAGTGTGCGGCAGCCATTCTGACTCTCTTCCTGCCTCCTGGAGCTCCTCTCCTCCTCGGCAGTACCACCACGCCTCCTTCTGCATAGAGAGTCCTGTGAGTAGCTTAGAGTTTCTTACATCCCCCATTTCCTTTGGGTCTTATCCCTTGTGTAGCAGTCATCTCTTCTAACTAGGCTTGTCTCTAGACCCTGCTCCTATCCAAGTCCCAGCTGACCAAGTCTGGGTCTCTCTGTGCCCTGGTGCCAGCATCGTCCTTCTTCTTACGTGCTCTGTGGCGAGTGGTCCCGGGAGGCAGATGGATCCCAGCACAATTCCTGGCTCTCTTTTAGTGAGTGTTTGCCTCAGTCCGCAGGACCACGTTGTTCCAAACAAAGAACAATGCTTTCACTGTGTGTTCATTAATCTAGCTCCTTCTTCCCTTTGCTTTTCAAGTCCAGCGTCTAAACCTTCCCATTCTTCCTGGACCAATGAAAGGATTTCTGAAAACTCTCAGTCTGAAGGGAACTCCTCTTTTTATTACCCTGAGCAGACTGCAAGCCACTAATACTTCCTGTCTGATCCCCTATTTGCTCATGCAAAATGAAAAGCCGCCATGACCATCAGCATCTTCCAAGCATGATTTGGAGCCAGTCAGTCACTCTATGCTGGTTTCATGTGCTTTGTCTCACTTTATCAGGGCTAGGGCGTTGGGTGGCGTGATCTTTCCTCAGAGATGCTCCTAAGCCGGACAGAAACTTACCATGCTCAAGAGGAACAACCATGACTCAAATCTGAATCCACCAAACTCCGAACAAATCTTAATGGTCTCTTTATCCTTCATGCCCAACAGCTTTCTGATCCCTTATACAGAATCAGTTTTTCCAGTTTTATGTCATATTGCTTCGGTTTGGGCCTTACTTTTGGTATTATGGGTAGTTTATGCTTATATATTATAGTATAAACCATAATATACAGATCTTGTGTTTTATGGGCTTGGTATTTGTTCCTTTGGTGTGTGTGTGTGTGTGTGTGTGTGTGTCTGTCTGTCTGTCTGTCTGTCTGTCTGTCTGTCTGTGTCTGCATCTATATGTATGTTTCTTCTTCCTTTTTAAAAATTTCTGGATTATTTGATTTGTTTTTGTTGTTTTCTTGTTTATTTCTTAAGAAAGAGAAAGAAAGGAATGAAGTTAGGTTGGTAGGAAGATGAGGAGGATCATGGAGCATCTGAGTAGAGGAACACTGTAATGAGAATGTACGGTATGGAAAACAGTTTTACAGGAGGTAAAAGACATTGACTAATCATGCATTGAGCTATTGAATAAGAAGGCTGATGCACTCATTATGCATTGGACAGGCTACTAAAGTAAGTGGGCAAATGCACTTAATGCTCAAGACCTTTTCTGAACTTTGAGGAAAGGTTAGAAGACTAGGACCAAAAGTGACACAATACTGTGTATTTATTCAATCCTGTTTTCATTTAAACCAAAGGAGAACTAACTATATGTGAAGTTATCTTGCACGACATGCATGCACACACCCACACACCCCCCCACACACAATTTGTATTATTGTTCTGTAAACAAATGCACAGAAGGAAACAGCAGGTTAGAATCGAAGTGCATCACTTCAAGTGCTTCTGAGTGGTATGAGCACTCTGCTTTCTGCTACCTGTAAAGGAGACAGAAAGCCTGGGAGGGTGGTCTGCAGAAACTTCTTCTTAATCTTCATCTTGAACTAATGAAGGAATAATTTTCTTACCATTTGTTTTCGGTAGCAGAGTTTTATCATGATAATGGTTAGTATCATTTTATGCCTTTTCATATAAAACTTTAAAAATAAAAACTCTCATTTGTCTTAGTTTGGGTTATTGCTATGAAAAGACACCACAACCTAGACAATTCTTATAAAGACAAGCATTTCTTTGGGGCTGGCTTACACTTTCAGAGGGTTAGTCCATTATTATCATGGTGGGAAGCATGGCAGCATGCAGGCAGACATGGTACTGGGCGGAGCTGAGAGTTCTTCATCTTGATCTGAAGGCAGCCAGGAGGAGGCCGTCTTCCACACTGGGTGTACCCTGAGCATGGGTGGCCTCAAAGCCCACCAGTGGAATAATACACTTCCTAATAATGCCACTCCCTATGGCCAAACACTCCAACACCTGAATTTATGAGGGCATTCCTACTAAAACCACTACAATATTGATAATTTCATGCTTGAATACTGTGATTATATAATTACCATCTTTCCCTCTTAACTCCTTCTTGGTCCTCTTTCTCTTCCTCTCTTCCAAATGTATAACCTTTTAAATAATTATTCTGTTGCACATGCACCCTTTCCCCCTTATCCTGTTGAGCTCAGTTAGTGCTGCTCTTGTGTATATATGTTTAGAGATGGCTGCTGTGGATTGAATAATCCATCATGAGGTTTGTGTCTGGAGAAGTCTCAGACTCCTGTCCATAGCCATTGCCTGCCTGTAGCTCTTCATTTATGGCTGGCCTTGTGAAATCTTCCCCATCTAACTGGTGGCGTCATTATTCTGTTCTTGTTTAGGTAACCGCAGTGTTGAGATTTTGTGATTGCACTTCCCCTGTCATGCCATTCCCCACTTTCTGTCCTATTAGATTTCATGTACGTAGTTTTACATTGAGGTCTTTGATCCACTTGGACTTGAGTTCTGTGCAGGGTGATAAATATGGATCTATTTGCATTCTTCAATGACTCGCCCAAATTAAGACCCATCCCATCAGCAAGAACCAATCCCTGACACTATTCATGGCACTCTATTATGTTTGCAGGCAGGAGCCTAACCTAACTGCCCCCTGGGGGCTCTATACAGCAGCATATGGGAACAGATGTAGAGACTCACAACCAAATATTAGAGTCTTGAGGAAGCACTGAGAAAAGGATTACAGGACCCAAAGAGGACAGGGACTCCACAGGAAGATGAATAGAATCAACTAAGTTGGATATTTGAGGGCTCCCAGAGACTGAACTACTGACCAAACAACAGGCAAGGGCTGGATCTAAGCCCCCTGGATGTATGTAGCACATGTGCAGCTAGGTTTTCACACAGAATCCTCAACAACTGGAGTGGGGAGTGTCCCTGAATCTGTTGCCTGCCTGTGGATTCTGTTCCCTTAACCATGCTTCCTTGTCTGGCCTCAGTGGGAGAGGATGTGCCTAGTCCTGCAGTAACTTGTGCTGCGGATGGGAGATGTGAGATACCAGGACAGGGGCCTCTCCCTTCTCAGAAGAGAAGGGGAGGAGATATGAGAGATGATCTGTGTGAAGAGCACTGGGAGGAAGGGGTGGTCGATATTGGGATGTAAACAGAATGAATGAATACATAGATAGATAGATAGATAGATAGATAGATAGATGGATGGATGGATGGATGGATGGATAGATAGATAGATAGATAGATAGATAGATAGATAGATAGATAGATAGATGGATATTTAGATAGATAAAAGGGAAATGTCTGGGTTTTTTTTTTTTGCTTATTTCTGGCTTTTTATAATAGCCAGCTGTCATAGGTATATGGATTTATTTCTATTCAATCCCATTGATCAACCTGTTTGTTTTTATGCCAATGATATGCAGTGGTTTCTACTATTGTTCTGTAACACAGCTTGAAATAAGGGATGTGATATCTCTAGATGTTCTTTTACTGTATAAAATTGTTTTAGCTATCCTGGAGTTTTTGTTTTTCCATATAAAGTTGAGTTTTGTTCTTTCAAGGGCTATGAAGTATTGTATTGGTTAGAGGACTGGCTGAGAACTCTACCATTCTTCCCAAGTATTATTTATAATCGTGTTCCTACATGGCCATCTGCTCACATATGACCTCTTTTTCTTAATGGGCCAAACCTTGGGGTTCAAGTATTAGAATCTCTCCTACAAAGTCAAGACAAATGAGTCAGTTCTTAAAAGTTCAACACCAGATTATTTTTGGAGGCACTAAGAGCTATGAGTTCCTCTTAGCACTGCTTTCATTGTGTCCCATAAGTTTGGGTATGTTGTGCCTTCATTTTCATTAAATTGTAAAAAGTCTTTGATTTCGTTCCTTATTTCTTCTTTGACCAAGGAATTGAGTAGAACATTGTTCAGCTGCCATGTGTATGTGGGCTTTCTGTTGTTTTTGTTGCTATTGAAGATCAGCCTTAATCCATAGTGATCTGGAGGCATGCAATTATTTCAGTCTTCTCATATCTGTTGAGGTGTGTTTTGTGACCAATTATATGGTCAATTTTGGAGAAGGTACCATGAGGTGCTGAGAAGAAGGTATATTCTTTGATTTAGGATGAAATGTTCTATAGATATCTGTTAAATCCATTTGGTCCGTAACTTCTGTTAGTTTCACTGTGTCCCTGTTTAGTTTCTGTTTCCATTCTGTCCATTGATGAGAGTTTGGTGTTGAAGTCACCCACAATTATTGTGTGAGGAGTAATGTGTGCTTTGAGCTTTAGTAAAGTTTCTTTTACGAATGAGGGTGCCCTTGCATTTGGAGCATAGATGTTCAGAATTGAGAATTCTTCTTGGTAGATTTTTTTCCTTTGATGAGTATGGAGTGTCCTTCCAAGTCTTTTTTGATGACTTTTGGTTGAAAGTCGATTTTTATCCGATATTAGAATGGCTACTCCAGTTTGTTTCCTGGGACCAAGTGCTTGGAAAATTGATTTCCAGCCTTTTACTCTGAAGTAGTGTTTGTCTTTGACACTGAGGTGCATTTCCTGTATGCAGCAAAATACTGAGTCCTGTTTACATATCCAGTCTGTTAATCTATGTCTTTTTATTGGGGAATTGAGTCCATTGATGTTGAGATATTAAGGCATGGTGATTGTTGCTTCCTGTTATTTTTGATGTTATTTTTATGTTTGTGTGGTTATATTCTTTTAGGTTTGTTGGAAAAAGATTGCTTCCTTGCTTTTTCTAGGGTGTAGTTTCCTTCCTTGTGTTAGCGTTTTTCATCTACTATTCTTTGTAGGGCTGGATTTGTGGAAAGATATTGTGTAAATTTGGTTTTATCATAGAATACCTTGGTTTCTCCATCTATGATGATTGAGAGTTTTGCTGGGTATAATAGTCTGGGCTGCTATTTGTGTTCTCTTAGGGTCTGTATGAGATCTACCCAGGATCTTTTAGCTTTCCTGGTCTCTGTTGAGGAGTCCTGTGTAATTCTGATAGCTCTACCTTTATAAGTTATTTGACCTTAGTCATCAGAGAACTGCAAACCAAAACAACCCTGAGATTTCACCTGACACCAGTCAGGATTGCAAAGATCAAAAACTCAGGAGATAGCAGGTGCTGGAGAGGATGTGGAGAAAGAGGGACACTCCTCCCCTGCTGGTGGGATTGCAAGCTGGTACAAACACTCTGGAAATCCATTTGGCGGTTCCTCCGATAATTGGTCATAATACTGCTGGAAGACCCTGCTAAACCACTCCTGGGCATATACCCAGAGGATTGTTCAGCATGTAATAGGGACACATGCTCTACTATGTTCTATCATAAGAGCCAGAAGTTGGAAAGAATAGCCTTGTTCATAATAGCCAGAAGCTGGAAAGAACCCAGATGTCCCTCAACTGAGGAATGGATACAGAAAATGTAGTACATTTATCCAATGGAATACTACTCAGCTATTAAAAAACAGTGAATTTATGAAATTCTTTTTTTTTTTGTTTCTTTGAGACATGGTTTCTCTATATAGCCCTAGCTGTCCTGGAACTCACTTTGTAGGCAGGCTGGCCTGCCTCTGCCTCCCAAGTGCTGGGATTAAAGGCATGCGCCACCACCGCCTGGCTGAATTTATGAAATTCTTAAGCAAATGGATGGAACTAGAAAATATCACCCTGAGTGAGGTAACCCAATCACCAAAGAACACACATGGTATGCACTCACTGATAAGTGGATATTAGCACAGAAGCCTGGAATACCCAAGATGCAATTCACAGACCAAATGAAGCTCAAGAAGAAGGAAGAAAGTATGGATACTCTGGTCCCTCTTAGAAGGGGGAACAAAATATCCACAAGAGGAGATATAGATACAAAATGTGGAGCAGAGACTGAGGGAAAGGCCATCCAGAGACTGCCCCTCCTAGTGTTCCATCCCATAGACAGTTACAAAATCCAGACACTATTCTGGATACCAACAAGTGCTTGCTGACAAGAGCCTGATATAGGTGTCACCTGGCTCTGCTAGTGCCTGATAAATACAGAAGTGGACGCTCACAGCCAACCATTGAACAGAGCATAGGGTCCCCAGTGCAGGAGCTAGAGAAAGAACACACGGATTTGAAGGAGTTTGCAGTGCCACAGGAGGAACAACAATTTGAACTACCTAGTACCCCCAGAGCTCCCAGGGACTAAACCACCAACTAAAGAGTACACCTGGTGGAAGCCATGGCTCCAGATGCATATGCAGCAGAGGATGGCCTTGTTGGACATCAAAGGGAGGAGAGGCCCTTGGTCCTGAGAAGGCTTGATGCCCCAGTATAGGGGACTGCCAGGACAGGGAAGGGGCATTGGGTGGATTGTTAAGCAGGGGGAGGGGGATGGGTTACGGGGGGGACCCAGGAAAGGGGACATTTGAAATGTAAATAAAGAATATATCTAATTAAAAAAAGTTAAACATCTTCTAATTGGTAAACCCTAGTTTACCCCATTTTGTTTCCCATTTGTATTAGATTTTAAAAACTTAAAGGGTGATGTTAAACAACAATAAAACTTTAGACACAAGACAACCTTAAAATAATCTGTATTCATAGTCTCTAGGTGGTCTCAGTTGGATGATGAAAGTTCTGCTAAAACCCACTGCTAAGTCCTAGTAAATTAAAATCCTCCCAGGAAAAATCCAAAAGGTCCCTTTTAAAGGGCAATTCCTCACATTTCAGTGGCAACTTACAGTTCACAGGGTGCTTTCACGTGAGGTTAAAAAGTTTTGCACTAAATTCTGAAATTACAAAAGCTATGCAAATTATGGAGAGGATGGATGAAATGTAAATACTCCCTTTCATCTGTTATTTCATTCTGAGACACATGCTAAAATATTCTGATCTAATTGAGACTGTAGGCAAAATGTAGTCTTTTTCCTCTGGGTTATGGGAGTTAAACAACCCATGTGTATGTCAGTTCATCTGGTAAAGACACTGAGAATGGCTTCTGTTCTTCCAACTGCAATTTGCCTTCGGTAAAATTGCCAATGACCCTTTTGGTTTGTCTAGACACCGTTTTAAAGCATGTAGACTCATGGCAACAGGGTACAAAGTATAGCAGACCTATTTAATTAAAAATGGTAATATTTGCAACAATTTTTGAGTTACAAATTATGGTGAAGATGCCACAGAGACGTACTTGCTCTTCTACATGAAACTGGCTCATCAGGATTAGTAGCTGAAATTAGTCTACAGTATTTGTCACAATGAAATAACTAAATTAAGCTACTAATATTCACTGTGTTCCATACATACTTCAGATCTTGGTTCTTTTTAAAATGAGTGTCAGACTCTCATTCAAGAAACTGTGTTACATTTAGCTGTCATATCCCTTAGAGTCCTTTGGACTGTGACAATTGCTCAGAATTTCCCTGTATTTTGACATAGTTCACAACTGTGAGAAATACTGGTCATTTTTTGGGGGGGGGGAATGTCCTTCAAATAAAGTGTATTTAGTGTTTGCCTCACTATTGCTCTGAGGGTATGATGTGTGTGTGGGGGGAGGGAGGACAGTTCTAGAAATAAAGTACAATTTTTCACACCATAGCAAGAAAATACACTGTATGGTTGCTCTCTGGGGATGTCACCTTCGGTCCCCTGGCTTTGGCTGTGTCCCCAGCTTTCTCCACTGAGTGGTGACTCTTCCCCTTGCTCTACCCTTTAGAGGGTGTCAACATGCTCAGCCAGTATTTGTAGAGTGAGAAGTTACACTCCAAGTCTTTCAGGGTGGATTATCTACATAAATTATTTAGTTTAATGGCTCTTTTAATTTTCAAATAGCCACGAGCATATTACCCAAAGGAAAGGGGAAGGGATTGTGGGGGGACTTATAGGAGGAAGGCAAGGATGTAGGAAATGAAGGGTGTAGTTCCATTAAAGGTACACAGCAAGGCTTCTGTTCCGTACCAGTGAGCCCTCATAACACCTGCTCCGTCTGGCCTCTCCTTGCCCAGCAGTTCATCCAGGAAAGTGAAGCGCTGATGGAGAGGTGAGTTTATGCCTCACCGCTTTGGCTCCCAGCAGGTCATGCTCGCACACCTGCCCAGGAGCTATCTTTGAATCTGTGAATGAAACACACACACACACACACACACACACACACACACACACACACACACACAGAAGCTTATTTTTAAAATGCCTTGGCTACCTCAAAGGCTGAGCACTCTTAAACCTTCCCCTGCTACCTCAGGTCCAATCTGGAAATGACCAGTGGCCACTTTCCTAAAGTCTCACCTGGCTGATTGGCTTTATTTTCTGCCGCTCCTGCATCCCATCTTTCTACCCCAAGTCTGGTGATTTTGTCCTGTCCTCTCCATGTCCTCACCATGCAACTCTTAAGTGTCCTGCCCTGTGTCCAACCATTAGCCCTTTGCACCTTTCTTTATTGATTGAAAAAGATTAATTGGGGACAAGGACCTTCAGTGTCTAGACATGCAGATTCCCCATGGAATCAAAACCTTGGAACCAATCTCCAACAACCTGAACTTTTGGAAGGGAAAATGAGTTTAAGTTTCTTTTACTTTCTCAGGGTTCATCTCATGGGTGTAACATTTTTTCTTCCAGCTGATGTCTACTCTAATTTCTGGTCTTCAGATAGGTTTAGAGGTCTCTAGACAGAATTCAGTGTCTTTTTCTTAAAAGTGGATACAAGTGACTATGCTATGGGAAGAGACACAGCTCTTATTTAAGGAAAATAAGGTAGAGAACAGTGAATTCATTAATATCTTTATAATGGTCAATATCTCCAACTGTCAATCGAAGTGTTTTCTCAAAACTTGTTCAAGACAAACTCTGTTGCTGGGAAGCATGGTCCACACAGTTATTCCCAGCACTTAGGGGACTGAGATAACAGGAGTGGAAATTTGAGGCCATTCTGGGATTCATAGTGGAACAGTCTCAGGAACTTATTCAACCAAAAACAACTATACAACAACATCTACTTGTGAACCTGTTGGTTACTTCTTCTTCCTCATTCTCCTTAACCTTGCTTTTGCCCTGACTGTAAAAATCATCCTTTTGTCTTGGACACTTATTGATGCATAACGCTCTACCAACACTAAAAAAGCAATTGTTTATTCCTGCTCTTCTGTCTATGGGGAGGGGAGTTCGTCTAGGCAAGGTTTAGACAGGTATCTCTACTTCCTATGGAGACCTGAGAGTCAGCTAGGTGTCACCTCCCTGTGAATGTCTATTTCTCAATCCATCATTCTAGCTGTGGTAGGGTTTGACCATGGGCATTAGTAAAAGGGTAAGAGACCAGGATGACATGGTGTGTCCTTTAAGAACAAGACTAAGAACTTGAACTATTTTGTTCTGTCTACATAACATTAATCAAGACAAGGTAGGACAATTTGAGGTCAATTATACAAAAATAAATGAAGTTTACCTTGCACTAAAACATTTTCTTCTTTTTCTTAAACCATCCTGTCTTGATCTTTTCACCTTTAGATATTTAATTCTTCTTCCTTCACTTTCAATGCTGTCTGTAGTTTATGTAAAACTCAGATTCTCAGTCCTGGTTGTATTTCTATATTTGCTCTTGCTACAAATGCTTATCCAAGTTCAGATTCCCAGGTATCCCAATGGTTATTTCCATCTTAACACCAAAAATTTCCATATTACCATTTGAAATCACCGAAACATGTAGTTTTTAACAAAGCTGTGTTTATGACTTGAGTAAGTTGTCTGGTAACTATGTAAACTTCAATCTAAGCCACAATCAAAACTAGCTCCTTAAAACTTACCCTAAGTTTCTAAGACCACAGCATATTTAAAATAGGCAATGGTTTTTAGAAGAAACAATAATGACATAAAGAATCTTCAAGAGCCACGATGTCTATCTAGAGGTCATACAGGTGTGTGAGCATCATGTTTGCAGAGTTGCAGACGTATGATATGGGTAGCTCCGAGTGCTTCCCACCCCCATACAGCAGGTCTAATCTAAGTATAGGTGTACTTAGGGAAGGAAAATTTTAACTTGATAACAGGAAAAGAGAACTTGACATGGATAGTGGAAACAGTAAGCTGCTTATTTTTTATATTTACTTAGGTCTCTCTTCTTTCCTAAAAGACCCCACTCTATTATTTGAGTTACTCATCAAAAGCCTGTTCACTCAAGGCTTATCCAAAACCATTGTCTCTTTTTATTATACTCTTTCCAGACTGAGCAAGTGGTATCAATCTCTCTCAACATCTGTAGCACATTTCTAGCCTCCCTCTATTATCTTTAAAAGTAGAGACAGGGCATACTAGCTTACAACTGCAAGCATGAAACATAACTCTGAGTTTGTAATCAGTGTGTACTAAGTCACCAGCCTATTCAACCATAGATGCTCAAACTCTAGTCCGAAGACATTATGGTTAGGGTTCTAAGCCAGACTGATCGTCTTAGGAATCCAACACTTAGACAGTGAGTTCACAAAGAGAAGTTTCTGATTTTAATGAAGGGTTGCAGGAAGTCAGAGAATTTACAGATACTCAACACCCAGGCTTACACCTTCCAGCTCATCAAAGACCCTGATTATGAAACCCCTGTAACACGTTAGATCTGCAGTTAGATGGAACAGTCAGATCATTTGCTAGGGCATCTGTCACTGTTTCCTCATGCCTGAAAACTATAGAAATGAAAGCCAGCCAGTGATTTAGATCAGTGATGTGGAGGCTTATGCATAACCCTGGAGAACTATCGCCCTAGTTTGTATTCAAGTCTGCCTGTTGTCATAGTTACTGATGTACTCAAAGTGATTTCCCCTCTGAATCACAACCTGTAGACCTTCAGTGAAAATAAGCTGAGCTTCAGGCTTTATTTATTTATTTTTTTATTCCCATGAATCAGATCTAAAAACCATAGCAATAATAGCAGGGATGTTTTTACGCTCTCCACCAGGTTCTAGCAAAGAAAAGGACTAAAAGATTCTTAATCCAAATAAGGATCCATGATTGAGATTTCACTCTGTTTGTTCAATAAAGATTCACTGAGCGCCCGGGTACTGAAGATACTACCTAGGCTTTTAGCGCAGCCCTGCCCTGTGAATATCAGAGCCTGTTCTGTTTGTTTTTGTTTTTTGGTGCGTGTGTGTGTGTGTGTGTGTGTGTGTGTGTGCACGTGTGCGCGCGCTTGTGCATGCTTGCACCAGATATCTTTCCACAAACTGTAGACAGTACAGCAGAATACAGAGAGCACAGAATGCAAGAGTGACATCTTACTAAATCTAAGGTGGTGTGGTCACCAAATTAAAGGAAACACCCATCCTGGTCATCTTGAAACATTGGTTCTGGATGTTTAGAAATAGTATTGTCATTCATTCTGCGTTGAGAGCTTTAGTATGACTCCGCGGGAAGGACTCACGGGGCAGCAGGGTAGGGACAGCAGAGACACTGCACACAGTGAGCCTCTGTCAGCTCTGGAGGCTCACATACTCCTTTCTGTTCTGGCTGCAGGAACTCCTTCACGGACATCCTCCGCGCCATTCTCCTGTCCCTGGAAGTCCTTATTGAAGATCCCGAGCTCCAGATAAATGGTTTCATTTTAATTATAGACTGGAGTAATTTTTCCTTCAAGCAAGCCTCCAAGCTGACGCCCTCTATCCTGAAACTGGCCATCGAAGGGCTGCAGGTACGTTCCACAACTCTGCAAAGTATAGGCGCCTGACTGCACTTTTGCCTGGTTACTGCAACCAAAGTCTTCTCTGCCCTTTAGAGTGGAATAAGGGAACGTGAGCAAAACTCACCCATGCGTGTGCCATGTTTCCACTTCAGCCTGAGCTTAAGTGTTTGTTGTTTTTCCTTCAATTGCCTTCATTTTCATTAACAATATTAAATTGCTGTTACTACAGGCACAAATTACCTGCCAGAGCAATAATGACTAAGGTCTGGAGATGTTTGGCTAAGTCCCAGAGTTCACAAATTGGCAATGAGGAAGCACCTGCTTCATATTGTTTTTTCCTACAATGGGGGCTGGATCTCAAGGAGCATTTTTGAGCCCCAGCAATGTACTCTTTGGATCTTTACTTTCCAAAGTGCGCTACGCTGAAGGATTCCTGTGCGCTATGCTGAAGGAAGCTGATGAAGCTTAGCAGCAGCTGACAGAATGGGCCCTTTGAGGAAGGCATTTCTGTGTTTAGGGCAGTTTTCAAGGACCTTCCGCAGCCCTCTCATCTCCCAGAGCAGTGGGCCTTTGAAGGGTCAGCCGTTCTATGGAAAGTAGTGAACTTAGAAATGTTGCTTGGTGTCCTGAGGTGACACATGTTCGAGTACAGAATTAAAAGCACGCTTCTGAGGTGTTAAAAATCAATATAGGTAAAGCTCACTTCCCTTCTTAATCTGATAGATTTACTCAAGTGGTGACCAGCTTAGTGTAGCCACACACCAAAACACGGCCAGTGAATACTCATGCTCTCCCGAGCTCCAGCCCCACCACCCACAGTATTGGCGCACCACAAGGGACGATGGATGTTTCCATTTCTTAAGCTGTGGCTTGTTCTCTCCCAGGTCTCTGAGGAACATATGCCTATGGAATGGACATTATGACATTACATGATTTCCTGTTTCCGAGAGTAGAGATGACGTTTTAGAAGAGAATCATCCCATTCACATGGTCCCAGGAACATTAAGCTGTCCTTGGGCAATGTGGGCACAGCTTAGTTACTTTCTAATGTACAGACTTCTCAGCTTAAATGAACAGATTTCATGTTCTTGACTGTCAGTTGCCCTGTCTGCAACACCTTTCCTCTTCTCTCCCCTCCCCTCCCCTCCCCTCCTCTCCTCTCCCCTCCCTTTCCTTCCCTTTTCTTCTTTTCTCTTTTCGGTCCTTGAATATAGCTTCTCTCTCTAACCTTTTGTTTAAGCTTCTCTTGCTCATAATTAGGCTGACCATTATTTTTATGAATTTCTTCACAGGCTTCTATATTTTCTTTTTTTAAAAATGATTTTTAAATATGTAAGTTGCGAGTCGGGTGTAGTGGTGCATGCCTGTAATCCCAGCACTTGGGAGGCAGAGGCAGGCAGATTTCTGAGTTCAAGGCCAGCCTGGTCTACAGAGTGAGTTCCAGGACAGCCAGGGTTATAAAGAGAAACCCTGTCTCCAAAAACCAAAAACAAAACAAAAAAAATAAATATGTAAGTTGCTACAAATTAACTTATATACACATACATATACATATATACATATTATATACTGTATACATGTGTATACATATAATATATATATATTATATATTGTATACATACATACATACATAAATATTTTTTTGCAGAAAATAAAGCCCTTTAGTCAACCCTATGTTCCAATTTTTGTTTCTGAGAAATGTGTGGATTATATTACAGTCCCTTATTAACTTCACTAAGCAGATGCAGTTCTTCCTGCGTTGACGCAGGTGGGTGTGTTTTGAAGGTGAAGTTATGTACAAAGCTGAGCTACTGTTACAGGAAATTTAGGCCTTTATGTTCCATGTGTTGGGGTCCAAGGTGAAGTCCACAGTGCCCTGCAGTTCCAGTCAAGGGGCAGCTTTTCCTGGAACCAGCGAAGGTTTGTGAGACCAGAGTGGGCGGGGGAGGAATGAGCTTTCCTGATCTCCTGAGCAGCAGTCTTCCTTTTCCAGAGCTGTTCTGATTGTGAGAAGCCATCAGACCATTCTGAGTTCTAACTACCTAAATAGTGTTACAGCTCTGTCTCTTCAGGCTTCAGGATCCTTAGAAAGTGATGGACACCTCCTGCATGGGGCAGGAAAGACATGAACAACAGGAAGTTAGGATAACTTATCTTCCTAATGCTGAGACCCTTTAATGCAGTTAGTTCCTTGTGTTGTGGTGACTCTCAACCATAAAATTATTTTTGGTGTACTTCATGACTGCAATTTTGCTATGTTATTAATTATAATGTAAGTATCTGATATGCAACCCCCAAATGGGTCATGACCCACAAGCTGAGAACTCCTCATCTAGTATATGGATTGTCCAATACTATGCTTAAAATGCATGTTGTCTTGGACATGAAGTTACCATAGCAACCACAGGAAATTCTGCTTTTGCCCTACAGTAGCCATTCTATCTAGGAACTCAACCACTTTTCATACCAGGCTCTCTCCTTTCTCTGACTTTGGGATCATTTAGATACTGTTTCCACTATCTCTTCTAAGGATCTTTCTGTATCACAAGGGTCATCCTCATCTCTAGGTGACTAGGCACCCTTCTGATACCTTGAAAAGGTTAGAACTAGGACCAAAGAGAATTCAGTCATTTCTAGTCAGTGGTGCTATATGGCAACAATTCCACATAGGGCTCTAATGGTTGCCTGCAATGGTTCAAGAAAAAAGTTACACAACAGTGTTATAGTAGAGACAAGAAGAGCTACAAAAAGCCACAATCAGCAGCAGAAGAGAAACCACACACTTCTTTTCTCTTTACCTTGAAAAATGCTTTAAGAGGCCCAGGTATCTGCTGGACCCTTAGGAGCCTCCTCTGTTACAACATATACAACTTATGTCATCTGCCCTCTTCCCTAGGGTCAGTTTGAGAAATGGTCTTCTCAGTGGAATGTGGTGCTTGACTACCTTGTTTGGGACTTTAGTTATTTACAAGATGACTCTAGGATTTCCTGCTCCTCTACCTCTGGAGAATTTAGGGCCCTGGCATGTGATGCCATTCCTGCATACATATGTAATAAATGCAGTTATTCCAATAGAAAAAAGAAATTGGTTAGCTCAGAGAGTTCACTCTTGAAACGTTGAGAACTTATCATCAGTTTTGGTCAGTCCTGTATCTTATATTCCAACTTGGTTCAAGAGGTTAACTCTTTATGAAGAGATATTTTAAAAGATTGTTGATTATTATTTTAGGCTTGGTTCTTATGGCAAGAAGGGCTGTGATGTGTGCTTATCATGAAGGGAAGTCATAAGGCAAGGTTTTCTGGTTAGCACACAAAAGGGAAGTGACAGGTCTTATAGCAGGATTCAGTTACTTTTATAGAAGGTCTCAGGTGCTCTGAACCTTGATGGTCCACTCAGTGTCACCCTCACATTGGACTTGAGGACCTGAATATTAATATTCCTGTGTTGTCTACTTACTGGCTGCTGGCTGCCCGGGACAGGGCTGAGAACCTGTAAATTCTGGGACTGAGAGGCAGCTGACATTAGAAGTCATTCTTCAGCTATCCATCTCAGTGTCTGGGCATGTGCAGAGTATCTGAAGCAGTAAGCAGACGACATTTAGAGTATCCTGCAGTAGAACACCAAGGAATGTTGTTTATTCTGGATCTTTTACTTGGCCACTTCAAATCCTAGATATGTCAAAGTATAGGTGCTATTACACAGTTTAGAAGTAATGGAGCTGGGCTAGCACCTTGATGTCAGTGTTTGAGGACAGGGGCTTTTAGTTGTATTTCATATCTACATATATATGTAGATATATATGTTGTTGGATATTTTCTTTATTTATATTTCATGTGTTTTCATGTCTTTCCTGGTTTCCCCCTCCCAGAAACCCCCTATCCCATCCCCCCTACCCCTGCTTCTATTATAGTGTTCCTCCACCCACTTACCCACTCCTGCCCCCTGCCTTCGATTTCCCTCTATTTGGGTATCTATTGAGCCTTCACATGGCCAAGGACCTCTCCTCAGATTGATGTCTGACAAGGCCATCCTCTGCTACATATGCAGCTGGAGCCATGTGTACTCCTTGGTTGGTGGCTTAGTCCCTGGGAGCTCTGGGGAGTCTGGTTGGTTGATGTTGTTGTTCTTCCTGTGGGGTTGTAAACCCCACACTTAGTCCAATGGTTGGCTGTGAGCATCTGCCTCTGTATTTGTAAGGATGTATAGAAATACAACTAAGGCTCTAAGAGGCCCTGCCAGAGCCTTAGTTGTATTTCTATACATCAAAAGGTAATTAATTTGTCTGTGGACATAATTAAAAATCCAGCATATGCATAAGACTTTTTTATGTGCTTTATAGGTGAATTAATTATGGTAATCATACACAATATTGTACTTTAAAACTTTTTACGTTTATGTGTTTGTTTGGTGTGTGTGTGTGTGTGTGTGTGTGTGTGTATGTTGCATTTACCACAGCAAGAGGACAACTTGTAGGAATTGTTTCCTTCCTACTATGTAGGTCTTGGAGCTCAAACTCAGTCATCAAGCTTAGCGGGAAACATTTCCACCCACTGAGGCATCTTGACAGCCCAAAGATTGTTTAAAGGGTCATCATGTCCTCCCCTGCATAAGCTCACCACTGGGTGTCTGTAAACTCTTCAGCACCCTCGTCTTTTCAGAGACACCTTCACGGGAGTGCGTTGTTGAAGCTGTTCCAGGTTACTTAACTATTCTGTGACTATTTCTCAAAGAATTTTATTTAAAACACAATTTTTCAGAAGTCATTTCTTCTTTCCCTGATCTACTTTTTTTTCTTAATGAAAAATTTATAGTTTCTCCCTGCTCAAACCATTCCAGATCCTTTCTATTCCCCCCCCAACTCCATGTTTTTTTTTTTTTCTCTTTGCTCGCCCTGATCTCTAAATGCAGTTGATACTGTCATCCTGGCTCATACTGGTATGTGCATAGAGTTTAGAGGAACAACTGTAGGTGCTGTTCCTTAGATGGCATTTATCCTTTTCTTTGAGACACAGTCTGTCACTGGCCTGGAATCCACTCATCTAGAACTCCCTGCCAAGTAAACCCAAAGGATCTGCCTGTCTTTGACTTTCCAGTGATGAGGTTTTAAGTGAGAACCAACATGCTTACCTTATTTATACATGGATTCAGGTCCTTGTGCTTGAAGTCAATTACTTTATCAAGGCGCGGTACCTTCGCAGCTCTTTCCTTGAAGTTTCCTAACAATAACCTTTCAAGTTTTAACCCAGGAAGTAGATTTGGAGCAACACAGAGAACCTTGGCCAACTCAAACTATCCCTCTCCTTACAGTATGTTTTGTTACAGCCACCAATCCTGCCACATTCTCCATGTGTACCTTTCTATTTTCATCCCCTTTTCCAAAACATATGCATTTACTTGCTCTGGGGAACTCAAAGTGCCTTATTCAGTTGAAAAGAGTAGACTGTTTGAAAGTCTGCCATGTCATGGGCAATGCAACAATTCCTAAATGTAGATGAAGAGACCATGCTGTGCTTGGAAATTTGGAAAAGCATCTGTACATTACAGTCATCAGTAAGCTGTCTCCAGTTTGCAGTCCACATGCTAGATGTGTAGACATCCCGACTCATGTATCCTTCAACACAAAATGTGGGTCAGTTATTCTAATAATAGGATTGCAGAAGATGACAGAGGTAGCCTGGCTTTAGAGAACATTCTTTCGGTTGACATGCAGCTTCTGAGCCCATCCTCTATGTGGTTTCTGATACTCAGGTGTGGTGTTATAGCATGGTGCTATAACATAATGCACATGATTTTGACATTACATCATCATACTCACCTGTTGGTCAAGTTGCCCCCACATCACTGTACCCTCTACCAGACTTCCTCATTTCTTCATCCTGGGGCACAGACTGGGAGTTGACCCTTCAAAAGCATTTTTAGGTGCTGCTGCTGCTGCTGGTATGACCGCACTTTGGTGTGGGTGAGAGCATAGTCTATTGTCTGGACTTTGATCTTGTTTCTGCACCTGACAAGCTATTCTCTTCCAGTTCTCCATCTGTACAGTGTAGTATTGCGACACTATCTAAACTAGCAAAAATTAAATGAAAAGCGTTTTTAGATAGCCAGCTCTTCACAACTGTCCAAGTGATGTTGAAAGGATGAAGGAGCCTGGTCTGTAGACTCGTTTGGCTTTAATGTACTTGTGTAAATAAAATCTGCATTACCTGGCTCTGTAAGCCTGCATTTCGGAGCACTGACCTTTGACAGCTTCATCACTCTTCCCAAGCAAGGAAGTTCCTTATCTATCGGTGTTACCATGACTCAGGAGCAGATGGTGTCACCTGCCTCCTCAGTGTCACCTTCCTTTCTATTCTTGTGGTGTGATCTTTTCAATTATCACCCAGTAGTGGAAGAGCGAGTCCAGTCCCGGTATCCTGACACTGGGTGATGGATAGAGACTTATAAACAAAGGCACTTTCTCCCTGTAAGCCTCTTGCTGCAGCGGTGTCTGCAGCGTCTTTGACCGTGTAGTAAAGTATGCTAGGAACAGAATGAAGAAAAAACATATTTTGCATTTTAGACAAAGAAGCTAATAAATCTGTGTCTTCTGAAGTTTTCCTGTATGCTCCAAGAAAATGTTCCCTCTAGGCAAACTGTTTTAGCTTCTCACACTACAAAGCTGTAATTCTGAAGTGGCGGTTATTATGGAAATGGTAGAGAAATAAAACATCTCTTCAAAAGTTCTGCCTTATTAAGTGTCAACTAAATGCAGGAAGCTTATCAGGGCCAATGACACCTTGGTGATTCTGATACAGATAGTATGGCTCATTTAAAATGGTTCCAATAACTAGGTCTATGTCTGGCATACGTTTGACACATAGTCTGTCAGACTCTTGTGTTTTATAAACCTAGCCAGTCTTCTAATTCAGTTCGATCCATGGAGAAACAACCTCTCTGTTTTTACTTGTAGTTTAATCACAAAGGTGAAGACACACAGCCTCTGACACTGGGAAGGGCTGTCTTTCAACGCAAAGCCAGAATATGAATAAATGCGGAAAAAAAACAACATTCAGAAAGGAAAGAAAAACACTAAACAGATAGATTTCCAGATGAAGAAAACAATACAGGAGCAATAGAGAATGGTTTCCTAGGCAAGACCACCACCCCAGCCCGTCTTAGCAGGCGGATGTTGCATAGGGAAGTAAAGGCAGAAGGGAAGAGATTCGGGGCAATGGGGAGCGGCCTGCTGTACCTCAGGAGAAGAGAAAATCAGAATTCACTTCATAGTATGCAGCTCACAAGCACCAAGAAGGACTATGGTGCATGCATGGCAATCTGAAAAACTAGATGACCTTAGAATCTATTGCTGACAAAATATGACAGATTTATGATTTCCATGGTGATCATTTAGAGCTGTTGAGTAAGGAAGGTGTTTTAGTTACTTTCTTCATCATTACGACCAAAATGTCTGACAGAAACAACTGAAGAAAAGGAAGATTTATGTTGGCCCGTTATTCCCTAATGAATCATCTATTGTGGCAGGGATGGTATGGCCGGGGGTGGCACTTCTTCCCTATATAATCCAGACATTTTGCTCCCCCACCTCTGTCTCTCTCCTCATCCTCTTCCTCCTTCTCTTCATCTCTGCGCATGCTCCCTTTCTGGCCTTCTCCCCCTCCCCATGAACTCACCAGAGAGAAGCTTCTCAATAAGCCTGCCTATAATCTAATCTAAAAAAAAAAAATAATTGAAAACAGGCTAAAACTATAGATTTGGGTGTTTTTAGTTTTAAAATAAAAATTTAAATATATTTATTTTACACATGTGACTGTTTTCTGCATCTATGTCATTATGTGCATGCCTGTTGCCTACCGAGACCAAAAGAAGGCATCAGATCCCCTGGGACTCTTAACCTCTGAACCGTATCTTTAGTGCCTATATTTTTAAATTAAAAATCACTTTATTGTAATAAATTTATAAATAAAAACATACCACTGCTAAGTTAAGAAATCTACTCAAGCAAGCACTTGCCCTGTCCAAACTACATCCCAGTGAGCCTCGGTGCAGTGAGTGTGGGCATTCGGAAGCCATGCAGCCTCACAGGGCTTTACACTCTCACTACCAATCACATTTTTATGCAGTCATCTACCACAAGAACAGAAAAAACATGATAGAGTAAAACTAGGAAATCAATTAGCTGTATTCCTCACATGTCCACTGCCTGCATCACTTATTCCTTGTCATCGAATAGTCCATACATATATATATATAAATGTGTTGTGTTATATATTACATGTAATAGTCCATAGATGTATATATAAATGTGCTGTGTTATACGTTACATGTTACACACTATAAATGTATTGAATATTATATATCACACATTTAAATATTATATTGTATTTATAACGTGTATATCATACATCATCATATATTATATGTCATAAACCATATATTATATACAATATATACATAATTATGTATATTATACATATCTATACACATTATAATTATAGGCTGGGATCTTCATATTAGGGGAACATACATTTCTAAGATTATGTGACATCACTCAATATTATACATTCTAAGTCCATCCAATTTCCTGAAAATTTTGTGATTTTTCTAGATTTCACAGCATCTGAAATTCTGGAAAAGATAATATTCAGGCAAAACTAAGGAATGGAAGGCAGTGAATGAGGGAATAATTCGAGGGAAGAAAGAGAAGCATCAGCTCAGATGGGAAGCAGCAACAGAGGAGGTCAGGAAAGCTGTCCAGGGAACTCTGAGGAGGAATGCAAGTGCCTGAGTCGGGCTGCGGGGAGGGACTTGGTGTCATGCTGTGGTCGGGTGCCAGCTAGAAGCTCTGGGTTGAGAGAGAAAGACAATCTCATTGTCAGTAAGCATATCTCACAAGACTACAGTCTCAGAGACATGGAAGGAACCAATGCAGAAAAACCATGAAGATGGTAGCGGAGGAAATGTTCGGTATCACGTTTGTGCTGACAGAGGATGGCCATTTCAGGAAAGCACGGGGTCCTTCACACAACACAAAAAGTTCAGCCTGGCCAAAGTGTTAGCTTCTATGAGTTCTTTAGTTACAGAATAGTGTTTTTCAAAGAGCCAAAGAAAAGTTCTGTGCCTCTTGTGATTATGAAATGAAGTTTGGAGTGTCTGCCTGGGGATTCTTTTCTGAATGTATCATTGTAATACACCTGCACAAAGATGACATTACAGATTTCTAATTTGGTTTATGTCCTGGGGGAACCCAGCAGCAAGTCCAAGCAGCACTTAACATTCCTAAAGGGCCTTTCCCCACATAACCCACATTCTCCTGAACCGTGTGCTGAAAATAAGAGCCGTTGCAAGCATCGCCTGGAGATTTCTGTTTCTACAGGCCAGAAATCCAGCTCAAGCCAAAGCCAAGCAGTGTAGAAATGAAGGAAGGATTTATATAGTGAAACAGTTCTGAGCTGTGCTGTCCTGTAGACTCAACCATCTGGCCTTCGAAGGGGAAGGGTGCCGGAGAAAGCCTGTCTTTCCCTTCCCAACTGTCCGTCTCTGCATCAGCTTCTTTTCAGAAGTGTTTTTCCATGAGACGCTGTAGATGTCTGACAGCTCCCTGGATAAGTAGGAGTCCCCTGCCATCTTCATCCTTTGCAAGACTGAAGAGATAAAGGGGGGAGGAGTTCCCAAGGTGCTACATCCGAAGCATAGCAAGTCCTTCAAGATAAAACATGCAGAAGATGGCTGGGATAATAACTCAAGCATCCTTTATGAATGGGACTTTAGTTTCCATGGAGACCAACTAAGATCTCACACTTTCTCATGTGCCTTACCATGGGAGAAAGTGTTCTTTGAGGGAATAAGCATATGAGTTCATTTGTTGAAAAAGGAAGCATTTGTTTCTAAAAGTCCACTAAACATTGCTAACCCCTGTTTAGCTAGTACAGAGGAAAAATATCAAAATGCAGTCTCTTGTTCATATTAGAAGGATGGTTTTGTATGTGGAAATATTAATATTTAAGTTACATTCATAAAATGTATGGTTAAGGTAAATTTTTAGAAACTGAAAGCATCTTAGTAATTAATGGAAGAACAAAAAAAAATCAGATCTTGTGATCTAGTGGTACTGGGTATTAAAAATTAACACCCAAGGTAGCCACTTTCCTGACTTCAAAACCACATATTGGTTCTTGTAGAGTACAGATTACCACCCGCCCCAAAAATGCAAATGTGACTAATGTCCAGGTGTTCGTATCTCAGCCAATCAGTCTCCACAATACTGGGGTCTGTCTTGCATGTGTTGTTTTCATAACTGATCTGACATTCTTTGTGTCTTCATGTAGCATTTGATTCAAGAATAGAACAGAAATTTTGGAGACACAGAAATGCAGTGCCACGTTCCTTGAGGAATGTCAGTGTGATTGTATCACATAGAATGTAGGCTGTGCAGCATCACGGTATTACAGAGCCACTGCCGCCAGTTGCACACTGCCATTAAGAGATTCCGTCAGAGCAGTCTTGCTCCCATTTTACAAATATGTCTTGCTGACACATTCTTTGTTTAGTATTTGTACGAGGTTGGCAATATTAAGAAATGGCAATTGCCTGTGCATGTTGCTCAGTGGAAGAACATGTATGGAGAGTATGCAGGACCAGGGGCTCAACCTCTGCCTTTCTATCCCAGCTGATAGTCAGAGAAGAAGCCCAGATAGTGTAAAATTTTACTGCTGAACCTGGAAAGCACAGAATTCAGACTGTTTTATGTAGATGCTACTGTACAACTCTGCCCTGAGGGGATCAGTGTATCATAGCATCAGATCCAGGGTGCACAGCTGTGATCCTAAACAATCTGGAAGAGTCTCTGTCACACTCAATCAGGACTACCAAGAGGACACATGCGGAGTATCAGAGAGGTTTTTGTCTACCACAGTTGCAGTGTGATATAAAGTGTTTACTGCTCACCTTAGTTCTCTGCATATCTTAAGAGTTACAGAGCCAGTTAAAATTTCAGTTAAGAACCTCTTTAAAGGTTCTTGGAAATGGGGAATGAGTTGGATACTCTAAGTTATACATTGTGCAGCAATAATAATAATAATAATAATAATAATAATAATGCAAAACTGGAATAATAATATAAAATAATATATAAATTGAAATTCCTTTCAAAACCATCTATTACATCTTCCATTACTATGCTCAAGATCCTGGGATCATCTTCAGAACAGGGAAGGAAAAGAAGAAAGAAGGAATGGGGAGGAGGGAAGGAAGAGGGGGAGGGATTCCCCAACAGTGTTCAACACTCTCTTTTATAAACCAAAACATTCCTGGACACTGAATATAAGTGCTTGATATTTCATGATGTATCCTGCACACAGCATCTTGTGTTAGTTGCTGTGAGCACAATGATTCCTTGTGAGATGGTACAATTTTCTATATGTTTATTAAATATTTTATTCTCTCCTCTGCATATGGCTTGATAATAGACACCAGCCATTTGGGGTGGGGGTTAAAATCTTGCCTTACTAATAGCTTATACTCATTTCTAACCCTTTGCTTCATGTCATATTAGGGTCATATTTACACAATTTACACTAATATTTAATGATGTTTCTCTTACTTCAAATGGTTGCAAAAGGTTTCATGAAAAGTCTGTTAAGTGCCTTTGTTTAGACTTATACTGTCATCACTTTTCCAAAATGTTAAATAAAATTCACTTGCATTTTCTAGACTTGGATTCTTTCTAATCCATCATCTTATTGAATCTGGGGTTTGTGCTTAGAAGCTGTAAGGAAGAAATCTAACTTGGTGGTGTTTCAGTATGTCCCAGTGCCTGCTATTGGACAGTGCATCCTGAAGTGCACTTTAGAAGGCAGATAAAAGAATGTCAAGGGAATATTAAGACAGCACAGGCAGAGCCAGAGCCCTGTCTGCTTTCTCTGAGAAGTCTGACTTAATATTTGACAAACACAAGCTCCCTTTGTGTCAGAAACTGTTTACTCCTAGCAGGAGTGGCTTCCCATCAGGTCAAAGACTGGATGGAGTGTTTCTTTGGGATCATCTATAAAAAAACAAGCAAGCAAGCAAGTGAAGACATTGGCCAGCTAGAGATGCAAGGCAGTTATTGTAAGGCTCAAAAACTATTCTAATGAGTTTTCAAAATACTCCTCACTCTTGAGGAATTCTAGAATGTAGAATCACAAAGGTAATTTACCTTGCCTCAATAATATGCTGGGTTTTAGAAACTTTTGTTGCGGAGTATTAAGAATATGAAAAACCCCAAGAAGCTAAGCTAATGCCAGCTCAGCTGAAATGTCATTAGTTGAAAGGAGTAATTCCTAATGCCCTAAGCTCCAGACTTATTAGGCTTTGGAAGGAATTATGAATTTCCTTTCCTGTTAACTTGAATAAGGTTTCGACGAAGATAGCAGTGGAAAAGCAATAGTATAGGATAGCATTAAAGTGGATTTTAAATCATTGCAAAGGAAGAAGTCAGTTCTGAAAGAGAGTCTACCCAAGATTCAACATAAGCTCCCAGGTATCTTTATATGAAGGCATGAGCCTGTTCCTATCTGCTGACCTAGAATGGGCACATGAGCCAATTTCCAGCCATTGTCTGGGTGAGGATGCCTTCATTAAATACCTTGCTACAAAGCTCTGTTCTCGACTGTTCTTAATTTTTAAAAGCATCTTCTTCAGAAACTTTGTTACATATGATTATTTTAATCCCCCAAATAGTAAATAATAAATACATAGAGAGCACAGCAGCTAGTATTCTGTATCAGAGACTGTCTTTCCCACTTAACCAAGTCTACTCATCAGGGTTGCCCAATACACCACCTCCTTTTCCGCCCATGTCACGAGTTTCTTCTCAGATGATGATTAAACTGTACATTTCCCACCCTGGCATTCTTTCTGGTACCTTGGTCTATAATATTGCAAACCCCTCTACCCTTTCATCTTCTAGAATTTTCCCCATACCTATGATGAGCATTGTTGCAGACCAATAGGTAAAGTATCAGCACCTTAGATTTCCTCTGGATGCTTGGATCCTCTATGAACTTTTCTGCTCATATTTACTGTTTTAGATCTAGGCAGGGATATTGGGAGTGTTATACATCATTGTGGCCCAAATAGACATGCTCCAGAACCTATAGAAGAATTTTCATGATGAGAATGCTTGTTTAAGGTGCAGGGGAGATGGCTCAGAGAAAAAGAGCTCTTCCTCTTCAAGCATAAGGACCTGTGTCTGGATTTCAGTGCCCATGTAAAAGCCACACGTGGCCATACATGTGTCTCTAATCCTGATGCTATGAGGGCAGTGGTTTCACAGTGCATGACAGTCAATGTACTCCTCTGGCCTCTGTGAACTGACATGTATAAACACGCATGTGCACACATACATGGCTGGTATATATACATATACATAATCTCATGTTTATACATATGCATTCTTTCCTAAACACACACACACACACACACACACACATCATCCCACATACAACACCACACTCCCCCAAACACATATACATACACCACACACACACACACACACACACACACACACACAATGATTGTTCACCTCTTGAAATTTGCACTTCAGTGGAGCTGAGTAGGGTCTGAGAATATGTATATCTGAACAGAAGCACACAATGCTAACACTTGTGGTCCTCACAACATTTTCTGATACAAATAAGGAATCAAGAAACAGACAGATTGCTCAGTGATCCAAAGCCAGCTAACGGCACATGCAGATAGCTCTCTATAACTTCAAGGCCTGGTGTCAGATCAGAAATCCTGGATGTCCACCTGGATATGAAGATCATTGTCTCCTTAAATAAAAATAATCTTTGAATTAAAATATCTATTTTCTGCAATTTTCAAATATTTTAGGATCATAAAATGTTTTACTGTTCACGTATTTGTCCCAAATAGCAACAATTTAGATAGAATTAATAAATCTCTTTTTTTCCCCTGAGTACATAATTGGTCTCAGATCTTAAGTGACTTTATTTAATGGTTCACAGACTTCCATCATTTTCTCTCCCTCCCTAGAGCTGCTGCTTTGGTCGGGACCTCAGCAGCACTTCCCCGGAGAACAGGAGAGGTTCCTGACTTTACTTGTGCTTAGATCTAGGCAGGATTTAAGACACTCATACACTGCATGCTTGTCTTTCAGAAAAACAAATTATTTCTTTAGTACACATCCCTTGCTTTTAATAAGTGTTTAAAATTTTAGATTTAAAAATACATGATATAAATGTATTGGATCATCTTGGAAATGTTCCAAAACGATAAGGAAAATCAAAATCCACCACAGCTAAGCTTCATGATCTGCTATTCCTCCCTTTCTCACACAGGCATATTAAATTTAATTTTTTATCAAACTGCTTTATTGAGATACAATTAGCATATCGTATAATTCACCCATTCAAAATGTACAATAGGTGGGCTTTAGTGTACAGAGATGTGCAACCATTGCTACAACCTAATTTTTAAAGACATTTAATTAGGATTGAGCTTTTCTTGAGTGTATGAATGAGTTTGAATGAGGCATGTTTTAAAGGTTTCCATTTTGATGGAGTTTCATTTATCATCTCTATTCTGTCAATACATGTGATTTTGGTTTCATACCCAAGAAAGTGTGACTTACCAAAGCCAGGTGACCTGCCCCTATATTTTTTTTCTAAGAGATTTACATTGAGATTGTGCTCCAAAAGGAGGCTTTTTGGTGTACGTGGCATGAGGTATGCCCGACATCCCCTCCCATTAAGATTGTCCCAGCATGACTGTTACACACTGTTCCTCCTTGAATGGTCCTCTTTTCCTGATAGAAACGAATCACCCATGGGCCATTCACTTCTGGGCCTGATTTTATTCCATTGCTTGACATGTTTCTAGGCTGTGAGACTGTCTCAACTATCGTAGCTTTGTGGTGATGATTTGTGATGACAGAGGAAATGTGAGGTGCCCAGCTTCGCTTTCTTTGTCAAGATTGCTTCCACTATTGAAGATTTTCTACACCTTCATATCAATCTTAGAGTACATTTGTCAAATTTGTCAAAACGAATCAACCAAACAATGCCAACAATAACTTTGAGCTTGGAGTTTGAAACGCGAATTTTAATCTTTAGATCACCATCACTCTGGGATAAATTGTTACCGTATCAAGTATGCAGAGCATGGAATCTTTCCCCATTTCTTTATCACCTGATTTTTTTAAAGACAGATTTTAAAAAGTTATTTATTATTATTTTATGTGCATTGGCACTTTGCCCCCGTGTGTATCTGTGTGAAGATGTCAGAACATCTGGGACTGAAGGTACAGTGATGATCTACCATGTGGATGCTGGGAATTGAACCGGGGCCCTCTGGAAGAGCAGAGGGTGCCCTTATCAGCGGAACCATCTCTCCAGCCACTCTAAAAGTTCAATTTTTGTTTTCAAGGATTCCTTGGGGTTTTCTGCATACTGAAAACAGAAACAGTTTTACATTTCACTTCCTTTTTCAGTGCTGAATAGATATCCCACCTTTGTTTTTGACTTTTGATAAATAGCATTCAATATTTTATTGTTAGGTATGAGATCAGTTGTGGCTGTCTCATTAATTATTATTAAATATACACATCTTATTAAATTAATGAAGTCTCAGTTACTCTGGGTATGCTCAGTCAATCACTACCATCACGTTATCTAAAACAATCCTTCAGAATATGCTCATCTTCACCAATGAAGTTTATACTTTGTAGCATGTTGAGAGATCCTTGTATGCCTGTCCCCAGTCTAATATTCCAGGCTCTGTCTGTTGGCTCCACCCCTGCAATCACCTCTTTCAGCCTCACCTCCAACAGGCTCTGCTCCAGCCGCATAGGAAACCACATAGAGCATGACATATTCCATGTTGCCTCTGTGTCTCTGCTTTCTCCTTGCCTTAATCTAAATAATCACTTGATTGATCGTCAATGCACAGATCAATTGCTACTAACTTCAGAATTTTGTGGATGAACTGGAACTACCTTTGCTCTTCATTTGTATACTCATAACAAAGTGTGGGTATTTCTACATTAGAATAGAATGTGTTTTCCTGCCTTCTCAATTTAAATTTCTGCTTCTCCATGCAGGATGCGATTGTTATAATCAGAAGCTATATTAGACATCTTTCAGATACAGGACCTGGATTCCACCATGTTGATGGACAGATGTATGCATGAATAATGAGATTTATGCCACTTTTTATATTGAGTCTTCATAAATTAGTAAACAGATTCACATAATTCTATAAAAAGCAAGAGGCCCTACAGGCAAATGGAGCTATTGTTCTAAGGCCTTGGACTATAAAAAGAAAAATGACTAGCAAATAAAAAAGACATAAAAAGCAAAAAATGTATTAGGAAGCTTGAGTTTCCAGAAATTTTTCTCTGTTTCTAGAAACAGTGCTCCATATGACATTTCACCTGGGCACGCCATTCCCCACCTCTCCTACTCCTTACCCATAATCTTCACCATAAATTATTCTATACTCTATTCCACTGAAGAATTATGCTAGTACTTACATTAGTCAGACACATTCACATACAAAAGGATCAACGGCTGTCACCTGCAGTTGCCAGTAAAGCAAGTTTTACCAAGTGGCTAACATTCAACCAAGAGTCAGTGAAACATAAAACCCACTAATAATTACGAAATTGATCAGAATTTATTCTCATGAAAAATTCCTTGGAAGATGAGGCTCATTTGCCCACAATTATTGATTGTATAGTAATATTCAGTTGCTTGACTGGATAGTGAGTGACGACTGCTGGATGGTTCAGTTCTGTGTATTCAGGGAATCTGTGCTCGAGTGAAGACCAATGCTCCGTAACACACTGCCTATTATCCACTCTGTGGATGTTTATTGAAAGCCATCACAGACATAACCTAGGAGTGCCTGGGATACATCAGTGAACATTATACCTAGAAGAGTAGGCAGTAAACAATAACCACAGCATGTCTGTGTATGAATACACACATATAAATAAGACGCTGAACATGATGAGGACCATGGAAAAGAAAAGAGCCAGTGAGGGTGCTTGAGACTAGGAAGCATATACCAATACAGTGAAAAAAGGAGTCCTGTGTGTGCTGCCTCTCACCATGACAAATATTCAATAGGCACATATGCTTTAAGGGATTTTAAAATAGTACACAATGGATATGTATATTAAAAATCATGTGGAATATCATAAACATGTATAATATTTATGTTTATTTTTTATGTACCAGTGACTTTTTGAAAGGAGTTTAAAAATTGTAAAAGATAATTGAATTTAAAATTAAAGGTGAAACAGGCCGTGACTAACGAATGGCTTTTTTTCGGGGGTGGGGGGTGGGGGGCACAGTCTTGAAGGAAACAAAGCTGTTGGCTGTACAGCTACTGGGTAAGATGTTCCAGGCGTAGCAAGGGTGAAGACAATACCCTGGCGTGCCAGGGTCTTTGAAGAGTCCATGGCATAACAGAGGTGGTCCATTTTGGTCAGGTTCTTGTGCACAGTGATAAAAGATTAGTCAAACAAGGTGGAATATCGTTTCAACTTAAAAAAAAATGAAACAGGGAAAAATTGTAAGGTTTTGAGCAAAACAATGATTCAATCTAATTTGTATTTTTAAGCATTTTACAGATAATCCCTGATTTCCAATGGTTTTTTGTTTTGTTTTGTTTTGTTGTTTTTTTTTACTTTACAATGGCACAAAAGCAAAATGCACCATATTCTGTTTAGAGAATGATCTAATATAGTCATACTTCTGGTTTGAAATGAATGAGTCTATTAAGTACAGGGCAAGCAGAAATAAAAGAACAAATATCAAGTAGCAGATAGATAGTAGAATAGAATATGGAATTTACCCAAATCAGCAGAAATGAGCGGGAAAGCCCCGTGTGGTCAGCTGGAATCCCCAGTTGAGATATTTCCCAGCAGAGCAGAAGCCCTGGGTGGACTTACAGGTTTTTCTTTCTACCATAAGCATTTTGATACTGTGGAGTAAACAATAATCACCTTTGAATAATGGTTTACAGTTTAGCTCTTTTCAAGGGTACAGTGTTATGCTGTTCTCCTTCCCCCTTGTTACAGAGCGAGGGAGCTAGCGTGACCCAGAACAGGGAGTCTTGGAGGACATTAGAAATAAGCATTATTGAATCTGATACAATGTACCCAGCCTCTGATACAATGTACACAGCCTCTTATTCTCAGTCAATTCTCTGTAGGCACAAAGAGCACATAACAATGTATTGATAGAATTTGTATTACAACTAGGTTGAAAGTATTTCAAAATGAGCTGTGCTCTTGGCTCAGGCTAAGGGTAGATGGTCTTAGCCTCTCTTTTCTTGAAGACCAGCAGAGTGATCCTGAGCTACAGCCACAGGTCAACCACAACAGAGGAGACCCAGCCACTGCACAGCAGGCTGTGCTATTGGTATCTTAGGTATGCAAAATGGGGTTTGGACATACAATACTTCCATCCTATGATCAACCTTTCAGAATATAGCTTGTAATTCTGGAGGGTGTCTGTACTCTCTCTTTTACTCTGGAAAATAGACTTAAATTTCAAAGGCAGGTATAAAGAAACTAATTTAGAAACTATTAGTATAATTTAAATTTGAGAGACTTTTGGGTTTTTTTTTGTTCTTTGAAATTTTTGTGGCTGAAATTAGAATATAAACAATAGAAATGCTAGGAGATTTCAGATTAATATATTTATTAATAATATAAAGTATAATTATAATAATAGAATTAATTTATTTAAATATTTAAATTTAAGGTAGCATATAGGCTTAAATTTAAAGTTAGCAGAATAGGGTATGTCATGTGTGACAAAGAGGGGCGTTAAAGATGCCTTTAGTGTTTTGGAAAAGTCTTCTCCTTAAGAAGACAGGCAAGGATGCAGAAGAATTCAGGTGAGAATGCCAGAGAGAGGAAGAGAGAGAGGGGAGAGAGAAAGAGAGAGAGAGAGAGAGAGAGAGAGAGAGAGAGAGAGAGAGGGAGAGGGAGGGAGGGAGGGAGGGATGGAGGGAGGGAGGGAGAGGGAGAGGGAGAGGGAGAAGCCCAGCTTTGTATGTTGTTCATGAACTTTCCCTAGAAAAGCCACCATGGAAGCAACTCTCTCTGCAAGAACTAACACAGAAGTTAGTGTGGGGGTCTGTAAGAAAGGACAGTGTACACCCATGTGGGATCCAAGTGCCGTCCCTGGAGAGGAGCAGGTTGCTAGTGTGCTTGGGAAGGGGCTGGAGAGGTGAAGTGGGCACTAGACAATAAGGAGCCTATAGTAAGAGCCTTCCACACCCTTGGATAGGAGCAAGCGGGGAGTTTCTGAGACTAGCAGAGAGCCAGCTGAAAACGGATAGTTATGGAAATGCTGGGGACACATGGACAGGTACTTAGGGACAAATATCACTGATGGGGCTTTCAAGGTCAGGCTCCCTCAAGAGCACCACCCCAGTCCCATTGCCCAGAGATTTCTCACAAGCCCTGTATGGCTACTGTCTACATTTTCATCTTGGAACCATTCTAGAGTATTACAGGAATATGCACTTTTATCTCAGGCTCCGAGATTCAAATTATTTGAGAACAAAGACGTCACATTTTTCTTGTTCTTTTCTTTCTTTCTTTCTTTCTTTCTTTCTTTCTTTCTTTCTTTTTAACCAGAATGGTTTATTCAGGGAAGCCAAATCTATGCTTGCTCAAGCAATAACATATTTTATCATAGTTATCCTTATTCTATCTTACTTCAATGCCTACATAAACATTTTTACTTAAAAATAATAATGCTTTTATTGAAAAGTAACAGGCCCTTGACAAGAGCCCACTTTGAAAGAATTAACACTTAGAAAAATGGCAAGTTTCAGTTTTCTTAAGATTGTCAATGGCAGGGAACGCCACAGTCCCCAGGGATGTGCCAAGGAGGAAATTTTAGAAACTTGACAGTAGGCAAAAGACTAGGTTGTCATAAATTCATAAGTGAGAGTTAAGTGGCTGGCAAGGGTTTTCATAGACCAGTTTTGTCAGGTTTCCATCGCTGAGATGGCATACTGCAGACAGATTTAAAGGAAGAACAATTTATTTAGGCTCATGGTTTCAGAGGTCCATAGTAACTATTGTTTGAGGCACGCGGCAACTTAACAGCACACCATATGCAAGAAATTTCACGCCTCAGTGGGGATGGGAAACAAACGGAAAACACCCCTTCCAAGGGCATACCCTGGTAAACTGACTTCTTCCCATCAAGTCCCACCTCCTGAAGGCCACCTCCCATTACGACCACAGGATGGGCGCCAAGCCGTCAACATGGGAACCTCTGAGGGTCACCCTAGCATTCGTGGTCCGTTTATAAAGATGAATGTTTTAAGGCACTTCTGCAGGCTGGTGACAGGGACTCGTCTCACCAGAAACCTAAAGCAGAGCGCAAAGCTCACCATCCCCCAGGGGCCTCTGAAATATCCTCCAAGCCGATGGAGCGGGGAAGTCGGCATCAGACTCAACCTTCCTCGGTGGCAGAGAGAGAGACAGGCTTGCCATGTACAAAGAGCCACAAGCTTCTACCAACCGAGGGTTGGGGGCAAATCAAGTGATCTGCTGAACACAGAGGCAAGGGTGGAGCAGCAGATGCTTGAATCCCAGGGGACGTGCTCCTGGGTGTGTCTGAATGTTCCCAAGAACTCTCTGTGGGCAGTTAATACACATACTGGCTTATCCTAAAATAAGACCTTATTAGTCATTGCACCTCGCTCTTTAGGAGCTCAGTAGCAGCTTCCGTGGCTCCTCTGACTCATAGGCTCATGTTTGTGTTAGCCAATTTACAAACACAATTATTTGTTTTTCTCAGGAGCACAGGGTCACTTCCATCATTTTGAAGAAAATTCATGCCTCAAATCCATTTCTAAATATTCGTAATTTGTCTTTCAGTGGGTCTTTTATATAAAGAGTATCCGGTTCACTCAGCTCACTCTCAGACACTAACCCACACGACAACACATACCCTAGGCTGCTGGGGGATTCCTACATCCTCAGGATATTTACGGTGTGTGTTTGAGGGTCAAGATTTTGCTGTTTCATCAATGATTCCTTCTGGTGAAACTGACACATTTAACTCCTAGGGCATGGAGGAGTGGGAGGGGCAATAATTTCGAGTGTACTTTGTGCCACTATCTATTTGTGTTCTGTCACTGATGCAAATGACAATGAAGTATAAACAAGCCAAAGATGCTAATATTATTAAACTATTTTTGACTATTTTGTTCTTCTGAAAACACATCAAGGACCTCCAGTGGATGCTGCTTCTCTAAGCATCCTTTTTTGTGCCTTGAAATTCTTAGATCAAACCTATGACAATTTTAGGTACCTGATAGATAATATTAACTGTTAACATGCTCCACTAAAGGCTACAGAGCTAGTTTTTCTGACTGGCCTCCTTAAGGGAAGAGAATGAGTTTAGGTTGGAACCTATTCACAATTCTGCCTTGTTGAAGACAGAGCTAGTAATTTATTTTCAATTTTCTTTGCTTATCCCAACTCAGATATCTCTACTATTTGATAGATTGTTGATGTAAACTCCAAACCAACTTATAATACCTGTTGCAACAGATTTGTGAATTTAAAAAAGAGAATCAAGAACATGTGTTCCGAGAAAATATGTCTATTCTAGTGACTTACTACACAGACACCAGCCTTCAGCAGGGTTGCAATTCCATTTATTTTAAAATGTGATTTTATCCATACTTTCATCTTGACGAAATTCTACCACAACTATACTTAGTTTGTAATCACAGGAATGGAAAGAAATAGAAGGTAGTGCCTTGTTAATTCATATGATTACAGGAAGATTGACATAAAAATCCTTCAAACTAAAGTTATAGAAAAACACTCTCAGAATGATAGGATTCTGTAGTCTTAGGGATTTCATACTATAGTGAATGGCATTATGATTAGCGTTAAACTTAATAAAAATAAGATTTATACTGGTCTCAAATCAAAGGTGCCTAGTCACCAAGAGATGACTTCAGCATGCAAAAAGCATGAAGCAGAATAGTCACATGACAGAATTAGACATGTCAGAAGGTTCCCAAAGCTGGAGGTAGTTGACAAACACCTTGCATTTTGTCAGTTCCCAGCATGTGAAAGACACATGACGTCCTGTCTGGAACATGTCTAAACATTCAAGAGGGCTCTTCGTTTCCCTCCAAAGCCTCGTGACTGCCTGTAACTTCCTCCCTCAGGAAGGATTGCCTTCAAAGGGTGTGGCTTGAGCATAGGAGACCTCAAATCTCACTCTCACAGTGACACACTTCCTCCAATGAGTCCACACCTACTACGGCAAGGCCATACTTCCTAATAGTGTCACTCCCTTGGGGACCAAGCATTCAAATCTATGAGCCTTTGGGGACCACTCCTAGTTAAACCATTACAATTTCCTTTTAAATCTGTTGTTGGGGAAAAATAAATTCATTTTGTGCAGTTTCTATGGATCCTCAAGAAAGTGCATGTTGAATATATGAGTCTTGCCGTCTTAATTTAAAATGAGAACTTTTTAAATTTAAATACGTCTTTAAATCCAGTTAACATCCTTAATTCCAGTACACTGACGTTTTAAACAAATCATATGAGAAAATTATTTTTATCCAGATTTTAAAGAGCTTAAAATTTCTGTAAATGGGGTTGGAAAGATCAGTCTGTGTTTAAGAGCACTTGTTGTTCTTTCAGAGAACCCAAGTTCAGTTTCTAGCACCCACGTGTTGTCTCATGGCATCCTTAACTCCAGGTCCAGGGGAATTAGCAGACTCCTCTAACCTGTGCGTATCAGACGTGCGGTACACATCCATATATGTAGGCAATCCAACTGATGCACATAAAATGAAATAAATAAATGAGTTATAAATTGATTTGATATAATTCAACATTTGATTAATTTATATATTTTATTATTTATATATTTATTTATATTTATAATTTATTCATAAATATAAATATAAAAATGATTTATAAATTGCTGCATAGTAGAAAAGGGTCATCATTAAACATGGAAGAGTGAAGCCTCCTTTTTCATGCCAGTCTGAGAATGTCAAGGACAGCAGAAATGTCAGCACTGCTTAACTGGTTTTAGTCACAGAATATGCATTTGTTAAAGATACTTTTCATTTGCTAGATATTTGTGTTTAAAACAAAACCACACCATTTGATTTGGGCCCTGACTGTCTACTGATTCATGCAAGTAGTATTAGTGAGGCGTTCCTGTGAATCAGACACTATTTCAGGCACAAGAGTCTTCTGGAAAGCAGAGGAGACGTGGCTCCAGAGTTCTCAGTCATGAGAAGAAGGACAACACAGGGTGAAAATCAGTCAATGAAGGCCTTTCAGACAGTGGCTTGGCTCTGTGGAGAAAAAGTTCTCAGTTGACCAAAATGTCTCAATGAGTTTTTATTTTGCAGTTTTTAAATCATGACTGATATGAAGCATCTTTTTAATACATTTGAATGGAATTTGTAATCTCTTTCTATACCATTCATGGTCCTTCTTTATTTTTATTAATGTGGTTCACTCCTATAGTGATTTTTATTAGGGAGATTAGCTTTCTGTGATTATAAATAACATATTTCTCAACGTTGTAATTAATTACCTTTTGACTCTTTACCTGTAGAACATTTTTCCTCCTCTTGTTTTTGTTTGGTAGGAGGACTCTTTATTGAAGTGATAATCTATTTTCTATGGCTTCTGAATTTTCTTCTAAAATTTGAAGGCTTTTATTTAATGTAACTTTTATTTGTCTTGAGACAGGGTACTGCCATATATTCTGAGCCGGTCTCTCAAACTTGTGATCCACTTGTCTGAGACTTCTGAGTGTTGCGATTACTTGCCTGTTTGCACACAGCTGGCATAAAATGTAAATTTTCCATCCATCTGCAGTTTATCCTCTGTACCAAGGGAGGTGTCTTGGTATATGTGTTTGTTTCCTAGAAGGCTGACTGCCATTCCCACACAATTTTTGGAAGGCTTCATTTTGCCTCTTCTGATTACCCTTTCCGTCTTCATTCCATGACACATATACTTGAATCTACTCATGCAGAGACACCACACTGTTTTAATTATTGAGACTTAAAAATAAGTTTTGCATCCAATCACTCCGGTTCTTTTGAGCAATTCTGCATAATATAAGTTTATCTGTTGTGAGCAGAAGTAGAGCTGATTGCTCAAAGCCAAATGCATGGTCTCGGAAGTCAGAGTCACACAGGGTCCATGAGAGCAAGCGTGCCCTTCCATTTACAGTCTCTGAAAAGCCACACCCCTCTTCACCCCACAGGTCTTGCCATTTTACTGATGTGTGTGGGGATGGTAAGCTTCTTCCTACTCCTTCCACTGTGCTTGCCAGGGCCTCCCAGACTCCCAGACAAGGGGAACACTTTATCTGCATCCGACTACTGATCCAAATCCTGATTGTTTTTCTAGAGACAGATAATCATTAACTTTTTATAGAGTCGATATAGAAATACATGTGCCCAAAAATGTATGTAAGTCAATTAACAAACAATAAAAAAAAAAAAAAAAGAACAAGGGGAAAGGCGCATTTTTGAGGCTTTTAAGTTTGTTTCTTGGCTTCCAGAAAAGGCATTGACTCCCTGTCTCCTGAGTAGCTTCAGCCCATATTCATTCCCCCTTCAGGCCAGGAGGACAGGTGACCTCCTGAGAGAATAGAGGCGATCAACGCCCTCAGCAGAAGGCTCAGAGAACAGGTCAGAAGGGACGATAGAAAGAATCTAAAAGCTGGAGTGTAGGGCAGTGTCTGTGAAATGCTGCTTGCCGGAAGTGACGTGCTATCGCCCTCGGGCTGCTTACCGGAAGTAACGTGCTATCACCTTGTGCTGCTTGCCGGAAGTGCTGCCACCACACTTCATGAACTCATGTCAGCTGTGGCTATCTGCCCAAGATTGCACAACATCAAGCCACCTAAAACTTAGCCTAGACAGGAGTGGAGCGCTCCAGGCTGCATCCTTTACTGAGGAGCTATTAGCTATGGATAGTCTCTGGAGATAGAAAATAGTTCTGGGGATGTGGTAGGTTTCTCATAGTCAAATGCTTGCTCCCACATTCACGCACATGTGGGTGGCGCTAAGACTTGAAGCGGGGAGAAGGACATGTTTGGTAGGATGTGGGGGAAATTAGATGACATAAATGAAGCTTTGAGTGATTATGTTACATTGCAAACAGGTGAAGAAAGGACCAGAGACCTTGAAGGAAGAACAGTGGGTCCAGAACTAATGTTGGAGTCATTATTGAGAAAATTTAAAATTGACTTTGTTGGTGATGGTTCTAAAAGAAGATAAGCCTACAGTGCAGGTCAAACGAATTGAGTGTCCATATAACTCCTATCACTGGAAGCCTCGCTTCTCCATCCTCAGCCTTCCTTCCGCAATGGAGGCTCCCTCTGTTCTTCACTGTTGCCAGGTAACAGCTGCCCTGAAGTGGTGACCCAGAGTTTGAAAATGACCAGGGCGTTTGAGACAGAAGATACAAATACATACGCGGCCCACCGTTACTCTCTTAGACCATGGTGTCAGGCGCATATCTCCACTAGCGCCTCCAAGGATCATGTTTGTCTCCAATTATGTCGCTCAAAATAGACAGAGGTGGGCCAGCATTGGGAAACAGGCTCAGGCAGTGGGGAAGACGAACGATTGGGTGTAGAGGGGGCTCAGTGTGGAACAGGGGGCTCCTGCCCTTCTAAGAGGCTCAGACCGCTCTTGTCTCTCCTGTCAAGGCCCTGCTCCTACCCAACTGGCTCCCTATTTTCTCTCTGCTGTGCTCTGCTCTCATGACCCTCAGCCCCTAGGAACCAAACCATCCTAACACCGGCGCCAGATGCCTCTCCTGCGCCTGTGCACACACATGCATCCTGACACGCATCTGCCTCATGCTGCTGCCTCACGCTCAGTCGCAAACCCTCTCGCACATGCAAGCTTGTCCTTGAGTTCACTCACCCCACATGCCCACACTCCCCCCTCTCACACGCATGTGTGCTCGTCCCCGCCCCCCTCACACTCGGCTCCACACTCATCCTCACCCGAGCTTGTGGGATGTCGCACCCCACGTTCTGCCCCTGCTTACACTGGCTCGTGTACACACTCTCCTCACTGGCACTCATTCCGTCACTGCTACTCGCTCTCACTCAGTCGCTCGTCGGTCCTTCATGCCCATCCTCTTCCGAGTTTTTCCCTCTTTCTTCAGAACAAAAGAATCCTGCCCTAATCACACTTCACTGGCAAGAAATCACACAGCGACTTCATGTGCTTGGAGTGAATGAAGGCCCTTGCAGCTGTCTGCAGGGGACTTTTAAGAGTGCACACAGTAAAGGAAGAACAATGGGGCACTCTAGCCTTATTTGTGTACTTAACCTATTTTCTTTTAACATTTTTGTTTGTATTTTTGTATTGGCGTTAAGATTTTTAATATTATTAATTTGTGTGTTTTCACATGATGTATGTATGGGGGTATTGCCTTGACACGTGTCAAGGACATGTCAGAGACAACTTTGACTAGAGGTCAAAGGACAACTTTGAAGATTTAATTCTCTTCTTCCACCACTACATGGGCTCCAACGAATGAACTCAGGTCTCCAGGGTTACAAGGCAGGCACTCTACCCCCTGAGCCATCCCAGAGATTGGTGTGTGTGTGTGTGTGTGTGTGTGTGTGTGAGAGAGAGAGAGAGAGAGAGAGAGAGAGAGAGAGAGAGAGCGCAAACACAAAGCAAGAACAAAATAGATATTTTAATAAACATTCTTCTATAACCTGACAGGACTCTGAATGTTTCCCAAAAGCTTGAAGATGTCTATTTTCTGACATTAGAGTCTACCTGCAGAGAGACCGACAGAACCAGCTAGCCTGAAATGAACCGAGAAACTCTGAGGAAAGGATAAGAGTAGAGAGGAAGAGAAGAGAAACCCCATCTAGCTGCTGAGCGTCCATAGGACTAAAATGGCCCTCAATGTCGTCTATAGCCGCAAGTTCCTCCCTGCCTGCCCCCGTGGGGATGGGTGAGGCATCAGCATGGCTCTCAGCCCCATGCTTAACGTCTTCGCTCTAAGAATGCCATCTAACAGTACCCTCCCCTATCGGTAGTAGGCCATTTGTTAGCACGTATTGTAGATTCACAAGGTATAGCCTTATTCTTTACCCACTGTAAGGCCGGGAAGTGGCAGAAGGCAGCCCTCATTGGCTGGTTGAGATATGGGACAGCAGACAGTGGCATTCTCAACCCGAGGAGCAGAAAGTTCCAATGTGCTCTGGGTGAAGGATCAAGGCTTCTGGTGTGGTTCCCGTGTGCTAGCTCCTGCCTTGTCTGTCTTTTGACAGCTTCCTCCTACACATTCTGTCCACAGGTCCCTGCTCTCATCCCCTTTGTTACTTCACAAATTTTGCTTGTTAGCAATTCCTTGATGGCAGAGCAAAGGGTAGGATGCTCTGAGTGGCACCTAGGTGTCACCAGCCTGGCCCTGTGCACACAGGCATGTGTTATGGGGCCCCCAGCAGTGAGGGATGAGGTCAGCCTCCTTATATCTGTCTTTATTTTTTTTGTAGTAAATTGTGGCTGAAACCTTGTCTCACACACTCAATCTATAAGGAGAAAAATGACCCCATATGAGGTTTTCATTTGTCTTCCTAAAAAGACACATCTCAGCTGTCTGAAGGTATAGAACTTTGTTCAAAATATCACAGTAACCCAGTGCTCAGTAGTTTCACTTTGTCAAACTGTCAGTGGGAACACAGTCACAAAAAGGACAGCCAATCAGCAGAAACCCAGGAACCCTAGAGACCATCAGTCCCTCCGGGTGTGCAGCTCTCTGCTCCATGCTATATGTTTCACGCTCCAGGAATGTAAAAATGTCCAAAGAGTGCCCTCTTCCTCAAGGAGATGAAGTCTGTGCATTGTAATTATGAAGGAACCACACAGTAAGGAGTCCCAAAGGCTAGGCAAGATGAGTCGTTGTGTACAGGAGGAGATTATTTCCTATCTTTGATGATTTCACCTTGCCTTCAATTTATACATAAATATACACTATCCGGAAGGCTTGGGGATTTCCAAGCTAAATTCTGATAACTGCCCCACAAAGCCTGATGGATCGCCTGCCTCACTCACCCAAGTTGGGGTGTAGGTACTGTGTTCTGCTCAGAGGCTCAACAGGACTCCCAGGCAGCACTGCCTAGGGTGGAGAGGAGCCTCGCCAACCTGCGCATGTGGGAACATGCACTCAGACAAAGAGGCCACGGGACCTGTAAAAGAAGAAAAGAAGAAACGAGTGAGATGAAAACTCCTAACAGAAAACATGGAGGAGTGTGGCTGAGCCAGGAAGTAGAATCCATGCCTGGATTCCGACTGTGCCCACGTGCGCACTGCGTTCTGAGGAGCATGGTGTGCATCTGAATTATTTAGGCTATGTTTTTCTGTAGGCTTTTGTGTCTTCATATGTTATTTCAAGCAGAAATTGACACATGAGGTTCTAGGCTTAATTTTAGCCTTAGTTACTAGACTTCATGGTTATCTGGTAGGCTTTCCCCAAGTGCCTGAATTATTCTGCTTGTTTATTTTCTCAACTCCGGGTGGTGTTAATTTATTGGGTCATGGTGACATGTAGTCCCTGAAGCATTCCCCACACCCCACCTTTTTAAGATTTTTTTATGGGAGAGGTAAAGAAATATCAGTCTATAAGTTAATTATTTTTATTTGTATCAAACATGAAAATTGACATGTTAAAGAAAATTTGGGTAGGAAAATAGGCTAAGGCTTTATCCAATTAAGTACTAAGAACTCCCAGTTCATGCCTAGATTTTTTATTAGATATATTCTTTGTTTACATTTCAAATGTTGTCCCCTTTCCTGGTTCCCTCCTCCCCCAAAAATCCCACAAGCCATCTCCCCTTCTCTCAATCAACCCTCCCCTGCTTCCCTCTCCTGGTATTCCTCTACACTATGGTCATGCCTAGATTTAAAAGTCATCCTGAATCTTGTTCCTAATACCAGAGCTGAAGGCTCAATAGCCATTTTATGATAAAGAGCTAGGAGCTATCAGTGAGGGTCTAGATCTAGAAGGGGAAGGCTCAGAAATATTGAGGATCCCAGGGTACTACATCTTTCTGATGGATGACGTCATACCCGAAGCTTAGCATTAATGCCTCAGTCAAAAGTGTCCAATTCCTCAGGATTGAAGAGTTTTACTTTATTTTAACAAAACTGTCTTAAATCCTATGTTGCCCTATGTTTTTTCTATGGAGAACAAGGATATAACATGAGCAAAAGTCTCACCATCTTCCCAAACAGAATATTTAAAATGGAGCCTGGCTCCGACTCTTCCTGAGGCCATTCCTAGAACAGACCCATGCCTACCCCAGACTTGATGTCTTTGACCATAAGTGTGAATAATAGTTATTCACAGTCACATAAAATTTATTCATTTGCTATTAATGTGTAATGTTGTGCACTAATGCCTTGTGTGCATTCTGGAAGCAAACACTGCCACCAATATCCTCCCCCCTATCCTTTACCCTTTGTTCGTATAAACTTCATAAATAAGTATAGGGTTTTTCTTTGTACCAGAGCATGTATCATCATTCACACACACACACACACACACACACACACACACACACACGAGAAAGAAAGAGTCAATCTGCAGTCAAAGCCTCTTTATTCAATCAATTGTTGATGGAAGGGTCAAATGAGATGAGACCCAGGAAAGAACTTGGTGCAAGGTAATCAATCAACACATTTCCAGGCAGATAGCATCATCAGGTATTTGGGAATTTGGTTAATCTCCTTAGCTTCAGGAGGTGGAGTGAACGAATGAGTAGTGGGATGAGTTGATGGGATACAGATGAACTTGGGGACTGTGCCATAGAGTATAGTTGTCCCAGATACCTGTTTAGGACTGGGTATAAATTGGTGGAAGGTTCTCAGTGGGACCCAAAAGCTGGACAAGACCACTGTGTGCCCAGTTGCCCATAGAAATATGTAGATTGTTTTGTCAGAGTGTTCAATTATAAACAGGGGAAGAGAAAAGAGAGAGATATCAGGTGACCCAAAGCATAAATCGGTGCATTTTAAAAATGAAACAAAGAGGGGCAGGGAGATACTCATTATAGAAGCCCAACAACCTGAATTTGGTCCAGAGTGCTCACACTGTGGGAAGGAGAAAACCAACTCCCATGTCAGGTTATTTTTCTGACTCATACAGAACTTCCTGTTGGACACGTGTGCACACAGACACACCGAGAGCAAATAAGTAAATGTAGTAAGAGAAACTCATAGAGTACAAGGAAGACCACAGACTGAGTCCACTTATTCAAGCAGAGTGAGGGTGAAATAAGGAAGGATGTGTGGGGAAATAGGGATTTTTTTCTCTAAGAGATTTGAAATTACATTTGAAGAAGCAATGAGAAAAGTTGCCAGCACACTGAAGGCTGACAGCGGGGTACCTGCACTCACCAGCCATGGGGCTCCAGAGCAGAATTGGAAGTCAGGCTTCACTCTCGCCTCATGCATTAATAGAATTCAGCATCCTTCTGTGGACACTTCCACGGAGAATACGGCCTCTGGAAGCATCCGACCCCAGAGCTAAGCATCTTACTCCTTAATTTTCTTTAGGTGTCCACAGTGTCTCGGGGTTTCCAGGCATAACATACGGATCGTAGATGTTTCTGCACCCCACATTTGGAATTTGACTGCACATCTACAAATCTGTTAATGATACCTAATGTCCAAGGGGCCCAAGGTGAACTTCTAAATTGGAGTTTCCAAGACCCATTTTCTGATCCTTTGATATTTGCCTATTACATACACTGGCTTGGTAAGGCAGGCAGGGAAGAACTGGCCTATAGTTTCTACAAGTCTGGAACCTTAAAAAATCAGGTAATTATTTTCTAATATCTTTCTCCTTTATACATTTTGTTTTGCACGGTACATACATACGTGCTCACAGGGGTGTGCATGCATGCACATGTATGTGTGTGTGTGTGTGTGTGTGTGTGTGTGTACACATGATGGGAGTAAAGAATCAACCACTACAAGTAGTTCTCTGACTTTCCTGCTGCATGTGCACACACACAAAACACTCAGAAAATAAAAAGGAAGAAAGATTAATTTTCTTTCATGTACCTTGTCCATATTCACCCCCGCCCTCCCTCGTTGCCCCCCATTACCTCACCTTCTCCCAGACAATCTTGTTCCTGTCTTCATGTCATGATGCGAATGGTTTTATTTATCTATATAAATATCTACGCTCTCTAAATAAGTGATAATATGTGGCATTTTTCTTCCCATTCTGGGTTATGTTGTCTAACACATTGATCTCCCCTCTCTATAAACAATATAATTTCATAAAATTCCCAGTCTGTGTGCATGCCACATTCTCTTTTCGTTTTTAACCTTTTATTGATTCTTCGTGAGTTTCACACATACACTCCAGTCCCACTTATCTCTCTGTCCCCTCGTATCTGCCTTCCACCCTTGCAACCTCCCCCACAAAGGAAAAAAAAAGCACATGAGCAGAACAAAGCATAGCAAACATCTCATCATGGAAAGCTGCAGTGTGTCATACTTGTGTCCCACAGCATAGCCCTCTGCCCACACAGCTTCACTTGTAAATATTTATTGTCATGTCTGGTTCAAGGTTTCTGTAACATTGTCAATATTGGGATGATCACCAGGGCTCCTCCCAGTTATTTGGTGTTGCCCTGTGCCATAGAAATCCCGAACCCTTGGGTCAGCAGGACTGACCCTTTCACATGCTCCAGTAGTTCACAGATGATGTAGGGTTGGGGGTGGCCCACCTCAAGGCCCTGAATCTCAGCCTGGGTGGGAGCTGAACTGGTGGTCTGCCTGACAGCTCTTCCACATCTGCACCTCCAAGGTGAGCTCTCCAGCACGTCTGTCTCCAGCTAGGCCACCCAATGCCCCCATCAGCAGGAGGCAGGCTTGGCTTTCCTGCTCTCATGCCCCTGTCCCCAGAGCCAGCTCCATTGTGCTGCCCAGCCGAGGTGCAGGGCCTGCTCTCCCAAGTGCTACAGCCAGTGAGGGGCAGGCAGGGCTAGTTCTCCAGCTCTCATGATGCCCCATCTTTCCCAACTGCTACAGGTGGGGATGGACACGTCCATGTCGGGGAGGGCATCAGCCCTGCGTCCAAGCCATCCATTTGCAGAGGAGTGGCAGCGGCGGCGGGGTCAGCTCACCTGCAATCCTGACACCAGTGACAGCACTCCGTTGTGCTATCCAGGTTGAGGTGCAGGGGCCACATCCAAGTGCTGCAGCAGACAAGGGACGCCAGAGGTGGCAGGGTTGGGAGTGTTACCTCTGCTCCTGTGCCAGCCCATGGTAGTCAAGTAGCAAGGTCAGCTTTCCCACACGAATGTTTTGGGGGCCACCTTGCCCCTGCCCCACCCCCAGGACTGTCTACTGTGTGCTGCCCTGGCAGGGTGCATGCCCTGCCCACCTGAGTGCTGCTGCTGGGGAGACGGAGAGCCAACTCTCCAGAGTGCGACAGCTAGTGCAGGACAGGGACAGTTCTGCACAGCCCTAGAACGTATATGTGGTCCCAGGCAGATGCCCATACCGGGGACATTCCCATGGTTGTTAGTGGTAATATGAGCCACAGTCATCTATGCCAACCCCTGGCATTGCATAGCCATGGACCTAGACATGGTCCTCAGTGGTATCCGGGGCTGGGACTTCACCATGGCCTCAGGTAGCGTGGTTGGCCACTCACCACCCTACTCACCAGAGGCTCTCCCTCTCCACCCTTGCATCTCAGCTCCCGCTGGCCCCTGGGTGACCTCTGCCTGCACACTGCATGGCATGGTAGCAAGTGGAATGTCTACAACATGCCTGTGTGGCAGGGTGGCGGGCAGGTCTATGGACGTCTCTTTCTCTCCCGTGCATTCAGTGCAGGCAGGTCTCTGGGGACATGGCACGACAGTAGGCAGGTCTCTGGATGTTTTCCTCCTCCTGTGCTGTGTGGCATGGTGGTGGGCAGGCCTCTCTGTGTCCTCTGCCCTCCCATACCTCCATTTATTTGTTGGATATTTTCTTTATTTACATTTCAAATGTTATCCCCTTTCCCAGTTTTCCCCACTCCCATGAACACCCTATCCTATCCTCCCTCCCCCTGCTTCTATGAGGGTGTTCCCCCACCCACCCCACTCCTACCTCCCCACCCACGATTGCCCTACATTAGGGCATCTATCACACCTTCATAGGACCAAGGACCTCTCCTCCCATTGATGCCTGACAAGGCCATCCTCTGCTAAATATGCAGCTGGAGCCATGTGTACTCCTTGGTTGATAGCTTAGTCCCTGGGAGCTCTGGGGTGTCTGGTTGGTTGATATTGTTGTTCTTCTTATGAGGTTGCAAACCCCTTCAGCTCCTTCATTCCTTTCTCTAACTCCTCCACTGGAGACCCCGTGCTCAGTCCAAACCCTCTGTATTTGTAAGGCTCTGGAGGGCCTCTCAGGAGACAGCCATATCAAACTCCTTTCAGCAAGCATTTCTTGGCTTCCACAATGGTGTCAGGGTTTGCTGACCGTATATGGGATGAATCCCCAGGTAGGTCAGTCTCTGGATGGCCCTCCCATATCTCTTAGTCTAGGAAGATCGGGCTTTGTGTGTCTACGGCTGGATCCCGTCTCTAGGGATCTTTCTTTGCCAGCATCATGTGGCATGGCCACACCACATTTTCCTTATTCATACATCTGTTGATGAAAATCTATGCTGGTTCCATTATTAGTTATTATGGATTTATAAGGCAATAACCATAGCTGTACAGGTATCTCTGTGGTATGCTGACTTAGAATCCTTCAGATGCGAATGCAGGAGTGGCACAGCTGGGTCACACGGCACTCCTCTTTTTAGTTTCTTGAAGAACATCCACACTGATTTTCATAGTGTCTGTGCTGATTTGCATACTCACCAACAGTAGAATTCCATTTTCTGTGAATCCTTGACATTTGTGCTTTTTGTTTTTGTGACAATATTAGTTCTGACTGGGGTAAGATAAATCTCTATGTAATTTTAAGTTGTGTTTCCCTAATTGGCTAAATATATTAAACATTTTCTTCTTAAGTCAATTGACCATTTACAAGTCAAATCTTTTAAGAGTTGTCAGTTCATTTCTAAAGCTCATGTATTGGCTGAGGTTTTCTTGGGGGGTGTTATTTAGGTGTTTTTTGTTTTGTTTTGTTTTTGTTTTTGTTTTTGTTCTTTTTGTACTCTAGGCATCAATCCTCTGCAACGTGCATCATGAGCAAAGACTTCCTTTGTTTGTAGGTTGTATCTTCCCTCGGTCATTTCCTTCACTGTCTGAAGGGTTTGTTTTAAGCTAAGCTAATCTCCTGTATCAACTCTTGGTTTTATTTCCTTTATATAGAGAGAGGCATTTTCAGAAAATCTACACCTATATCCATACTCTGAAGTATGTCCTTAAACAGTTCCAGAGCTTCAGGTATTCTGTTAAAGACTCTTGATTCCTTTTAACTGATGTTTATGCTGGCCACCACAAGAGTTGAGTTTCATTCTTCTCCATGTGGATAGAGCTTTCCCACCGCTGGTTCTCGAAAAGTTTGTGTGCTCCGCAATATAGGCTCTATTTTCTCTTTCAAAAACCAGGTGTCTGTAGTTGAGTGCTTTTATTCCTGACTGTCTCTTCCCAGCTTCGTAAACTATAGACGGTGACCCCTGACAGAGTCACGTAATGGAATCTGGAAATGGTAAACATTTGGCATCTGTAAACAATTAGTGATTTCTGCATGATCAGTGGCCAGAAGTTAACTTGAACTGAGCGTGCGGTGAATAGAGGTCTTTGCAGTGTATACCTGTGATGCACATGAGCCCACCCCCCATGGCATCGGTTCTGAGCTTTGCTCTGTGGCAGGTGGACTCCCCATAACATCAGGAACACTGCCGGAAACAGCTTGGCACAGACAAGAGATCACTGTTCGTGAACAATCACAGTGCTTTACTGTACTTACAGAGACAACCCCTTAACTGCAGAAAACACTTTAAATATTTTCATTCCATCATTTTTTAGCATGTAAGAAACAAAACTTTATATTTTTGGATTGTATTGCATTGCAGTGTTTGGCGTTTTTAAAATATTGTTTAAATTGCTGGTGACTCTTAATTTTTAAAAAATGCTAAATTAATTTTGGCTTGGGGTTAGGATAGAATTTCGAATCATTTCTTAAATGGTCCTGAATACACTTTTGCGATTTTGTTCTATGTATCAGTTGAAGTGGTACTCTTAGCATTGAGGATAAAATAAAATTATCAATCAGCAGGGTGAAGATCTTCTACATTCTGCAGCATAAATATTCAGCCAAGATTTAATTCTTTATACAAATATAGATCAGCATTTCCATCTCATTAATATGTAAATTTGCTTTAGTCTTTTCCAAACAGTACATTTGTATCAGTCTAAAGAGTTCCTTTAAAATAAATTTTTGTGATTTACTATCAGTAAATGTTTTTATATGTGGGCCTATTTCATATGACTATATACCCAAGGCCACCTTATGACAGATGAAAGCGGGCACATGAATGGAAAACTGTTAGAAGCCATGCTGCGTTCTCTTCTATGATCTGTGTTTCTATTTTTGTTCAGTATCACGCTGATTTTGTTACAACAGATCAGCAATATAACTTCAAATCTTGCAGTATCTCCAGCAGTGCTCTTTTTGTTCAGGGTTGTTTGACTGCTTGAGTCTTTTGTGTTTCCTTGTGAATTCCAGAATCAATGTTTCTAGTTTGGCAAAATATTTTTTTGGAATTTTGATGGGGATTGAATGGAGTTTGTACATCCATCTCTATAATGTTTATTGTACCAATCCATGAGCATGGGAGGCCTGTTCATCTTCTGGTGTCTTCTTTAACTTCTTTATTTAGTATTCTAACATTTTTATTGCAGAGATTTCTTGTTTCTGTCCTTAGCTTTATGCTGATGTTTGTTTTGTTTTTTAATCTATTTATGTAGAGCTAATATGCATAGAGATATTTTTTCTCAGACTATTCATTGATGGTATATCATAAAGTATTTGATGTTTTTCATATATTTGTGTATATGGTGTGAATGTGTGTGTATGTGTCCTCGATTGAATATGGGTACTGTTTATATACAGATATGCATGCATGTGTGTGCACATGTCTGTGGAGACCAGAGGTTGATGATAGGAGGTTTTACCCAACCATTCTCTGCCTTATTTGTTGAGGCAGGGTTTCTCAATGGAAGTAAAAGCTCATTGATAGGGCTATTCTGGCTAGTCTACTTGATCCGTGGATATCTCTGCATCTTCTGAGTGATGGAATTACTGGCAAGTCAGCACACTGTTCCTGCGATATGTGTATTCTAAACTCCAATCATCATCCTTGGATAGCAGAGGCTTAAACCCTTAACCTCTCCTACCAGCCTTCCTGATTTGCTTTATGTTGACTTTTAATCCTATTTTGTTTTGTTTGTGAAAGGTTTTATTTTTTTAATTTTTTTTTTATTTTTGGCTCTTGGGTTTTGTAGTGGCGTGTCTAGAATCTGTATATGTATAAACATATCTGCAAATAAGCTTATTTTTATTTCTTTCTTTCCTGTTTGTATTGCTCTTATTCTTTCTCTTCTCTTATTGCTCTAGCTAAGAGTCTGAGCATTATATTGAACAAAAAAAGGAGAAAATGGATATCTTTAGCTCATTTTTGCTGTTAATGAAAATGCCTTCAGTTTTTTGCATTTCTTTTCACTACCAAATATAGTCTTCAATGGTATGGAAGTGTATTCCTTTTCTTACTAACTTTTACGAGTTTTGAATCACAGTAATTGTAGACTTTGTCAAAGGTCTTTTCTGCATCTGCCGAAGTGATCATGTGAATTCTGTCTTTAAGTCTACTAAGGTGATATATTTATTAATATATTTATTGATTTGAGTATGATGAATGACATTGCATCCATGGAATGAAGCTACCTTCATAATGGTAAATGATTTTTTTTATGTGATCTTAAACCAGGTTCGCAAGTGTTTTTCAAAGGTTTATTGTAAAATGATGATTATATTAATATTGGTTCATAAAATTAGTATAATGGCAGCTATTTCTTAGCTATTTCTTAACCTTTGCAAGTTAGTGCCCCAATAATCACATGGAGCGACTGTGATTTATTAAAATTGCCTTGAGCCAAATACTGAGCAGTTCTTACTTCATTCTAAACCTCCCAGCTAGTCAGGCTCCTCCCAGGCACTATGCCAGTCATATTTGTGGGTTTTTTTTTATCCTTTATCTATCTCTCTTCTGTGTTTTCCTGAGCCTTCACTTCCCCTTGCAGCCCCCTCCCACTTCCTGTCTCCTTCCCCACCTCTCCTAGAATTGGAAGTCCCGGTTATTCTGGTTATTCTCTCTAAAGCTCCGTATTGCCTCGTTGCCGTACATTGGCAAGATAAAGAATGAATGTGGAACAATATTTATACAAACTTGAGACTGCAGCTTCTAAGAATAAACATGTCAAAGCCACGTCAGGATTGAAAGGAGATCTGAGGACAGATAAATCAGCATTTGAATAACACAAGGATAGCCGTTGCAAAATGAAAGAAACGTTATGCCTCCAATTTATTTATTTTTATTTTACATATATTGGTGTTTTGCCCACATAACTGTATGCACACTACACAAGCCTAAAGACTAAAAACTGCCGGACAAGGGCATTGAACTCTCTTGAACTGGAGTTACAGGTGATTGAAAACCTCCAAGTGGGTGCTGAAAGCCAAAGCCATATCCTCTGGAAGAGCAGCAAATACTCTTAACAGCTGAGTCATCTCTCCAGTCTCGTGTTTACAAGTATTTTACTGCAACTTTTAACTATTTTTATTACAGAAATTGGCCTATTATATTCTTTGTTGTGTCCTTGTCTGGTTCTGGTATGAGGGTAAGATTGGCTGTGCAGAATGTTTCAGTAGCATCCCTTCCCTTCTTTTTTATAGGACAGTTTAAGGAGCACGCTTGAAGATCTGATAGAATAGACCTAAAAGTCAAGCAGGGAATCCAGCTGGGCTGAGGCTGTTCTTAGAGGGAAGACTTTTCTTACTGCTCAGTCTTGTTGTGTGTTACATGTATATTCATATCCTCCTGGTTTCATTTTCTTAAATGTCTAGAAAATTTTCCATTTTTTTGTTAGACTTTCAAATGTGTTGGAATGTAAGTTTTCAAAATATACCCTAATGATCCTCCTGAGCTTCATAGATATCTGTAGTTGTATCTCCTCTTCCAATTCTAATTTTATTAACATAGATGGTCTTTTTAATTTGGCTAGTTTGGCTAAAGCTCGTCAAAATGATCCATCTTTTCAATTTTTTTTTAATTTTTATTTTCTATATTCTATGTTTACATTCCAAAGGCTTTCCCCTTTCCCAGTTCCCCCCTCCCTATGTCCCATAATTCCTCTCCCCCACAACAATTCCCCAATCATTCCCCCTCCCCCCACGGTTTCTCTACAATACTGGATCCAATCTTTACAGGCCCAGGGTCCTTTCCTTCCTTCTTCTTGGGAATCATTTGACTTGCTAATTGTGCCTTGAGTATTTAGGGCTTCTGGGCTCATTAATATCCACTTATCAGTGATTGCATTTCATGTGTATTCTTTTGTGATTGGGTTAATTCACTCAGGATGATATTTTCCATGTCTAACCATTTACCTACAAATTGCATGAATTCATTATTTTTAATTGCTGAGTAGTACTCCATTGTATAAATATACCACATTTTCTGTATCCATTCCTCCTTTGAGGGATATTTGGGCTCCTTCTAATTTCTGGCTATTATAAACAAGGCTGCTATAAACATAGTGGAGCATGTGTCTTTATTGTATGCAGGGGAATCCTCTGGGTATATGCCCAGGAGTGGTATGCCAGGGTCCTCTGCAAGTGACATGCCCAATTTTCTGAGGAACCGCCAAACTGATTTCCAGATACTGTTTCCTTCCGTTTTTAAAGTTACATTCCATCCATTTCTGTCTTTGCCTTTATCCAAATACTGGTATGAATATCAATATATGTATATACACATACTGATTTTGCATTTGCTTTTGCTTGATTTTCCTAAGACAAAGGTGCATCATTGATTTATTTACTTGAGATCACTCTGATTTTTTAATATAAGCATCTATAGCCATAATTTTATCTTTTAGGACTCATTTCAAAGTAATCTACAGGTTCTAGTAAGTTGTGTTTTAATTTTATTTGATTTTATTAGTTTGCTTAAGTTTCCCTCCTGATTTCTTTCATGACTCTTTCATTATTTAGTTGTTCATTGTTCAGGCTCCATGAGATTTTATATTTCCTATAGTTTCTCTTGCTATTGATTTCCAATTTTATTTCATTATGATCAGACAGAATATAAGAAATTGATTCAATTTTCATGTATTTGTTAATGTATTCTTCTGTGTCCTAAAATATGATCCACTTTACTGAGAAGTCCACAGGATTCTACTGAAAAGAATGTATATTATTACAACTTTGGTGTGTCTTTGTTCACCTTCTGTCTGATGACCAGTCCATTGGCTTGAATTACATAATATACTAGTATTGAGTTGGGGTCAGTATCTGTACCTTACATTCTATAATTTTTTTATGAAGTATGGGATATCAATTTTGGGTGGGTATGTGTTTATAATTATTATAGTCTTTTAGGAGATTGGTCCCTTAACCAATACGAAGTTACCTTGTTTGTTTATTTTTTATTTATTCTTTTTGTTTGTTTGTTTGTTTGTTTGGTTGGTTTTGGTGTTTTTTTTCAAGACAGGGTTTCTCTGTATAGCTCTGGCTGTCCTGGAACTCACTCTGTAGACCAGGCTGGCCTCGAACACAAAAATCGGCCTGCCTCTGCCTCCCAGAGTGCTGGGATTACAGGCATGCACCACCACCTCCTAGCTTACCTTGGTTTTATATCTAATTTATCTGATATTTGTATAATTAGCATACCTACTTGGTTGCCAATTCTATTTACTTGTAATGTCATTTCTTCAAAGGGCTAGTTGTCTTTGTCAGTGATATATGTTTTGCATAGGCAATATTAGGTAGGCTCTTGTTTTTTAATCTAGTCTCATAGCTTGTAACTTTTAATTTGATAATTGAGATCATTTAGATTCTAATTTATTATTAGAAGAAATATATTTATTCCTATTACTTTATTTTTTTTTAAGATCTGGTATTTTCCTAATTCTCATGTGCTCAGCTGTTATAATGAAATTTATTTTTTCCTGTGACCTCATAGTTGTGTTTATCGTTCTCTTTTCTGTGTATGATCATTTCAGGTATCTTTTGTAAAGCGTGCTTAGAGGTAATGAAATTTTTTAGTTTGTGTTTTCATTCTCTTTCATTTGTGAAGGATGGCTTTTCTGAATATAGTAATCTGCATTGGTGCTTATTGTCTTTCAAAGCTTAAGCACATAATTCCATGTGAATTATGTGAATAGAGAAATCTGCTATTATTCTGATGAGTATGTTTCATGTATGAGTTGTTACTCTTTCAGCTTCAATAAATTTTAATGTTTTATATACTCAGTGTTTTCATTATAATATGACATGAGGATGCTCTTTTTGCTCCTTTATTTTTGGTGTCTAACTATTTATTTGTATCTGGATGGTCATCTTTTCCCCTATATTTGAGAAAATTCTGCCATGATCTTATTGAATATTTTTATGGCTTTAACTTGTATGTTTTCTTCTATACTCATAATTCTTACATTTAATTTTCTAATCTTTTTAATAGACCTTAAATATTCTATTTTTACCTTGTATTCTTATTATGATCTGAATTTTCTGATTCATCTATCTTGTGTTCAAGCTCTGATATTGTATGTAGGGAGTGGTTCTGATAATAAGGTCCTATTCCCCAATTGGTTCTTGATCAATCAATAAAGATGTCAGGGGCCAATTGCAGGGTGGACAGAAAGAGGCAGGACTTCTGAGTCCTTGTAGGCAGGCTTGGAGATGCAGGAAGAGGAAGGGGGAAAGTGTGACCATCCATATGAGATCTCTGGTGGAGTGGTCATAGGCCGCTTCCTCGGGTGGGAGGTTGGAAACATAACTAAGCTGAGGGCAGATTTAGGGTGCTGAACAGGGGTTAAAGGTAACTGAGTAACTGAAGCTGAGGGCAGATTTAAGGTGCTGAGCTAAGAGTATTAGGAAGGGCATGCTAGCTGTAGGAGATTAGAAGTGCCCTGAAATTGAGCCAATAAGGCAGGCTGAAATTAAGTTAGTGTGTGTGTGTGTGTGTGTGTGTGTGTGTGTGTTTTATTTGTGGATAGGAGGAATCTGGGTGGGGCTTGGTCTGCTCAGAGCTTAAAGCAGGATAGTAAGAACTATACAATACAATTGTATCTTCTATTTACTCTATCCTACTGATAAAAGTTATCACTAAATTTTACAAAAGTTTCCCAATATTTTTATCTATTCATTGAATTCCTCCTTAATATCTTGTGATTTTTTCTTATTTATCAACTGTTTACTTATACATTTTTCAATTCATTTGAGACTTTGTGACCTTATGGTTTGGTTGAACATGTTTATATCCATTCCTTTGAGCTCTTGCCTGGGACTTCATTTAATTAATCTTTATCAGAATCTATTACTGTGGAACTGGTATGTTTTGAAAAAAGCATATGGCCTTGATTTATTTTTTTTATGTTTCTTGTGTTTCTATATGAGACTTGTACATCTTGGATTAGGTTGTTGGCTGGATGTTTCTACCTGTATCCTTTCACTGAAGCATTTACAATGTTCAAATGAGATTAAGTGGGTAGTAGATCTGAAGTGCTGTTCCTTTCCACTGGCCTAATGACCACTACATCTAATGCATAGTCTGTCATGAAACACAGTGACAACCAGTTAAAGCAAATTTTCCCTTCAATTCTAATAACTTTGGGGAAATAAAGATTCAAAAGTAGTATGGTACATACTAATATATTAACTAAATATTAACTAAAATATTAGTTGGTAACAGAAGAAAGTAAGCTAAGACTAGTAATTTTTATTAAAACAATAGAAAAAATACAAGAAAGAGGAAATAGAAGGGGAGGGGTAATAAAGAGAACAGGAAGGCAGTTGAGCAACTCCAGCTAAAGGCAGAGTGAAAAGACAAAGAGGTGAAGAATTGCAGTAACACAATCTACAATCCCCAGCATTCAGAGGAAGCAGAGGCAGCCTAGGTATGTTATGTTTCCTTTGAAAGAGCCTATCTCAAAACAGGTTAGCAAGAAAAGTGCAAAAGGCAGCCCATGAATCTAATATTCCATATTAAATTGGGTCTCTTTTTATGCAGATGCCCACCTGAGTTCAGGGGCAGACTGTTGTATGTGGTCACTTGCCTAGTAGGTGCAGAGCCTGTCTCTACACCATCTCTAGTTTCCTTCTCTGATCATTTGGGTTGGTGTGTTTCCGTGAATGTGGAATCTTTTTGGTGTTATACATCCTGTATTGGTCATGGTGTTCTTAGCCTTACAATTAGAAGGTATGGCTCGTGGGTCAGGAAATAGACATTATAATAGGAATGGGCTCACACCAAGCTTCCCATTGGAGTGCCCGAGAGTCCAGGGTTTTTAAGCTGTTTCTGTTATTTGTCTTTCTTCTATGGAACTAGGGAGACTCACTGTATGACTCAGACCAGATTCTCACAACATGAAGTACTGCACAGGTCTAACACAAAGCTTTTTCCCTCTATCAAAAAGGTGTTCTTCAGGCCAGGACTTGGAAAATAATCCACTAACACTTGCCCTGAGTTTCTGGAGAGGGTTATCTAGGGAACATCTTTGTTCCTAGAGGTATCTAGTCACCAAGTCATCATGGGTCTATTAAAAATCAGGATCTTGCATCTTCTCCAATCCTGGAAAGAGATTAGTCTAGCACATATATGGTGTGTGACCACCAAGGTCTTCTGTGTAATGGGATGCCAAATCTGTTCAATGACGTAGTTAATGGCCACTGTGCATTTTAATGTCTGGGATTTTGTTCTGTTTTGTTTTTATTTATTCTCCATCTCTTTCTTTTTTGCCCAATGTACCACCAACCCTTCTGCTCCTTTGACCCACTCCATCTTTCTCCCCCTACTCTCATCTCTATCTCTCTTAAAAATTATCTGCTACTGAAACAGCATTTTTCCCCTGAGGCTCTTTGTGGTTCCTAACCTCTGAATTTGCACTTACTGTACAATGAAAGCAGAGTGCTCTCCAAGTGGGATAAGCTCCCCCCAAATGGGCTCTTATCCTGTCCTGTTTTCTAGAGTTTCTTTATTTTCTTTTTTGTTACTGAAACTAGTTTTTTCTTATTCCTGGTTTATTCCCCTGAAGATTCTAGTTGTCTATTAGTGAGTGCTGTCCAGCTCTCTGTCTTACAATCATGGCTTTGTAAATAAATAAACGAATAATTATTATTATTTGGAGAACTATGTTTTTATTACCCATTACATTTTCTATTAAATTCTCAAAAGTATGCAACTGAGTACCCAGTTCAATATATCTGCAACCCACAGGAGTATTTTTCTTGTGTGCGGAACAGAAATTAGAAACCAACATACACTATACCATTGACTTTGCCCATTTGTTTAAACTGTTGGTGTTTGGAGACAGGTTCTTTGATGTATTGAAAATAATTATATTCTAGAATGATGCCCGGGGATGCCTCTCTTGATGTATCCCAGCTGTATGTCACTGCTAAACGGTGTACTAAAAGCTATAAATACCAGCTGATATTTTATAGTGATATGGGGGAGCGGCCTGATTGGGGGTTTGGGAGGTGTGATACAAAGCAACACTCCATGGAATAAAAGCATAAATATATAAGACATCAGCCTCTACTCTCAGAGTCTGTGAAAATACAGGTAGATACTGGAGAATATAGGATGTTTCCTGGACATGATACCCTAGCACTTTAAAAGATCCTGGCCAGAGCTGGGCAGTGGTGGTGCACACCTTTAATCCCAGCACTCGGGAGGCAGAGGCAGGCGGATTTCTGAGTTTGAGGCCAGCCTGGTCTATAGAGAGTTCTAGGACAGCCAGGGCTACACAGAGAAACCCTGTCTCGAAAAACAAAACAAAACAAAACAAAACAAAACAAAACAAAACAAAACAAACAAAAAAGTTGGGTGGTGGTAGTGCACACCTATAATCCCAGCACTCTGGGAGGCAGAAGCAGGTGGATTTCTGAGTTTGAGGCCATCCTGGTCTGCAAAGTGAATTCCAGGACAGCCAGGGCTATACAGAAAAACCCTGTCTCAAAAAAACCAACTCCAAAAAAAAAAAAAAAAAGATCCTGGCCTTTCTCAGTTCACATCAGGGGAGCAGAAACCATTTCCAAGCACAGAGCAGGTAGATCCAACTCCAGTGGGTTCAATTCCAGCCAAACAGGAGACCTAATGAGTCCCTAGTTCAAATCACTCAACCTGCCTTTTATTTGGTTTGTGTTTTTTCCTTCTGGAACCACAGTGTTGTGGTCTTCATGGTGTAGTTAGATGTAAGAATGCAGCCTGCTGCTGGTTCTCCTTGTTGTGGTTCTACCACTTTGGCACTGGAGTGCACTCAGGTAAACTTGAATAAGGACCTTACCATGCTCTCTGTTGGGAGCATGCAGAATAAAACTCTACATCAGTCTCAGGAAAGGCTTGGAGCTGTTGGAGATACTCAAATATTGGCAGTGGATTTTTTTACTTTGATGTTTTTGTTTTGAGGAGGATAGGGCTGCTGAAGATCTAACTGAGAGCCCCAGGCACATGAGACAAGTACCACAGAGCTAAGCTCCACCTGTTGCCCAAAGGAATATTTCCCCATTTGAGTCATGCCATGCATGCGCGAGCTGGCCTCAGTTCTGGCTACAGGATTCTTTTTCCCTGCTTGGCTTTTGGTTTTCTTTGGAGGAATCTTTCAGATTTTAAGATATTCAGAAATATAGAAGTTTATGCTCAATATTCTAATTAAAAGCAAAGCAAACAAACTACAACAACAACAACAACAACAACAAAGCAAATAGCCCGCTTCCAGACCCTTAAGGGTCTTCTAACAGTGTTGTCTAATTTCAGTGAGAATGCACCTCTGTGGGCAGACCTCACCTGCCAGAAGACAGGAATCAGAGGGCAGGTATTGAGTAGCTACTGCATGCCTCACATAGAGTTGGCTTTTGCAGAGTGTGATCTACCATCAGGGGAATTGGGTGTCTAGAGGAGAAGAAAGCATGGACTTAATAAATGTGCAACTGAAAATTAGTTTAAACATGTTAAAGAAAAGGATGCAAATCAGTGTGCTTTGATACATTTTTTAATTGCCTTAACTGCTTTTAATCTGTTAGTCTGGATTGTTTGGACTAATGCTTCAACTACTTCCTTTCTAAGGCTGAATGCTTAGCTTTAGTTTTAAGGTGTAAAACATATTCTACAGACGTTCTACTGAAGAGGTAGAACCTTAAACAGAAACAGGATATATATTTATCCTGTAACAATCACATAGTGAGTTGAAAGACTGGGGTGGAGAGAGAGAGAGAGAGAGAGAGTGTGTGTGTGTGTGTGTGTGTGTGTGTGTGTGTGAGAGAGAGAGAGAGAGAGAGAGAGAGAGAGAGAGAGAGAGAGAGAGAGAATATTGCTCTGTAGCCTTGGTTACACTTTTGGAAATGAGCAATGTCTTTAAAGCCCCTGTCCAACCATCTTCAGTCCACAAGACGAGTAGACTGAAAGCAGAGATGGTTCTGAGCCCTGGCCCTGGCCTCCTCACATGCATTCACTGAAGCAAAAGGCAGCATTGAGCAAAGGAGATCAAGACAACAAAACTGGTTCCTGGAGTCTGATCATTTCTCTCACCCCTTCCCATGGCACCACCCTGTGGTGGGGAATGGCTCCATTGGATAGATGGATAACTAGAAGGGCGCCCCATGACAGCAGTCCTGGAAGCTTTGCCTGGCCTTTCCCTGATTATCCTTATGGGAAAAGCATTCCATGAGGGATATAACAAGGGGCCATGCCTCACACAGGTCTTCCCTCTTTCCTGACCCCACCCTACAATGGAATCCACCTACTGACCCAGACTCTGATTCCCCATCCCAGGCTGTGCCAGGAAACAGGCACTTATGTTACTCTTCACTAAGGTCATCCGGACTCACAAGCTCATCTGAGTTGCCATGCCTTAACTTCGGCGGTAATATACATTCTTAAGGCCAAGTCATATAGAACACTAGAGAATTCACACAGCATTTTAAATTAAGGACACGCATTATCTTACTCAAAACAAGTTCAGACTTTTATACCTTTTCTAGGGCAGTACACTCTAAAGGGACCTCTCCATTCAGAGAGCATCCACTGTCTTTTTGCACTTAATTGGAAAGCATCACTCCAAATGTCATCTGGACAGTCTTATGTAATAGTGCTCGAAATGATTTATTCATTGACAGAATTACTGCTAATGAAGAGTGTGTCCTAAATCAGACTGGTGACATGTTAGAAAATATGAGAATAATTTGGGAGTGGGAAAATGCTTAAATGAAATACTGCCTAGTACCAGAAAGCTTTTGAGGATCACACACACACATGCACCCACCCACACATACACACACACACACACACACACACACACACAAACATGTCACACATAACAATACATACACATGTCACACATATGTACACAAACACACAAACACACACCATACTACTACTACTAGTAGTAGTAGTAGTACACACACACATACACATACACACACACACACACACACACACACAGAGGCACATAAGCACACACACCACTACATATACTATATACATACTTCGAATGCACCTCACATCCACCCAAACACCACACACAGGCATGCATATATACACACACATGTGTACAGTTTTAAAACTGTTTGAAAACTAATTGTCCTCCAAGTTTCATAAAAAGATCATTTTTCTAACACATATAGATTTTATATAGGTTCTTAATCTATTATCAATTCAACACACACACACACACACAAGCATGCGTGCACGCTCACACGTGCACATGCACACACACACACACACACACACACGTGCACACATGCACACACATAATCTGCATAAAGATGCCCATGATACTGTGTTACACATAGATAACCTTGTAGAGCTGATGATCATAATTGGGAAGGCCTAACAGGGATTCCTTGTGGCTTCCACTTTTCCCACCAAAGTTGCCAATGGTGAGCATTCATCTTCTTTCCCAGACTGTTTGACATCATTTTTGTAAAGCTGTGGCTCTCCGTGAATGTATTGGCTTGACAAAGGTCTTCCACTCCTCTGTTGGGCAGTCTAAAGCATGTTGAGCCTGTGAGGAAGTTCAGAACTTCCCTTGGCAAATGGCTAGTCTTTGACAAAGCAAACACAAGGTTGACTTGTGTGCTTACTGTTCTGCATCTCTATCAACAAAGAACACAGACCAACACACCAGTGTCAACATAGTTTGGAATAATTTCTGTGAATGAGTTATACCTAGCATATAAGTTACTGTCACAAGACAGTAACCAATTTATTAACTATGCAATAGTGTGGACAAAGCTTCTTTTAATTGTTTACCAATTTATACATGTTCTCTTAAATCCACTAGCACATAAATGTCACAATCACAACATGTAGACCCTCGTTTTCCTTTTTTCTTGTGATTTTCCTCATCTCATGATGGCTTCTCAAGGGAAGCTTGGCCATACTATCTTTACATATCTAATATCCCTAAATACAGTGGGTCTTACAGGATAAAGAAAAACTAAGAATCTTATGCACATTATCAGTTATTGTGACAAAATTGGGACTTTCTTTAATTAGGACTATTCACACAAAGGAAATGAACGTAGACCATTAAGATAATATCTTTTATGTAATTCAAATGTAATTATCTATTTCTCCTTGATGCGACTATTTTATCCGCAAGCATATTAAAAAAGAGAGTTTGAAAATGACTTCTTTATGTGTGCAAAGGGCCCCAGCAGGTTTTAATACGCCTACCTTATCTGGATCAGCTCCATAATCAAGCAATTGTTCTAGTATGACATGACATCAGTTCCTTTAGCTTTGTGCGAGGCCCAGACCTCACTTCCTCCTGTCAGCTAGGATTCACTTTCAAGAAAGAAGTATTGATTATACAGTGATGTTAAAGTTTCGGAATGATTGAAATGGTAGGTAACCACTGAAGAGCAACATCTCGAGCCTGTGACAGTCTTGGCTGTGGGGTCTTGCCTTTCCTCTTCCTTCAGGCATCTTGATTTTCACTGTCACCCTCTCAGGGCTAGATTCTGGAAAACTGAGCTGTTCTTTTATCACCCACCTAAAGGAAAGGACAGTCTAGGGGGCTTTTCTTTGTAGACAAAGAAAAAGTGTACTTTACCTAATGTATCTTAGATACTGTCATTTTAATATGCAGTTAATATTCACAAATATTAAAAAAGTTTAATGTTTTACATTTCTTATTTTTGCTATCACAATAATTATAATGATAATGATAATTATATTATAATATTTCAGCATTTTCCATTTCCCTCTCCAAACTCTCCCCTCCAAACCCTCTCATATATTCCTCCCCTCTTCTTCAACTTCATTCCCTCCTATATTTATGTTGTTATTGAATACATGTATGTATATGCATATGTATACACATATATATTCCTAAATTTAAACTATTTGGTTCATTTAAGAATGTATGTATTTGGGGCTGACCATTTGGTATTGGGCAGCCAATTAGTGTCTTCTTTCCTGGGGAAGACCAACTATCCCACTTTCCAGTTGCATACAGTTCTTTGTGTAGGGTTCAGATCTTGGAGTTTTCCCATATCTACTTTGGTATGTCCATTGTTCAGTTCACAAAAAGGTTATTATGATCGAGAGACTTTAAAAGTGTAGCTGCTGACCAATTGCTAGAAGACACAACTTTATGACAAAACTGGTCAAAACTGGTCCTCTGGTTTCTACAATCTTTCTGCCAGCTCTTCTACCATCTTCCCTGTGCCTTAGGGGTAAGATTATTTTGTAGCTATATCCCCGTTGTGACTGGACTCCATAACGCTACATTCTGATTGCTTGCTGTATTCTACAGTGGTCTCCATCTGTTGTAAAGAGAAGCAATCTTTGGTGAGGAGTAAAGTCTACACTTATATAGGATAAATGTTTGTATACTTAACCCAAGTTTTCAAAATGCCATGACTACTGGATACTTACAGCACATGCCCATTTGGACAGGGCATATTTCAAATGTGCAGTAGTCACTTGTGTCTGCTTACTTCTTTACTAGACTGTGCAGGCTTGTAGGCATCAGCTGCTACCAGTCACCAGCTACAGAAGTGTAGAGGAAAGGCTGCACAGAGAACTGATAGAATTCTGCACCAAAAATGTAAGTCACTCTGCCAGGAAAGAACTTCCATCTTTCTGTGGTAGAAGTATCAAGAGCTGTGTTCAAATGAACCCAGGTCTGTGGTCACTGTATAAACTCTGCCTGGGTTTTCCATTTGAGAGGTGCAAAAGTCATCATGTGGTAGAGAATGGATCTAAGAAATCTGGTAACACTTTCAAGTGGCCTTAAAGAAGTTCAACCTTTCCAGTGTTCCTTTATTCAACTAGTGATGACATTGGTTTTTAATAAATATAGAAAAAATACAGGCTGGAGAGGTAGCCCAGCAGTGAAGAAAGGGTGCTCTTCTAGCAAAAGACCTGAGTTCCATTCCTAGCACCCATGCTGGGCAGCTCACAATCTCACCACAAGAGGATGTAACACCTTTAGCCTATGAGGGTAATCACTTGCAAATACCTGCAGATACACACATACATACATAAAATTAAAAATAAAAAAATGTTAAAAAGAAGAAATGTAGAAATTATAAAAATACTAATCAGGCTTCTAAAACAAAACAAAACAAAACAAAAAACAGGTTGGGTTAAAGACCAAATTAAACAGTAGCCCACTGCTGGTTCTCTGTTGAGAAAAATATCTCCAGCTCCAGGTTACAGAGCCCACACTCATTTGCATGCAGGTATTCTGTTGAAATGGCTTTCACAATTCAAAAGAATAAATTTTATCTCAGTCCAAGGTCATTATTTGCATTGGATTATAATATAAATCCTCTGGCTTTCAATAATAGGGCTAATTTATTGCACTGCGCACAATGAATTCTACTTCGGTTCTTATGAGTTATAAGGTATCTTGTTGAGACAGTCAATGGTGAGTTTTTAAAAGTAACTTCATTAACATGTGATCCATATGCCATGAAATACCATTCAAGTGCACAAATCTGTGGACTTGGGCAAATTCAGAGCTGTGCAGCTGTCGACACTACCTAATTTCCAAATATTTTTATCACCCCAGCGAAAAACTCCTTGTCCATCAGCATTCACTCCATGCCACCCCTCCCCAGCCCAAAATGGCTACATTGCAACTAGAAAACCGTTTCAATGCGAAGCTGGAGATTTTTGTAATTAGGATGAGCAGTGAACAATCAGATGTTGGTTTTTGTTGTCCACAAACTACGTGCTTCTTCATCTGTTCTGTAAAGAGCTATTGGATAGTGTTGGTGTGCAAGAACAGAGGACGCCAGATAGTTTTGTCTGTATGGTGTGCTCAGAGTACATAAGTTGCATCTCGTTTGTGTGCCTTGTGGCTGTAAAATCAGACACAGCACCATTTTGCATGATGTTTATTTTAAGTTATTACAATGTCATCATCTACTATCCCAGACCTTGAAAAACTGTGAACAAACTTTCTCAGGGATGTGCAATGAAGCCTGTGGCTTCCAGGTTTACTTGGGTGAAATTCGTCTCACACAGCAAGGACTACAGAGTGTATAGATGGGTGTCTGTCTCACATTCTGTCCCTAATCTGGACCTATTATTCTCTATTCTCTACACTGTTCTATCCTTTTCTGAGACCCACTGGGTCTCTCCTTGACTACCTTTCTTCATTCTTGCACACATTTGCCTCTATTGGGTGGTACACAGTATCATAGCATACCCATCACACACAAATAGTTCTACTATTTGCTCCTGTCATACATTCACATGCATAGGAAAGGTTGACCTAGTAGATAATTCTGATGGTCCATGATTACTTCCAGATCCTGATTTGTTTTTACTTCATTGTGTATGGATCATATTGTTCAATATTTATGTCTTTTATTTATATTGCCTTCCCCAAATACAATGATGCTTCTTTAAGAATAGAGACCTCATGGGGTTGGGACTATAGCTCAGTATCTTTGTTGTAAAGGTCTTGCCTAGCATACTTAAGGCCCTAGGCTTGATTCCCAGCCCTGCAAGAGAGAAAATAAGAGCCTACAAAGGTACTGTCTCTCTTTCTGTCTTTGTTCCTGCCAGCACATCCCAGGCCAGCCCATCTGACTGTAGTATGATCCTTTGCCATAAAAGCATAATGGTTGATGAAACAAGTATAGTTGATGGGCAAAAAGTTCAGATATTAATCACCTTTTTCCAATCACCTTACTTTTTCCCCTCATTTTTTAATTAAAATATATTCATTTCCCTCTTTCCATCTTTCTCTCAATCCTCCCATCTCTTCCTTTCTCCTGTTCAAATTCCTAGTTCTTTTTCTTTAGTTGGTGTGTGTGTGTGTGTGTGTGTGTGTGTGTGTGTGACATAAATATGTAAAGACAACCTGTTAAGTTTGTTTAGTATTGTTACATGTGTGTGTACCACATAGATATATAAACATAACCTGTTGGGTTTGTTTAGGATTATTATACATATGTGATTTTAGAGCTGACCATTCGGTATGGAACAATCCATTTGTGGCTTGTCCTTAGGAAAGACTACACCTTCTGCTTTCAGTATCCCTTACTTGTTTGTAGTTCTTTGCCTAGGGAGAGGCCCATAAGATGTCCCCTCCTGTGGTAGCATGTCTACTGGTGTTTTCCATGCTCAGATCTTGTTTAGGTAGTTATAATGTTGAGGATGAAGCTTCCCTGTCATTGTTAGGAGACACAATCTCACATCAGATTGTCTGGTCCTCTGGCTCTTACAATCTTTTCATCTAGTCTTCCAAAATGCTCACTGGAACTAGATACACCAGAATCAGTTGTTCTCGGTGCTTTGACCATTTGTGGTTTTCTGTGGTGGATCCCGTCTGCTGCAAAGCAAAGCTTCTTTGGGTTGCAAGGGTTGGGAGAGTTGGGAGTTACACTTTACTGTGAATTTAATGATAAGTATTTAGAATGCATTTAAGAATTGTACTTGTTTCTTAAAATGGAGATAGTAGATCCTCCTCCATGATCTCACCAACCCTAACGCTGCTGCTGGCTGTTTTCAATACCAGTCATCACTTCTATTCTGTTGAGTGAGTCTGAAGATCAATTAGATAACTCTTGGTTAGTGTCAAAATATGAGTGCCACCACTCCATCTTGATGCTGTCTTATAGTGCTGGAGAACTGGGTTCCTGCAGCTGATGTTGCTGTCTCTCCACACCTGTTCTGTAGTCCCCCTACTCTCTTTTGCTGGATCTCTCTCTTCTTTGGGCTCTGATTTTGTGACTGGCTCTGTAGAACATGTTCAAATCTCATTCCTGGTGTATTCTCCTCTCAGCTCCTTATTTCTCTCATCACATTAAGTATATACAATAAGAGATATTAACTTCTCCATCTCCCTCTATAGGCTGTGGACTTCCATAGGCTGTGTGTCACTTCCATGGACAGGATAGAACCTTGCACACGACCTGGTACATAGTAGACCATTCATCAATGTTTATTCCATAAATTATCAAACAAAGAAAGAAAAATAAACAGTGCTCTAAAAGCTTGTTGACTACTTGTAAAGACAACATTTTTGAAGCAATGAAAGAAAGAAGAAGCCAACATCATTTAGGTGCTAATTACATAATTCGGACAATCTGTAAACCAACAAGCCTTAGGAACCCATACAGCATGGAGCTGGCAAGAGAAAATCTTTAAGTATAGTCACCCACCACCACTCATTTACATGGAGATTGGTTTAATTATGCATCTCTTTCAGAAGTTAAAGGAAACATCAGTCACACTGCCCAGAGACTCTTCCCGTTTGCCCTTCAGGTCGCCAATCCTCCCATTTCCTGTAATACACTGCAGCCTGTCATTCTTTGCCCCAGGTCTCTTTCCCACATATGGCTGCATCTACTTTCTGGATGTCTACCAGTGCTTCCCATCAGTGTACACACACACACACACACACACACACACACACACACATACACACACACACACACACACAGAGAGAGAGAGAGAGAGAGAGAGAGAGAGAGAGAGAGAGAGAGAGAGAGAAAGAGCACCTTGTTTGTGTCTCCGGTTCCCAGTATAACATATTTCCCCAGATCTGCACCATAAAAAAGCCTGAAGCCAACCCAGGAGCCAGAGACTCCTTCCCTCCAGGAAGTAGCTGGGTAAAGGGAGAGCTGCAGGGAGGAGCTATGGACAGTGCTCAGATCTTAAAACAAGTACACTAAGACTAGGAAATGAAGAACCCTGTTTGGAGTGAGTCAGGAGCCTTTCCGTCTGTCAGGTCATGCCCCGGTACCACGTATACATGGCAAGGCGTGCACAGAAGCTGTGGGTGACCATTAAGCTCGGGATAAAGCAGAGATGAGGAATGAGGAGTCACTCTTGGGCCATGGTGCTCCATGCCCACTTGTGTGGGAATTTCATTTCCTGATCAAGTATAATCTGTGTCCGGTACACAGAAGTCCTACTGAGGCAGACCTCACCTTTGTCTTCTTTCTGTTCGCATGGACAGCTGTGCTCATCTGGCTCCTGATACCAACACGATCCTTTTAGGCTTTATGCCCATTTGTCCAAAAAGTCTTGGGATGCAACCTTTTGCATTATCTAGCTTGAGCTTCCCATCTGGATGTTAAAGCGTGGTACTTATAGCACACCACATGCATTTCAGCCTCAGTTAGGAGAAAATTATTACTTAAACAGAAATTACTTTGCTTAATACAAGGGACCTGCTAGACTGACACCATGATTGGATACCAGAGATGCCAAACAGTAGCAATGATGCAAACTAGAATAAGGGAAATCAGAACTAGAAGCAGAGACAGATTACTGGGGTCCTGGGACTGTATTTCATAGGTCTATCCTTAGGAAGCTGGTACCCCAGAGGATGGCTTGGCACTAAAAGAGCCCACCCAAGTAGAAGCCCATGAGGAAAGCTTCTGCCTTTGTTCCCACATTAGTCATCAGGCTTTTCAATAGTATCTTCTGTAGACCATAGACAAAGAACCATGCATAGCGTGGGTAGGAGAGGAAGGGTCCCTCCAATGCAGAGGAAGGAAGGGACATGAAAAGAACAGGCCTGACACACATAGGCTATGGTATTCATGGTCTCTTGGGTATTACTAATGGCACAGCCAAGACACATTAACAATGTCCAAGCCATTCCTGCACCATTATGTTAATGCTGAGATGAACTTCTAACAAGGAGGGAGAATAAAGGCTTAGAAGTGGAAAATGCCTGGCCAAGTCTAGTCCACAGATACCAGGTCACACCACTGAACAGTTACTATAACCTGGAGAATTGTAAGGAAAAAAGTGGATACACACTGGTTTAGTCACTTGCTGAAATCCCCGTTTAAGGACCAGAAAAACTTTTGCGTCATAGTCTTTTTTTTTATTGGATATATTCTATATTTACAATTCATTTCCCTTTTTCTGGTTCCCCACCCCCAAAGGTCCCACATGCCCTTTTCCCTCCCCCTGCTCCCTCATCCACCCCCTCCCACCTCCCTGTTCTTGTACTCCCCCACAATGATGCTTTGGTCCATTCTAGCACCAGTGTCTACTCCTTTCTTCTTGTCAGACATCATTTGGTATGTGAATTGTGTCTTTGGTGTTCCAAGCTTCTAGGCTAATATCCATTTATCAGTGACTGCATACCATGGGTATTCTTTTGAGATTGAGTCACCTCACTTAGTATGACGTTCTCCAGCTCCATCCATTTCTCGGCGTCATAGTCTTGAAGGTCTCTATAAACACATGCATGCATTGAATCCTAGATTACAATGACCATTAAAATTTAAGAGAGATTTTTTAAAAAATATTGACAATATCAGCTGTGTCCTGAGACATATGTTTTGCACATTATGTAACAGGACAAACAGCTATTCAGTGACTACAATGGATACAACGTAACTATAAAACCAAGTTTTTTTTTTCTTTTAAAGAAAGGATGATAATGGTATAGAATATAGAGTAAAGTCTTGGGAATCCTGCAAATCCTTTGTAAGTCTTTTCCTTAAGTAATGGGTTTCTCCTTTCCTTTTCCTAAGTAAGCACTTCATGGAGAGCATGTGGCTAGGATGGCAGACTTGAGTTATGTGCATAAAAAACCTGTTTCCTTCCATATACTCTGTAATGATGTCATTCAGAAGTGTGTGTATGTGTGTGTGTGTGTGTGTGTGATTGTGAGTGTGAGATAATTTAATAAAACTCTTTTAAAAGATAATATCAAGGTCTGAAAGAACTAATTATCAATAGAATAGCTTAGTGGTATCACATTCAGCAAATTCCATGTTTATTATTAGTATATAAGTATAAAGTACTTATGAGAATTTGTATAACTAATAAAAAGCAGGAAAGCACAATGCCCATGGTGTATTATATGAGTGCTGATACGTCTTTAATGGAAAATTTCTTAATTTTATTAGTAATAGTCTCTCTCTCAGCCATTGAGTTTCCCAAGATCCGCATAGCTGAGTTAAAAGCACCAAGAGTGGAATTCAGAATGTTGTGTGTGGGACAGGTGAGCTGCTCTTTTCTCCTAGTCCTTTCTAACATATGTAGCTCTATATTTGTTTATGTCAATAGATGCTGCTCTTCTCGTAACAAAAAGTACTCAAGCATTTATAATGGTTAGCATGTACCAAGAAACAAATTGTGCTTTTTATGTGGTGGCCTTGAAAGAGTACTCAGACCTATACAGCACATGAATTAATGTGTCAAGGCCATTGTAAATTCTACATTCCCATCATTCTGAAGAGGCTTTTAGACATATGAATACATCTATTCTTTATTCGTGTTTAAATCAAGTTTTATATTTCCTGAAACCATTTAGGTAATTAGATGACAGTAAGAATGTTCTCTGGGCAATGCGGTTGTCAGGAATTAGTTTAGGCCCCTACTCACAACTGCAGACCAATGAGCAGAAAAAAGTGATATATGAGATCCTTTTTTAAACAATGCAGATTGACACATAGCTGCTTATGAGGTGCAGTATGATGTAATATACATCTACTCAATGTGCTGAAGGATTATGTGAGAATAATTAACATCTGTTCCAGCTATGACATCTTTCTAAAGAAGAAGGAATAAAATTCCTCCCAAGTCATTTGCTAGCATCTGCCTTCAACGCACATATACAATTCAACACTCAGCAAAATAGCAAAGTCACATGGAGGCTGCAAAAATGGCATATAGTGCTACTAAATGGTAATATAATTCAATGTATGAATTGTGTGCTGATTCATTTGACAATGTATGACTCACAGTGCAAGAGTTATACCAGACTCCTGGTGCGGGTCTTGGCACTGGGTCTGATGAATCCTGTGATCTCTTCTGTGTGGACCCAGGTCCCAGTTACCAGCATAGATCTCTATAGGTTCTGTGACCAATGGCATCCTGCTCTTCAAATGACACCAAATCCATTCTCCACATACATATGATAGATGAGGTGTAATGCGAAGCTTAGTAATACAGTTTTGAATCACATGAGTCAAATAATTCTTGTGCGCAGGGGTGTGTGTGTGTGTGTGTGAGAGAGAGAGAGAGAGAGAGAGAGAGAGAGTGTGTGTGTGTGTGTGTGTGTGTGTGTGTGCACTTAGCCCTCTATGCACAGATAGAGGCCAGAAGTTGATATCAGGTGTCTTCCTCTAGGACTTTTTACCTTGTCTTTTGGGCAAGATTCCTCACTGAACTCAGATCTCACTGTTTGGTCTAGACTGGCCAGAGCACTTCAGATATCCACTTTTTCTCTATCCGTGCCTTCCTACACATGGCATCACAAGAGTGAACCCCACTGACCAGCTTTTATAAGTGTCCTGTAGATCCCAGCACAGGCTTCCATTCCTGTGTGATGGGCACTTTGCCCACTGAGCCATCGTCCCAGCCCCTGAATAATTCACTATCAACCAGTACCACTTTTAGTGTTTCCTCTTTAAGTTACATCTATTGTGACTGAAGTGTTGCTGGACTTAATCATTTTACAGACCAAAAGGACAAGTCACTGATTATACGTCCAGCATTTGCAAAAGTCTTAGACTGGATGTCCTCTGTGATCTCTCTGCCGTGACTTTCCCTTCTCACAGGGACATTAGGACTTGGAAGCTTAAGCACTAACAGGCAGGGTGAATCACATACAGCAAGCTGTCTCTGCTGGCATCGATTTCCTCCGTGAATCAGCCATTCGAGGGATCTGGGTTCCTCTGCGAATTGGCTTTTAAATAACGAGCAGCAATCATCTGTTTACCACTTACAGGTCCTCGGGGAAACTTGAATGAAGATGAAGTATTGGGTAATAACCATAATGTATTTACTATCTAATAGTCAAGTATGACCCTTCCTTTGGGTCAGCGTGGTTCGAAAAGCTGGACGTGATCTCTATAGCAAATTGTGTTTCCAGTGCTTGGGTTCAGTTCTGCTGATACAGAGTGATCAGGTGGATGGATCTATATTCTGTCCCTTCTATCTCTGAGTCCTAGCAGAGGTCACCTCTCCGGTCATCTTGTCTGGCCATCAGTGAGATTGGCAGAGCTAGCTAGCAAAGTAGATAGCTCGTCTATGTGGAGCTTTATTAAGTAAGAAATAAAGGACAGAATTGATATGGATATCCTGTCTGGACTGAGCACTCCGTCTCGTAGTCTCAGAATTCTGACCAGTTATGTATCTCTGCATTGACTGCTGCCTGCTGCAAAATGAAGCTTCTGGACCAAGGCTGGAAGCAGCCAAAGTCTATGAGCACAAGCTAAGTATTTAGAAGGTAACTTGATAGCATAAGCACTGAGCAAACTAACAGTAGCAGGTTCAACCCTAGAGCAGTGGATCTTCCCAGCCATGGGCTTTTGACCAAGCAGGGTTAGAGTACAAGATATACAGTTCTTTCCTGTGACAAGGCCTCTAATCCAATCAGGATGTGTTTATTTTTCCCATAACAACTGTGCCATTATTGCACCGCATGCACTTCTTGCTCAGCGGGTCAGTAAGCATTGGTTTTCCTGGACTAAATGACACAAGGCAGGTATCGTTGTCATCAAGACAGTCTCTAAATTTATGGTCAGTTTTCTGCTACCTTACTGAAAATTCAACAAAGATGCATCACCTCGTGTATTTTTAGTTATTCTTTCCTCTCTCATTTTATTCCTCCATTTTGTCCACAAAGGTTAAAGGATTTAAGAAAAAAATTAAATATACAGGCAATCCTCAAAAACCTAAGAATAAATCTACTATATGGCCCAGCTATACAACGCCTTGGCATATGCCTGAAGGATTGGACATGTTACTTCACAGATGCTTCCTCAGCCATGTTCATTGCTGCTCTCTTCACAACAGCTAGAAAATGGAAGCCACCTGCAGGTCCTTCAGCGGATGAATGGATCATGAAGATGTGGTAGAAAAATGAATTCACAACTTTGCGGGCAAATGGACAAAACTATATTGGGTGAAGTAACCCAACCCAGAAGGACGGCACCACATCTTCCCTCGCATCTGTGGCTCTTAGCACCAAATCTTGACATGTAGTCCATAACCTGGAGTAACAACAGAAACCAAGAAAGTGAGAAGTGATAATGTTGGAGGGCAAAAGTGAACGAGCATGCGTGGTAGAGACAATAACAGGGAGCCAGTGATAAGAAGGGAAAATAAGAAAAAAGCTGGGAACTCAACTGAAGAGAAGGAAGGAGGCAAAGACAAGGAGAGGCAGAGAGGAGGGGTAAATGAATGTATGTATCCATATTTTTTTCAATGGCTGAGCATGTTCTCTTCACAAGAACCATAGAGTATTTGGTGGAAACCACAGTGTTGGGCAAGAGAAGCCTCCTTCCAAGTTGTTGCTCAGAGGAGTCCAGGAGACTCTAAAACCAATATAGGTTACTATTGTTATCTTTGTTGTTTCCTGGAAGTTGAAGGTTAGTCTTGAAGACATTATGCACTTTAGACATAGGACTTAGCAGTTTGAGCTGGGGCTGATCTGAACTACGCAAGAACTACATCAAGGACCAGCATGATAAAATGTCCCTAACTGCGCGACAGTAGAAATTATATATTGGTAAAAAAAACTAAGCATTGTCTAATTGGACTCAAGGCCTCTTTACCAGGAAGGAAATCATGTCTAGGAATAGAAATCTAATGAACAGTCTGGGGTTTGTGGGATTATGGATCTTATGGGAGAGCCTACTACTGCAGCATCACTAAACTAGTATATTTCTTTTCCTAACTGCATTCTACATAGTTATCCTGATATCCACAGTAAGTCTGCCTTGTCACCATTCTACCAAAAGCAATTTTTAAATGTACTACAATCCTGATAAAAATCATCACGTTTGTCACAGAAATAGAAAAAAAAAACATCTTTAAATTCATATGGAATCAGAAATGTATGCTAAAGGGATTACCATTTAAGATTTCAAGCTATATTATAGAGCTATAGTAATAAAAACAGTGTGGTAGTGACACAAAAATACACTGAACAGAACGGACGGCCCAAATAGTATGTGTAACTACAGACATTCTATATTTGGGGGAGAGGTCAAAAGAACATTAGAGGAAAAGATAGAACCTTCAGTAAATTTTCTTGGGAAAACTGGATGTCCATATGTTGAGGAATGGAATTAGAACCATAGATATCACCCTGCCCTTCCCCCTCGTCCCCCCCAAAAAAAACTCTAAATAGCTCAAAAATAGCAACTCCAAGCCTGAGACACTAAAACTGCTCAAAGATAAGAGTACCCTATGAGATAAATGTATAGGAAAGGACTTTCTGGACAGGACTCCATTTGCCAGGATTAAATTGATAACTGGGACCTCAACAAACTGAAAAGCTTCTTCTGTTCGACTTGGGAAATAACCAAGAGAGAAGGAAACCCACTTTTGGTATGGGAGGGGATCTTTAACAGCTACACATCCAACATAGCTAATGTCCATAATGCATAAAGAACTTAAGAGATTCAAGAAAACAATGAGCCATTCAGAAACCGGCTAAGGATCTCACAGATAATGAGTAATGGAAATCTAGCTATTAGAAGTATCAGAACTGGCCACAGAGAAATAGGTCAAAAAGCTCATCATGTTTAACAATTAAAAATGCAAATCAAAACAACTTTGAAATTTCAGGTTACCCCCCCCCATCAGAATGTTTCAGTTTTTGGATTCCAACTTTCACTCTATAGCTCAGGCTGATGGTGAACCTGTAATCCTCCTGCCTCTGCCTCCCAAATGCTAGGATTGTAGGTATGCGCCACCAATGCCTGGCCTGGCTGGGTTATTTATATAAGGCTTTTTTTTTAAAAATTTGGCTATAAGAGGACAAGAGCATCCTCCTTCTCTTTATGTTCAGTCATTGGCTGTTTAAATTCCCTTCACTGGAGAACACCTAAAAAGCATGGCCTCTGAGCCCGAGGCCATCTCTTTCCTTCACAGAAGGCACGATCATTCCTGTTTCTTCATGAACAGTGAAGTTACTGAAGGGGTGTTTTTAGTACACCCTGCACCTTCTACTTTTGCCTTTGTAAGGGAGTTTAACATCAATTCCTGAACAGGAGATCCACATGCAATTGAAAGCTGAAGGTCCAGGCATGTTGTTTAAGTTGTAATCTAAGCTTCACCAGCTGGCCTAACTTGTTTGGCTGAGAGCATTTTTGCTCTCAAAAGAGCATTGGAAGATATATTTTTTTATTCAGATTTGGAGGGAACTACCCCCGACACACACTGATCTCAGTATACAGAAATACCTGCTGCACCTTTGGACCTAAGACCACAGCGAATTGGTATAGCTTCTTAGAGGTTAGCACTACCCTCCAGGAGAACCTGAGACAAGCCACACGTTGTGGTCAGATGCACCATTGCTAGCCTTCCTCCTGATGAGCAGGTTCTGTCTGCTCTCTCACGCTGATTACTGATATGTACTGCACAGCTTTTGCATGAGTTCTACATTTCTTTGCAAACACATACATAGTTATTTCTACACTAATGATTGCTGTGTGGCATGATAGAAATCCATCATCATGCGATATGGCATTTTTACAGGCTCCCTTGCATCAGTGAAGCCAATTTACATTGCTAAAGAGGTTTTTCTCCTCCTGCTTTGAAGTGAGAAATAGATGTCATTGGTAGGGCATACATGAGGGGAATAAAGAAAATCCAAGCGCAGGCTGTGTCCTTGCTGTGCCTGTAGAACTCCATATGTGCAACAACATGAATGAAGATTAGGCCCAGAAGACACTTGGGCCTAATTTCAACAAAAGGGAGGAGACTGTAGTAAGAGGAGAGCTTCTGCTGCATCCCTCTCTGTTTTACAATTATATTTTAGTGGCATCTTAACTGATAAGGTGAGTTGTCAGTTTTCTGAATTTTAGTAGTCCTGTTAGTAGTTTTCCTATGAAAACATGAGGAAAAGAACCAGGCAGCTGAGAGCCAGAGAGTGTAGCTCCCCAGGCTTCCCAGGGCTAAGTGATTTTTAGGTTTAGATGTGGTTTTGAATCATGTCATAAAGTACCTTAGCCTACAGGCATTACAAGTCTTATCAACGGCTCCAGTAAGTGCTACATTATCCAGCAGGAGAAGGAACTCATAGCCACCAGAAATAACAATTTTGATCACCAATGAAAGACGAGCAAAATTCTTTGGCCTGTACCATGGTGCCCCTAAATTATGATCCAACACACAGCAAGTCAGCTAAGTGACATTTGAACAACCTTACCAGAAGCTTAAGAAGAAGGAAGATGAAAGTGTGGATATTTTGGTCCTCCTTAGAAGAGGGAACGAAATATGCATGGGAGGAGATAGAGAGACAAAGTGTGGAGCAGAGACTGAGGGAAAGGCCATCCAGAGACTGCCCCACCTGGGGATCCATCCCATATACAGTTACAAAACCCAGACACTATTGTGGATGCCAACAAGCACTTGCTAACAGGAGCCTGATATAGCTGTCTCCTGAGAGGCTCTGCCAATACCTGACAAATACAGAGGGCGATCCCCTCAGCCAATCTTTGGACTGAGCACAAGTTCCCCAATGGAGGAGCTAGAGAAAGGACCCAAGGAGCTGAAGAGATTTGCACCACTTAGGAGGAAGAACAATATCCCCAGTATCCCCAGAGCTCCCAGGGACTAAACCACCAACAAGAGAGTACACATGGAGGGACCCATGGCTCCAGCTGCATAGACAGCAGAGGATGGCCTTGTTGGGCATCAAAGGGAGGATGCCAGGATAGGAAAGGGGCAGTGGGTGGTTTGGTGATCAGAGGGAGGGGGAATGGGATAGGGGTTTTTTGGAGAGGAAGCCAGGAAAGGGGATAACATTTGAAATGTAAATAAAGAAAATATCTAATAAAAGATTTATGGGTACACTAAGAGATGGCCAGGACTGCTGAACTCTGTCTATGAAACCCAGAGAAAAAAGAAGATCCTGAAACCAGTGCTTTACTTGGATTTTTGTTCATTGTTAATATATTCTATGCAGACAGAAACAACCCTCTTTCTTTTGTGGTTAAAATTATTAGGGTATCCCATCACCATAAGGACTATTCCAAGTTCCCTTTTTATAGCTACCCCCTAGCCCTCTATCCACCTCTTAAGTTTTGCATTTCAAGAATACCACAAAAAGGGAATCCTGCAGTATATAACTTCAGAGAATCTTTCTGAGACAAGAGTCTCACTATATCCCTCAGGCGAACACTGAACCACTCTGCAGACTAAGCTGGCCTTGAACTCACAGAGATTTAGATGCATTTGCCTCCTGAATGCTTGGATTAAAGGTGTCCACCACCATGTTTAACACACACACACACACACACACACACACACACACACACCTGGGTTATTGCATATAGCATTAATTTCACCTTTCGTTGGTGACTGGTGTCCCAAGGTATGGACACAATAGTTTAGTCACTTATTTAAATATGTGTTCAAATCTGGCTACCCCACATAAGGCTTCTAGATACATATCAGGTTTTTTTGTGGAAATAAGTCTTAATTTCTCTGGACTAAATGATTATAAAACATTTGGTTGGTGATATGATAAGTGACTCTGAAAATGGCAAATGTTCTTCTATTCCTTATTAATAAGTGACTAAATTCATTCCTCTAGATTTTTATCAGCACTTAGAATTGGAAAGATATGTATGGTGTGGTGGTTTGCAGTATGTATGTGTGCTGTGCATGTGCACGTGTGTGAACAACTACTTGCCTACATGATGAAAGGCTGGAAGAAGATATTAAATGCCTTGTTCTATCACGATCTCTGAAGCTCCTTGTTTTGAGTAGATCCCCAGGCCAGTAACCTCAGCAGTCCTTCTATCTCGGCCCTCCACACTACCAAGTTTACAGGCTCAAGTACAGCTCTATGTGACCTTTTATGAGTGCTGCTCATTTGAACTGGAGTTCTTAGGCTTGTGTGGCAAGATGTCTCATCACTGGGAAAGCTTGCCAGGCCCCAAAGTGGTCATTATTTTTAACACCACTCTGACAGGTTTGGAGTGTGGTTCTCTGGTGCAGTTTGCTCATGATTCACAGTGTAGAACATGTCTCGTGTGCTTATTTGACATCTGTCTGTTTTCTTTAGTGGAGTGTTTCTCCAAATCTTTTGAACATGTACTAATTGGATTATATATTTGTGTTTTTCTAGTACTACTGTGTTTTAATATGTGTGTGTGTGTGTGTGTGTTCTAGACATTAGTCCTCTGTTTTCTGTGTTGTATAGATTACGCTTTTGATTCAAGTATACTAGTCAAGTACTTTGCCTAGTACTACCTCTTGAATATGGATGGGATGCATTTTTTACAGCAAAGAATGATTAAGGAAGAGAAAGGAGCCTAAACTGACTTAAGATTGGTTTGTTTGAATAATTTCAAGGACTTCCCAGTGTGGGGGCTTCACCGGTAGTCTGGGTTCTGAACCTGAACTGCTATGTTTGGAGGACCAGCAGTGCAAAGTTCAAGGGCCTTCGAAAGTAGACATGTAGGGGGTGGAGTGACTCATCCACCTGTGAGAAGACAACTCCCAGGCTCCTCTTTGCTTTTTGTCACTCTGTGACACCCCCTCCCTGGACAAGAAGACCTCATATGTTACAGTACCAGGTACAAAGCGAGAAGATGTTAATACAATTATGACTGATTTTGAAATTGTGCCAGACTTGTAGGGTAGAGTAAACCCTACTTAGTCATAATGTATATAATTCTTTGCATAAATTGCTAGGTCCCATTTACCAATGTATTATGAAGGATGTTTTTGTTGGCACTCAAGAGGAATAGATTGAGCCGGGCGTGGTGGCGCACACCTGTAATCCCAGCACTTGGGAGGCAGAGGCAGGCGGATCTCTGAGTTCGAGGCCAGCCTGGTCTACAGAGTGAGTTCCAGGACAGCCAGGGCTGTACAGAGAAACCCTGTCTCGAAAAAACAACAACAACAAAAAAACAAAAAACAAAAACAAAAACAAAAAAAGAGTAATAGATTGAATAGCAGTTGGTAGTTTGATTTGTTAGTATCATTCTTTTCTTGACATCAACTTCATAAGTGAATTGGGTCATGTTCCTCTTATTTTCTGAAAGAGAGTATATGGAATTGGATTTTTCTAATGAAACCACATAAACCTAAAGAATTATTTTTGACAGTTTTAATTTCCTTAGTAATCAGAGGTATTTGAATCACCTGTTTCCTGAAAATCTGTGAAAATTTGGAAACTCAAGAGTGATTCCTGGCCTCTAGGTTGCCACATCTCCATGTAGGACTGTATTTTTCCTTTTGAAGCAGTGCAACAGGCACAGTTTTGTTGCTGACACTGGTATTTTGTTATATCCCTCTTTGTCAGTCTTGATAAAAGGCTGGATAGTTTTATACACCTTCCCAATGAACCAAGTCTTAGTTTTATTGATTTTCTTGGCCATTTTTCTATTTTAAACACCATTGATTTCTGTTCTTGTTTTCATTGTTTCCTTTCTGCTCCTGACTGTGGCTTTGTTTTCATCTCCAAACTCCAGTGGGCTTCACGTTATTGATTTGAAGCCCCTCTTCTTTTGTTCAACACACATTCAGTTTGGCAGATCTCCCTGTGGACAATAGGCTAGCTGTGTCCTGTGTATTTTGATGGGCTGTGTTTTCATTTTCGTTCAGTGACACATTTTTTAATTTTTTTTCCTGAGATATCCTTTGATCCATCTGTGCATTGTTTAGAATCTTGGGGTTTTCTTTCCAAGTCTTTGAGATTTTTCTGGTTTTTTTTTTCTTTTTTCTTTTGGTTTGAGTCACTTTTTAGTTGTGAATATGGTCTTGTGACTGCATTTATTTGGCTTTAGTTTAGATTATTTTTATGGCCTGGGTTGCTCTCTCTTGATGTATTCCCCATGCAGGTGTGTAAAGAAAATGTACTCTCCTATTGGGTGGAATATTTTATAAATATATAAATAGAATTTCCCAGTGGGGAAGGAAAAGAAGCCATCATGTTTGATGCAAGTTTGGGGGAAGATCTGACTCTCCAGATGGTCTCCATAGAGATCATCATTGTCTGCATCATAGGTATTGGTGATGGAGCTGCTGACCATGGAGATGAAGGTTCTGAATCGCCCTGGGAATTTTACAGCATGCTCCATGCCCAAATGCTGCTTATTTAGTTTTAGTTTCACTAAGGTGACAGTTTAGGTTGCCTTTGCTAAAGTGGTTAGGGATGCAGATAATACTGAAGTTATAGGAGGCAAAAAAAAAAAAAGACTGGTAACTCACTATTTAAGGTAAGTAGGATTGCTGCATTTACACAATGCAGCCCAGTGTTTGGTACAATGGGCACAGAAGTACATACTAAATGATGGTAGGCTAGGCATGAACTGATTGAACCAAGACAAACCCACTTGAGATCTGTTCTAGGCATGCACCTCCAAGAAGCCCCTTAGGATTGTGGGAGAAGCCCGAGTGTGGTGATAACTTCCCCTTTGCCTGCAGCTGGCTAATGTGATCGGCCACACTGGCAGGTGCTAACTGAAAGCTTGTCGTATTTGTCATTTCCTCGTCATTACTGTGCTGTGGCAGAATTCTTGTCATGGAAGGAAGAATCCATTTGGCTAACAGGTTCAGAGAAAGCATTCATAGCGCTGAGAGAGGCTTAGTGGCTGGGTCAGCTTGGACTGTGGTCGTCAAAGAGTGACAGATTCAGGCAGAATCCTCCAAAGCAGAAGTGTGGCTGGCCGGTAGCCTTCAAAGGCCCTCCCCTAGCATTCTCTTCACAGTTCCACAACTTCCCAAAACACCCCCGTGACCTAAGAGAATCGGGGGTCGAAACATGAGACCCTGGAGAACATTCCAGACTCAAACTGCAGCTCTGGGTTTCTTCATTTTAACATTCTCCTTCTGTATCTCACCCCGCAACTAATGCACAGCCAGTCTCTACCCAAAACCTTTGCGTAGGGCAGTCACCAGCAGGAAGACCTCCCATTTGAACGTTATGGGAGGGGCCTGAAGAAAAATGACCCTGTGTCTGCTTGAACCCAAGCTCAAATTTCCAAGGCTAGGGTTCATGTGGTTTTGTTTGCATGTTTTCACTGGCTGATTTGTGTGAGGGCAGTAAAAGCCCACACCCACTGTCTCCCAGGCACATATGTGACCCTGAGTCAAATTAGAACTTACAGTTGCTGAGAGAGAACACTTCTTTTCAACCTCCCTTGGTGCAGACAGAGGCCAGATTTGATGTCTTTGATGACTGAGGTTTTGTAGGCTAAAACTAAATGTCTCTGGGTATTTTTAAAAGTTAATATTGTCATTACAATTTTTTCTACTGTCTCTCGGGTATGTGTTTTAGCATTTTCTTACACTTTGCTAACTTTTTTTTTTTTTTAAAGAAAATCTTGGGGCTTTGTTTATTTTTTTATACAAGCCATATGTGTATCCATATACTTTTTATGTGACATACATATAAACACACACACAATTGCTTCTTTTCTTTGTTTTGTTTTGTTTTGTTTTTCGAGACAGGGTTTCTCTGTGTAGCACTGGCTGTCCTGGAACTCACTCTGTAGATCAGGCTGGCCCCGAACTCAGAAACCACCTGCCTCTGCCTCCCAAGTGCTGGGATTAAAGGTGTGTGTCACCACCGCCCGGCACAATTGCTTCTTTTTTTTGACATTTTTTTATTGGATATATTCTATATTTACATTTCATTTCCCTTTTTCTGGTTCCCCGCCCCCCAAAGGTCCCACATGCTCTTTTCCCTCCCCCTGCTCCCTCATCCACCCTTACCCACTTCCCTGTTCTGGTATTCCCCTACACTGATGTTTTGATCCTTTCCAGTACCAGTGTCCACTTCTTTCTTGTTGGACATCATTTAGTATGTGAATTGTGTCTTTGGTGTCACAAGATTCTAGGCTAATATCCACTTATCAGTGACTGCATACCATGGGTATTCTTTTGAGACTGGGTCACCTCACTTAGTATGACCTTCTCCAGCTCCATCCATTTCTCTTAAGAATTTCATGAATTCATTGTTTCTAATGGCTGAATAGTATTCCATTGTGTATATATACCACAGTTTTTGCATCCATTCCTCCGTTGAGGGACATCTGGGTTCTTTCCAGCTTCTGACTATTATAAATAAGGCTGCTATGAACATAGTGGAGCATGTATCCTTATAGCATGCTGGGGAATCTTCTGGGTATATTCCCAGGAGTGGTATGGCTGGGTCCTCCGGAAGTATCATGTCCAGTTTTCTGAGGAACCGCCAGACTGATTTCCAGAGTGGTTGTACCAGCTTGTAGTCCCACCAGCAGTGAAGGAGTGTTCCTCTTTCTCCACATCCTCGCCAACACCTGATGTCTCCTGAGTTTTTAATCTTAGCCATTCTGACTGGTGTGAGGTGAAATCTCAGGGTTGTTTTGATTTGCATTTCTCTAATGACTAATGATGTTGAACATTTTTTAAGGTGTTTCTCAGCCATCCAAAATTCTTCAGGTGAAAAGTCTTTGTTTAGCTCTGTACCCCATTTTTGGATAGGGTTATTTGGTGTTCTGGGGTCTAACTTCTTGTGTTCTTTGTATACATTGGATATTAGCCCTCTGTCGGATGTGGGGTTGGTGAAGATCTTTTCCCAATTTGTTGGTTGCGGATTTGTCTTTTTGACAGTGTCTTTTGCCTTACAGAAACTTTGTAATTTTATGAGGTCCCATTTGTCTATTCTTGATCTTAGAGCATAAGCAATTGGTGTTCTGTTCAGGAATTTTCCCCCTCAGCCAGTGTCCTCAAGGGTCTTCCCCAGTTTTTTTCTATTAGATTTAGTGTGTCTGGTTTTAAGTGGAGGTCCTTGATCCACTTGGAGTTGAGCTTAATGCAAGGAGATAAGAGTGGCTCAATTCTCATTCTTCTGCATGTTGACCTCCAGTTGAGCCAGCACCATTTGTTGAAAAGGCTATATTTTTTCCACTGGATGTTTTCAGCTCCTTTGTCGAAGATCAATTGACCATAGATGTCTGGGTCTTCAATCCTATTCCATTGATCCACTTCCCTGTCACTGTACCAATACCATGCAGTTTTTAACACTACTGCTCTGTAGTATTGCTTGAGGTCTGGGATATTAATTCCCCCAGAAGTTCTTTTACTGTTGATGATAGTTTTAGCTATCCTGGGTTTTTTTTATTCCAGATGAATTTGAGAATTGCTCTTTCTAACTCTATAAAGAACTGAGGTGGGATTTTGATGGGGATTGCATTGAATCTGTATATTGCTTTTGGCAAGATTGCCATTATAACTATGTTAATCCTGCCAACCCACAAGCATGGAAGATTTTTCCATTTCCTGAGGTCTTCTTCAATTTCCTTCTTCAGAGACCTGAAGTTTTTGTCATATAAATCTTTCACTTGTTTGGTTAGAGTCACACCAAGATACTTTATATTGTTTGTGGTTATTGTGAAGGGTGTAATTTCCCTAATTACTTTCTTGGCCTGCTTATCCTTTGCATATAGGAAGGCTACTGATTTGCTTGAGTTGATTTTATAACCAGCCACTTTGCTGAAGTTGTTTATCAGTTGTAGGAGTTCTCTGGTGGAGTTTTTTGGGTCACTTAAGTATACTATCATATCATCTGTGAATGGTGATAGTTTGACTTCTTCCTTTCCAATTTGTATCCCTTTGACTTCCTTATGTTGTCGAATTGCTCTATCTAGTACCTCAAGTTCTATATTGAAGAGATATGGTGAGAGGGGGCAGCCTTATCTAGTCCCTGATTTTAGTGGGATTGCTTCAAGTTTCTCTCCATGTATTTGATGTTGGCTGTTGGTCTGCTGTAGATTGCTTTTACTATGTTTGGGTATGAGCCTTGAGTTCCTGTTCTTTCCAAGTCTTTTAGCATGAAAGGATGCTGAATTTTGTTAAATGCTTTTTCAGCATCCAATGAGATGGCCATGTGGTTTTTTTCTGTAAGTTTGTTTATGTAGTGGATTACATTGATGGATTTCCATATATTGAACCATCCCTCCATCCTTGGGATGAAGCCAACTTAATCATGGCGAATGATCATTTTGATGTGTTCTTGGATTCGGTTGGCAGGAATTTTATTGAGTATTTTTACATCGATGTTCATAAGGGAAATTGGTCTGAAGTTCTCTTTCTTAGTTGGATCTTTGTGTGGTTTTTGGTATCAGGGTAATTGTGGCTTCGTAGAATGAGTTGGGTAGTGTTCATTCTGTTTCTATTTTGTGGAATAGTTCGAAGAGTATTGGTATTAGGTCTTCTTTGAAGGTCTGATAGAATTCTGCACTAAAACTATCTGGTCCTGTACTTTTTTTTGGCTGGAAGACTTTCTATGACCCCTTCTATTTCTTTGGGAGTTATGGGTCTGTTTAGACGATCTATTTGATCCTGATTTAGTTTTGGTATTTGGTATCTGTCTAGGAAATTGTCCATTTCCTCCAGATTCTCCAGTTGTGTTGAGTATAGGCTTTTGTAGTAGGAAATGATTATTTTTTTAATTTCCTCAGTTTCTGTTGTTATATTGCCCTTTTCATTTCTAATTTTGTTAATTTGAATACTGTCTCTGTGCCCTTTGGTAAGTCTGGCTAGGGGTTTATCTATCTTGTTGATTTTCTCAAAGAACCAGCTCCTGGTTTTGTTGATTCTTTTTATGGTTCCCTTTGTTTCAACTTGATTGATTTCAGCCCTGAGTTTGATGATTTCCTGTCTTCTACTCCTCCTGGGTGAAATAGCTTCTTTTTGTTCTAGAGCTTTCAGGTGTGCCATTAAGTTGCTAATATATGCTCTCTCCTGTTTCTTTTTGGAGACACTCAGGGCTATGACTTTTCCGCTTACCACTGCTTTCATTGTGTACGATAGATTTGGATATGTTGTGCCTTCATTTTCATTAAATTCTAAAAAGTCTTTGATTTCTTTCTTTATTTCTTCCTTGACTAAGGTATCATTGAGTAGAATATTGTTCAGCCTCCACGTGTATGAGGATTTTCTGTTGTTTTTGTTGCTATTGAAGAACACTCTTACTCCATGGTGATCCAATAGGAGGCATGGGATTAGTTCGAACTTTTTATATTTGTTGAGGTCTGTCTTGTGACCAATTATATGGTCGATTTTGGAGAAGGTACCACGGCATGCTGAGAAAAAGGGATATTCTTTTGCTTTAGGATGAAATGTTCTATATATCTGTTAAATCCAATTGGTCCAAAGTTTCAATGTTACTTCATTTGTTTGTGTTTTCTTGCAATTCTTTAAGAGATTTTTGTTTTTCCTTTTTCATGACTTTTGCCTGTTGATTCAAATTCTCCTGCATTTCTTTAAGAGATTTTCTCATTTCCTCTTTATTGGCTTCTCTCTGTTGGTCCATATTCTCCTGGAATTCTTTAAGTGATTTTTGTTTTTGCATTGTAAGTCCTTCTAACCTATTGATGTTCCCCTGTATTTCTTTAAGAGATTTGTTTATGTCTTTTTTGTGTTCCTCTAGCAGCATCATGACCAGTGCTTTTAAATCCATTTCTTGTTTTTCTGGTGTGTTGGGGTATCCAGGACTTGCTGTGGTTGGCAAATTGGGTTCAGATGCTGCCATATTGCCTTGATTTGTGTTAGTAACGTTCCTACATTTGCCTTTTGCCATCTGTTTATCTCTGGAGTTAGTTGATCTTGTTGTTGCTGGTTGGTGTTTGAAGCTCCTGTGACCCTGGCCTTTGGTGCTGCTGTCGTAGAGCGTCCGAGCTCCCTAGGTGGAGACCGGGAGGTTTCAGTTACTGGGCTCTAAATTACCTCCTCAGCTCTGCTGGGCCGAATTCAAGTCTTCCCCAGGCTCGCTGCTGGACCTGCAATTGGCCTCCTGCAGTCTCCTCCTGGCCTGCCTAGTTGCCAGCTCTTAAGAATCAGATCTTTTTTTTTTCTCCACTGATCTGGGCTCGTCTGTTAGATCTTTATGGTGTCCTGGCCTCCTCTGTTGGTTCTCTATGGTGACCTGTTCAGGCCACCCGCTCCAAGATGGTGGTGGGTCTCAGGGCTCTGTCTAACCACTGGATTCCCTGCAGGACATGAGGTTCCCTGGTTGGGCTGCTAGAACCTAGATGGTGTTGCTCTCAGTCCACAGGGCTCTGTCTTGTTAGCTGTCTGTGGTATCCTGAGGCGAGATGTCGGCCTCTGGCTGTACTCCAGGCACAGACCCACTAGCAGGTTGGTGCCCACGCGGGTTGGCACAGAGACCGCCTGCTGAGCTGATCTGGCTCTGGGTGCACTGCCGAGCTGTTGGTGCACAGACCTCCCACCGACCTGCTCTGGCTCTGGGCACAAGCAAGAGCCTGAAGGGGTAGTTGTTGCTAGGCTAGCTCTCTGTCCACGAACCTGTACCCAGCCACCGGCAGGCAGTCCACAGTGGCCGGAGGGAAGATGGCAGCCGGCTGCAAGCCTGTGAGCCAGTCCCCAGCGGTCAGAGACAGCCTCTGAGCTGTAGGTGCACAGACTTCCCGCCAACCTCCTTTGGCTCTGGGCACAAGCAAGGGCCTGACCGGGTAGCCGTTGCTAGACTAAGTCTCTGTCCACGCACCTGAACCCAGCCGCTGGCAGGCAATCCACAGTGACCCGAGGGAAGATGGCGGCCTGGCTGCAAGCCCACAATTTACTAACTTAAAAATATAGAATGCAAAAGACTATTAGAAGAGATATAAATATTCTTATTAGTTAGAGTAAAAAAAGAAAAAGCCACACACACAAACAGAGTAAAGTTTGGTTTTTATAAATAAACGCTCCATTCCTGTTCTTTTCCTATACCCTCTCAGAACTCACATTCATCGTGTAAGTTATGTCTCTGAATAAGAGATCAAAGGGACCATAAAGAAGGAACCTGGGGTATAGCCCTTCTCAAAAAGGAAGAGCTTGGAGGGACAGTCTCTTGTTTTTAAGGATTCAAAAACATTGCTAGGTCTTGAACTAGACATAAAAAGACAGCATTGACTAGCTTGTTGATATAGAGTTTGCCTAGCCTGAGCAAGACCCTGTGTTCAAAGAGCTTAGTACAAACAAAAACCCAACTCCCTTACACACACACACACACACACACACACACACACCTTATTTACAGCTTGGAGCTTTCTGAAATCAGATGTAGAAGAGTAAGACCACCAAGCACAGTTCATGAACTTCCTGGGAGACAAGCATCCCTTCTCCCCAGACAGACCCAGGAAGCAATCTCACCCAAGTCCAGCTTGATGGGTGTGAGTGAGAAAGTGCTCACATCACACTTGCAGGAGAGATGATTGCTGCTCCGACAGTGACAGGAGCTGCCCTCACTGAACCTCACTGAGTTCTGTACTGCCACCAGGCCTGCTTGTAGGACAGTTTCCTATACCCTCTCACTCTCCTTTACAGAAGAAAAATGAATTTACACAAGATCTCCTCTGGTAATCACATCTGCAGAGAATTCAAGAGGGCAACAGCCATGCCATGTTTAGAGAAAAATCACACAGGGCAAATACTTATCCAATCCCTTCATTCAGTGGTGGACCCATTGGGTTTTACAAATCAAGATTAAATGAAGTGAACAAATAAACTGAAATGTTCTAGTTGAGCCCTCAAAATATTTCATTATTTCCTATTTTGTAAAATGTCTAGGTAGAAGTAAAAGTTATTTTTAAGATTTTCCAAATGTCAGCCTTTAAGTTCAGTTCCACATACTTTCACTGAAACTAGGTCTCCGTGTGGCAGACGCCTAGGCATCCGGAAGACACAGAGAGTTCTGGGAAAAGTTAATAGCCCTCTTTGTTTGTTATTGTACTAAAAGCGAGCGGGGCATGGCATTTCATACACCCACAGAGAGTGCTTCGCTGCCCTTCTTGTCTTGCTAACACTTTATGAGATGTTTGTTGCAATAAACCTCACTGACAGCAAGCATGGTGACACAAATAGCGTGTAGTTGTTTCCCCTTTTAAATCCCATCAGTAGCAACAATCCACTCATCAAGACTTCCTCACCAAGACCCCTCCTGCTGTGAACCCCTAAGGCTCAGAGAGACTTACTAGCTTACAAGTCCTAGGCTCCTGTTCTGGCCTGGATTCCAAACTAAGAGCCATTTTTAAAATGCCTTTTCAGCCTGATATTGCAAACTGTGCAGAGGAAGGGAACTCTTGTTTTATTAGGATGGTCAACCAGACATTACCTTTTCCTGAGGCTCTGCATCCAGGGTAGAGTGGACAGGTAGATCCAGAAAGTGACCAACAGCCCATATTGCCAGACCGGAGAGAACCTCAAGTCTTAGATCCTTTGGGGTTCTTGTGAAGTCCTTTCTTGTGTAACTCACTCACCCACCCATCAAAAGTCAAAGTTCTGGGCTATTGTCAAGCTGACAATGGAGAGAAAATGGAGGGAGAGCAGAGACCGAGAGTTGGATTCAGGACCATCGGGAACTGAAGCATGGTTATACAATACCGTGAAAACTGCTGACTTTTTAAAAAAAAATTATTGAATATCGTCTTCATTTACTTGCCAATGGTAAAACCTTTCACAATATCCTCCTTCCCCCTGCCTCCACATATATGCCTCTCCACCCAACACCCCCCCCTTGATTTCCCTTTGTTCAGGCCTCTGTTGAACCTTTATCTGACCAAGGACAATTCCTCCCACTGATGCCCAACAAGGCCTTCCTCTGCCACATTTTTGGCTAAAACCATGTGTGCCCCTTGGTTGATGGTTCAATCCCTGGGAGTCTTGGGGTGTCTGGGTGGCCAGAATCATTCTTCTTCCCATGGGGCTGTAAACCCCTTTAGCTCCTCTGGACCATCCTCCCTCTCCTCCATTGGGGACCCCATGCCCAGTCCAATAAAACTGCTGACTTCTAATGGTCTGGGTGACATGTCCTTCTGTACACCCAGATGAGTCATTGCCATTTGGGAAGACTAGACTGGACCCTATGCACATTAGGCTGTGGAGAGAGAGGAGGAGGAGGAGGAGGAGGAAGGAGAGAGGAAGGCAGGGGAAGGTAACCAGCCCAGGAGCTGAGCATCCGAGCCCTTTCTTTCCCTGGAAGTAGGGACTTCTGCCAGAGGAGCAGGCTGTCCCCTGGGGTGCTGCTGTCACCCAGAGTGTCAGTAACTGACATGCTCTCTCACTCTTTGTATTTCCTTCCAGGACAGCTTTCCTGCTCGCTTTGGAGGCGTCCATTTTGTCAACCAGCCCTGGTACATCCATGCCCTGTACACGCTCATCAAGCCATTCCTTAAAGACAAGACAAGAAAACGGGTAATGAAAAAGAAGTGTCTTTTAACTTCTAAATGGGGAAGAGGGATTCCCTGGTGTGTTGGTGACAATTATAGTGCTATTCTGTGTGTCCACTCCCTTAGCCCCCTGCCAATAGCCTTTACCATGGTTTTGTAACTTTTGAACATTTGTGCCTTAGCAGGAGTTTGCAAATAACTTGTATTCAATCAATAATTCTGCAGAATGGATTCTCTTCAGAGCAGGAGACAAACCAAAAGAAACTTTGAAGGCACACAAATACCAGATACCAATTTTGCTATAAATTATAAATGCTTATAGAAATAGTGCATAAAGCCACTTCCTGCTCCTATTTGATTTGGGTTTCGTGAATGTTTGTTTGTTTGTGGGGGTTTGGGGGAGGTCTTATGTAACCCAGGATAGCCTCAAATTATTTTTTAAAGATTTATTTATTTTTATTTTATGTAAATTATTGATTTGCCTGGATGCATGTATGCATATGCATATGCGCACGAGCATATGGTGAACATGGAGGCCAAGAGAGGGAATCAGAGGGAATCAGATACCATGGGCCTGGAGTCACAGACAATTGTGAGCTACCATGTGGGTACTGGCAACGGAACCTGTGTCTTTTGCAGTAGCACTGAGCGCTCTTGCATGCGGAGCCATCTCTCCAGCCCCTAGCCTTGAATTCCCAGCCCTCCTACCTCTGTGTCTGGAGTTCTGGGATTATAAGCATTCACCTTGTTGCTACCTCTTGGTCAGGGACTATGTGAGTAGCTAGCTGTTTTCCCTGTGTCAGCACTGTGAAAAGTGATTCTTTATGGTTTTTTTTTTCCTCTTGTGGACCTTGGTAACTGCCAGATCCATCATCTGTAAGGTTGAAAACATTGTTTGTTGGATGTAATACTCTTAAAAAGAAAGCTTGATATAATGACATCAGCCAACATTTGAGAAGCCAGCCTCTTCCATCAGATTAGAGATAGCAAGGCATGCTCCTCAGCCGAGTAAGAGGCATCCATTAGTTGCTCTGAATCTGACTGTCCTCGTTTATGTGGGAACACCCGCTCCTATACCACAGACTCTTTGGAGCAATTTAATGAGACAGTGTATGAAAACATATTCCTAATGCCACTCATGCACCAGACAGATACTTGATGACTTTTGTTGCTTTTTACCATTTATCTTTTTTCCCTAAGCTGGTTTTACTAAAACATACTTGACAAGTAGCATTGTATGTGTTTAAGGAACACAATGCATCTATTTAATATATGAATACATAGCAGCATGATTACCCCAATCATACTAAGATATCTATAGTTATACATCCAATGATATGAAATTGTATAAACACAACACAACACACACACACACACACACACACACACACACTCCATAAAACAACAAAAACCATAGAAAACATCTCAAGCCGGAAGCTGTGGGATGTCAGAATGTGCCCTGCAGTCTATCCCTCTCTCCACACATCTTCATTTGCAAATGTTCATTGCAATGAGTCACTATTCTGGTTGAAGACCTCTGGCTTCTATGACGCCGTCAATACTGGATCTTTATTGGGACTCTTCCCAGTTTTCCTGTTCCTGCCCTGTGTCATGGAGCTCCTGCAGCTTTGGATCAGCAGGACTGACCCTTTCATGAGTCCCAACCGTTCGTGGATGATAGAGATTTTGGGATGGACCATCCCGTAGACCTGGACCTGGGCCTGGGTGATAGCAGAGTTGGCACAGCTCTGGCTAGGCTACCCAATGCTACCATCAGCAGGAGGCAGGGTCAGCTCTCTTGCTCTCATTCCCTCTTGTCCAGATCTCCTGATTAGCACAGGTGGCAAGGGGGAGGGGGAGGACAGTATCACTCCCCACACCCATGCCACTTTATGAAAGTCAAGTGATGGGGCCAGATCTCTCCCACTTTTACACTGGAGGCTGGTTCATCTGTGCCATCTCCACCAGGGCCAGCTCTACCGTGTGCTACAGCCGGCGAAGGACAGGGTCAGCTCACCTGCTCTCATGACCCGTAGGGCCATCTCTCAGAACTGCTGCAGGTGGTGAGGTGTGAGGGCATCATCCCTGTCCTCCCCACACACACCCATACCTCTGAGCAGAGGAATGGCAGAGCCAGGTACCACCGCAGTCCTCACTCAGGGCTGGCCACCTGTGTCCCTACCGCCAGGGTCGGCTCTGTTATGCTGTCCTGGGAGGCTCAGCACCTGCTCTCCATCCTCACGATCCTGAGAGCAGCTTGAGGCACTGGGGGTGGGGATATGTCACCTGTGCACCTAAGCTACCCCATGACAGGGTCAGCTCTCCCACACTTATGCCCTCAGAGCTGGCTCATCCACACCCACACCCACACCCACACCCACACCCACACCCACACCCACATCCACACCCCTGCCATTAGAGCCAGCTCCACCTCTCTTCTGGGTGTTGCTAGCAGTGAGCACCACATTCAGTGAGGGGCGGGGCCAGTTCTGTCTAGCTCCTGTACATGCAGGTGGTCCCCAGCTGCTGTCCTGAATAGTGTGATATGCTCAAGTTCTCCATTGTAATATGAGCCCCAGACGTCTACACCAACCCCCGCCATTGCACAGCCACAGACTTAGACCTGGCCCTCAGCCGTGGCTTGGGCAGTTATCTCACCATGACCCTGGTGGCAGTGCTGGCCACTCACAACAGGCTACTCCTCTCCACCCTCAAGTCTCCAGTTCTGTCTTTCTTCATAATGCTCAAGCTGTTTCACTTCTCTCTCTCTCCCATCTGACCATGACATACTCACACATTGTAGTGGCTCTAGCTGCAGGTTGGCCACATGGCTGTCGAGCCCCTGGTGACATTCTCCATTCCTGATGCCTGACATGTCAGCAAGCAGGTGTCTAGAGGCCATCCATGCCGTGCACTGGATGGGAGGTCCTTAGATGACATGGCAGTCTGCAGGCCTCTGCATGCCTTCTTTCTTCCACGTTGTGCTGCCTGGATTTGACTTCATTTGGTTTGGTTTTTATGAGTCATAGGCATACAACAGCTTTGGCTCCCAAACTAGGCAACGAGCTAGGATGAACAAGGAACTGCTCTCTGCTCTGCCTCTGATTTATATAAGAACACCACCACCAATAAGTTATCCCTTTGCCCATTGACTGGGGTGGGGGGAGATTCCTAATTCTTAAGCCTTGAATACACTTTGGTTTTTAGAGAACATTGTAGTGGACTATCGAAGAACTAAGCCCTTGTTCCCAAACAAGGACAGAAAGTAGAACTAGACATTGCCAACACTAAGAAGCAGGGGACTTATAAGACATTCTTACAGTCTACTCAGGACAGTACCAAGAACCACATGCCCAACATTGTTTGCAACAAGGCCTCAGACTTCACAGAGCTTGCATTTTCTACCTAATAGGGGATGGTGGGAATTCCTCCCACAGTAGACATAGTCTGCTGAAACAGGGCAAGGGCTTTCTAGAGATCCTAATCCAGAACAAGTGGGTCCAGCCTGCTACATCTGCATTCCTCTCCATTGGACTGCAGGATCGGGAGGGTTCCCAGAACAGAGTCATCTTCAGCAGCACTCCTGTCCTTTAAGAAATGATTATGCCAGCTGGGCGGTGGTGGCACACGCCTTTAAGCCCAGCACTTGGGAGGCAGAGGCAGGTGGTTTCTGAGTTCAAGGCCAGCCTGGTCTACAAAGTGAGTTCCAGGACAGCCAGGACTACACAGAGAAACCCTGTCTCAAAAGAAAGAAAGAAAGAAAGAAAGAAAGAAAAAAAGAAAGAAAGAAAGAAAGAAAGAAAGAAAGAAAGAAAGAAAGAAAGGATTATGCCAGGCTATGTGAGTACAAATGCTTAGAGTGAACACCAGAGCAAGTCTTTGGCATGCTTCTAATACTCCAGCATCCACTCTAGAGTTCCATAAAAGCCAGAAGATCTTAGTTTATTCCCAACAAATCTGTTTCTATATTGACTTTCAGCCATATCCAATAGTGATGTCCAAAACCCTCATTGCTTTCATAGGCACTGTGACGCCCAGAGGAGCTCCACACTTACCTTCTTTTCCCTCCTACCTTTATGGTGGTGTTTCCAGTTCAGGTTAAATGAGCACAGGAGAATGGGGGGAAGGAGTTTGTTGCTGACATCACATTTAGGTTTCATCAATGCCAGCGGTGGCATGCTTGCCCAGGCATAATTGATGGCGTTCCACTTGAGCACAACTTACTCCATAGTTAACTGTGTGTAACTTATGCAATGCATGTAATTATTTTATGCCTGCAATGTGTATAATAACCGACATCATTGTAGATGTAGTTTAAATCAACTCTCAAGGTCAATTTCTAAATCGTAGTCAGTGACAATTATCTATTTATTACATATGATTTATGAATTTATCTAAAAATAGCAGACATGTGAAGCTTTCCCCCCCTTCTCCTTTTGGCCACTTTGCATCATTAAACTCTCTCTGCTCAGAAAACACAGACTTGTTCGGGTATCAGTGCTCTCTGCAGGTGAGAAGGAAAAACTGCTGCAAAGGACTTCCTCCAATGCAGTCTCGGGTTGTGGCTCTCCACCGAGTAGAAACCGGTTGGGCATCTACTTAGCACGCACATGTCGTCCTGTAACTAAGGGGTGTGCTTGCTACCAGAGTGAAATGTCAGCACCATCTCACTCTCCCTGAAGACCCAATGGAATGAATTGGAACAGACCTAGAAGCATCAAATACAGAGGAGTTCATGGGAGGGAGGGCATGCAGAGTCAGCATGGACAAAGCCGGGGACTGATTTAAGCAGGAGAAGCACAATGGACAAGGGCTCAGAATCTCTTGAGTGAGAAGCTGTTCTTGGTTGGGCCTGAGAAGATGGTTGGAACTAGGGAGGTTCCCGGGACCAGAGTTCTCAGAGAGAAGAGGGGTACTCACAACATAAACATTTATTATTATTAATTAAAATTTTAATTTATTTTTTACACTCTATATTTTATCCCCCCCTCCTGTCCACCCTCTGACTGTTCCACATCCCATACCTCCTCCCCACCTCCTGTTTCCATGTGATTGTCCCCACCCCTCACCCCGCCTGACCTCTAAACTCCCTGGGTCCTCCAGTCTCTTGAGGGTTTGGTACATCATCTCTGAATGAACACAGACCCAGCAGCCCTCTACTGTATGTGTGTTGGGGGGCCTCATATCAGCACCAGCTGTATGGTGCCTGTTTGGTGGTCCAGTGTTTGAGAGATCTTGGGGGTCCTGATAAAATAAGACTGCTGGATGGTCCTCCTACAGGATTGCCCTTCTCCTCAGCTTCTTTCAGCCTTCCCCAATCCAACAACAGGGGTCAGCTGCTTCTGTCTATTGGTTGGGTATCTGCATCTGACTCTTTCAGCTGCTTGTTGGGTCTTCTGGAGTGTGGTCATGCTAGGTCCCATTTGTAAGCGCTCCATAGCCTCAGTAATAGTGTTAGGACTTGGGACCTCCCCTTGAGCTGGGTCCCACTTTGGATCTGTCACTGGACCTTCTTTTCCTCAGGCTCCTCTCCATTTCCATCTCTGTACTTCAACTGCTCCGAGTGCATAGGGTTTTTTAGGATGGATCAGGATACATTGTCCTCACTGGAGCAGATCAGCAAGAGTCTGCCAACATGAGCATTTTTGAAACAGTTGGTATCCCTATTCCATTCTTAGTAGGAATAACTCGGAGATGACTGTGTGCACAAAACTGCGTGGTGGGCAAGCAATGTCCAATCTATTCTTAAACTCCATTTTTAAAAAATACGACTATCAATACAGCCCATTTTCTAAGCAATAAAAAAATCCTTTTATATGACTAAGCCATGGGCACAACATAATTGCCTCTTTGAACACCACGATCACCAGAGGCATTTCCAATTTGTCTTTGCTAAATTGTGCATTAGCACAATTAGTACAGTTGGTCATGTTTTAAATTTCTATCTTGTTTATTTTTTTCCTTTCCAGATTTTCCTACATGGAAACAATTTAAACAGTCTTCACCAGCTAATACACCCCGAGTTTCTGCCCTCTGAATTTGGAGGAACCCTTCCTCCTTATGACATGGGGACTTGGGCCCGGACATTACTTGGCCCTGACTACAGCGATGAAAATGACTATACCCATACTTCCTACAATGCCATGCATGTGAAACACACCTGCTCCAACCTGGAGAGAGAGTGCTCACCCAAGCCCATGAAAAGGTAAGGCCTGCCATAAGGCAATAAAGGGGTTCTGGCTTAAAGAATCGAAAACTCTGTGGGTACAGAATTGAATAAAAATAATGTTAATTAGAGTTTACAGAAAATGGGTCCTGGCTGTTGTTCCCCTTTACATACTTTAAGGGACAAACTTTATGTGATGGTTACAAATGGACTCTTTTTTTTTTTTTTTAGAGTGCTCTTTTTTTTATTGTTTAATTTATTTTTTTTAATTTTTTTTTATTTTCTATATTCTATGTTTACATTCCAAAGGCTTTCCCCTTTCCCAGTTCCCACCCACCATAGTTCCCATAGTTCCTCTCCCCCCCAACTGTTCCCCAATCATTCCCCCTCCCCCCTCGGTTTCTTTACTAAACTGGATGCAATCTTTACAGGCCCAGGGTCCTCTCCTTTCTTCTTCTTGGGAATCATTTGACTTGCTATTTGTGTCTTGAGTATTTAGGGCTTCTGGGCTCATTAATATCCACTTATCAGTGATGTGCATTCTTTTGTGATTGGGTTAATTCACTCAGGATGATATTTTCCAGGTCTAACCATTTACCTACAAATTGCATGAATTCATTATTTTTAATTGCTGAGTAGTATTCCATTGTATAAATATACCACATTTTCTGTATCCATTCCTCCTTTGAGGGATATTTGGGCTCCTTCCAATTTCTGGCTATTATAAACAAGGCTGCTATAAACATAGTGGAGCATGTGTCCTTATTGCATGCAGGGGAATCCTCTGGGTATATGCCCAGGAGTGGTATGCCAGGGTCCTCTGGAAGTGACATGCCCAATTTTCTGAGGACCCCCCAAACTGATTTCCAGAGCGGTTTTACCATTTTGCAATCCCACCAACAGTGGAGGAGTGTTCCTCTTTCTCCACATCCTCGCCAGCACTTGTTGTCTCTTGAGTTTTTAATCTTAGCCATTCTGACTGGTGTGAGGTGGAATCTCAGGGTTGTTTTGATTTGCATTTCCCTGATGACTAATGATGTTGAACATCTTTTAAGGTGTTTCTGGGCCATCCGAATTTCTTCTGGTGAAAATTCTTTGTTTAGCTCTGTGCCCCATTTTTTGATAGGGTTATTTGTTTCTTTGCGGTCTAACTTCTTGAGTTCTTTGTATATATTGGATATTAGCCCTCTGTCGGATGTGGAGTTGGTGAAGATCTTTTCCCACTTTGTTGGTTGCCGTTTTGTCCTTCGGACAGTGTCCTTTGCTTTGCAGAAACTTTGTAATTTTATGAGGTCCCATTTGTCGATTCTTGATCTTAGAGCATAAGCTCTGTTCAGGAACTTTTCCCCTGTGCCCAAGTCCTCCAGGGTCTTCCCAAGTTTCTTTTCTAGTAGTTTCACTGTGTCTGGTTTTATGTGGAGGTCCTTGATCCACTTGGAGTTGATCTTAGTGCAAAGAGTGGGTCAATTCGCATTCTTCTGCATGTTGACTTCCAGTTGAACCAGCACCATTTGTTGAAAAGGCTATCTTTATTCCACCAGATGGTTGTGGCTCCTTTATCAAAGATCAAGTGACCATAAGTCTGTGGGTTAATTTCTGGGTCTTCAATCCTGTTCCATTGATCTGCTTGCCTGTTGCTATACCAATACCATGCAGTTTTTAACACAAATGGACTCTTAAACTGCTAGAGTCTGTGAAGATACAGATGACATTCTAGCCCTTTGAGACTAGACAGATGACAAAGTAACCCAGTAGAGAGAACATGCCTGCTATTCATCTCTTTGGAACCAAAGGTCCATTATTTGACTGCAGCACCATTAGGCATCAGGATCATCAATACAAATAAGATCATGGCAGTGTCCCTCTAGGAAATACACCAAAAAAAGACTGTGAGCATGCTTTAAAGTGGGTCCCCATTAGTCACCATCTCAGTCTCACGTCTAATCTCCCTCCACCTCTGAGCACAGAGTAGGCTCTTCTACTTGATTTCTCTTGGTCTATATGAACTGTATGTTCACACCTAGTAGTTTTCTGACATCAAATAGTGAGGATTCACTGGCTACAGTTACACTAATAAGTACCCAAGGCAGTCTGGGCTCCTTAAACATCAGGGACATCTTTCCTCACAGGTCTGGGACAGAGAGAGCGGAGGTCCAGGTGTCAGGGCAGTCAGCATCTCTGCAGCGTCTCTTGCTGCCTCGCAGATGGCTCTCTTTCCCCCTTGTCCTCACATGACCTTCCTCCTGCTTATGCTTGAGTCCTAATTTCTTCTGACGAGAACGTCAGACATGTTGGCTTAGCGCCCACTCTGACCACATTTTACCTTAATGACTCCTTTTAAAAAATTCATCTTCGAATACAGTCATAACCAGAGGGACTGATGTGAGAACTCCAGTCTGGAAGTTTAGCAGGAGAGGGAGAGCATGATTGTACTATATCCGTGTCCTACATCAAAGGTGGCCTGGGCTCCTAGCCCACTGATACATCATTGCAGCCGTTACTTTATTGGTGGGTATTTATTTAGGCTGTTCTTCAGTTTGTTTCTGTGTTTGCCCTTAGCTTGTCTTTCCATTTCCCAGGAAGGTTTGTCTGGGAAGCCTCGGATCCCTTCCATTGCTGGACCAGAGATCCTGTCCACTTTAGGTTCCAGACCATACTGCCCAAGGGTGTCCTCAGAGGCAATTTTACCAACAGTGACTAAAATTCAACTTTCTGCAGGCCCAGACACCTCACTGATATAGGAACAAAACTGTACGTTCATGGTATCTCTGCACCTCTTGGAACCTGTAGAATGCAAGAAGATTGAAAACAGACCTAGGGGGAAGCATCAATGCAAGAAGACTGAAAACAGACCTAGGGGGAAGTGTCAATATAAACTCCTCTGGTTTCCCACATACTATTAGATGGATCTTTTACTCAAGCCCTGTTTTCCAGGAGGCTTCATTGTGCAGTGTACAGATTCAGACAGGCAGTAATGGAGAAGTGTGGCCCTGCTGCGTGGTCCTGTCAGAGTTCTGGGTTGATGACCTTGGAATGGTACTGTGGGGTCCAATGGCTGTGCACAGGTTCCAGGCTCCTCCATGGGTCTCAACATGCGTCCAGTCCCTTTGGACTGAAGAGGTCTTTTATGTACTGTCTTTGGGAACTGATCACTTTCTATAATGAGGCTTCTGAGCATCTATGGCCCTGAGTTCCAAGCTGATCACTGGTTTCTCAATGGAATAGTTTATGGTAATATGAGAGACAACTATTTCTCTCCCCAAATGAGTGGCTGTAACAGGTGCTGCTTCCTTGTTCCTTGGGAACTGTGATTCTGCCTTTAATCAGAAAAGATATTAATTACTACTTTAATGGAACTTTCTTTAAACAGATCATTTCAGGAATTTCTTTAAACCAATGAATGTCTGGTAAGAGTTTGAAGCTCCAGTATTTTAAACTTGCTTGAATTCCTTGAACTTTTCATGTGTGTTTATGTGTGTTTGTGTGTGTGTGTGTGTGTGTGTGTGTGCGAGCGCGCGCGCGCCACACTTGCTACAGGGGTGTGTGTGGAAGTCAGAGGACAATCTAAAATGCTGGTTCTTACCTTCCATTTTGTTTAAGGTGGGGGTTTCTCTTTTTTTTCTTTATTTTTTACTACTGAGTATGCCAGACTAACTGACCCATGTGCTCGGCCCATCTCTCCCTCCCATCTCATGTATGAACATTAGATTTGCAGCCATGTGCTCCCATATTTGGCTCTACATGGGTCCTGGGGATTTGAACTTGTATGACAAGTACTTTATCCACTGAGCCTTCTCCCAGCTCATCATTTCTGGAGTATTTTAATTATTATTATTTTCTTAGGAGCCCTCTTCCTCTGTCCCAGTCCATTAGCTGTTTCAAAAAGTTTAAGTGTAAACAGCCCATTTCTTCCTTCCTAACTCATCATTCCAATGTATCTGAAGAGCCTGGGGCCAAATCTGTACAGTTTTTTTTTTTATCAGCAATGATTATATTTGGTTTGGAATGAGACAAAACCTCAACTGCCTTAATTAAGAAGGGAAGCTCAGGATACCAACAAGCACTTGCTGACAGGAGCCTGATATAGTGCTCTCCTGAGAGGCTCTGCCAGTATCTGACAAATACAGAGGGGGATGCCCTCAGCCAACCATTAGACTAAGCACAAGGTCCCCAGTGGAGGAGCTAGAGAAAGGACCCAAGGAGTTGGGGGAGCTTGCAGCCCCATAGGAGGAATAACACTATGAACCAACCAGTACCCCCAGAGCTCCCAGGAACTAAACCACCAACCAAAGAGTACACCTGGAGGGACCCATGGCTCCATTCACATATATGGCAGAGGATGGCCTTGTTGGACATCAAAGAGAGGAGAGGCCCTTAGTCCTGAGAAGGCTCCATGCTCCAGTCTAGGGAAATGTCAGGACAGGGAACGGGGAGTGGGAGGGTTGGTGAGCAGGGGGAGGAGGGATGGGATTAGGGGGTGTTCAGAGGGGAAATCAGGAAAGCAGATAATATTTGAAATGTAAATAAAGAAAATATCTTATATATAGATAGATATAGAGATAGAGATAGATAGATAGATAGATAGATAGATAGATAGATAGATAGATAGATAGAAAAAGAAGAAGAGAACTTCATTGTTTTACATAATGACATAACATGTCACATTACAGTGGCTGCAGGAATGCAATGAGAGTTTAGTGGTGACACAGAACCTAGGTTCTCGCCACCATGTCTGACACAACTGTGAGATTCCCAAGCTCACTGCCCCTGACTTGTGTGGGAAATCATGCCCAGACAAAGAGTCTTTGTTAACGTGACAGGAGGAGGGAGGGCCTGGGCCTGGCAACCAGCTGTCCTGATGCAGGCTTAGTTAGACTGCAAGATTGAAATTTCTTTCCCATGAAGTAATTGCATAACTTTCAAATCCATGTCCAGATTCTGTGCCCTCTCTTCTAATCATTAGGCAATATCTATCAATTATCTTCTGATTCTAGCCTTTCTCCCTGGCAAAGAAATTAAGTTGGCTATAGATATGATAAAAATCTAAAATACCCACAGGGTCACTGTCTTGAAGTAATTGCTGGTGAATGACTACTAGTCATTTTATGAGAGTTTTACATATATGCATACATGCATGCACGCATACATAACACATGTGTACATACATGCACACATAATACATGGATGCATACATACACGCATATGTTCATACATGCACAATACACATATACAAACATGTGCCCATACATTTGTATTGATTAGGAGATTATTGATAAGTTTCATTTACTTTTTATCTTAGCCTCATTTGGGCTTGGGGTTTTGAGCTGTTCCCTAAAGCTGGAGCCATCTGACTACAGGCCCTGGGTGCAGAGGAGGGAGTCTAGGAAGGAGCCTGACTTCCAGGCAACGCTGAGAAGGGGCATTCAGGGCTGGCAGCTTGCCACATGCCAGAGATCACAAATGACTCTTGGTTTTCACTGTTTTGTTTTTCTTCTAATTTTCCTCCACCCCACGGCAGTTGTTGACCCTGCAGCCAATGATCTCAAGATAATCAAGGGTATCTTTCTTGGTTTTTCTGAACACAAATGAAAGAGAGGACTTTGAAAAGCCAGGACTTGTGTTACCTTCTGGAACTACTGCCATGCACAGGGATAAGACACACCTGATTCTCAGGATTAGGCCACGAGGATATCCAGTAAAGGGCAGGGGACAGATCTGAACCACACATGACTGTTCCAGAAGGGAGATGGTTCCTAAATGAGCATTGGCCAGAACTGTCCCCCACTACAGCAATGCAGGTCATACCTGCCAGGGCTAGCAAGAGAGAAAGCGTAGATTTTTATGTATCCTCTTGTTGAACTTGAGCAAGCTCCTGTTCCACTCTATCTGAGTGCAGACCTGCTCTATTTATAGATGGATGTTCCCTGAACAGCACATAAAAATATATTTTGTGGGAGGTTGATATAGGAAAATTCTGAGGTCAAGACCAACCTGGGTTACAAAGCAAGACTCTATCTCAAAAGAGAGGGAGGGATGGAGGGAGGGATAGAGGGAGAGGGAGGGAGGGAGGGAGAGAGAGAGACAGAGAGAGAGAGAGAGAGAGAGAGAGAGAGAGAGAGAGAGAGAAGGAGGAGGAGGAGGAGGAGAGGGAGGGGGAGGGGGAGGGAGGAAGGAAGGGCAGGGAGGGGGAAAGGCACTTACCTTTCTTTGTATGACTAGAGATTTATGACACTCCAGATCCAGAGGAGGTCCTTAGAGGTCATGTACAAGACAACAGTGCTTGCACCGTTAAAGTTCTTTCCCATTATCCTCCACATGCTTATGGGTACACATGGGGTACATGATCCCGCCTGCTGAGGGCGTCCCATTTACTAAGCAATCATAAACTTGTATTTCTGTGATATAGTCATTGCTGTTTCATAAACTTTTAAAAATATACTAAATTTTTAACAAAACAGTTTCGCTTGATACTTTTAAATTTCTTACATGTACGAAATACCCGCCATTGTATGGAATCTGAGGAAGGATGTGAAAGTGTTCTATCCATCCTTTTGCCCACTGCTGCTCATGCGCGTTGGCTGTGCCTGAAGCATGAGCCTCCTCACTTTAGGCCTCAGGGATTTTCCTCTGTTAGTCTGTTTCCTTTGTGAGCATTTTAATGTTTTTTGCCCCACATATGATCTACACAGACATAACATTTTAATGTCAAAAATATAGATGCATACACACTCTCCTTTTATATTGATATTAAAGTTATACAATGTTTCCTTCTCCTTGGCCAAGATCATGAGACCTCATGCAAGGGAGCAGAGGGAATTCTATATCAACAAAAGGGTTTCCTCCCAGGCTATTCTCCATGTAGAATGGCTTCATGTCTTATCATATACTTGTCTCCTTGTGCTTCTGTGGAAGCACACTACCATGGCTGCAGTGTATGGAAGAGAGTGTATGGAAGCCCAGCCTGGATGAACCTTGACCTCCACATTCCCTCGTGGTATGCTCAGAAGCATCCACTTCCCATTTGGGGCATAGTTGGGGAACCCTGCTATACAAGGAGAGGGATTGATTTTAAAAAATCCAGATTTGGGAGCATTGTCCTGTAATTACAGCATCTGGCAATCTGAGGCAGGAGAATGGTAAATTCTAGGCCAGCCTGAGACTTTATGTCAAAAACAAACAAGCAGGGGGCTGGAGAGATGGCTTAGCAGCTAAAAGCACTAACTACTCTTCTAAAGGTCATGAGTTCAATTCCTAGCAACCACATGGTAGCTCGCAACCGTCTGTAATGGGATCTGATGCCCTCTACTGGTGTGTCTGCAGACAGCTACAGCGTACACGTATACTTAAAATAAATATTCTTTAAAAATAAGAAAGCTTTCATTTAAAAATAAACTAACAAATACCAAAAAACAAACAAAGATCACACTATTATCCCAGCCTTGTTCAACTTCAGGGCTTGATTTATATCTTAGCAACAAAAAGAAAGACTTGAAGCCTAATGATCCTGAAGCTACCAAACCCTTCTCAGAAGGCCACTAGAGTGATGACAGGAAAGAAGCATTCTTTGCTCAGCAGAGCCCATTTGAGGAGGGGCTAATGTAGACTGAGAGGAGCACTGAGAAGAGGAGGTGCTTCCTATAGGATCCAAAGAACCAGGCCCGGCTGCCCCATCCCTAGTCCCAGCATGTATTCAAAGAGCATGTCCATGGGTCTGAGGTCACAGGTCTGTTTGTCATGGAGTAGAAAGATTAATGTCAGCCTAGAACTAGTATACACACACAGACACACACACACAGACACACACACACAGACACACACACACACACACACACACACACACACACACGACACAGCTGCCTCGCTCATAAGGCAGAAAATGAATGTACCACTTTCAGCTATTAGCACTCTGCTGATGTTCCAAACTGATATAACATGCCATGTATCCCTTTTTGTGTATATTTAGATTAGAATGGTTTTTATTGCTGGGTTCTAACTTTTTTGTTCAAAAGATGGTAAAAGCTGTTTACAGAAAGTCAAACTCAACTCTAGTAATTTCTAGGAATTCTAGTGTAAGTGTTCAGTGCAGTATGTTTATAAAGATAAAGTTAAACATTTAGCACGTATTAGGGATCTTGTAATGATCAGAGCCAATAAATACATAATGGCTCTCCAGCTTGGCACTATTATGAGACAACAGAACTTTAAGAAGCGGGAGGTCAGGACTGGCAGGTCTTGGTCATTGGGGACATGTTGTGTCTACCTGTTTCTCTTTCTCTTCCAAACCACAAAAGGAGCAGTTTTCCTTTGCTCTGTGCTCCCATCATGATATGCTGGGTAAACATAGGCTTAAAAACAAAGGAGCTAATCAATTTTGAAATGGAATTGCTGAAAACAATAGTCAAAATAGGTCTTTTCTCTACTTTTAGACTATCTCTTATATTGATATAGTTGAAGGAATCTTGCAAACACAGGTGCAGAAAGCAATTCACAGAAGAGGAAGGCTTAAGAGACCTCATCTGCGACTTCAGTCACAGTGAAAGAAATCACCACTGTTTTAGAGAAACTTTTGGTCCAGCTTTGTGGTCCTCATTAGCTATGCTGTCGTCTACTCTTGTTTCTTTTGGCCAAACATCTTCAACCTTGTGTTCCTAGAAGATCCTTCTTGATTGTGCATAAAAGTGAGAAGGTGGCATAAAGACACGGTGAGCCACCTGATTGGGGGAGCAGCTGAGGCGAAGATCTCTTTGATTGCGTTCAAATTTCTGAGCAAGACAGATCCAAAGATCAGAATCTCTTCTCTTCAGCAACCCTGACCACTTGTATTTATATAATCCTGATGATAGGAGGACCTCGTGAATTGAGTAATTTACAGTGACTTCCTGAAACTCATGAGCTGTTTATACTCCAAGTCTTAAAGAGCTTCCTCTAGGAACTTCCTAAGTCTTTAAGAAGTCTCCCACCAGGATGAAATGTTTCAACTATGAAGAAATTATTCCAACGCCCCCTCTCTATCTCTGTCTCTGTCTCTCCGTCTTTCTGGCCCTCTTCTCTCTATCTTCCCCTCAGCTCCCCTTCCCTCTACCTCCTTTCTTGTGTGTATACTTGTGTATAAATATATGTGTGCACAGATGCACATGTATGCAAATGTGCACATAGGTGTAAAGCATATGGAAGGCACAGGTCAACTTTGGGTGTCAGTCCTCCATTACTATCTACTGTCTTGACTTTAGTTTTGATTTGAGATGGGGGTCTCTAACTTATACTCTTACAGAGTATAAACAGCTCATGAGTTTCAGAAAGTCATGAAGGCTGGCTGGCCTGTAAGCCTCAGACATCTGTGTGTCTGACTCTGCAGTGCTGGGATTACAAGCATGCACCACTATGCCCAGCTTTTCTGTGTAGATTCTAGGGGCCAAACGATGGTTGTTGTACTTCTGTGCAGGCACTCTACTAAACCGTCTTCTCAGCAACTACTCTACTTTTTATAGTCTGAGTTCTTGTTTCTTGGATAACTATTCATTTTCAGCAAAGTGCATAGATCATATAGAAAAGTGACAAGTGGCAGTGTGGACACAGAAGGACCCTGCCTTTGGAGCAGGACAAGGGGTCTTGAAGTAAAGAAAAAATGATCCACACAGCCACTGATTCCACAGACATTGCTTCTTAATGAATAGAACATAGTCTCTACTGTCCCCTCAGTTGCCTGGAGTCTAGTGTTCAGCTCCAGTAAGGTTAAACACTTTAGATTTGGGGTGTCATTGCTACTCAAATAGATGAAGCTTAAATGCTACAGCTTTTTGATGTAAAAGACTTCTAAGGAAGCCATACAGCTCCAGTATTTTGGCAGGTTTCTAGATACTAGAGTAGTCTACACATGTTAACAGAAATTTGTTAGCGTGTGTGTGTGTGTGTGTGTGTGTGTGTGTGTATGTGTGTTTACTTGCTTGCTGATTTTGAGACAGGTTCTCACTATGTAGTCATTTGCTCTGTAGACCAGGTTTGCCTGGAACTCACAGAAATCTGCCTGCCTCTGCCTCTGCCTCTGCCTCTGCCTCTGCCTCTGCCTCTGCCTCTGCCTCTGCCTCTGCCTCTGCCTCTGCCTCTGCCTCTGCCTCTGCCTCTGCCTCTGCCTCTGCCTCTGCCTCTGCCTCTGCCTCTGCTTATGTCTGTACCACCACTGGCTATTGTTAACATTTTTTTTAAGAATAAAAAAATAGGTATCTAGCCTCCTTCTTGGTTTGGCATTTGACACAGTCAGACATATAGCTTTTATCTTTCTTTTCTGAAGCATAAATGAAGGTAACCATCTCTTCCAACTCCATCATATGTAACCACGGATCAGTGGAGTTAAAGAAAATCTGTATGATGGATTTGTTGGTAATAAAATGAATGGAGCTAGTTAAAGCCTGTGTATAGAGGCATGTTTTCTCTCTTTTCAAATAATGACATGAAGAATTATGAGATAAAGATTTCTAAGCCACCCACAAAGCAAAGAAATAGTATTGAACTAGAAGGTAATGAACAGATGTGGAGAACTGCCCTGATAGAAGTACAGCAATCTGTGACTGCTCACAGTTCATGCTCTGAGGTCTGTTTGTGGGAACACCATGTGTGGATTCAACCTCTTAGAAACGGAGCCACAGCCCAGACAAGAAGGGCAAGGCATACTAATTTCTCATGGCGATACTGATAAATAAACACTCGGCTGATTCCAATTAAGCTGGAGCTGTTGTCCTCAACAGTCAGCCAACAGCAAACCTCTTCTAACCTTTGATGATCACAGGAAGAAAGCTGAATATTTGACAGTGTGTGAGAGCACTCTGTAAGTCACAGCATGTTTACAAGCAGTGTGCGGCTAGGGCAGCTCTTGGCCTCCCTTTTCCTTCAAACCAATGTTGTAGATCGAGTGTCATGTTAGCTCTGTATGTGCATATGATGCACATGTGTGTATGTGAGTGAGTGAGTGAGTGAGTGAGTGAGTGAGTGTGTCATTATACACAAGGATTTCCAGAGAAACAGGGAAGGGTCAGGCCTCCAGGAACATGTTTTTAGTTCCTGGTCAGAAATCAGGTTTCTAGTGGCCGTCTCTCCCTCCTTTAAGTTCAGTCAGAGAGAAAGCCAATCTGCATTTCTTTGTACTTTTCAGTTCTTGGACTCAGCATGTGGCTGGACATGGTGGGTATAGAACAGATGAAGTAAGATACACGCGCGCGCACACACACACACACACACACACACACACACAAAGGTATAGAACAGATAAGGTAAGACGAACATTTACACACACACACACACACACACACAAAGGTATAGAACAGATAAGGTAAGACGAACATTTACACACACACACACACACACACACACACACACAGATAGAGAATAGATAAGGTAAGACACACAGAGAAGAGAAATGACAGAAGCCTGCCTCCCTCCCTCCCTGTCTGCAAAAGAGCCTTGTTCCCACAGGACCCTCAGGTTTTGCTCACCACCCTTTCCCAGCCTGAGTTTGCCCTCTAGTCTGGGTGGCAATTCTGTCTGTACTGGTCTTATAAGTGTTGATGCCTCCTCTATCCCCTCACTGAAACTGTCACCCATGTACCTCCAGTCTTCCCCCTTTTTTAGTCTTCTTTGATTACCAGCCTTATCTAAGAGTTCCTCCCCATAACCCTCGCCACCCATGGCATGCTCAGTCTCACCTCTCGGGCAGTGTCAGGACTGCACTTCTCTGGTCCCCAGTGACTCCTCACTCCTCACACCTGCATGACACCGTCACGTCCCTGAAGGAAGTCAGTCCTCCAGCCTCCTGTCTCAACAAGCATCACTTCATTGCTGTATGTCTGTGGGCTTTGCTACATTTCAAGTCACACTTCTATAGTTCGAACGCTCTCCAAGGGCCGAGAGTGCGTGCGTGTCTCCCCACCATTACGTGACCTTGTCTCACATGATCTTAGTGTAGCAAGAGGTTCTTCACAAAGGGCATGCTGGGGAGTAGAACAGAGATGGGAGGAAACAGCGAAGGAATAGAACAGCAAAGGAAGGGAGCACATGATAGTAAAGACTGTTGTGGATACTCTAGGGAGCAAGGGAGAAAACACTGCTTACGGTATGCAGTGGAGTGGACAGTGCCGCAGCCTTTGTAATCAGCATTTGATTCGGATTTGAAACCATCTCTAAGATGTCATATGGTTCCTCCTAGATTCTGAAATTCCACTAACAGCTGACATTTACAGCACTTATTTATTTTTTTTAGAACAATCATTCATCTATTCATTAAGATTTCTACTAAGTGCCTGGCTTACAGCATAGGATATAAAGCCATTAAGAGAATGAGATACAGATCCCAATCCCATGAGCTCAGAGTAGCTAGCAGTCCATGGGTTAATTTTCCTCTGCCTGAGATGAACAGCGATTAGTCACCTATTTACTATGCGGTGTAGATTACATGAAGGGAAGATATTGGAACTGGATGCTGCAGGCTGCTCTATAAGCAGGTTCAAGATGCTCCTGCACACACAAAAGTCTGTGGCCTGTGCAGAAGACAGATGTGGCTGGACAAGTCTTACAGATGTGCCAGGAGGTTGCATAGGGGCTCCTAACTCAGTCTCACAGAGAATTGCGCTTTGCAGAGGTCCACTGTGAACTATCACATGGGACTCCAAGGCTGTCTGTCCTCTGTCCTCCACAATCCCAATGTACACACACACACACACACACACACACACACACACACACACACGTCTCCATTGGCCCGGACAAAGTCCAGCATACTTATTGTTATGCCCCAGCGGTTGTGCCTGAAGTCTCCTGACTATACATCCAGACATTCTTCTCCCTCTATACTGATCTGCAACCTCTTAACTTAAAAAAAAAAGGAAAAGCAGTAATTCACTGAATCTAAGCTGTTTCAGTTGCACAGAGAAATCCTGTTTGCCACAGGGTTTGATGGGATGAACCATGCCCTATCACTACCAGGAAGTGGCCTTGCAAGGAGCTTGGTCTTTCTAAGCATCGGGCATTTGATGCCATCTCCATCCTTATTTTTGCCTGGGAAACTCTTTGTCACAACTGAGCAATTTCCCCTGTCCCATCTTCTCTTTGTTTTGCTATTTAGTTACATATTTATATATTTATCAGCAGAGTCTCGGTTAATATGTAGCTGAGGCTGGGCTGAAATGTGCTAAGTAGTCCAGACTTGCTCCAAACTCACAGTCTTCCTGCCTCCGCATGCCGAATGCTGGGATTCTCGCTACGTACCACTATACTAGGCTATACATTTACCAAGACCACAGGGGGCAGAGTATTTTGTTTTGTTTTTTTTCCATTCCAAACAAAACGTTATCTCCTGTACCATATTGGTCTTCCACTATTTGACCATCCATCCATTCATTCATCCTTTGGCCCTTTGTCCACTCATTCTTCAAGTTCATTCACTGGGCCTCGCTTAGCATCTGTTGCTGTCTTGGTTGTGTGTCACCACCCTACCAGCCCCGAGGCTACCCGCCATACAGACAGTCACCCACTCTGCAAGCTACATTCCGATTAGGATGGATGTGGGTATTCAGAGGCCCTGTATTCACACTGATCTAATAGCACCAGACAAGTCCCATTAACGTACTCTCAATTGATTAAAACACAGAGCTATGAAAGAGCTCTGTTTATCAAGCGTATGAGCCATTCTTCTCCAAGCCGTCCTGGGGATGGCATGAGTCACCAGCATTGATTGCCTCGGCTGCTGGCAGCCTCCAGTTCTCCTGCCTCTTCAGAACATCACATCCCAGTCCTGCTGTGGTGACGTCACCGGGCTCTGATCCTGGAGGGAGGGAAAGCAGCGTGGATGCCGAGGCTGACTCATGGCACTCTGAGCTGGTCTAATCCTACGGAAGCATGACTGTTCAAAGCAGGCAGTGTGGACACCTGCAGTCATCTTTCTGCCCTGTTTTTTTTTTTAAGTTCTGATTTCATAGTTGATAAGAATGTCCAGAAATATCTATGTGCTCAAAATCTGCATAGCTTGTGCTCCTTAAGACCACCACAATGGAGTGTGCTTCGCTCCTTTGAAATCGAGCACCTGAGCTCACTTTTAAAGGGTGTGAGCAAAAGCACCACAGACGCTCAGTGCTCACACCTCCATGATCACAAACCTTCAACCACCAAACGTTGAATGACAGCAGAGATGAGACTCTTTCAAACACTGAAACTCCTCCAGGCCCCACTTCAGCATCTGTTGTACCGCACAATATAAGCATTATTTTTATCTCCAATTTACAAAGGAGAAGGCAGAGTTATCCTAGGACATAAGGCTGGCGTTGGCATTCTAATCTAGCAGGGAGCTCCTTGGGGGGTGGAGGATTTCTTCTGTACTTGAGGTTATTGGAGAAAAAAGGCCATGCAGATTGCTTAGGTTCCTTTAAATATATGAAGTCTGTATGTGTGTGTGCACACACATATGTATGTGTGTGTTTTGAATATGCACATTTTTGTATGGGCACATGTTTACATGGGGTGCACACATGTATGCACATTCATGTGTGGGTCAGAGGATAACCTCAGACCTCATTCCTCAAATGCTGTTTACCTTGGTTTTTTTTCTTTTTCTTCTTCTCTTTTTTAATGAGACAGTTTCTCCCACTGGCTTTGAGCATACTAAGCAGACTGCCAGAAGTTCCCAAGGATCTCCCTATCTCCCGTCCCCAACACTGGGATTGCAAGCATGTCTCTGTTTAGCTTTTTTTAATGTGAGTTCTGGCCCTTTGAGTCAGGTCTTGATGTTTGTGCCTCAAGCACTTCACTGACTGAGCCATTTCCTCAGACCCAAACACATTTTTAATTTATTCCTGGAGAATTTCAAACATGGACACAATGCACTTTCGTCAAACCCACCCTCTCCCTCCATCAGACATTTCTCCTCCAGGGGGGGACGTGTTACAAGCTAAGGTCTCAGATAGTTCTGAGTTCTTCCACAAAACCAAACCTCCTGTTAACTTGCAAAATTAAAATGACCTTTGAGGGGTTCTCCCTGATGAGATGCAGATGGAGGTTGATTCACAGAGAACAAATGGTTAACCTCTGACACCAGGGAGGGCCTAACCAGATCACCTCTTGGCCCTGCCCTTGTGTTTCCTGCTGTATACTTCACGGAAAGGACTGAGCAGACACAATCCTCGAGTGTTCCAGTTCCTTAGGGTAAGCCTCCTCAGCAGCCGCTCAGCCACGGGGCCTCTTCTGTGATTCCATCTTTCCCTTCATTTTTACTTGTGTGTGTTGGCGGGGGCACAGGGGGCTGGGGACTCACATGCTACGGTGCACATGAGCGGGCACACAGCAATCAGATGACCACGCTCAGGAATCCGGTCTCTTCTTCCACCGTGGGTTCTGAAGATTGAACTCAGTGGCTCCGGCTTGCGTGGCAATCCTTATCGGGCTCCTCCATAGCTCAGATAGGCAATGGCGGTCAACTAATAAGAGCACAGACCACGCAGAGAACAACAGGAAAGCATCCCCTGCCTGTGAGACCAGTGAAGCCTTGTAGGGATTGCCTTCTCCACCCCCGAGATTACCTATCACCCTCCACATGCCCTTGAGGTTAGATGGTATTCTGCTTCAGAAAGAGAAGAAATACAGATGTTTATCTTAGCACAAGAACTTGGCTTCTCAGTAGTAGGCGGAGCCACTAAACAGACTTCCTTACTGTGCTGAGCTGAACACGGCCTGAGCATGCTAACCAGGAGACATCTTTTTACTTCTCTTTCTTTTTTGAGATATTTTCTTTATTGACATTTCAAATGTTATCCTCTTTCCTCCTTCTCTCCCCTCCCACCCCCACCAAAAACCCCTTATCCCATCTCCCCTCCCCCTGCTCACGAACCCATTCCCCCAATCCCCTGCCTTCCCTGTCCTGGCATTTCCCTACACTGGGGGAGGGGAACGAGCCTTCACAGGACCAAGAGCTTCTCCTCTCATTGATGTCCAACAAGGCCATCCTCTGCTACATTTGCAGCTGGAGTCATGGTTCTTTGGTTCGTGGTCCCTGGAAGCTCTGTGGGTACTGGCTGGTTCATATTGTTGTTCTTCCTAGGGGGCTGCAAACCCTTCAACTCCTTGGGTCCTTTCTCTAACTCGTCCGTTTTGGACCTTGTGCTCAGTCCAGTGGTTGGCTGAGGGCATCCATCTCTGTATTTGTCAGGCCCTGGCAGAGCCTCTCAGGAGGCAGCTATATCAGGCTCCTGTCAGCAAGCACTTGTTAGCATCCACAATAGTGTCTGGGTTTGGTAAATGTGTATGGGATGGATTCCCAGGTGGGGCAGTCTCTAAATGGCCTTTTCCTCAGTCTCTGCTCCACACTTTGTCTCTGAATCTCCTCTCCAGGGTATTTTGTCCCCCCCAAGAAGAACTGAAGTATCCACAGTTTGGTCTTCCTTCTTCTTGAACTTCAGGTGGTCTAAGAATTACATCTTAGGTATTTCAGACATTTTCATCAGTGAAAAACTGATTTGACTTTCAGAGGTGGTCTTTATTTAGCTAAAGCACTAATGGCAAGATTCAAGAAGGATCCCAAAGAAATGGGACTTTTCTCAGGAATCTCATCCTAGGAGAAGGGAAGGAGGCCAGCCAGAAAGGGAGCTTGTCTTCTGGAAACAAGTCTAACAAGTTTTCCGACAGGATGAGACTGAACTCCCAATAAAGATGGGTCAAGGGTACTTGAGAACAGACCCTGACTACTTGAGGGGTTTGCTGGATGCCGTTGTCTCTCTTTCCAGTGTTCTCGAATTAAATAAATCTCATTCTAATCTTTTCCATTACAAAAACGAGAGTTTGCTACTTTTTTCCAGTGAATTTCAAAGATTTCATTTTATATATATATATATATATGTATGTATATATATACATACATATATACATATACATATACATATATATATATATATATATATATATATATATATATATATAGTGTGTGTGTGTGTGTGTGTGTGTGTCCCTGACATCGAGTTTTAATATTAAATGTCTCTTGTGTGACTAGGTAAATAGAATTCTATCATGTCAAAAAGTTAAAAAGTTGTGTTCTCAACTAGGGAACATATAAACCTGTTTGCTTCTTCATTCTCAACATATTGGAATAGGTCTGTTGTAACTTATCAGTCAACCAGGACACACTCTATCGGGTAAGACATTCCAGATCATTGCTGTCAACGTATCTACCAAAAGAAATAGCAAAGGAACCCAATACGTCCCATAAGGGGAGCATGAACAGTATCCATCTGAATGAGACTAGTGTGTGAGCGATAGATTTATCCTTCCGTCTCCCCTCTTTCATGTTCTCTTCTCAATTATATGTCTTCTCTGGCTGCACAATGGGGCATCTGCCCAGGTCTACACTCTAATTTGGATCTGTGTGTTTGGGTGATTTAACAATGAAGGTTTCTGAACATTTGCTCACAGAGAAATTGGTATAGAGCAAAGCTTCACAAACATCGATTAGCATCAGTCAGCAGAAACAAATGATGGTCTGAAAGCATGGAGGGCTACCTGATTTTCACTCATCATAATGTGAGAAGGGCAAGTTTGAAAATAAATCTAATAGTCATTAAAATCGGAGGTAATAACTTGGATCACTTAAACATTTTAAGATCTAACAGTGAAGACAAGTTGGATTCATGAAGCAAATTTGTTTCTCAAATTGAAGATTTTTTTTAATACAAACTTCAAGATAGAAGGGGGGTGGGTAAACAGCATCAGTTTCAAGGACAGTCTCCTGTACACTGATACCAGAAAGGAGAATATGGCTCTTGAGAAGCCCAACTGACAGATAAAGTAATCATTTCATTCAAGGTCACACCATGAAGATGGTGAATAACCAGCTGGCTGATGGTGGAAAAATCTAGAAATCTTGGCCCAACTGGAGTAGTTAGGAAGGGAGCCTTGCACTAAAACAAGGCTTCAAAGCAGACTCCTGAAGGGGTTGCACAGGCTCAGCCCTCCACAGACAGCGGTGGTACACAGTAGATCCAACCACTGAATGGGTAGACCTCACTTCTTGCAGTAATTCCCTAAATAATAAAATATGTACTTTGTGTTAGGCATTATAGTCACCAGGAGAGCAAGCACTGATTCTGTGCAGATACTGCACCCTAATATAAAGAACCTGAACTTCTGTTAATTTTGATATCTAGACGGGCCCTGGAACACAGCCCCACGGGTAGAGAGGGAAAAATGTCAGGATCCTGTAGCTCTGGGAGGAGGAACTAAAGACAGCACACGTGTCTTCAAAACCAGGTTTGAATTCAATGTGAAAAAAAAGATACTTGAAAGGTTTTCCTTTTGGGTCACGGAGGAGTAAGCTTCCCAAGTTGGCCGTCTTCTAGAAGAGGCGTGTGAGCAGTGCCTGTGAGCAGCTAGACCTCGCCCTCTGGTCCAGGTGCTGTTTTGTGTAATAAAGTTGGTTTATCTGTCCGAAAGAAGTGTAGTTTAAAGTGTCAATAGTCGATTACCACCGGCTCTTTTTTTCCTACAAAATCCTTAGAGCAAAGCAATTATGTGGTGGTTTAAAAATCTGGAGGGAGGCAATGTGTGTGGGTAGCCATACAGCTGTGGTCTGGTCTGTTTGCTTTATTTTATTTTTTTTATATAGAACCTCAAAATATAGCTCAGCCTGGCTTGAACCTACAAGCCTCTAGCCTCAGTCTCCCAAACGCTGATTTTACCAGTTTGTCTTGATAACTTCTGAGGTTTGTGAGTTTTCTGTATTTATGTTAATGAGCATTCCTTCCTCCCTCCCCGGTATTCATGCTGGGCTCTTTAAAGTAAAACAGGCCGAGAATCCATTTCTCTTCCAAATGCTGCAACAGCACCTAGTTCTGTTGTTTGAGTTGATTGATGTTTATAGTAGAAAAATAGCTGTTTGGTATTAGATGGAAATGTAGTGATCTCTCTCTCTCTCTCTCTCTCTCTCTCTCTCTCTCTCTCTCTCTCTCTCTCTCTGAGACATAGTATCTCATTATGCGATGAAGGCTTGTCTGGAACCCACAATGCTACCTAGGCCAGCAGGCCTTGACATTGCTTCTTCTGTTTTTATCTCCCCAAAGCTGGTGAATGTGCCCTCCATGCTCAGCACTGATTTACTTCTTAGTCTTGCACTTTCTGGCCTACATACATATAATGAACGTGGCCAAGAGCCTTAGGCTGCAAGTCATCCTCCTAGTGACCTGTCAGGATCTGCAAGGCAGTTCTACAGTCACAGAGCTTCTCTCCAGGGGCAGAGCTGCTCCTGACCGGGTCCTGCTCTCCATCTTATTGTATGTATGGCTTTCGTCCTATGTTATTTTTCTCTTGAATCCTTAATCTGTTTTCTGCCCTTAAAAATGGAGACTGTAGCTCTATTGTTCAGGGTTACAAAACTGGTAAGCCCAGACACCTGAAGAACCCTTAGACAATCGCCAAGCATACACGACACACTTAGTGGTTTTTTTTTTTTTTTTTTTTTTTTTTGCATCTTTGGAACTACCTTTATTTTTATTTGAAGCATGAGCAAATTGTTACAGTCATAGTTATGGTTTATTACAGCAAAAAAGGTACAGATCAAAGTCAGCAGAAGAAAAAAAAAGAGTCTCAGAATGACCAGGTTCAATATTCAGAAAAATAAAGAAAAAGAAATAAATTAATGTCGTGTGTGGAAAACAGACACCGAAAAGGAAGTACTAAGTCGCAATTTTACAGGCTTTGATTCTCCAGGTGAATAGCTAGCCTCTCCAGTATGGACTGTCTGTGACTCTGTGTGTCTCCTTCCTCTCATTAGATCTCAGTCTGTGGTAGAAGCTGGGACCTTGAAACACGAAGAGAAGGGAGAAAATGAGAACACCCAGCCACTGCTGGCTCTGGACTGAGGCAGCATCATGTGACGCCTCCAGTGGAGCACCCATCCAGCAAGCCTGTGCAACTGACCTACAGACATGCGTGCTCCGCTTGGCCTGAGCTCCTCCATTCCCGCCCCAGCCATGACTGTCCGCAGCCATTGGTCTGGGCAGCCTACACTGGACAAAGATCTGAGAGATGCTTTTAAGATTTAACTAATTAATTTATGTTTTAGTGAGGGATGGTGAGGGGGATGAAGAAAGGCATTTATGTAAAAAGGAGTCTCCCTCCCTTCATATTTCTGGCAGCAAATATACTTTAAAAGGGGAAAAATTAAAAAAAAAACAAACCTAAATTAGTCGCATATACATTGCTCTGAGGATTCACACAGGAACCCTCTCCAGGTTTTGCGAATTAAGATGAAATACATTCCCAAATAAATACATCAGCGTTAAAATGTGCAGACACATCGGGCAAGTTTAACGTAGTGCTGAACCCCAAGCAACAGTAGCTTCCATAATTTCCAGTTGTATTGACTTCTTTTCTGACCTCATCACCAGCATCTAAGTGTTTGGCCTAAGAGTGTGATCTCGCACGTCTGGCTACTGGCAAAGTTTTTAATTTAAATCTCTCTCCTACGAGAATGATTTTGACATCACATTGTCAGACCATCAGCTGACTTCATGAATTGCTTTTTAAGAAGACAAGAGGCAGTTTGAAAAAAATGACCGCTTCATCTTAGCCGCGTGATTTCCTATAGGCAAATGTATTCGCCTACAGAGAGGGGGCGACTCACTGAAAAAAAAAAACACACTGGTGACCGATGAGCCCATTTGAGTTAGTTCTTGGGTTACTACAGCAAAAAAAAGTGCTATCAAATAAGTCCCTTTGTCCTGACGCTCCTATTACCTGTGGAAAAAGGCACTGAGGGGGGCAGGCAGTCAAATCTCACAGCAAGACCCTTGAGGATGGCTCAGCATGTAAGTACTAAGCTAAAGAGAGTCAAGGATGTAAGATGAATTGCCAAAGACCAACCTACTTCCTTATCCAGTCTCCTTAGAAATGGACCCCAGTCCCCATGCATGGGAAGTCAGAGAGAAAACAGCAAAGGGTAGGATATTTTATCTGTACCATGTTTCCTAAGACCAGTTGAGTATATGCAGATATTTTACCCCCTAGCTATCTCTAGGACACAGACACTTACTACTAAGACCGGAGTGCTTAATGTCAAAAACTTTCATTGATAACATTTATTAAGATACTTTACATTTTAAGCACTTGGTAGGTTGATTTACCAGCTGAACATCCTAAAAAATGAGGAAACCAATTCAACTTACTTTCAGCCATAAACACCCAAACGACACTACTAATCATGGTTCCTTCCCTCTCTTCCATCTCTCTTCCCTATTCTCGCCTCTTTCTCTCTCCACCTCTCTCTTTCCCTAGTCCTTCCCACTTTTCTCCTCTTCAGCCCCTTCTTTTTCTTTGTCTTTCTTTCCCTGTCTCCTTGTTCCTCTTTCTTCCCTGTCTCCCTCCAGTGCTGAAGATCAAACCCAGGGCCTTGTCACACTAGACAAGTGTTCCACCCCTGAGCCCTGAGCTACAGACTAGAAGTATACTCCTTCTCGATTGATCTACTGTTTTATTATTTTTTTCTACTGGCAGAGAATAGTAACAGAAGCTATTTTTATGTTCCAAACTTGAAGAAGGAAAATTGAAACAGAATTTACAATATTTCCCAAACAATTGCATCACAGTATATCAAAAATAAAACACCAATTCATTTTGTATAGACCTTTAAAATTGTAACGTAACAACCTTGAAATATGTCTACCAAGACGTGGATGGAAATTCTTTTCCTATGACACAAATAAGAGCGAGGAAAAATGAAAGTGAATTAGAAAATCTTTTATTGCTTGTGTTTGTAAGATCAAATGTGGGTCCAACACTGTTGGAGTCAGCTATTGCCAACACTTGTAAAAGTAATGGTACTTCTGGCTTTTCACATGGCAATATTTAGAATCCTGTTGTAATGACCATATTTTAAAAAACATGTTATACTTACTAAGTTAACAGCTAATTTCCACTCATTTCCGCCATTTTATTACATGAATGTAAGGTGATAGTTTAACAATGAGAACACATGGTTTGCATTTCGTTATGTGTATGTAATATATAGGAGAACCACACCCAGCAGGTAACTGCGGGTTACTACATGAACACTGGATTGTATTGCCTTTTGTCAGTAAGTTCCTCCGTTTAATAAACACTGAAGAACACAAATACTTTTTTTGTTGTCTGAGAGTTTGCTTTCTTTTCTGGAATTTGGTAAGGATTTGCTATTTCCCCCCATGCCTTTGCCATCTGTTTTAGAGGAATTTTTTTAACACTGGCAAAGGAAGGAATAAGTACCTATTTTAAGAATGGACACATATTTTGTAAACTTTCCTATTAAGAGCTGCTGTCCTTGAGCTAAAAGGGAAAGGATCAATTTCAACGAATTGCTCTTTAAATGAGGTATAGAGAGTTGCTTTTTTTTGGACGTTGGTTAAAAAGCACGCATCTCTGCTTTCTCTACTTGTGGCTGGAACACCAGCCGGTTCTGCAGCAATGTTGTTCGTCTGGCTTAGAGATCAGTGCATGAATGTCATTACATTCCAGGGCTTGAGTTATCTTCAATTATAAAATAGAAACTAAAATGTAGGAATGCTTTACTAATGATCATCTTGAGGAGCAAGATGACTTCCTACTGCTCTTTCTCAGCCACCGGTAGCACTCAGTCAAACATGCATGTGAGACACTGTTTCAATATAAAGTGAGATGCCTGACATTATTCTGAGGGGAAGAAGATGGAAAAGCACTGCAAATTCATAATCAAGGATGCTTGACCACCAAGGATGCTAGCATCCCTGGCCACTTCCTATGCTGTTATTCCTACACGGATAAAATAGTGAAGAGCCTCTCAGAGACCAAGAGGCGATCTTCTTGACTCTCAAGTGGATCTACAGTAGGCAGGCTCTACAGACTCCAGGCCTTGTGTGCAGAAGGCAAAGAGGCCAGGCTACCTGGGCCCCTGATCCGGAACTGGAAGTTTCACTTCCATGTGATATTTTCTCTCCAAGCTCCATTTTCTGTGGTATTTTCCTATCACAATATGAAATGTTTCTATGGCTTTGCTCAGTGTAATTTAAAAAAATGTTGCTCTTAGAAATAAGAACTTCCTATTATTTAGCACAGAGAAAGGGGGAGACACTGAGTCTAAATGAGATACACAGGTAGACCCCAAGGACAAGTGTTGGCATAGTGCACGCATCCTGGGATAACTTCCTATTTATGTTAGGAAAACAAAGTTCTTTTCCTTCACATGTGACTTCTTCTTTCTAAAAAAAAAAGAGCTGTCTGAATTTACCAGGAAAATTACTATTTAACAGTTAGAAGTAAAGAATTTATACTTCTTGTCATTAAAGCCAACAAAAACATGGGGGTAGATGGTGACAGACCAGTTGAGCTACTTAGAAAAATATAACTGCATAGAAAAATTATAAACTAAAGTGACTCATTCACAGTTTCTATATGTAGGATATCCTCCATGTACACTGATGTAGACACTATTCTATGTAGAAAAAAATATCTTTGGCCAGCCACGTAGACAACACAACCAAGTGTTCCCCTTAAGTCCAGGCACCAGTCCTGTGCAGGCATGGGTGACATGAAGCAAGAGGCCTCCTAAATGAATTCCGGGAAGGCAAATGCTCCCTCCAGCGAGTTCTAAGACAGAAGGAACCTCAGAGCTCTTCAGCCGCACCACAAGGGGATGAAGAGTCATGGCCCTTGGACTTCTATCTCCACAACCAAAGGGACCGGAGAGGCAGCCTCCTGGGAGAGCAACAGAGTCTTTGCCAATGCCTTTCAGATTGCAGGGAGGCTGCGTCTCTGCTGAGGGGTCAGCTCCGGGTGCCATACGTCCACGATGAATATCAGCCGGAAAGACGAGGCCTCCTGCCAAACCTCATGCTCAAAAGAGTCATCAAAGATGAGCACCTTGCCCTCCTCCCACGTCCTGGAAGAGAAAAGATGTGCATTCGTCAGAACGGCTCGGGATTTGCACAGGCCAGAGGATCAGTTTCTGTCCACAGGCAGGAGGCCCCTTTTGTGACCTCCTTTGGGATCAGACTGTAACACCAAGCCTTAAAATAGCCTTCCATTAATAATTAAGAACTTCAGCCTTCTTTCTTATTAGGGACAGCAATTTTCTCATCCTGCTCTAAAGATATATGCACAGGACATGAGCTGGGGACAAGGGCACGCTGACAGTCGTCATACCCTGCATTTCAGTCTGGCTCAGTTGGGTAAGTATCTAGAACAGTGGTTCTCAACCTCCTCCTAAGGCTGCCACCCGACCCTTTAATACAGTTCCTCGTGTTGTGGTGACCACCGACCATAAAACGATTTCATTGCTACTTCCTAACTGTAACTTTTGCTATTGTTATGAATCACAATGCATTTATGCTATTCAGGATATCTGATAGGTGTCCCCCATGAAAGGGTTATTGGATCCCCAAAAGGGTTGCAGGCGACAGGGTTGGGAATTGCTGATCTAGACGTGTGCCGTGGCAGCTCACGCATGGGACTATTTGTAGGGCAACAACCCCACAGCTGTCCCATTTGTCATGTCAGAGACTGGTTTAGGCTTCTGGGTGGTGAGAACCAGTTTCCTCTCCCAGAACCCATGTAAAAGGCAGGCACAGAGCAAGAATACCTATAGTCTATGGGGAGATGGGAAGCTGCGAGACAAAAGCTCTCCGGAAGCTTTGGCCAGCTGGCCTGGGGTACTCAGTGGTGAAGAACAAGAGGAGAGACCCTATCTCAAACAAGGCAGAGGGCGGGGACTGAAACTCGCGGCTGTCTCTGAGTCTCACACATCTGCAGTGGTAGACACATGTGCCTACATTTACTCTCACACAGACCTGTGTACACACTCACACGCCCACTTCACCATCCCCAAACCGTTCCCACACAAAATAAAAGGGTAGGCAGGTGAGTTCCCGCATCACTAGAGGCTAGAGCCTCTTCCCGTTCCAAGGCTGAGTGTACTGCTGTGTGCTGCTGTGTGCTGTTGTGTGCTGTTGTGTGCTTCTGTGTGCTGTTGTGTGCTGCTGTGTGCTGCTATGTGCTATTGTGTGCTGTTGAGTGCTGTTGTGTGCTTCTGTGTGCTGCTGTGTGCTGTTGTGTGCTGCTGTGTGTTGCTGTGTGCTGTTGTGTGCTGCTGTGTGCTGCTGTGTGCTGTTGTGTGCTGCTGTGTGCTGCTGTGTGCTGCTGTGTGCTGCTGTGTGCTGTTGAGTGCTGCTGTGTGCTGTTGTGTGCTGTTGTGTGCTGCTGTGTGCTGTTGTGTGCTGTTGAGTGCTGTTGTGTGCTGTTGTGTGATGCTGTGTGCTGTTGAGTGCTGTAGAGTGCTGTTGTGTGCTGTTGAGTGCTGTTGTGTGCTGTTGTGTGCTGCTGTGTGCTGCTGTGTGCTGTTGTGTACTGCTGTGTGCTGTTGAGTGCTGTTGTGTGCTGCTGTGTGCTGTTGAGTGCTGTTGAGTGCTGTTGTGTGCTGTTGTGTGCTGTTGAGTGCTGTTGTGTGCTGCTGTGTGCTTCTGTATGTCTTTGTGTACTGCTGTGTGCTATTGTGTGCTGTTGTGTGCTGCTGTGTGCTGCTGTGTGCTGTTGAGTGCTGCTGTGTGCTGCTTTGTGCTGTTGTGTGCTGTTGCGTGCTGCTGTGTGCTGTTGTGTGCTGCTGTGTGCTGTTGAGTGCTGCTGTGTGCTGCTGTGTGCTGCTGTGTGCTGTTGTGTGCTGTTGTGTGCTGCTGTGTGCTGTTGTGTGCTGTTGTGTGCTGCTGTGTGCTGCTGTGTGCTGTTGTGTGCTGTTGTGTGCTGCTGTGTGCTGCTGTGTGCTGCTGTGTGCTGCTGTGTGCTGTTGTGTGCTGCTGTGTGCTGCTGTGCGCTTCCTCCAGTTCAGTGTGTCCCCATTCACCCAGTGACAGCTGGGTTGCTCCCACCTTGTGTCCCTTGTGATTTTGCTGCTGCGAGTGAGGCTACAGGCTCTTTTTGGGCACTTGCCATTTTTTTCTCCTATCTACTGTAGTTTGTCCCTTACAGCCACTGGCATTGTTCAATTCTCTGATAACGCTAAGATCAAGAAAATTACCCTCTCTCTGTATAATCTATTTAAACGGGGTGGGGGAGGGGGCACATGTTGATTTCCCCCCTTTCCTTTCTTTTTGGTTTATTATTTTCTTAGTTTTCTTTTCATGTTTGATTTTGCATGGTAATAAATGCCTATTCTCTCATTTTGTGCCATGTTTGAGTTTTTCACCGTTTTAAACCTTGGAGTGAATGTTCTATCCCCTATATCCAGAGGAATCTTATAAAACAGCTAAGCAACACGTTTGCTGAATGCAAGATAGAAAGCTGAGAGGCGCGCAGGAGAGGGAAGAGGCAGGTGGGTAGGTGGTAGATGGAGAAGAGAGATGGGTCTTTTTATTAAACATTGGTTACCGTTTTATCAGTTTATTAGCTTAGACATATTATTGTTAGATTTCTCCAATATGCCAGTTACTCTTCTCTGGAGTGATTTTGCCTCCCCTAAACCCACGCCCACATTTGGAAACTCTGTAAACATTTCTCATGGTCCCAGAAGGTGTGGAGCACCCTACTGCCCTCTAGTGGCGAGAGGCCAGTGATCCAGGCCAGAGTGAAGATCAATGCACAAGAACATCTGAGCCAGATGGCCACAGTGCCAGGGCCCGCAGTGGGCAGTGCATAAAATGACATCAATCATGTTCTCAAGGAATGTGTCCTGGTGATAATATGGTAACCAGCTACCACTTCTCCTCCTATACTATAACTCTTTGCTAAGGTACAATACAAAATTTTAAATGCTTAAGTGGAATTTTAATATTTAAAAAAAAAAAAAGTCCTGGTGAAAAATTCCTTTAAAAGTTAACAGCATTTAGCACAATAGTATCACTTAGTACGAATCTTGACCTTAATATGTCTATATACAGACAGGAGCACTGACTCCGCCCACAACCTTTGGTGGGTTAGAAAAGCCCTGCACAGCCACCAGCTGCATGCCTCCCCTCCTGGTGCTCCACTTAGACTACTACTTGAGAGTTCGGTTCTCACACAGCTCTCTCCTGAGGTTCTGCTGGAGCCCTGCGTAGGGTGCTTTGCAGTACTGATTTAAGATATTCCATGTACAACCCACTTACATAGCAGATGAAGCTAAGAATACAAACAAAATTAATTTCCAATCTGTCCGTTTTCCTAAGATAGAATACTACTTAGGAAACACCTCGTCTGGTTTTCTGGTCACTGGATATTAAGACTCATTTCTTCCAAAAAATGGATCTTCAACAAATCGATTGAGCTGGAAGTGAAATAATTTGGACATAATTTGTCAGGCGTCCTCCTAAGAGATGTGACCACAAGGGCTTTTATCCAGGGAGTCATCTCCCCAAGCCAACACAGATGCATATAAAGGGCATTACGCTAAGTGAATCAAGACAGTCACTAAAGACCAGACTCTCTGTGATCCTGCTTGTGTAAGGTCCTGGAGTAGTCAAGATCAGAGACTAAAGAGAAGTGGGAGCTGTCAGGCTTAGATAGTGCAGGCCTGGTACTCAACCATCCAGACTAGACTATTCCAGACCTAAGTGGTGGCAGTGGCCGTACAGTGTGAGTGAATGCTAACCAACCACGTGTCTTAAAATGGTTAACATATTTTACTTTATGATGCATCTTTAACCAGGATTAAATCAAGAAGGAAAAAGAGGAAAGCCAACCGGGATACGTGGGAGAAAAGAGTAAAAAAAAAAAAAAAAAGCACCAGAACACAGCAGGACACCATGGCCTTTGAAGGGAGCAGAATAGAACATTTTAGTCCTAGCGGTTGTCACTTGCATGATCTGGGGCAAGTTACTGATGCTTCTTGATTAAGGATGATTTATGCCCTGATAAATCCATTATGAATCAAAAGTCCCATGCATTGCTGATGTGTACACTACACTATCCAGAATGAATATGCTCTGAATGTTGACATTAGCTTATAGCTGGGCAGGGTCATCTGTACACTGCAAAGCCTACTGTACACTAATGGGAGGAATTGCTAACATTACTTATCAGAAACCAATATCCAACAACTTCCAGCATCATAGCACCCGGTAGCACCTTGGCTGGTGGTCCAAGGGATGGAGTGGCTGACAGAGGATGGGCTGCTTCACTAGAAGATGCTAGCACATGTTGCTGACCCAGGAAAAAAGTAAAAATTCCGAGTTCAGTTTCCAGTAAATGGGTTTCATTTCTTCACAATCATAACATGAAATACTGCAGGTAGAGTTATTATTATATTAAGCACTGGGGTACATCTTAACTTAGCACATTTACATTTCTTTTCACCTGCAGACTTGATTAGAAGATATGGTAGACATTCAACTTCATAGTGGAAATTAGGAAACAGACATGAAAGAAACCAAGAAATATGGAGAAGACAATAGATTACCAAGAATGTGCTTGACGTCACTTCTTATGAAATCTGATTTAATTTGTGGAGTCTGAAAATATATCTTGGATACCAATGACAAATGGCTCTTGAAGTTGTTGGAGCACCAGAGAATCTGGGAGCTATTTAAAATCTACATGTAATTCAAATAAAATGCAAAATCTCCATGGCATAAAGTGATAGTTTCTAGGATATTTTTGCTTTGTGTAATGAAACCCAAGATTTAGGAATATTTAAAAAACCTAATCATTCCGTTCATTAACTTACATTTCCTGTGAACTAGGAAGAGTGATTCCCAGGGAGCATACTGACTTCTGCATAGAAGACATCAGAACCACTGTTTATGGATTTCCTAGTGTTTTAAGTCAAATGTGTATCAGGTGTGTCCTTCCTGCAACCTGTGGGTCACCTCTGACCCCAGATAATTATGAATATAGATCAGCACAAAAATCTTCAACTTACTTAAAACATTGTGGTGTTTGTTTGTTTGTTTGTTCTTTTGATAACTTGAACACAGGGTTCTTGAGCATAAACTCTATAGGTACAGATATGGTCTTGCCATGAAAAGGTTGGACATGCCAGGACCATTACTTAACTATTTAAAAAAAAAAATCTAAAAGTTTGAGGGCATTTCCATGGATTGTGCACTGAATTTTTCTTTAACAAAATTCATTTTTAAAATACTTCATAGACATATGACACATATGTGCATGCGCATGTGTGCGTGTGCTTGTGAGCATTTCTCAGCTGCACGTGGGGTGGTGGCGATGCAGGAGATGGCTGTCTTCCACCCTGCGCATCTCTGGGGCTGAGCTAAGGCTGTTGGACTTGGATGCAGGCGCCTTTACTCGCTGATCCATCTTATCATCCCCTGATGGAGTTTACTAAGTCTTTAAAAGACCATGCAGAGCTTGATAAAGTATGACCATGAGGTCACATGGTCTCTACAGTAAGTACAAGGCCAGCCTGGGCTATCCAATTAGACCCCGTATCAATACGTAAGTACCTCCTTGACTTTTCTGTTCTCACAGAACACTGCAGTAGTAATTGCTTAGGTTAGATCCTTTCCTTAAAAACACAGTCCTCTTGTCTTTTCACTAGTTTTCAGAGGCAGGATAAGTAAAACTTTAGCTTCAATCATCCCAAAGAGGCAAAGGAAAGGACAGTTAGAACCTTATCCAAGCCACGTCTCAACTCGAGCTGACACAGGGTTAACCTCAACAGATCTCACTAGCCTGGGAAAGAACAAGTGTTTGGCACTACAAAGAAATGGGACATACATTTCTTTAGGTGCTTCAGAGCCATTTGAGTTTCCTCAGTTGAAAATTCTCTGTTTAGCTCTGTACCCCATTTTTAATAGGGTTATTTGACTCTCTGGAGTCTAACTTCTTGAGTTCTTTGTATACCTTGGATATTAGACCTCTGTTGGATGTGGGATTGGTGAAGATATTTTCCCAATCTGTTGGTTGCTGCTTTGTCCTATTGACAGTGTCCTTTGCCTTACAGAAGCTTTGCAGTTTTATGAGGTCCCATTTGTCAATTCTTGTTCTTAGAGCATAAACCATTGGTGTTCTATTCAGAAAAATTTTCCCTGTGCCCGCCCATGGGTTCAAGGTTCTTCCCCACTTTCTCCTCTATAAGCCTCAGTGTATCTGGTTTTATGTGGAGGTCCTTGATCCACTTGGACTTGAGCTTTGTACAGAAGATAAGAATGGGTTGATTTGCATTTTTCCGCATGCTGACCTCCAGTTGATGCAGCACCATTTGTTAAAAATGTTCTTTTTTTCCACTGGATGTTTTTAGCTTCTTTGTCAAATATCAAGTAACCTTAGGTGTGTGGGTTCATTTCTGGGTCTTCAATTCTATTCCACTGATCTTCCTGCCTGTCTCTGTATCAATACCATACAGCTTCTATCACTGTTGCTCTGTAGTAGAGCTTGCAGTCAGGGATGGTGATTTCTCCCAGGAGATCTCTTGTTGTGGAGAATAGTTTTTGAAATCCTGGGTTCAGCATCCTTAGTTATCAGGGAAATGCAAATCAAAACAACCCTGAGATTCTACCTCACACAAGTCAGAATGGCTAAGATGAAAGATTCAGGGGACAGCAGATGCTGGAGTGGATGTGGAGAAAGAGGAACACTTCTCCATTGCTGGTGGGATTGCAAGCTGGTAAAACCACTCTGGAAATCAGTTTGGTGATTCCTCAGAAAATTAGACATAGTACTACCTGAGGACCCAGCTGTATCACTCTTGGGCATATACCTAAAAGATGCTCCAACATGTAATAAGGACACATGCTCCACTATGTTCATAGCAGCCTTATTTATAATAGCCAGAAGCTGTAAAAGCTGTAAAGAACCCAGATTTCCTTCAACAGAGAAATGGATACAGAAATTGTGGTATACACACACGCGCACACACACACACACACATATATACACACACACACATATACATATATACATACATATATATATATATATATATATATATAATGGGTACTATTCAGCTACTAAAAACAATGAATTCATGAAATTCTTAGGCAAATGGATGAAAGTAGAAAGTGTCATCCTGAGTGAGGTAACCCAATCACAAAAAAACACACATGGTATGCACTCACTGATAAATGGATATTAACCCAAAACTCAAAATAAACAAGTTACAATTCATAGACCACAGGAAGCTCAAGATGAAGGAGGACAAAGGTTAGGATGTTTTGGTTCCTCTGAGAAAGGGAACAAAATACTCACAGGAGAAATTATGGAGACAAAGTGTGGAGCAGAGGCTGAAGGAAAGGCCACCCAGAGACTGTCCTACCTGGGGATTTATCCTATAAACAGTCACCAAACCCCAACACTACTGACACTACTATGGATGACAAGAAGTGTGTGCCTAAAGGAGCCTGTCTCTGGAGGGGCCCTGCAGAGCTTTACAGATACAGAGGAAGATGCTAGCAGCCAACCATTGGACTGAGCGCGGGGGTCCCCAATGGAGGAGTTGGAAGGAGGACTGGAGGAGCTTGGGGGGGGGGGTTTGCAGCGTCATGGGAAGAACGACAATGTTGGACCACCAGACGTCCCAGGGCTCCCAGGAACTAAGCCATCAACCAAGGTGTACACATGGTTCCAGCCAAAAGTGTGGCAGAGGAATGCCTTGTCGGGCATCAGTGGGAGGAGAGGTCCTTGGTCTTATGAAGGCTCAATAGATGCCCCAGTGTGGGGAAATTGAGGGAGGAGTGGGTTGGGTGGACGGGCATATTCTTGGAGGCAGGGGTTGGGATGATGGCTTGGAGTTTTTTGGGGAAGGGGGAAACTGGGAAAGGGTATAAATGAAGAATATTTTCAATATAAAAAAGAAACTGAAAAAAAAAAAGAAGGAATGGGACATACAGTTGCCAAGGGACTCTGGATCTTTTCTGAATGAAAAACAAAGGATCAGTGGCACAAGAAGAGTTTTCGAGAAAAGCCCCAACAGTTATGACTAAGTTATGAGCAAATTATGGTACAGGCAGCTAAAAGAGCAGCAATGCTTTTCAGGGTGGCCTTGGGAGGCAGCCTCTTGGAGCTGGTCCCAACGCCCTCCTGTGAGGGTTCATGATACAGGGTTAGAGGGGGGTAGGGGCTGGGTAAATATGCTGCTTACTGTTTGAATATCTGACCATTGAGAGAGGAAGGCCTTGTGCCAATATTGCATAATCCCTCAACTTCTCAAATTATTATAATTATAACTAATGATAATGGTATAATGGTGGCAAGGCATACTTAATAGCTATAATTTTGTCATACAATTACCACCAATATTAATAAGGCCAGTGGTGATTCTACATGCTTACAGCTTTCCACCTAAAACTCCTACAGATAAAAATGTCAGTGAGCTTTGTGAGAATATTTGCAAACGGGTCAAAGTCATGGCAGGGCTATAATTTTTATCCAGAGGAACTTCATGAAGACAAGGCTCAAGACAGGCTGATCGTGTAGAAGCTTTGGAAATTCCTTAGGTTTGCTGTCACAGCCTTTACCTCAAGATCATGCCTGAGGGAAAGTCTTGGGATGTGAGGGTGCCATGCTGATGTGACCTACAAGTCATTTAATCTGGCTGAATGGAACACAGGAAAAGGGGGTTCAGAGCCCAGAAACAATGAAACCCAAGCTAACCCTTCTTATACAGTCTTATCTACTGCAGTCTCCTAGTTTGGAAAATCTGGCCCAGGCTGTCAATATTGTGAAATCGCATTATCACGACCCTCTGTCCCCCTTTCCTCAAAATACACATTGACAGAAATCCTCTCCTGCTTCTATACCTCATTGTTTCGCAAGCCAGGGTACTTGTGTTCTTGCTACGATGGCTGCTAACCAGCTTGGATCACAGCAAAGTCTTTCACGTATCCATTTGCATAATGCCTGAAAATGGGTAAGATGGACTCAAGGTCTCCTTTCAGCACTGAAGGTCTCTGAATTCTTTGAGTGAAACTCTTGGTGATGATGAGTTTATTCTTTCAATGACAAGGTACAGTAAGCAAACGTTCATCTAAGACATGGGTGGTGTTTGCTAGTTTGCTTAAACATGAGCACACTAAAAATGGTCTGACTTCACAGACCACCTCTTTTGCATGCACCCCGGGGCCCACTTCCCCTTGTTGCCTCTTCCCTTGTGGGGAGAGCCCTCCAGCTGGTCTACCAGAGGAATGCCTCACCTGGTCACATCCTATCGGTCCTGTGTCCTCCTCTGTGCCTCTCCTTGCCACTTCTACCCTCCTTCTCTTGGTTGTACGCTATCGGTATCAGAAGGGGCCATGACACAGATGGACAGATAAGAACACTATGAGAGGCAGATGAAATGGGAGAGGAAAGCTCTCCGCCTGTGCTGGATAGTGCATGTCAAGGGCACAAACAAGAGGTACCCAGGAAGAAGGAACGCCAAGCGAGCCATTGTTCCTAACAGTTCTGACTGAGGGCAGGTCTTTGGGATCATTTTCTTGATTAATGGTTGATCTGGAAAGGCCCGGCCCCACTGTTCGTGGTGTTAGCCCTGAGCTAATACCTGGGGTGTATATGAAAGCAAGCTGAGCAAGCTTTCGTGGGGAGCAAACAAGCACGTAAGGGGTGTTCCTCCACAGCCTCCTCTTCACTTCCTGCCTTGACTTCTCTAGATGACAGGCTGCAATGTATGGGGTGAAATAATGAAATAAACCCCTCGCTCCTGAGTTGATTATAATCAAGGTTTTCCTACATCTAGAAGTAGAACAGAGACACAGGATGCGATGACAGCCCTGAACCCAATCTCTGGTCCAGGAGAAAGGTGAGAAATACACACTGGGGAGAGGGTTGTGCTAAGCAGCAGAGCCACACACACTATACTGATGTCTTTAACATGTACATTTACTTAGGTATAACATTACTATTCTGCAACGGGCAAACCCTGGGATAACCATTCTTGCCTACTCCCTCAAATCCCACTTTCCATGTGTGCCAAGTCTTCATCAGCCGTGGGCCAACACACCTTCCAGGCACTCTTTCATCATTTCCTGACTCCTCAAAGCCCCTGGGTTTGTACTCTAGGTGACAAGAACCATCACTGATGTTAGAGGAGTGCTGGGCTCACTCTCTCGAATCTACAAGACAGATGAAACCCTTCTGCTGCAGCTAGATACTAGGGTAACAACGACTGAAATACATGGAGTTCATGCACCACACAGAACTCTCAGTGCACTGTGAGTGCATTTATTCCTATGCATGGCTTTAATACTCAGATTATAAATACCTAGGCATTTATTATTCTCATTTTAGAGATGAGAAAAGCCGGGTTTAATGAATGTGATGGTTTGTATAAGAATGGCCCCCATAAGCTCAGATATTTGAATGTTTGATCCTCAGACAGCAGCACTATTTGAGAAAGATTAGGAGGTGTGTGGCCTTGTTAGGGTAGCGTGTGGCCTTGCTACAAAATTGTGGCACTGGGGATGGGCTCTGAGCTTTCAAAAGCTCATGCTAGTTGTACTGGCTGGTTTTGTGTGTCAACTTGACACAGGCTGGAGTTATCACAGAGAAAGGAGCTTCAGTTGAGGAAATGCGTCCATGAGATCCATCTGTGGGGCATTTTCTCAATTAGTGATCAAGGGGGAGAGTCCCTTGTGGGTGGGGCCATCCCTGGGCATGTGGTCTTGGGTTCTATAAGAGAGCAGGCTGAGCAAGCCAGGGGAAGCAAGCCAGTAAGGAACATCCCTCCATGACCTCTGCATCAGCTCCTGCTTCCTGACCTGCTTGTTCCTGTCCTGACTTCCTTTAGTGATGAACCGCAGTGTGGAAGTGTAAATGGAATAAACCCTTTCCTCCCCAACTTGCTTCTTGGTCATGATGTTTGCGCAGGAATAGAAACCCTGACTAAGACACCAGCCTAGTCTCAGACTTTCAGTTTCTCTTTCTCCCTTCCTCTCCCCACCTCTCTCTCTATAAATCAGGGTGTAGCTCTTAGCTACTGCTCCAGTGCCTGCCTGCAGCTGCCATAGTCTTCTCTGCAATGATAATGCACTAACCTCTGAATCTGTAAGCAACACCCCAATTAGATATTTTTCTCTTATAAGAGTTGCCTTAGTCATGGTGTCTTTTCACAGCAGCATAAAAACGACTAAAACAATGAGGGCGCCAAGTCATCTGCAGTCATACCAACCAAGAAAGCAAGGCTTTGAACTCGGGTCCTGTTGGTTCAGTATTTGAGATCTGCTTTTATGAAAACACATAATGCTAAAATCTAAAGACCCTGGGAGAGATGTATGTCCCCCACCCAGTCACTTCTCAAATCCTGTTAGAAAGACTGTGGTTTGAGAAGCTTGTGGAGGCTGACCCCAGCAGCTCTCACATCATTTACTACTACAGGAAAACGATTTCTAACTTCTCAACAATTCTTTCAACAATCAAACGCTTACACAACCCATTTTCTCCACAGGTTCTGCAATTTCCTGCCACGGGGAGCTGCCCGCACGTGTGCATTCTATCTAGCTGAGCGTAGGAAGAACTGTAGCTAGAGCCTGTGCTGAGCCAACAGGGTCACACACAGTGTACCGGTGCCTTTAACTCACCAAGTTGCTTGGATGCAAAATGCTATTATTTAAAAGCAAGCAAAGCCCAGGAAGAACATCCTCCTGGTTAAAAGTGTTCTTCTTGTATGGCCCCAGAGGGGCGGGCTCTGAATAAAGTCTTCTTGCAACGCAAATGGAACAGAGACTAATTTAGTGGGACAGATCAATGATTCTGGTGGAGAGAAAAGAAAGTGGGTAAAAATATGTAGCTACAAATGGTTTAAAATTCAGAGCTCTTCTAATGTAAAAAGACTTAATACACCTTCTCAGACCAGCTAAAAACAAAGCAAAATCAAAAAGTACTATCAATTTGTGGCAGATTAAAAATTAATTTTTCTAATTAATTTTTCTACATAACCTTGGAGGCTTGGGAGATTCAGAAAGACACACGTTATAAAACATACTGTTGATTTGTACAGCAATATATTAACAAAGTGAATGGCTACTGGGCCTGCTCACCTCTCATTGGTCACTAATGCTAGTGTGTGCTTTCCTTTTATGATTTGGGCAGTGATACTGGTCTGTAAGAGAGTTATGAGGTCATAGGCTGTTCACACAGTTCCACTGTGGTTTGAAATGGCTTCTTAGAAGTGTGGGATAATTCCCAAAGTCCACGCAATGCAGCCACTCCTTAGGGTTAGAACCAATTCCCACTGCTGGCAGCACGCTTATCTACCCGTTCAAGTTTGTTCAGCTGTGGACCAAAGCTGCTGTGGACCTAACTTAGAGCCCCAAAATAGGGCCTGCCGCAGATGATCTCAGACTCGCTAGCTTCTGTCATCTGAAATTATTACCTTGAAAGTAATAACCCATCAATTTTCAACCTGTAGATAGAGACTCCTTTTGCCAGGTCGAATGACCCTTTCATAGGGGGGTCACCTAAGGTGATTAGGAAATACAGATATTTGAATTATGATTTACAACACTAGCAAAACTACAGTTATGAGGTAGCAACAAAAATAATTTTGTGGTTGTGGGTTATTGCAACAAGAGGAACTGCATCAAAGGGTTGTATCATTACGAAGGCTGAGAAGACACCGAGCTAGAGTTTTCTGGGAAGAACTTTGGAGAAAATGCCTCCATCTGATCACCTGAAAGCAAGTCTATTTATTGGGCATTTTCTTGAAAAAGAATTGATGTGGCTATATTGCCAATCAACTGGCTGAGGGTCCGGTTGCCTATCCAGATATACAATGGGAGCAGAGGAGTTCTCCAAGTGCTGGCCTTTGGCCGCTCATTTCCCTCCACGGTTGGCCGTGGTAAGCAGCAGCAGCAGTGAGCAGGAGGGAAGAAGACATGCTACCTCCGTATGCTGCAGGCCTCTGGGGTCAGGACTCCTTGCCTTGGGCCTGTTGAGGCTTTTAGGCAGGTCTAGGAGCCCAGGATCTCTGAGCCCTCACTTATAGCTGTGGTCGTAGCTGCTAGGCTGATCTAATATATCCCCATTCTTCAGGCCTTGACAGTAGCTAGTGGTACAGCTCTGCCCAGGTCTAGGAAGTAGTTGTTGCTTAACCCTTAACACTGCCAGTGCCGTAGCTGAGATCTGAGACCCTTGGACTTGCAGACTTAGCTCTCTGGTGACAAAGGCCTGCAGGTTCTCTGTCCTAGCTCCTTGAAGCGTCTGGTCTTCCCTCATGGTCAGCTCTCCACCCTCTTTTGCTGTCTCTCTACTCTTCTACTTCAGGCACCTTTCTTTTTGCTGCCCTGGCTAACTTTGAACTGTCCAGCATCTTTCAGAGGCCTGAGATTTGGCTAGCTTGACATTTCTCAACCTGGCTTGTCTCCAGCAATCACTGCCACTGCCTTGTGTCTGCTGTCTTCTGTCGTTTCCAGCTTAGCATACATTATCAAGTGTAGGCAAGGAAAGGCTACTCTTATAATGGACATGATGTTACAATACTAGGCGAAGCGCAGAGGAGTGCAGTCCAGTTAGCTTTATTAACCAAAGAGCCTTGCTTAGGTTTGGACCAATCGCACCCTTGCCTCTGAGCACTCGTCAGTGCTGTCTCGCTGCTACACAGCCAGGGAAGAGCGGCCCTCAGTGATCTGAAAGTGTGTGGTTGCGGGGACACCAAGAGTTCATTGAAGCTTGAGATAGCAAAGTCTAGTACAAAGTTTAGCTTTCAGGGGCTGAGTTAATCAGCTGTGATCAGCACTTAGCTTTGTGACGGTATCTAGATAGTGTGGCAGACAGATGGTCCTGGTCAAAGTACTCCCTGCTGGTTTGGACCTTTTGCTGAAGACAGCCATGCCAGGACAACTGTCTGATAAATGTCATGTAGGGAGTCACATGATCCACCTTTGCTTATTTACAGGTAAGTGGGCACGAGGAGCACTTACAGTAACAGCTTAGTGAATGTATCTTTAATATCGATGGTAACTTTAATGGATTTTAACAGTGCTTTGCCAGTGCTTAATGTTTGCTCAGTGGTGGCACAGGAAGAAGTGTCCCGCCCCCATGTGTCTCATCAAAGCTGTGTGAGGTTGGGCCTAGGAATACAGTTCAAGCCACAATATCTAGGATTGAGCCTACTTCTGACTACCTTTTAATACAAAAACCCATTTCTGCCTGAAAGTTATTCTGAAATAGAGATCTCCACAGATGTCAAGTGTATGCTTTTGAAACGATATCAGCCCTAAACAGTATTAGGGTGTCTAAGTCGAATAGTGTCAGTGTCAAAGAATAAACAAGATACAGGAAGCAGGAGGTGAAAGTAGAGGCAGAGCTTGGAGTTAAGTATCTACTAGCCAAGGAACACCAAGGCTAAGAAGCAGCCCCAGAATGATGAGAGGTACAAATGGTGTCTTGGAGCCCCCGAAGGAGCCAGCCCTGCAAACACCTGGATATCACGCTCTGGCAGAATGAACTTCTATTGTCTTGTATCATCTAGCATGTGGCCATTTATAAATTCCCAAAGAAACTAATACAAATAGGCAGTTTGTTTTTATAGTTTAGTCTTCTGAGTTGTAACACAGGGATTTTAATAAGCCTGATTACCTGGGATTACTGTTAAGAATGATGTTGTATCTAATGTGCTTAGAACTAGCTGTGCCACAGCTGTGTCACTGGTATTAATAACATAATGGTGGCAGCACTGAGAAGCATCTGGATAATACCTCTGAGTAACAGGATCAAAGACAATCCTTTACGTCATTTTTTTCTCTGTGTCTTATAAATTATTTCCAAGGGACACACAATCTCATCTCATCTTGCAATCGGAAGGGATTTGTAAATGTGAAATGGTATTTTAAGGTGTAGAGGCTACATATCTTGCAAGCTCACTGTCAGAGAAAAAAGGACGTTGTGTTGTGTGTTGTGATGGAGTATTTAAAGGACGCGTACCCTGGCAGGAATCCCATGGTTCTAGGGAAGCAGAAATATGATTATCAAGATCTGAGAACTACAGCAAACAAACTGCCTTGGGTAACCTGCTCGCTCAGCAGGCCAGGTGTCAGGCTCTGAAAGAATTACTGCCTGGCACCGGGTACAAGGAAGCCCGACTTCTTTCCTGGCGTGCTTGTTTTAACACTTGGTCGTTGTACAATGGATCACAGAATGAAGCTTCCAGATTTTTTTGAAAGCCTTTGTACTCTGAATCTTTACAGACTATAGGCTGTTCAGTTTCCCTGGTATATGTACTTTAATCAGTACACAGAACGTAGCTAAATCAACCCATTTCTCTTATGGAAAAGCACTATTCTGTTAATGAAATACTAAACCCATTCTGAGTACCACTGAGTTAAGGATTAAGGATGAGAATTCACCCCTGACAGCAGAGGTGGAGAAGGACTGTTGACAGGCAGTCCTCGGTGAGGAGCAATATTCTCCATGCTCCCAGCTCCTCTGCAGAATCAACTCAGTGCCTGGTAATCGGCAAATGGATGGTGAACACTTTTTTAAAAAATGACTGTGAATTTGCAAAATAGACCACCTGCAAATGACTGTTGTTAGTAGCTCTTTAGTGTCACATGAGATAGAGTGTATTTTAGCTCAGCAGACACTGATAGTCTGCACGTAAATATCCTATTGAGAGTCCTCTAGCTGTGTGACCTCTGGTGAGAACCGTTAATCTAGGGATGGTTTAAAATTCATGGAGGCGATATGAGTGTCATGCATCCTCACGTGTGGCCATGAGAGACTGGAGTTTCTGATACAAAGGAACATCCAAATGGGCAGTTCCAGGTAAGGTCACTGGTGGTTTGAATATGCTTGGCCCAAGGGGAGTGGCACTATTAGGAGGTGTGGCCTTGTTGGAATAGGTGTAACCTTGTTCAAGGAGGTATGTCACTGTGTAGGAGGACTTTGAGGTCTCCTAGTGCCCAAGCTCCACCCAGTAGGGAAGAGACCCTCCTCCTGGATGTCTTTGGGTCAAGATGGAGAACTCTCAGCTCTTCCAGAACCATGTTTCCCACCATGACGATAATGGGCTGAACCTCTGAGATTGTAAGCCAGCCCTAATGAAATGTTTTCTGTTATAAGAGTTTTGGTGGTCATGGTGTCTCTTCACAGCAATTAAATCCTAACTAAGACCGTCACCTAATATTCTGAGCTCTCAGACACTTTGTGGTTCCACCTCTGGTTCTACTCGTCCACTCTACTGCCCGCCTGCCCGCCAGCCTGTCTGTCTGTTGGCCATGACCATCCTTCTAGCTGAACTTTCTTCTTTATCCTCAGGTCTCTGAAGTCAAGGGTCAGTTCCACACTTTCCTGCCAATGCCTAAGGGGATGCTTAATTAATTTGGTTATAAGTAGCTAGGAAGGAGGGAAGAAAGGAAGGAAAAAAGAGAGGGAGGGAGAGAGGGAGGGAGAAAAGAGGGCGTGAGTGAGAGACAAAATGTGCATGGGAATGGTTGGAAGCCACCAGACAAATTCTACATACTGACTGGTATTCAGGAAGGAGACCTGGAAGATTCTATCCACCTAGTGCTGTCATCCATCGCTGCTTCCCATAACACCCTCTCTTTCCATAACTGTCATACCTCAGTTATCAGTCAAGCTGTCCTTCAGAGCTCCTCCAATCTCGACTCTCAACTCTGTCTCATTTTTGACTTCATCCTAGTTCTAGCCAGCTCTTTGACAGCTCCTCTCTGTTCTAAAAGCAGTGTAAATAAAATAGGCACAAACACCAAATTCACTCTCCTTTTCATTAACTTGCCTCATATATCTCCAATTGTCAATGTGTCCAGGCACCAGCATCTTCTTCCTGAAGCCGGAACGTGGAGAGCCATCTTGGACTTCTTCTCAGACTTACTATACTCTGAGGATTCCCCTGAGCCCACCCTGTCATATCTCCTGCTTCTTTATTCTCCATTTCTTTCCAGCACCCAGTTTTTACTCTTCTTCACGTTGGAACATTTCACTGTATCAGTTACGGAGGGTACTCTCATCTCTTCCCTTTAGACAATGGGCCCTGACTATAAACTGAGTCCATGAGTTTGGTGTCAGGAGCTTCCTTCCTATGAACTGGCCTTGGCCATACTCCTCCCCCCTTCCTCTTCATGTGCTCTCTAATCTTGGCTGAAGAACTACAAAGTGCTTCTCAGATTTGGCATCTTCATTTCTGTAGATGTTTCAGAATGTTTTCCTCTCAGCTTTCAATACCCATAACCCTCTTGTATAAAAACAAATAAGCAAACAAACTGTAAGAACAAAACAAAACACTACCCAAGATTCCCAAACCGTAGGGGCAAGTGACCCAGTTGTAACCTTTAACCTGTGCTCCCCTTGGGCTCGGGTAGTACCAGTTCTCTTATAATCTTCCTGATCATGTATGTCTTGGGAGAGGAGGGCTCCATGTGGTCCACCATTATGTGTCCCAGAACATTTGTCCTGCTCTCCAATCTGTCCCCTCTCACAGACAATAAGGGCTGTAGAAGATAACTTCTGGGATTTCTCATCTCTAGGAGCTTCCATTTCAGCAAGGTCAGCAGGCTAACACACACTAACAGCTATGATTAGCTGGCCTGAAGAGCCACTGAGACGCACACCATTGAGCACGTAGCTCAAGGTGGCAAATGGCAGGTCTTCTTTTTATGAACTGAAATTTGATCCTAGCAATTGGTATACTTTGAATAGATAAGAGGACTATCTAGATAACTTCTCAAAAAGCCCAGCGCCTGTGAGGCTTGCTCAGTGTGTCTGGAGCATGTGTGCCTTGTTCAAAAGAGGGTGAATCAACTGCTGAGACTAGAAGAGGAAAAAGCATGATGTGAGTCCCAACAATTACCATGGCCTTGCTGACGTCAGGGGGGAGGATCAAGTGCTTCTTATGTTGTTCACTTTACCATTATCATACAACCCTGAGGAGTCAGTATTGTTGCCACATTTTACAAGCAGGAAGCTGAGAGTTAAGGACATTAGGTGACTAGTCAAAGTCATATAGTGGTAGTCACTCACAGAAGCATGCTGTTGCCTCTAGAGCAAAATGCAAATGCCCACTGGGGGATGTTTTCAAGGAGGAAGACTTCCTAAATGTATGCATAACTCAAGCTGTGGAACCTTAAGCACATGCAGACCGTGGGGAGCTTCACGCAAATGAATTGACTCTGAATACAAGGCTGTCCACCTTGAAGAAACAAGGCAGCGGGGCAGGCAGATGAGTGCTCTGGGGGTAAATGACAGACTTGCCCTGACTGTGAATGACATCTCTGTGCTCAGGAAGCACAAAGAAGGTCACCCACTAACGTCTGGAAGCAAATGACTTCATTCCTGTAAACTGCAGCTACCAAGAAAGGGACATGATCCCATCAAGCACAGACTTTCTGGAAGGGACATCTGTTGTTCAGTGATGGGTAAGAAGGAAAGTGACAAAGGAAACATACCTGGTCTCGTTGGCGCACCGGATCTTGCAGCCTTCCTTGGGAATCACCAACCCTAGATGCATCCGGAGCCTGCAGTTTGTGGGTCCTGTGTGTGGCCACACATGAGTTCCAGGGTGCATGATGGAATATTTGATCTGTATAGAAAGTATGACACCTAATCATCCATTTAGCATGGCGTGGAGAAGCAGCAGAATTAGGATCAATTCATATGAGAGTCTTTGTAACCCTTGGCTTATATCCATATCCTATTTCTTTGTGAAGGAGCCAAAAAAACAAGCACTCTTGTTTCCCACAAAGTGACAGAATACTCAACATTTTCAACCTTCAAATTTTGACATCAACCACATGAAATTTTGTTTCATTAAAAAGTGAATGGGAAAAGAGACATCCATTGTGCCAAGGGAAATAATTGTGATTTTTGTAAAGGTCAGTCCTGCCTCTTTCCTGACAAGAAACTATCTTCTTCCCATCTCTGAAAACACCCTTGGTACCTGTCCTCTTCTGCATCCTGTTGTCTCGGAAAACTTTTCTAGTAATGTACAGGTCTTAGGAGCTCCTTTACAGGCATTCTCGTTTTTCCTTCCTAGAACAAAACACGAGAAAACTATTGAGAGAAGCAAATCACAGTTGTCATGGTGCATCTGTGGTCTCAGCTACTCTGGAAGTTAACTAGGAGGATTACTTGAGTCTAGGAGTTCAAGACCAACCTGATCACATAATGAGACCCTACTGAAACACACACACACACACACACACACACACACACACACACAGGAACACACACAACCACACTTCAGTAAGACTTTTATCTCATCTCATTTGAGCCACATGTACTTGTATCACCTTTGCTGGTGGAACATGAAGGCCAAGAGAAAGACCGTTAAAGGCCAATATCATTATAAGGCCCTTATATATGTCAAAGTGAGAGACCCGAGTCTATAATTCACATTATAAGAAGACAGATCAGCCATTTCTGGTTTTAGAGATGGACAAGGGACACAAAATGTGGGTTAAAATGGTGGCCCATGTCTGGCCAAGGCTTGGGCTACTGGGCGAGGTGGACACACTGGAAGTTTGACTGCTTGCACTCCCACACTGCCATCAGGCTGTGGGAAGCCACAGGACCCCACTTCGGGGGTGGGAAAGTGCAGTCTGGGGTCCCCGGGGAACCGCTGGAAGCCAGATCATGGGTCCCTGGGCCCCATAGAGGCTGAGGATGCCAGGTTCTAGCTCTTGGACACTGCAGATGCTGCTGGATGTTGCAGAAGAGCTGACAATGGAGTGGGGGGCCATGGGCTAGCTCTAGCCTCGGGCTGAAGGGAAGAGGGCAGGAGGAGAGCTCCGGCCAGGTCCGACAGGGACGAGAATCCTTGGTTTGCTTGGGTGGGTGGCTTGGCTTCATGGAAGCCGTGGCTATGGAGCACTGACTGGGAGCCTACCGTGGGAGAATAGACCGCAGCTCTTTAGAAGAAGACCTGATCTATTGCTCCAGCATGGTGGATCCCCATGAGAAGAGGAAGTCTATGGTTTTAAAGCATTTATTGTTGGTGGAGAGCTGTGATGAATGAAACTGTACCTCACTTTCTCAGGGCAGGCCTGAGGTTAGTAGAGGCAGGGAAAGGTAGAGAGAATCAGAAAGTAGAGAAGTAGAGGCCAGCCATGACCAAGTGGGAAGTGGGGGTGGGTGGGGGGAAGGAGACCCCAAGAGGGCAAGAGAGAAGCAAGCAGGAAATAGGTGTAAGAGAGTAAGAGAAGCAAGAGAGAGAACAGGGGGCAAGCAGCCCCTTTTATACAGTGCCAGGCCTACCTGGCTGTTGCCAGGTAACTGTGGAGAGGAGCATACACGGGCTGTTGCCAGGTAACTGTAGGGGTGGAGCCCACACAGAATATCAGGGGCTTGGGGTATTGCTCTATGTGACTGATGGTCACAGAATTATGGAGAGCTGAGGCCTCGTATCAGGAGCCTAGTGTCTGGGAGCATGGCAAATGGCCTTACGTGCCTTCGAGAATTATCTTCCGGGTCTCCGGAGTTTAAACCTAGCTCAACCAGAACACAGGCTGCCTTTCCTGGTCCCACACCAAAAGCCATGGGCATACTAGAATCTGAAGCCCCTTGAAGGATAATGACTTGGTTTTAGCAAGTGAAACACACTGAAAATGTCTGAGCCGTGCCTTCAGGTCACTAGTTTGTGTCGAATTGTTATAGTACATACTGGAAATTAATGCTGTCTAAGAGATAAGAGTACTTTATACTCTAGGCCTAACCTGACATGCATTTCTAAGAGATAGCAAAACATTTTGAGTTGGAATTTAGAGTATCTTTCAATGTATTAAGAATCTTTATGTGTTGCTAAAATGACATTTAAATGAAGAACAGCAGGATCTTTAAGCAAAAAAAAAATTTTTTTTTTATGAGTAATTGTATCAAGAAAAAATTCTGGGACTTTATCTTCAGCATTGTGGACCATGTGAAGTTTCTCCACACTCTTTCTAGGATGATGTGCTCAGAATGTATACAACATCTCTGGCTTTCATGGAGGAGGAAAACAACAAGATTTTGTTTTGTTCTGCTTTTGTTTTTGAAAGAAAGAAAATTTTGTTTTCCTATTCAAAATTCCTATAAAAGAAATTACATCTAAAGATGAGCTGGACTTTAATGTTTATGTACGGCTAAGATAGTCTTATGCTGAGAGCAAAATGAGTTCTAAGAGATACAACACCGTGACTTCTGCCTCAGTCAAATGGACCTCTAAACTTAGGAAACAGGTTCTACAATTTTATTAGCTCTTTTCAGATGAACATTTTGCTTCTTAATAAGGCACACTGCTATGCGCTCTTTATAGTTAGTAATATTGTGCCCCGATGAGCCAAACAATTTATGCTGGCTTGAAAGAATAGCATACAAATGTATAAGTCATCATAATGGATGTTTTAGCCCTGGTTTTCCAGGGCATCTATGAGCAAGGTTTTGGGAGGGCTGGCAGGGGACTATGCCACTCAGGCTGAAGCTGGATGAAGTCTGGTAGCTTGAAGCCACCAGAGCAGCTGGGTTTCCAGCCACCCATTGGTAAGGCCTAAGCTTGTATGACACCTGATGGGTCAGTTGTGCCACGACTACCAAATGGATCCTATCACCAGGCCTTCCTCTGGTGAGATCTGGGTTTTAACCTCTAGGTACATAAAAAGTGAGGATCCCTAATCTACATATCCACCACAACCTGAAACTAACTGAGCTTTCTGGGTATAGTCTTTAAATGACCTCAGGTCTAGACCACACTTTGATCATAAATACTCAACTGGCAAAGTCTGTGCCCTTTTTCCCAGGTCAGAAAAACTTGGAAACTTGAACTATTTCAGGTCTCAAGCATCAGGGATACAGCTTGTATATCTCAGGTAGTCATTAAGTACAGACTCTCATGTAGTCATTAAGTACAGACTCTCTCCCAGGAGAAGGTTTGTGCAATAGTGGGTCAACATCCATGGCTTGCAACCCATTGTTTTAAGTATCCACATGTGATTGGAAGGGCTCACTAAGCACAACATTTCTGTATTGCTCACTATGGTTAGATGCTTAGAGTGACATATGATGTTCACTGTACCCAGGAAGGAAGCCACTCAGGTCTTATTATACCCAGGGCAAACTGACACACAGAGGGGTACCACAGTATATGGGAGAACAGAGAGTTAGCGATTACAGTGCAGCGGTCATAGATCTGACATCTAGGGTTTTAGATACACCTTTTGCTTAATTAAATCATTTGAAGTGGGAAGGATCCACTTCTAATCTGGTTCTTCGAAGTGCGGAGTCACATCTTTAACCCAGATTTTTTGAGGTGCGGAGACACACCTCTAACCTGGGCCAGAGTTCTGTTGGAAGCCTAGCTCATGGACTTGGAAGGAGGCAGTTTCTCTCTTCACCTTCTTGCTCTTGCCCTCACTACCAAGTTCATTCCTTCACTGAAATTATAGCCTACTGCTTCAGGAGTCCAGCTTACCAGCTGAGACCGCCAGCCTCATAGAATGAACAACTATTGCATTTATGGATCTTCTTTTCATAGGTAGTCATTGTTGGATTAGCTGGACTACAGCCTGTAAGTCATTCTAATAAATCCCACCCCCTCAATATATATCTATATCTATATCTATATCTATATCTATATCTATATCTATATCTATCTATATCTATATCTATATCTATATCTATATCTATATCTATATCTATATCTATCTATATATCTATCTATCTATATATATATATATATATATATCTCAGCACTGCCTCTTTTTTGTCCTTTACTAATGAGTTCTCATTACACAGTAACAGTGCAGAATCATTGGCAGATGCTCAATACTCTTCTTGCCAGTATTCACTGACAGTGGGGACTACTCCATACTCAATACAACTACTTCCATTACTCCTTTCAAGGAGATTCAGAGCATGCCCACATGAGAGATCAAGAGAGAATACTTTCAGGACTATAAACAAGGACCATGATTTCCAAAACCTATGCTTCAAGGAACAATCCTCATTTTGTCACATCACAGGTTACAAGGCAGAAAGCATTCAGTTAAGTTTGTAACTGAGTAAGGAATGCCCAGCATTAGTAACATCGTGCATTTGTTTGTGTTTTCATTATTTGTCACTAAAGTTAATTCTCAGCAAGCAGCAAACTTGGCTTCTTTGGGAAAACGTCTCAGGTAAGAAATCTAACAGTCAACACAGATATAAAAGAATAATATACCACTTGCATTTGACTTTATCAGGTATGTTCATGGAGCTAGAGAACATGTTCTTCTTAATATTTAAGACTACAGAGAAGAGAAATTTCATTTTGCATGACAACTCTGACCAATGACAGTGGCTGCCCAGCACAGCAGTGTAAACCGAGCTTGTTGTTTCCAAGCCTTACGCATTAAAATACAGTTTCCAACCACATTATATCCTGGGACACAAGCAGATTGCAGAGAAGGACCTAAAGCTTTAGTCATCCTGAAGGGATGGAGGATTGTTAGTGCCATTTCTCCTAAGCTCAAGAATAAAGACGTGTCATATGGTTTCTTTGTACTTTAGTCATGGTTGGCAATCACTGTTTAATTTGTGAACAAGGCACACGTTTAACAGTAATCACAGTAACTTGTTAGAGTTCTGGAAAGCAAGAACAGGGGCTTGTACAATCCAGGCTAGAGCTCTAACACTGACCCAGGCCCCTAGAACTGCAAGTAGCTATTTATGAGCTTATTTGTGAAAAAAAAATTGTCAGTTCTATCATGCTTCAATGCTAAAAAGTTGATTCTTCTTATATTTTTGGTTTTGAGTCTAGCCTCTAACTGCTGAGCCACATCACCATTTGGACAAAGTGGCAGCCTATAGAATGGGGAAAGATTTTAACCAACTACACATTTGGTAGATGGCTAATATATATTTTATAAATATACAAAGAACTCTATATGGAATTAGTATCAATAAAACAATCCAATTATAAAATGAGGTATGTATCTAAATGGAGAATTCTCAACAGAGACATCTCAAATGGGATGGCTGAGAAACACTTAAATGTTCAGCATCCGTTGCCATCAGGGAAATGTAAATGAAAACTACTTTGGGATTCCATCTAAGTGCTGTCAAATGACAACAGTCAACAAAGGAAGTGACAGCTCATGCTGCAGCGGATGTGGAGTAAAGGGAACACTCATACATTGCTGGTGGGAGTTTAGACTTGTAAACCCACTATGGAAATCACGGTGGCAGTTCCACAGAAAGATGGAAATCAATCTACTTCAAGATCCAGCTATACCACTCTTGGACATATACACAAAGTATCCTACCACAGAGATACTTTCTCAACCATGTTCATTACAGATATATTCATAAGAGCCAGAAATGAGACACAACCTAGATACCCCTCAACTGAAGAATGGATAAAGAAAATATGGTACATTTACACAATGGAGAATAGCCCTGCGGTTAAAAAATGATCTCATGAAATCTGCAGATAAATTGATGGAAAAACAAACAAAACAAACGATGAAACAAATACACAAATGCATCCTGAGTGAGGTATCCCAGACCAAGAAAATGTTATTATTTGATTATTGGATTATACGTGTATATCTGGTGTTAAGTCAATGATTACTAAACCATGAGCCATAGACCCACAGAGGGCAGGTATAGTGTAAGGGACTAGAGAGAACACATAGATCTGGTTAAGAAAGAGAAATGGAATAAAAACATATGGGTGAATTGGGAGAGGGTGGATGGAAGGATCAACGGGGGTGTGTAGGAGGGAATAAAATGGAGTAACAGCTAAAATTGAAGAGCATTTGGGGGGGCAGTATGGAAATCTAACACAGTAGAAACCTCCTGAAATATACACAAACAATGGAGACATGGGTTCCCAACTGGCCAGCTCTTGTCACCAACTGAAGCTTCCTGTAACCATAATTAGGTTACATCTAATAGAGTTACAGTAATCTTCAAACAACCCAAGCTGTTACCAAGACTATAGGTTGCTCTCCACAAGTGGACAGCAAGAACCCATTCCTGAAACACCTATACAATCCATTGAACATGCAGATACTGAACTGGTGCTTACATAGAGCTCTTACCCCTACCTGCTAGTATCTTTGCAACAAGAAGGCACTCTCCACATTATGGAAATAAAAATATAAACACCACATCAACCATGAACCCTTTATCTGCAACGATGTACTGCTTGTAAGATAGGCGAGTGTAGTGGTGGCACAAAGCATATGGGAGTAAGCAAGCAATATCTGATTTGACACAAGGCCCACTCCACAAGATGACTCCACAAGTGAAATACACACTCAACACCTCCTGGGCGACAAAGAGCCTGAGGCTAGATAGCCCAGGCACCTGGGGTAGAAGCCAAGTAATACTGATCTAAAGAAAAAAAAAACAGCAATAAAATGATTCCTAATGATACTCTGCTATACTCATAGATCAGTGCCTTGTTCATCCATCTTCAGAAAAGCTTCTTTCTGCACCAGACAGGAGCAAATACAGAGACACTGCAGAGTGAGAGACCTTGGAACACTCAGCACTAAACAGGACGTCTCCATGAAATCCCTTTTCTCAGAACTCAGGGAACCCCGTGAAACGGGAAGCAGAGGGAATGTAAGAGACAGAGTGGATGGTTGAAAGAAAATGAGGCCCTGTAAATCAACATGAGCAAAACGTAAATGAACTCACCTATACAGAAGCATGGGGCCAGCCAGCACAGGCCTGCACCAGGTCCTCTGTGTTTATACTATGGTTTCCATAATTTAGAGGTTTTGTTTTTTGTTGTTGTTGTTGTTTTTTGTTTGTTTGTTTGTTTTAGGAGATTTCTGAATGTACAAATGAGTGAGTCTCTGATTCTTGTGCCTTATCTTGGGTGCTTTGTTTTTTTCTTTTTTTAACCCTTGTTGGTTTGTTTATCTTTGATGTGATTGTTTCTGTTTTTTTTTTTTTTTTTTTTTTTTTTTTTTTTTTGGTTTTTCGAGACAGGGTTTCTCTGTGTAGCCCTGGCTGTCCTGGAACTCACTCTGTAGACCAGGCTGGCCTCGAACTCAGAAATCCGCCTGCCTCTGCCTCCCAAGTGCTGGGATTAAAGGCGTGCGCCACCACCGCCTGACGATTGTTTCTGTTTTATCTTATTGTATTTACTTTGTTGTATTTTTAAAAAATGGAATGAATAAAAACCTAGCCACTAGGGTAAAGGTTAACAACTGGACTGTCATTTATACCTGTGGGGAGGGAAACTCAGTTTCCCCCCAAAAAATGACACTGGCTTTATCAGCCAGTCCAGGGCAGGGCTCATGTTCAGGAGGAGTGGGTTGACCAACCCACAATAGATTCTGTGGTTTTTGTTATTGTTGTTGTTTGTTTGTTTAGTGTGTGTGTGTGTGTGTGTGTGTGTGTGTGTGCTCTCATGTGCTTTTATATGGTTACACTTTGTTGTTGATTGAAGAAGGGGTGTTATTTCATGTTGTTCTCTTTGCTTCAGAGGTGTTGTTGGTGTGGGGTTTATGTTTGTTTCTTGAGAAGGGACTTAAAGTTGGGTAGATAGGGAGGAGGAAGCACCAAAACACCTTAAATTTAAAATTTGTTTTAAATAATAAAAGTATAATAAAAAGAAAAAAGTTGATTATTCAAAAAGAAATAAAAGATCTGGGGAGAGAACCTGGCATTTCATCATTTGCCTAAAATATGTGAAGTTCTCCACTTAAATCCTGCAATGCACATACTCTCTTACACACACACACACACACACACACACACACACACACAATTATTTTGATTCAAAATGGCAATCAAGACATAAATTCAGTCTCTTTAAAACTCAAGTGAAAAATCACACACAGTCTAGGTTAAGCTTCTGAAGTCACATAGCCATCAAACTTAAATGCTTATGTTAATAAAGAATGTGACAAGTTTCCTAAGGCATTTCAACCAAAATGTTTCCCAGAACAACAGAATATCAACTGAAAGAACAAGAAGGAACTTGTGAATGAGGAAGTAGAAAACAGTCGTAACATAACACAACACCGATAACTTCATCCTCTGCAGTGGCTCCCACCCAGGCTGGCATCATTTTGTCCCCCAGCATAACCTGCACTTTACACCAGGGGGTACAGCTCAGAGACACTCCCTTCTGAGACAGTGATAGACGTGCTGGACTCCCCAGTTACTCATACACGTAGAGGTACAGTCAATGGCGCACTCTCTAATTGAGAGCACTTAGGTATTTATCCACATACACATATGTATACAAACAAGCAGATGCACTTGTTTAAAGACAGTGCGGCAGATCATATGTCACAGCAGCTGGCAGCTCATGACTCATCATCCGGTCGGTGCGTGAGGAAGATGATCCAGAAGCCAAGAGCTCACCTTGCTGCCACAGTGTGAACTGGCTCCAGTCGCCTTTCTCCCGAAGGTTTTCATCCTCAGGCAGGAAGAGACCCTTGGCTTTATCCATCACCGTGAGGCCTTCATCACGGATTAACTTCCAGTTTCTCTCTAAAGACTTCAAAGAAGATTTTAGTTTCAAGGAGACGGAAAATATGATGTGAAGAACATCTCATAGTGACTTTCGGTTGCTTTGTTTGTTTAAGAAAGAAGGAAAACTAAACCACTAACCAAAGCGAATGTATGAATGGGTCCATGGCTCCAGCTACATATGTAGCAGAGGATGGCCTTATCTGGCATCAACGGGAGGGGAGGCCTGTGGTCCTGTGGAAGACTGATGCCCCAGTGTAGGGGTATGCTAGAGAGGTGAGGGGGGAGTGGGTGGGTCAGAAGAGCACCCTCTTAGAGACAAAGGGGATGAGGAAGGGGGCTTTGTGGAGAGGAGACCAGGAAGGGGGACAACATAAACAAACAAAAAACATCTTGACTAAAGCAAACAATACATAAGAAAGAATGAAGGAAAATTCTTGCTTTCATTTAGGTGCTTTTTTTAGTTTCTTTGGAACCTAAAAAAACTCAAGTGTATTGAGAGAAGAGGCTGGGAGGGAGGGAAGGAGGGAAGGAGGGAGGGAGGAAGGGATGGTGAGGGGAGGAGGGAGGGAGAAAGGGAGAGACAGAAGGAGGGAGAGAAGAAGAGAGAGAGGGAAGGAGAGAGTAAGAGAGGAAAAGAGGTAAGGAGGGAGGGAGGGAGGGAGGGAGGGGGAGAGAGGGATAGATGGATGGATGGATAGATGGAGGGAGGGAGGGAGGGAGGGAGAGAGGGAAAGAGAAAATTCAGATCAGAAGGCAGTTTATTATTGGTTACGAGTTCTTGCTAGCTACTCTTGCAGAGGATCAGGGTTTGGTTCTGTGAACCCATAAGGTAGCTCACATCTGTCTTTAACTCCAGTTCCAGGATTCTCCCATGCCCTCTGTGGGCATCAGGCAGACATGTGATGCACATGTGTTCAGGCAGGGAACATGTACAAATAAAATAAACATGAAAAAAAACCTTATAAACTATGAAAACCTTTCTCGCTATAACTTTTTGTATTATAGCATGCTTACATTTTCTCCCTTTTTTCCTCACCCCTTCCTTTCTTTGTCTCTGTTTGTCTGCCTGCTTCTCCCTCTCTCTCTCCCCTCTCGCTCCTCCTTCACCCTCCAATCTAATAAGAACACCCACGTTGCTGATGGTGCAATGACCAAGTTCCACATGACTCCAGCATCCACACTGGAACACAGACCATAGATTTACTTTCAATAGTGTTCCTTATAGTGACACCATTCCAACAGGACAGACAGACAGTAGCTACTTTCAAAGGTTTTGGGAAACCAGACCGTGGGGCAGGATGCATTGTAAAGTTAATAACAAAAGGAAAACTGTTTAGAATTCAGTCGAACAAACACGCCCTTGACTTATTTATAAGGCTGCTTTAGCCTCAGCCGGGGCTTCATGTGGCAGATTCAGTGACTGATGACGCTGGGTCTTGTGCCATCGCACTGTGGTGTCCCTCAGGAGCAGGAAGGCTGGTGGGAGCAATGGGTAGAGGCAGGCAGGGGTGAGTCTACGGAGCATTAAGGAGGTACGGAGTGAACCCAGGGTTTGGGGAAGGAAACCCCGTTGTTCCTAAGCTCCAGCAAAAAGTGTCAGGAGTTAACAGAGGGCAGGGGATCAGAGCCGGACCCGCACTACCTGGATTTCAACATAAGTCAGGGATCAGGCATGGCTCGCTGCGGGTGGCATAAAGTGGGTCACCGGAAGTAACAGTACAATAGCAACATTTCAATGCACGGCGTGGAAACAGTGCGAGCATTCTGAAAGTGGGCTGCCTTATGAACAGCATTCTATCTCGGGGTAAAAAGAGGCAAAATGCGAGAATGAAAGTGTTTTTGGTGTTGCTGTTGTTTTGTGTTGACCAACCATGGTCTTATGATTTGATGTCGAGGCTGAGGGGGTGGGGGTAGGGGGTGGGGGCGGGGAGGGGGGAACAACCCTGATTAAATCAGAAGGACTACCTAGGTGGCAGACTCCAAAAAGCAGACATCTTCAGATGTGTGTGGGGACCACGGCGATGTGGCATGGAGCTGCTACCTCATACGAGGTTTCAAATTTCCCCAAGCATGTCCCCATATAGTATGCACTGGAACCTGATATGTATCTAGGTGGTAACCTTCTCTGGGAGCAAGTAGGTGACTCTCAGCCAGTCGCCAGATGCCAACTGTTAAACCAAGTTCAAACAGGATAGATCCAAGCAGCAACATCACGGCTTCTTTGCCTTGCTTACATTTTTTTCCTCTTCAAATCCACTTCCTTTTCTCTGGCTATAAATACAATCTACTTCTAGGGGAAGGAATCCAGAGACACTGGATGCAGACTGCGCCCCAATTCTGGAATCACACATAAGGCCAGGTAAGGTCTTAAAAAGGCCAGATTTGTCATCCTCGATTTTAAAACCAGGGGGCATTTTTGCATCATATGAAAACAGGGGATCTAGATTTGGATTACTCTTTGGTAACTCTGCTCCTGTGAAGCCCATCCTTGTCTTCCTTGCAACCTATAGCTTCTTCCTCCTGTGTGAGGCCGACCAAACACTGGGCCCCGCTCAACACCAGCCAACAACCCCGGTCCCCCTACTTACTCCTCCCGGGCAGGCAGTTGATAGCCAGTAAGATCAAGAGCACATTTCAATAAAGGGAGGCTCAAAGCCCCTGCTGTGGGAGGTCCCGGGAGTGAGAGAACTGGATGATTTTGTTAAGGTTTCAAGATTATGAGAAAGAGGAACAGGTGCACCCCAGGCTTTGGCAGTTTGCTCTTCATTAATGCTTCTAAACTGCCACGGTACTCGGTGTTACTGTAGCTTGGTCAAGTTGCTAGATAAATCTGTTAGACTCGCGTGGGTCTGTCACACAGACAAGGAGAGAATTACCTCTCTAACACATGAAATTACTTTCCAAATGAGGTCATCAGAGCCTTATAAGGGCAAGTTTTTCCCTCCCCACCCCACCCCACCCCCAGCCTTTTAGAAATCCCTTTTATTTCTTTTGAAAGCTGATTTTAAGGGCATAGTTGGGAACGGCTGATCTTTTTGTTACTAAAATAGGGCACAAAGTCCTAGGAGAAAATGTTAAAGTGATTGCATCACTCAATATAATTTAAATTTTCTGCTTAAGAACAGGCTGTCTTTTTATATAAAATGTCAGTCCTGCACCCTTCACCCCTCAGCCTTCCTGAAAGTGCTGCCAAGGTACTTTTCCATGGTAGTAATAATTTTTCTCCTCTCTCTCTCTCTCCCCCGTGTGTGTGTGTGTGTGTGTGTGTGTGTGTGTAATTAATTAATGACTTTTCACTGGTGTAGGGGCACATATGTGTCACGTATGCATTAGAAGGTTAGAGGATGATTGGAAGGAGTCATTTCTCTCTTCCCACGTGGGCCTTGGAAATCAAATTAAACTCATAGGCTTGGCAGCAATATCCTTTATGTGTTGGGCCATGCAGCCCACCTGGCTTTTGTTTTAAAGCCCTTTGTTCCCTTGTACGCGCTAGCTGAGCTGGAGGACAGCCGAAGCCCAGACATCACGAGTCTGCGCAGAGGGGTCCCCGTGCCCGACTCTCAACACGGGGCTAAAGTGCCGTGCGCGTTCTCCATCTTACTGCTACGGCTGATCTTGGTTGTCAACTTTAGGGGGCTGCGAGATGCCTAGAAAACGAGTAGAGCACAGTCCTAGGGGCATCTGTGTAGATGATTCCAGAGCCGTGTGGCAGGAGGGCGGGCTGGAGAAGCGAGGAGGGAGGATACTCTGAACATGGGTGGGATCACCCAATCACCTGGGAGCCAGGATGGGACCGGAAGGAGCACAGGGAGAAAGCTGGCAAATGGCAGACCTGCCCCCTCCCTCCCTCCCTCTCTTCCTTCCTCCTTCCCTCCCTTCCTTCCTTCCTCCCTTCCTTCCTGTCTTTCTTTCTGACACTAACCCCCCTTTAGTATCTGAGACTTCCAGCTGCCACCACGGTCAGAGGAAATCAAACTCCAGCCTTTGAATTTATTTCCCTGGCAATGTGACAAAGGACTTAGACCCACAGCCTCCCAGGACAGCTGGATCTTTCTGGTTTTCCATCTTCTAGCACTGGGCAGCAGCTACTGCTTTTCTCAGCCCTCCAGACCGCACACAGCGACTCTGGAACTAACCAGGCTCTGGTTGTCTAATAAATCACACTCTAAGCCGATGCATATTCTTTTGGCCGTGTTCCTTTGTAGACTACTATGACTAACCAAGAGCTACAGAGATTTCTATTTATGTTCGTAGTAAAACATCAACGTGTTATTTTTCTCTTTTGAGTTCAGTACTCTGTCACAGAAATTAATGCCTGGAAGGATCTCTACTGTTGCTCTAGGGGGTGGCATTTCTCCCCAGGAAAGACAAAATGACTCCTGGAGTGGTTATTAAGCCCAGAGCCCACAGGCCTGTGGCCAGCAGAGCCAGCAACAGAAAGCCACTATTCTGCTTCCTCCTCAACCATCCCTAGGTACCCCTGGAAAGAAGGAGGGTCACACCTTAGCCCAGAGACTATATACTGTGGTGTGAGCATTAGCCTGACTCCCCCAGAGCTCTCAGAATCTGGGTTCCCACAGGCTCCCATGTACAATAGTTCACACAGGCCTGCTCAGGTATGTGAGGAGAAGGAATGCCCGGTGCTCAGACAGCCTGTTCTGCGTCATCCAGGGAGAGCAACTCAAGGATAGCTCCCACCCGTGACAAGTGTCCGAACTGAGGGAACCGTAGGATGACACTGGTAAGCCTGGTGCACACAAAGGGAAACTCAGGAGCACACCAAGCACAGCCGTGCAAGTTTTGATGGAAACATCTTTTAACCACATTAATGACTCTCTGAGGCCTCAGCTTTGGAATGATATAATAGGACTTTAGGAAAAACTATGAGGAGGGCCTGGAAATATTTTTAACTATATGGTAAAAAAAAAAATAAAGTACACAAAATTCAAACTTAATTACAGTGAGTAAGTGTGTGTATGTGTGTGTGTGTGTGTGTGTGTGTGTGTCCCTCCATCCACAGAGTGGGGCCCTGTGTCTTCTTGAAGCCTGCCCAGCAGAGGTGTGGGGTGAGCGCAGACCTCATCCACCTCGCCCAGTGGCCCAAGCCCTGGGCCGTACGTGGCCCACCATTTTTAACCCACATTTCTTGGCCTGCTTTTATCTAAATAAGATGTGTATATTACTATTCTTGACTATGAATTATAGACACTATCACTCACCTATGAGGGATGGTTAGCAAAATTTAATGGCTTTCTCTCTTTTCATCTTGGTGATCATTAACTTCACAAATCTATCACACATCTGGGTAAATTCACATTCAGATTTTATAATATTATGACAATGAAGTATCACTCATACTTGAGTTGTAAGATCACACTTCATTTCCCGTGTAGCTGGGAGACATTCTGCCCCCCTTGGTGGCTTTGTTTTCTAACACATGTAAGCAAGGTCTTTATTGCCTCTGAAAAAAAGTTACTCTACAATCCCTTGTTGCCACAGGTTGAGTGTGCCTACTCCAAACACCTGGAAACCCAAATGCTTCGCATCCAGGAGCTGTATGAGCAGTGACAGTTAGAAAATAACATGCCATAGAACTTTGTTTCATGTGCAAAGTTATGCAGAATAGTGTATAAAGTTATTTTCAGCCTATGGCTACAAAGTTCATCTGAAACAGAAATGAACTTTGTAGTCCTAGCAGCTCCTACCCCCAAGATATCTCTTTATAATAAGCCCTAAAAGGCAACTCTGAAACATTTCTATCCCCAGGCATTATGGGTGCAGAATTCTACATTCATAAAAAAAAAATCCTCATATAGTTTGTTTCTCCTTTTCCAAGGTAATAATCCCACAAGCCACCTGCATGGGGCTTTTCACACCAACTGCTTGCTGTCCAGGCTCCGTGACCATGCTTGACCCGGGCCTACTACTGGACAGTCCATTATTCCCAGACTACTGTTCTTAAGAGAACACACCACCAGTAAAACCACATGTGTCAAAATACTGAGGGTGTGCTTACCCTTGATCAAAGCTTAGACTATGTATAATAAATGCTTCTTTGGCACTTTTTAAAGGCAACTAATTATTTCTTTCTACAGTTTTTCTTCTTATCCAACATGATTTTCATCTCACTTTTATTTTCCAATATTCAATCAACAAAGCCTAGGTAGACTCAGTGTGTATTATATGACAGTTTTGTATGTATTTTGTGAAGATTGTGATGTCCATACTCAACTTCATGACCACATCTGTCATCACCACGCTGCATGCGACAGTCCTCGAGTCGCTCCTCTGGTAACTCAGAGATTGTGCCATCTGGGCCAACACCCCCATCCTCTCCACACTTTAGCTCGTGACAACCAGGGCCATGACTTCACATACAAGTAATACCACGCAGATTGGATTTTTCTATGTCTGACTTATATCCTTCAGGACCAGATGTTGTTGCAAATGAAAATGGCTCCTTTTCTAAAGGCCATGGAGTATCCTCTTGGGCATATATACTATGTTCTTTATGCATGTACCTGCTGGTGGGTACACAGAGTATTGTCATGTATTGGAATATTATGAATACTGTTTCAATGAATTGGGGTAGGAGTTGGGGGGCTCACAATTTGATATTTTCTCTGGATATATATTATATTATTATAGAATAATTTTATATATATATCATATGTTATATCATAATATTTTATATTTAATTTACTTGCCTTTCTAAAGATTATATGTGTGTGTATTTCCAAATTTTATATATGTCCAAACATTTTATATATATATACATATACTCTCTCTCTCTCTCTCTCTATATATATATATATATATATATATATGTATGTATGTATGTATATATCCTCTAAAACATGATTACTGGATCAAATTGTAGTGCTACTAACTGTTTAGGGAAGAAGTCCCCACCTATTTTGCATAACGGCTGTATGATTTATATTCCCACCATGGATACCTGGGAGCCCTTTCCTCCATATCCTTGTCAACACTTACCCCCTCCTCTCACCATGATTTGGATTTCTTGACTAATGGTCTTGGCCATTTTTCACACACCCATTGGTCATTTGTTCACATTCTTTAGAAAAATAGCTTAGCCATTTTAAGTCAGAATATTTGCCTTCGAGGTGCACACTTCCTCCTATATTTTAGATATGAGATTTTTTTTTTGAGACAGGGTTTCTCTGTGTAGCCCTGGCTGTTCTGGAACTCACTCTGTAGACCAGGCTGGCCTCGAGCTCAGAAATCCGCCTGCCTCCGCCTCCCAAGTGCTGGGATTTGCTGGGATTAAAGGCATGCGCCACCACCACCCGGCTTTGATATGAGATCTTAATTATTCATTTACTTTGCAAATACATTCTTAAATTCCGTAGGTCACCTTTTCGCTTTATTGATTACATCCATGAGCAGAAGTTAAATCAGCCCCACTGGTCTATTTTTTGCTTTTGGGGGTTGGTGATTTTTTAAGTTAGACCAGGAAATCATTGCTAAGACCAATGTCTTTTTATAACTTTAAAAGTATCCCTGCCTTAAGCTGTTTTACTTTTGCTCTTGGGCACCCGATGCCTTTTAGACCTCCCCCTGTTCCCCGTCCTCTTTCTCCTCCTCTCCCCTTCTTTGCCTTCCTCCCCATCTCCTTCCCTTCCTTTTCCTCCCTCTCCTTCTGTTTCTCAGATAGCCTGCTTACTTCGTACACATGATTCCGCCTATCAGCCATGCGATTCTGGGTAAGTTAAGCTACTTATCAGTTACCCTGGGTTCCTCATTTTAAAAGCTTCCTTCAAAAGTCTCTGAGAGGGGTATAGGAAGGGGTAATTAACACCAAAAGCCCTTTGAAAAGCCACATGGACACCTTTTATTCTATCTTCTCGTTGGGGCCCCGCATGGCCTATCTTCTGAAGGAGTACATCTCTCCTTTCTATGGGTTTAAATCCTACGCTCTGAGAAGGGCTCTAGTTAGACTGGGTCAGGGTCTTCCTCAGTGGCTTGCTTTTAATTTATTCACTCTTGTAAAGGTCCTATCTTCAATTATCACCACATTGTGAGATACTATTGGTTGGCACTTCAAGATAGGAACTGGGGAGAGAGAGATGATTCAGCCATCGCAGTAAAACATGTTCAAGTAGGAACCTGCTCCAGCTAAGAAAGGGACTAGCAGATGAGGGGTCCTCAATAATTCTATAGCAACAAGAAGATGAGCAAATTCATACAAATAAAAGTAATGTGGAAGGGGGAGAAAAATTATATTTTGCAGTGTTTGTCAATGCACACCTTCAGTGCCACGACTGCAGAGGTAGAAACAGGAAGGTATCTTGAGTTCCAGGCCAGACTGGTCTACCTAGTGAGATCCCTCTCTAGAAGCAATAAAAGAGTTATGCTTTTAATCTGTAGAGATACATACTATACAAACTCCCAGGGCTCAGAGTAATCTAAGTGAGGTGCTCTGATGATTGCTGATTAGTACTTTGAAAAAAACAAACAAACAAACAAACAAACAAAAAAAACCCTGAGTTTTCATATAAGCAGTTGAGAAAGTTCTAGTGATATCCAGTACCTTGACAGGAACTGGTAGTAAATTAACAGAAGGGATATGGTCATAGGGACGCATAGACATGGAGTGAGAATGGACTGATCCCCACAATGCGTTCACATACATATCCTACCTTATTTAACTTCACAGGTATATGTTTACTGTTCATATTAGGAATTATATATCTTCTTTTGGACATGGTAATCATTTAATCTTATTTTAGGAGTTCTATACCTTTTTAGAGATAAAATCAGTTGTCTTAAACCTTGGCATGGTAGTATGCCAGGCTTTAGAAACAGCAGCGTCAGGGAGGCCCTGCCCCCCTCTTGGTGGGGGTGTGGCACAGCTGAGGTGGTAGAAGAGAGCCCAGGCCACAGTAGGCATAGAGTCTCAGAGCAAATTCTCTGTGCAGTAATTTTAATAAAACCTCTGTAGATCAAAGGAATATCATCTAGCCCTGATGCATTCTGACCAGCTCTTGTTTTTCTAAGCTTGAATATAAAGATGAAAGAAAATAGCTATCATGTCTTATTGTGAAAATCAAACAAGGCCAGTCAAATAAAAACAGCAGGAGCCATTTATTCTGAGCTTGGAGGGAGTCAGGCTTAGGCAGCAGTGCTTAGGGAAGGTGGGGTAGGGTGGGGAGTCAAGGGGAGACTATGAGATATCTGACCAGGAGTGGGTCTGCTGGGGCTAGGTAAGAGGTGCCTGCTTGGCTTTTTCCGGTTAAATTAGACCGATAGCCAAAACCCAGGAAAGGTGTTATTTGTGAATCAGATCACTGTCATTTATCCTAAAGTTCCAGAAGTCACTGGCAAGTGTCCTAGGCTGTCGCTGGACACAGGTGTGGAGCGTGGTGGTCTTCTGCAGGCCTAGCTTACACTGGGCTGCTTTCCTTGGGTGGTTATTTTAGTGAGGCTGGTTTGCCCGACAGGCTCACAGAGGCCTCAGCATCACAGTGACACTGCCGTGGTAGAGTTTAGTCTTTGGGCCTTTGCATTTGACATAATCTCCCCAGCTGAAGGCTTCAGGGACTTTGAGGATCAATGAGACACCTGTACATATGCATGGACATATGTACATTCAAGATATTGATCTGGACATATGTATATCAAGCCAGCGACGACGAACTTCTGGCTCAAGCATTTTTTTTTTTAATCTAAAGTGGAATATGAACTATAGACAATCATTCTGAAATATCAAAAGCTGAGCTTGTTCCTCAAAAGCACTGGCAATAAAGCCATGTTTTCCCCCATGTTGACAAGTATTGAAAACTCACTTTACTTTGTGAAAGAAACGTTGCCTTTTGGCTGAAAATAACTCAGAGGTGATGCAATATGTTTTTCATTGCCAGAGTTGGTTTAAATATGATGATGGTAAAGAGGCCCTCAGAAGCAGCTTTAGCTGAAAAAGACCTGGGCCTACAAGGTAACTGAAGGCAGCGTGAAAGGCAGGGAGTCTGCTTTATGCTGGGCCCCCCTTACCTCTGCACACAGGTATGTCGGCCACTCAGGAAGGCTCTACCTCATAAGCTCATGTCAGGACTCCAAGGATAAAACCTGGAGATGCCAGACATGTTTTCTGTTCTTCTTCCCAATGCGTGTAGATTGATTCTCTCTGCACCTAACTCTTAGTTGGCTCTTCAGTTGGGGTGTTAGAAGCTGTGGTTGAGTCTGGTCTTCTATGACATTTGCAGGCAGGCCTTTTGCTGTACGACACCAGTTACAGTCTCAAGACAGAGCTGGCTTCTAAACTGCACCCAGGGACATCCTAGGCGGTTGGTTACCTTTTGTGTTTTGAGTCTGAACAAAACCTTGCAAGGAAGGAGGAACTCGTGTAGTCATTTTAAATTAAGAGATAATACAGTCTTTGGCTGAATGCTGTTATTTCTCCAGCATTCCAGAGCAGAGGGCAAACATTTCTCTGTCTCTAACAGGGGGGTTCCCCCTACAAGACTCCCCTTTAAGCACATGCCTCCCAGTCCTTCACCTCATCTTTGTTCTACTGCCATTTTTAGTGAAGATATCACTGCGGTCCAAAAAGTCAGAAGTGTGCCTTAAAACAGTAAGATTACACTACCGTGCAAATCTTAAGGAATTGCTTCTGTTGCTTCTCCACGGCTCAGTCCTCACTTTTATGTAAAACTGCTAATCCTCTTAATTTGTGGTTTAATTCCACAGTAAATCTGACATTTTTTTTCCTTCCTCAATCCATTTCATTTCAAAGCAAGTTCAAGCTCCTTGAGACCCGTTCAAATATTTAATCACGGAGAGAAAAATGTGGGAGCCCTAACATAATAATTACTGGGTAATTCCTTGTTCTGCCCAGGTGAGGTCATTCATCCATGATGGAGTTTTTTTTTTAAAGAGCAGCAAAGAACAGGACACAGTTCTACTCTAATCATTTCTGTGCAGTCCTCCACACCACTGGCATGGTGCTCCTGGGAGCTCCTTGAACCAAAATAAAGCCACACTGGGAAGAAAGGCAAATATCTCTCACATGCTGTTTGCTGAAGCCCAGAGAGGATGCAAGAGTTTCTTTTTTAGTGATGAATGTAAGGAAGTGTGTGTGTGTGTGTGTGTGTGTGTGTGTGTGTGTTGGGAGTGCCAGAGGGTTATTTTAACCTACAGCTTCAGCTGCTCTTGGCTGCTGGGTTTTGAATGTTACACTGTAACTAAACTGGCCATGAACTAGCTCGGATCAAACTGCTAATCTCAACAATCTGCTAATCAGAGAGTGGGGTTCTCAGTGTGTGAGGGCTCTTCTCCTTGTACAAGAAATGCTTCCTATGTTCAACCTACCAAGGGTTTTAATTCATTTTTATACCAATTTTCAAGCTCAATGTCTCTCAGGAATTTGGCACTCTGATATTTCTGAATGATATGCAACAACCTGCCAACTTGAATGGAAATATATCCCAAAGAGAACATACCGCTGTTAAGACTTTTCTCTGCTTCTCCCATCTAGATTTTAAACCCAATGTCAGAGCTCCTGAATTATAGCCTCCACAGTAAGGGTGGACAAGTCACCAAAGTGGGGCTGTAACACAGGCCTGCGTTTTCCTCAGCTTCATCTGAACCAGCAAGGAAACGCCCCTCTGTCTCTGAACACTGAGGAGCCTGAATGAAGACATACTGGGAGTTAATGCAAGTCACTCAAGGGACTTAGAGACACTCTAAGAAATTATTTTGAAACCATTTTGGTCAAATGTGACAGCCACCGTATCTGGAAGGTTTTTATTTCAAGATATCAATGGCTGGGTGACTCAGGATGTTCAAATCTGGAATTTTGAAATGGAAGATTGTCTTGACGTATGCTGAGCAACTGGATGGTGATGAGCTGGGTTCTTCCTCAGTATGCAGTCATTCCTGGCAGCAGTAATGCCCTGGAATGGGTTCTCATTTTAATATCTCATGTATGATATTTTAATATCTCATGCATGATATTTTAATATCTCGTGTGTGATATTAATATTTCTGCAAGTTAAGGTAGCTAAGGTGAAAGAGTCGCACATTGAACATCACCCACACTGAGATTATATGCTGCTGCACTCTCAGACTGACACCCAGGCTCTGCATTCCTTCTTTAAAAAGAGCCGAGCTTGAAACAGATCAAGTGCCAAAACATGGAAGCTCAGTTACATGTGATTATGAAATAAGTACTTAACTAGCAAAAGAAGATCATATGACCTAAGAGCAAATGTCAACAATTCTGAAGGCCACCATAGAGCACAAGGTAGGACAAAGATTTAAAGGTAAGGCCACGTGGATTAAAATCCTAGTTCCTAGGCTGGGCGTGGTGGCACACACCTGTAATCCCAGCACTTGGGAGGCAGAGGCAGGCGGATTTCTGAGTTCGAGGCCAGCCTGGTCTACAGAGTAAGTTCTAGGACAGCCAGGGCTACACAGAGAAACCCTGTCTCGAAAAACCAACCAACCAACCAAACAAACAAACAAAAAACAAAAATCCCAGTTCCTATACCATTAGAGATGGGAAGTTAGGCAAATGTCTTAACTTCTCTCAGCCTTATTTCATTCATATATATGTCAGTAATAATCTTTTAGAGCTGCTATAAAGATTAGATTAGAAATATTACATAAAAGTGCTCAGCACATTGATGGCTGGTAGGCAGCATTTAATGGATGTTAATTGTTACATTATTATTCCAATAATAGAAGATACTGCAAAATTAACTTTACAGTTGCTTTTAGAGATGCACACGTGATTAAAATTACAACCACCATAGTAACAATAACTAATGTTTACTGAGCATTACTACTTATGAAATCCTCAGAACACGGGAGGCGTGAATGCCATGTGCATCTTGCAGCTAATGGAACCAAAACATAGAAAACATGGCCAATGTCTAGTGCTTATAGCTAATGGAATGACAGAAAGCCCAAGCAGGCAGTGAGGCTCACTACATTCAGAGTTGAAGAATCATTAACATTTTAATTTTAAAAGAAGTTTGCTTCAAAACATAAGCCCGTTCTCATTAGAGACCACTCTCCATTTTCCCATTCATTCCAGCTCTAGAAAACACCTATTTCCTGTGCCAGTTGATTTGCATAGAGAAGATGGTTTAAATGTACACCATTCTACAGTGCGCTCTTCTTGTGATTAGCCTGTTGTATTTAGCGTTGTTTGTAAGGTTCATCTGTGTTGGAGTAGGTGTTAGGACTTCATCACTTTTTAATTGTTGTTGTGTTCACAATAATATCCACCAAATATCCATCATATTTGTCTATCTGTTGCTCATTTTGAAGGACCCTGATTTTCCTGGAACAGAATTGCTGGGTTACCCTCATTCTATAGTCAACTATTTGAGGAGCAGCAGTGGTTACACCACTTCCTATACCCATCCGAAATGTGCAAAGGTTTATGCTTCTCCATCCACATCCCAACACTTGTGAATGCCTGTCTTTTCTTTTTAAAGTAGCTTAGTGGATATTAGCACTTTATTTAAAATAATGTAGTTTAGCTTAATACAATTTTAATACTAATTCAATTAATTAAATTAATGCAGTTTACTACTAGTTTTAGTCGTGGGCTGACACATGTCGCCTTTTCTCTTCTACTATATGAGAAGATGCCATCAGTGAACCAGGAAGCAAGCTCTTCCCAGGCACCAAGTTTTGTTATGTTCAAGTATAAGACACCAAGTATTAGATCTCTCAGATACAGAATCTTGAAAACTAGATCTGTGTGGTCTCTAAGACATTCTGTTTGTGGGATTTTGCTATAACAAGACAAACGAACCAAGACATTGGCTAAAACCATCAAGTTAGGAAGGCATAGAAAACAGGAGTTTACACGGTATGCAAGTCTTCACAGTGAATGATGACATTAATATAGCTGGACGAGGAGCACAGAGTGAGAATTCTATTTGGTAGTCAACGTTTTCATAGTAGATAAGGCAAAAAAGTGAAAATAGCTTTAAAAATTAATGGCAAAAAATGAAAAAAAGAACAGAGAAAAAATATTTTAGGGTGCCAGTGTGTACCAACAGGTAATAAGGATGCCCTCTCGCTGCCTTCCCAGCTGTGCCCTGGTTCTGTTAGGGTGCCCACCTCCCCCAGATAAGCCACTCAGCTCAGAGGAAGCCCTTTGGATGTATTTATTGGAGTTTTTGGACAACTTCGCAAGGCCTTGCCCCTCAAAGTGCCTCAGTCAGACTGGAAGGCCAGACCAGTGTTCTGGGTCGGTAAAGCAATACTCCTCCTCTTCCCGGAAGCTGGGAAGCTGCTCTGTCTCTCATGTTGCCTTGTACCTGTGAGTGCCCCTCTGACATGTCATTGCCAACAGGAAAGGCTCTTCCCAGAAATCTCCAGTGTTTGTGTGGCGGCCCACTGGTGCGTTTAATCTTCCCAGCTCCAGACCAAGTGCTGCTGACAGCTATCTCACACCGAGGACAGAGCTGATCAAGGAAGAAGGGTAAGGCCAAGAAACCATCCTCCTAACTGCCCTCCATCCTCCTAACTGCCCTCCCCCTGCCCCGACATCTGTTCTAATACCAGGCTCTCAGCTGTGGCAATCAATCAGGCTCCCTGTTCTTAAAACAATCTCTGAGTTTTATTTCTGTCCCTTGAACTTGAAAGTATCCCGAAAGCTCCCGCAGGTAACCTAACTTTCAGAGTCCAGGGAATGTGAATAATACAGGAGAGACGGCAGGGCTCAGTGAGTGCTCTGAGGGAAGATGGGGTCTGACAAAGAAGCAGCGCCAGTGATGGACAGCAGTAAGAGCGGAGGACTCGTGGAGATGTCCCTGTGCTCTTCCTGCTCAGGTATGGGACCTCTGAAAGCCTCACATGGCATGGCCGGACTGTTCCCCAACTGATCAGGTGCTTAAAGCACAAGGAAGGGAATCTGGCTTTAACACAGGAGTGCACAATTATAAGCTCTGCAGTTATATCCAATAAGGACAAAGCATCAAATAGGGCCTGTTTCGCGAGTACATTGGAAGCAAATTGTAGCTCTTCTTCCTAGGCAGACAAGATTCATCAATAAAGTCTAGTAGGCCTTAAACACATTTTAGTCCAGGTGTTAATTTCATGCTATCATGTGACTAGCAGTAGGATCTTTGAGTTCAAGGACACTCTGGTCTACAGATTGAGTTCCAGGATATCTGGGTCTACACAGAGAAACACTGTCTCGAAAAACCAACAACAAAACAAATCACAAAAAAGTGATGAATCTGGTCCTGAAAAGACTTGATCCAGTATTGTAGGGGAGTACCAGAACAGAGAAATGGGAGGGGGGTGATTGGGGAATGGGTGAAGGGAAGAGGACTTATGGGACATATGGTGAGGGGGGGGGAGCTGGGAAAGCGGAAAGCATTCGGAATGTAAACAAATAATATAGAAAATTAAAAAAATACATCCAACAGTAAAAAGGGAGGACTGTGGGGCTTCCCCAGGTTCTAGAATTAGCAACGTTTGTCACCCTTGTACTTTTCCTCCTACATAAGATCTATAGTTATTGGAAAACTGGAACATATCATCATCATCATTGACCAATGACACACATTTTCCTACTTGAAATATAAAACAAATTGTTAGTCAGTCCCATTTTATTAATGAGTGTAAGAACACATTTACCTTAAAGCAAACATACACTCACCAATTGTTAACAAAATCACACGGAATTTTTGCATTTAGATCTAATCTAATCTACTGATGTAAAATGTTCCCATGTTTTATAGCTGTTAAGTTGTTGGAATAACTTTTTTTTCTGTTATCGATTTGTTATGATCGTTTAGAAAATATTTATAACTGTTTTCTTGTTCTATGGCTTCAAAACCAGAAGTTCTCAGAGTCCAATCCAGGAATACCTGAGGTTCTGGACCCTTCAGAATTTGAAAAGCCCCAACTTCTAGATAACACAGAGGACCATGAAGCTCTTTGCATATTTCCTCGGGCTCAGGCACAAGGAGGAATTTCCAAGGGCTGTGTGATCTCTAACAAGACTGCTCTGATGGAAGTGGGAAGTGGACATCACACTCCTGCTATCTTCTACCAAACCAGGCACCAAAGAGACTTATAAAAATACATCATAATTTCAATCTTCTCATTATATTTTCTATTATGATTCTATATGAAAGTGGTTCTACATGTAAATGAAGATCATTCCATGTGAAAATATAATTATTTGTAATGCCATATAGTGAGGTTATTTTTAAAGAATTAATACATAGAATTAAAATGGTATTTTAATTTTACCTTATGATTATTCTATAGAAAGGAATAGCCCCCCATCTTCCACTCAAAGAGAAATACTCATAAAGCTCAGTAATTTTTAAGGACACAAAGGATATTAAGACTGAGAAGTCTGAGAACTGTTATTGCTCACAAGTTTCCTTCCTTGTTATCTAACACCCTAAGGGGTATTTTTTTTTTTTTTTGTCAAGACTTTGAGCTAGAGTCACTTGGAAAGCAGAATCCAAAATTGAAGAGTTAGCTTCTTCAGTTGGCCCATGAGCAAACTGATGGGAACATTTTCTTTTGATTAATGATTTATGGAGGAGGTCTAGCTGACTGTGGACAGCCAGCCCTGGGCCAGTGCTCCTGGGGTGTATAATGAAGCAGGTCAAGCAAGCCGTGAGGAGCAGTACAGCAAGCAGCACCCCTCTGTGGCCTCTGCTTCAGCTTCTGCCTCGAGCTCCTGCCTTGAGCTCCTGCCCTGGCTTCCCCTGATGACGGACTACAACCTATAAGCTGAAATAATCCTCACTTCCCCAAGTCGGTTTTGGTCCGTGTTTTATCACAGTCAAAGAAAGCAAAATAGGCCAGAAACCGGTACCAGGAACGGGTAACTCCTATGATGAAGATGGCTGTGTTATATTGGGAAGGGCTGTGGGAGGATTTGGGAGGGTTGGGAAAGCTCTGTGAGCTGGCATTGGGCGCTTCAAAGACAGAACTGGAGAGGAGAGGAGCTCGGCTCAGAAGGCTTCAGTGAGAAGAACATTCTCTTACTAGAAATAAAATACCTTCTCTCAGACATCCCTTCCACGCCTCTGGCTTCGGCAGGCTGGGCGGGCTGCTGTGGGAGTCCACACTCACCTTGACTAGCTCTGTGTAGCCGGTCTCCCTGGGTGTCCACCACGGCTGAGCCTTCAGACCATTCACGTTGTAGAGGGATCGTTGCCACACAGAGGCAAAATGGCCTCTCTTGTGCCCAAGTTCATACCACTTATACGCCTGTAAGAACAGAAAGGCTGCTTCATATGGTTCTGCTCCAGAAAACATTTTTATTTCAAAATTGAAGGATGTCGCATAAGCTAGTGCAGACAGATGTTCCTTGAGATGTGGTCTGGCCACCATGAAGGCCTCCTGTAAATGCTCTACAGTGAAAATCTACTTCCTCCTAAGGCACAGAGTACCTTTCTTCAGCACGAGCGCTCTGGCACAGGGCCCCGCTGGTTCCTGCTCCTCCCCCCGCCCCAATGATGTATGACTGACAGGACCATAGATCCCCAGCACTGCTCGGCAGCACAGTCTGGTATCACATCTTCCTCTGCTAAGAAGAGCTCAGAAGTGGAAATCTGAAGTGCAGTGTCTGTGGAGTGCAGACTGAGTTCACACGCTATGGAGATGAAAAGCCTCAAACAGCTATGTCCTTTGTTAATTCAGGGACTATCTGTACCTTGGGATAATTAAATCAAGATCTTCCCTGATGATAGCTGGTGAAAACTCGAGGGTTACCTGAGCGTCCGCAAGCCGCTGGGATAAGTGAACGCTCGCATTCATCGTCACTCCCAGGCTGTCAGCTCTGTGGATCCGGGATTCAGGCCTCACCTAGTTTGGTTTCCCCACATCTGAGCCAGTTTAAAATGTAATTTGCTGTGCACACACACCGTGTAAGGCGCCTACGGAGGCCATGCTTGCACTCAGCTTTCATTTTCTGAGTTCCCTTTTTATATTTTCTCCAAAAGGAGTGGATTATGATTTAAACGATTTCAAACACATTCACTATTTACTGAAACGGGCTGCTAAAACCAACCAAGAGTAAATTTATTTTCCTAGTAACTTTCTTTGATGTCCCATGGTGACAGAGCAGATAAAAAGGAAATATTATTCTGAGCTGGCAATACATAGTATGGCAGTTATAGCTGTGATATACATTGTATGGTATGTTAGGCTTTTTAATAGAAAACTTTTGTTCATGGGGTATGTATATTTTCTGCAATAAGGGACAATAACCATTGCTTCATGTTGGCTCTCATGATACAACTGGTATCTATGACTAGCATTTTTTTGACTAGCTAACACACCAGATTGAATGTACATGCTCTGATCAATCAAAAGAATTTAATTTGTAAAACTCCAGACATGGTAACTTAAACATAGAAAATATTGGCTTCTTTTAATTTTATTATAAAAAAAACCTTGGCAGTAAACAATATCTTGTTTTAATGTATAAAATTATTAACTTTTGAAAGTGTTTAACAATCATGTTGCAAAATGTTCTTGCTCAGCACAGTAACGGGCGTGCTGATGGCCCTCTTTTTTCCACAGCACTCCACGATTGGCCTTTGACATAACTGACCTCATCAGAGCTTTCTAGCAGATCCGAATCTCTCCCTTCTATAACTGCTGAAACTGAGAGTTATAATGCCTCCATTCTTGGAACTAGAATTCAAGGCCCCTCAAAACCATCAAAAAACCTTCAAAAACTTCTTAATTATCTTTCTCATTAAAATCTCAAAGAGCACACATACTAATACTTCTTATATATTTTCCTTGAAAGACATGTATGTTGGGCCCAGAATTATTTTAAAGCCCAGAAAGTTAAATGACTAATTAATATCAGGAAAGGAAGAAAGAAAGAAAGAAAGAAAGAAAGAAAGAAAGAAAGAAAGGAAGGAAGGAAGGAAGGAAGGAAGAAGGAAGGAAGAGGAAGGAAGAGAAAAGAAAAGAAAAGAAAAGAAAAGAAAAGAAAAGAAAAGAAAAGGAAGAAGACTCGCCTTTGAAATAATTTGATCAATGGTTTCAGCCAATTTGAATTTAAGACTTTATTTCCTGAACCTTCTGCTATTCAACTGAACGCCATTAATTATAACATATGATTCTTTTTTTTTTAAAGTCTGGCAGTTCATTAATTTTTGAATCATTAGTAATTCATTGGAAAGACTAGCCACATTGACGAAATAGTGTGTGAAAAAGTTATTACAGGACAACCCAAACAGCAGGCAGTGTGGCTCACGCTGCAGCCTGCAGGGTCTTAGACCTGGGGCTGCTCTGTGCTGAGCGCCTGGGCGAGGTGGGTCCTGACTCACCTGCTCACACTGTCCGTCCAATCTGCTCACAGTGCTGAGTACTGATGGTCACAGTAAGCACCGTGTGTTGAATAACAGCCTTGAATTGGCATTCCCCTGTCACGTTTATCAGAGATAAAATCCTCACAACGACAGATCAGAAATTTAAAAATTGCTGCTACTGATATATTACTGAATGGATTCAACAAATAACGCTATATATATATAAAATGACAACAAAAATTTCTAGAAAATTCTGTTCAAATTTGGAGAAAAGACCTCTACTTTTTTCATTTTGTTTTGTGTTCCTTTTGAATCAGGGCCATGCAGCCCAGGGGGGTCTCTGACTTGCTGTGTAGCTGAAGATAACCTTGAATTTCTGTTCCTCCTGCCTTTCCTTCCTGACTGCTGGTACTATGGGATGTTCCACCACACCTACTTCATGTGGCACTGGGGAACACTAGGTAAGCACTCTAGGAAGTGAGCTACATCCCAGCCTTGGGCGGGGCTACCTTCTTAATGTATTTTACATCAATGCTATTTCTATTTTTGTCAAGTTATTGCTATGTGCTCTTTACACAGACACAGACACTGATACACACACACACACACACACACACACACACACAGAGAGAGAGAGAGAGAGAGAGAGAGAGAGAGAGAGAACTTCTAATTCTGAAATCTGTGCAGCAGAGCTGGCCTGAGCTGCCCGGCATTACCTGGCCTATCTGGAGAGTTGGTACATTGTGGCTGGCACATTTTAGGTTGTACACTGGGTTGCAAGGTACCTGTGTTGACCTATCAATGACATTGCATGGAAATAGGGCTTTGTTTTATTTTGAATCACAAATGTTCTGAGAATAAGGCAGCTGCACAGAAAATGTAACAAATGTAAGAAGCAACAGCTGGGTTCTTACAACAGTCACTGATTGAGGCTGCTGATGAGAAACTGGGGTTAATATCCCCTGAAGAAATGGGGGTGGGGGTGGAGTGGGGGTACTGATGAGCCCAGGAAGTCTGTTCCTTGGACCTTGCCCTCAGGAAGGGAGGAGCTAAGGCTGACCCGAATTTGGATATTCAGAAGTTGGCAATAAAGGAACCAGAGACAATCTAAAAGAAAACTGGCCAGAGGAGAAGCAAGTTTGCGTTGTGGGCTCCGCCCAGTGCCGCAGACGGGCTGGAGACGTGTGCATCACTGCAGCGCTGAAGACAGGATGTGGTCTCAGGTTATGCAGCCTCTGAAGCCCAACTGCTCCATGGCTGCTACGGGTTGCCTTCCTCTTTTTCTCCTCCATACTACCAGAACTATTCGCTAAAATCCATTTTCTCGACAGCCTTGGTGGCGGAGGCTGTGGGTTTGCCTCCCACCTGTCTGTCCCTCTCTCAGACCCTGCAAGGAACGCCACAGAGGGTGGCGGCGGCGGCGGCTTCCCAGTGGGTAAGCCCTGACCCAGACTCCGCGCCTCATCTTGGGGGACCCTAACATGGGGCTTCTACGGGCTTGTTTCTGCTCTGTGTAAGCATGAATCCTTATGAACTTTCCCAATCCAGGAATTGTGCCGGTCTTTGCATATTAATGATAATTACGCTGGTAGAACAGTCCCCTGGGCTTTTAAACACCAGGCTCATAACAAGTGTTCAGTAGTGAATTCATTGTCCTTGAAGTAAGAGCTGGTTTCATCTAAGATAGGAGATAAAGTCGATTTCTTGTATCTGTTTTTGCCCTGTACTGCGGAATGTTCAAAGACAAATTAATTAGTGACAACTATATTTACAGAAATTGAATGCAGACTCCTCTCTAGTGTTGGATACTGTGGCAGACATTTTTCTTATCCTACTCATTCAAAGGAGGGTTCTTTTTACAGCAGGAAGGAACAAAATAATGACTACCCGTCAGCAACACCTCCTCCTCTTCTTCAGTTCTAGTGTCTTGTTCTATTTTAGTCAAATGATTGGTAGGTTAGAGGGGGAAGGTACACACGAATAGAAAGGTAGAAAGAAAATAATGTCAATCATCCACAGCTCCACCGCTCAAACCCGTGTGTGTTTCTTGCAGGAGACCGTGCAGTCACAACTCCCCTTGCTGCCCTGAGCTTCCCGCGGCCCAGAGGGTCTTATGTTCTTATTAAATTTAGAAATTTGAAGCTGTGTTGTTCTTAGATGTCACATATGAAGGGCAATGGTTATAAAGGGTCCCTGTCGCACTGGCGCTTTTCTTCAGACTCTGAAGACAGCAGAGGGAGAATTCCTACAGTGGTATAGGATGAAGAGGAAGGCCTCATTGTTTATCAGCCTACAAACCACAGGGGGCGTCAAAGGGCTACCAATCTGTGGTACATGATCTCACGACTGAGGTTATGTTCACACAAGCTGACAATGGTACTCGGGAAAAAGGTAATGATCAGGAAGATAATTTACTTGTTCTAGTTACTGCATCAGTGCGTGCATGCCTGCTTGAGTACTTCCATTGGTACCTGTCATTACCCTAGCTATGAATATTCAGCTTAAATTTAAAATGTAAAGTGCATGGTTGGCCATTAAAACCACTAGGCTTAAGGATTAGTCAAGCAGATGGTTCTAAAAATGACTACTGCAGGAATTCCAAAGTAAAACATTTAATCTGTAAATTATTTCAAAACTCGAAACAACTTTAGATAACTCTGTATTTCTTAATTTCAACAATACTGTTCAAAGGCAGCATTTACCTTTCGCTACACACATAGATACACACACACACACACACACACACACACAATTTACACAAACATATCCCAAAAGAGGCACTTTTCAGATTACATATTTGATACTTGGGAAAAAATAAACTGTAAAATCCAAATCCTAGCCATCTTATAAGAACATTGCCTTCATAGGCTAGGCTAAGAATGTCTATGAAGCTCTAACTAGTTCCTTGCAGTAAAAATCCCCCCTCCCCCCAGTTATCATTTACTGGAATAGAGTCACAACCCCAGCCAGTCGTACCTCTTTGTTTCCGACCCTCTGCATGGCATCCCCCAGGTGGAAGTAAAACCGTCCATCATCCGTGCCAGGGGCCCCAGATTCGATTCCTTCCTGGAAGAGGACAGCGTTACCATCTGTGAAGGGGTTCAATACCTCATATGAAAACATAAGACTCTGAAAATTTTGTCTCATTATTAAAATTAGATGATGAGGTTGATCCACATTTTCTAGTATAGAATTAAAATGAGATGATCCATCTAAATTTAACAATAAGGTTATCATTAACCAGTAGTGGCCTGGCCCGTAAATTCACACGCACTCTGTGTGCTTCCACAGAGGGAGCTCTCATAGTCCGATACTGCAGATGGTCTCCCTGGCTGGGTATTTTCACATGTATTTTGCTCTCCAAGTCTGACCATATGCCGCCCACAGTCTTTTATCCATGAACCCAAACACTTTTTTCTTGTGTTTCAAAGCAATGACAATCCGAGTGTAAGTGACATTTCTTTCTCCCCTAAACAAATGTGCCACAGGCAGCTAATGAAACTTCTTACTAAAATTTACGGGATTCAAGCCAACACCAACTGGAATTTTGACACAGGTAATTTTTACTGAACAATTTCTATTGTGAAATGCTCTACCCTTCCTTCTCTCCATGAAAGCACTGGAAATGAGATTTTTATTCTAAAATAGGAAGAAAATACTCAGACTGAATATGAAAAGAAAAAAAGACAAAACTGTGAAATACTTTAGTGGCAAGGATTCCTTTTCAGAAAGCTGCATCTTTGAGGCTCCCCAGGAAAGACCCATTACCTAAGGGCTGGCAAGATGGCTCAGTGGGTGAGGGCACTTGCTGCTGCCAAGCAGGATGACCTGATTTTTATCTCCAGGTCCCAAATACTGCAAGGAGAGAGCCAGTTCCTGCAAGTCATCCTTTGATTTCCACATATATGATATGGGTGTGCATACACATGATTCACATACCCATGATTTTATACATATGTGTGTATGTATATATATATATATATATATATATATATATATCACAAATAACATTTCTTCTGAGAGAAGATAATGGCCATATATGTTTTTTATTTATATATATATGTGAACATTATATATTATATTGTATTATGTAAAATATTATATCACTAACATTAATTTCAATATTAATAAAATTATTAATATTGCAATATTGTCAATATTAATAATATAATATTGCATTATATTAATAATATATAATATTGTAGATGTAATATAATATGTAATGTTCACATATATAAAATAGAAAACATATGGTCATTATCTTCTCTCAGAAGAATTGTTATTTGTACAGTCTTGGAAAACAGCCTCTAACACAACAGACTGACTGGTGTGGAGCGTTCTTGTTTGTTAAGTATCTGCCCTAGCTCTTGCTTCCCCACTGCAGTACCTGGAAGAATACCCTCAGGCCTCCAGAGATGAAGGGGATGTGAGTGCACTTTAAGTCAGACCAGTGCACGTGCCCACACAGCCCTGGTAAAATAGAGAGGTCTGCAGTGTCTGCTGACAGCCAGAACAGGTGGGGACAGAGGCCATCTAGAGGGACACCACAGCTCAGCACTATGCCCCAGGGTTATGGGCCAGATAGGAAGCAAGAAGTCTGTCTGACTGCACACAGTGTGGGAATTCTCAAGGCAGGCAGCAATTGCAACAATGAGCACTGTGTGAAGAGGTCACAGAAGCCACCCATACTGCTACCATAAAGGGGGCTCAAAGCTCTCATCAGCTACCTGTGCATACAGTAGCTCTTCTCTATAGTGGGGCATACTCCTAGCAAACTAGGAGTAAACATTAATTCTCTTCCTCAGTCACAGTAGCTATATTTTAAATATTCAGTGCCTGAACAATGAACAATATACCCTTTCTTTCTTTCTTTCTTTCTTTCTTTCTTTCTTTCTTTCTTTCTTTCTTCCTTCCTTCCTTTTTCTTTCTTTCTTTCTTTCTTTCTTTCTTTCTTCCTTCCTTTTTCTTTCTTTCTTCCTTCCTTCCTTTTTCTTTCTTTCTTTCTTTCTTTCTTTCTTTCTTTCTTTCTTTCAAACATCTTTCTTCCTCCCTTTCTTTCTTTCTTTCCTTTCTCTCTCTCTCTCTCTCTCTCTCTCTCTCTCTCTCTCTCTCTCTCGTTTTCTAGTTTATCATTGCTATGTTGTTATTAATTATTTCCGTATTTTTGAGACAAGGTTTCTGTGTGGTCTAGCTTTCCTGGAACTAGGTCTATAGACCAGGCTGGCCTCAAATTTACAGAGATCCACCTGCCTCTGCCTCCTGAGTGCTGGGATTAAAGGGATGCACCGCCACACCTAGCAATTGATATTTCTAATACAGCAAGAATTTTACTTGATAGATCTGAGTCCAAGTGGTATTCTGGTGAACTGTCCACATTGCAGTTCAATATGGTGGAAAAAGCAGTAATATATTTTAAGAGTTTGAGTCATTAGCCCTAAAGTCTTTTTCAAACAGTGTCTGCTCATGCTGATATTGTAGTAGGCTGACGAATCTCCTGCAGGCCTGTGTGCTTTGGCCTCCAGCATGAGGTACTCTTTTGAGAGCTTGTAGAACCTTGCTTGCAGAAGTATGTCCCCAGGGGTGGGCCTTGATGGTTACTCTGTGTCCAGCTCCCACTCAGGGTCCTTCGTTAGTGCTCAGAGACCGCGATATGACCAAGCTCCCTTCATATGCTCCTGCCACACCGAGCTATGCTGTGCCGTCCCCAAGAGGAAACACAGCCCCTCCCAAAAACTCAAGAGCCCAAACCAACCTTTCCTTACACGGCTTCTGTTGAGAATCTGGGCAGCAATGATGCCAAAGAGGCTCATGCAGTTGTCCCTCTGTGACGTTCAGTCAGGTGGAGATATGCACTGCCTGTGACACATGCACTCCGAGGCCAGGGAGACTCGGTGATGCATGGCAACCAGTTAGAAGCCATAACTGGAAGCCACAAGCAAAGGGGATCTTGAAGGACTCCAGGAAGAGAGCATACGGGATGGAGACCGTGGCGGTTACCTTTAAGTAGGGAATGCTCTCGGCTATCTTGTTCTGCGCCTTCAGGATGAAGCCGTAGTGCACCTTAGCGAAGCCATCGTTGGGTGTCACATTCAGAACCTGAATTCAAAGAAAACGAAGAGCGACTGTGATAGAGAAGAGACTGTACAAGTGACTGTCAGAACAAATCCTAACTAGTTTTGCCGTACTTGGACTGGATTAGGATGCTACAGCTTCAAACACTGTGGGAGCGTCTTGTCTCCCTGCTATCATCAACTGTAACAAACCCAGGGTCACTCAACTCAAGACGCTTTTCACGGAGGCTGGAGAGATGGCTCAGCGGTTAAGAGCACTGACTGCTCTTCCGAAGGTCCTGAGTTCAAATCCCAGCAACCACATGGTGGCTCACAACCATCTGTAACAAGATCTGACGCCCTCTTCTGGAGTGTCTGAAGACAGCTACGGTGTACTTACATATAATGAATAAATAGATCTTCTTTAACAAAAAGATACTTTTCATAGTTGCCCACTGAGTGAGGCTGTGACTGGGAACATGGCCACTGCTGGAGCGCAGCTGTCACCAGACAATGCCTGGCCACTGATCTGACTTCGAGGCTCTTTAGTGATTAGAGAAAAATCACTCTGAACTTTCTGTGTTTCAAGACCATGTTCTGTCCTTGGATGAAGGGTTGTTCCACACTGTTTCCTGCACATGCTTCAACATATTAGGGTCTACACATGTACTACAGGATCCACCCATGACCACTAAAGTTAGTGGCGGAGTGGGGCATGAAAACACTCTTGAGTAAACTCTTACAGATGCACGGTGACCATAAAGACAACTGTAACGGCATTACAGGGGCACTGCCATCACCATGGAAATGGCATCTGCCACAGTATGGATCCCATACCACTGCAGAGGGCACAGCATTGCTCCTGGGGCTGACCCGACCCAAAGTATAAGCGTATTGAATAATAAGTACCTGGCAGCTGTAACCAAATGATTGTCTGCACTTTTCATAGTTGTGGAAATGAAAACTACCCAAGGAACTGTTACAGGCTGGACACACCAGCCTTGTGGGTATTGAAGAGCAACCCTGGGGAAGTCTTAAATGATCGGAACCTAGTGAGCTACCGGACACCAATTCTTTAACTCTGTGCTGAGGCCGAATGTAGAACGGCTAGGGACCCGAGAATGTAACCTGTGTCCCACTTGTGCAACTTTTTGGGAGACTGAGAGTATTTTGAAATAACAAGCTTTAAAAAATTATGAATGAAAATAAGTTCCTGGGAGTGCCATGATTTTCAGTGCTGATTATAAATTTGGTGAAAATAACCCCCCCCCTCTATGTGATTAAAAACCCAGGTGGCTATTTCACATAAACTGGTCTGTTGTTCCTCCCTACATGCATTTATTATGATCTAAAGATGAATTATGCAAAATGCCCCTAAATTAAATATGAGCAGTGAGAAATCAACACAAAAGCACTAGACTTGTGAAGCTGCTTAGGAAATGGATTTCTTGAACAAAGAAGATGGAGAAGATCTGAGTGGCACTTTCAGGGAGAGGATGCCTGAGTACCTCTCCTCTCTCCCTGAGCCAATTAGGGAACGTGAAGTCACAGCTAATAGGGGACTTTACAGGGGAAGAGCAGGCTATCTAACAAGAAGCCACCATGCCTGCATTGGACTCAGTGCCTATTTAAGGCCTATTTAAAAGGGTGACACTCAAAACTCTTTACCTGCTACTGCTCTGGACCTAACCTCTCTCTCACCCCCTCCTGCAGGACGCCCCAGTAGCTGATACTTTGCACCCCTTTTCCATATGGGACCCCCAGGGAAACCATTTGAATCCAGGGTCAGACCTGATCCTTCCTCCAGTTCATTGTACTCAGCATGCAAGACTGTATTCAAGGGACCACCCCTGCAGCCTCCACCTGTCTAGCTCCACTCTCATCCCTTCCAGCCATCCCTCTGAGGCACACTGGACTCCCTGCTACTCAGAGTAAGCCAAAGGCACCCTTACTAGAAGATGTCATCCTCGCAATATTCCTTTGGCCCACTCTCTCCTAGGGCATCCAAGTGGCTCATTCCTTTTCTTGTGTGAGACTGATTGTATGGAGGAGTTGCCACCCTATTCCAGTGTGTCCCCCCCTGCTTATCTCCCAACTAGAAAACCAGTGCCACCCCCAGCCCTAATGCCCTCCAAGTTATCTATCCAGACTGTGTTTTCACAGGACCTATCACCATCTGACCTGTTTGGATATTTTATTCCCTCTCTAACATGTAAGCTCTGCAGAGACTTTGCTTCCCTCAAGGTTCATCCCTTGAACCTGGTGATGGGGAACTCTCAGTATCTCTGTGATAAAGGTATGGACCGGTGCATGCTGGTCTCTCCTATATCTCTGTAAGCTTGGGCTCTGGTTCTTCAGCTGACAGGCCCTGAACCAGACCCTGGGTTGAGACTGGACCTCCAGGGCTGAACAGAATCAGTGTTGATCATGGTTGTACCTGCTACAAACAAGCCATTATAATTATTACACTACACCAATAATACCCCTGCCTACTGCAATCACACAGACATCATCTCAAGTAGCTAGCAGATGTAAACATTTTCCAGGATTTCAAAACCCATCAAAGTCCTCTAGATCCCAGATATGCAGACAGGAAGGAGATATTCTTCCCTCTCAAAGGGCTCTCAATCCAGTACAGGAGATGCATGTGCAGCAAACACTGATGACACAAGAGCTTCCAGAAACAATCAGAGGCATGTGGTGGTCCCGGGGAGGAACACCCAACACACTTATAATGAGTGTGATTCGAAGAAAGGTCCTAGAGGCATCTGGGAGTGTGGAGATCACCAGAGAAAGGGAAAGCAGGGACCAGCAGGCAAAAAGACAGTCAAGGCAAAAGAGAATGAGAAAATATAAAAAGGCTTGTGCGGCTAGGGACGCAAAGATACCTCCGTGGCTAAGAACACTTGCTGAGTAATCGTGAGGGCCAGAGTTTAGGTCCTAGTGTCCATGTAAAAAGCTGGGTACGGATGTCTGGATGAGAAATGCCTACAAAGGCTCGTGTGTGGGAATACTTCATCCCCAGTTGTGGCTATCAATCCTTCAGCAGGAATTCAAGTCTTACAGAGCAAGTGTATCTCCAAGGGCAGGCTTTGAGGGTGCACAGCCCCATCTCAGTTCTTATTCTTGCTCTGCCTGCTGTGCAGAGATGAAAGCATGACAAGCCAGCTTCTTGCCACAGTGCTTTCTCTGACCATGGCATGCTGTCCTATCAGGACGGACTCTCTCCATCTGGAACTACACATCAAAATACATGAATTTTGGGGCTTTCTCATTTACTCCGCAAAACCCAACTTGTTTCTTAAGTTGCTTTTATCAGAGTATTATATCACAGCCAAGAGAAAAAGCAACTAATACACTGGAAATCTCTAAAATGTCTATAGTTAACTCCAGCCCGAGGGATCCAATGCCCTCTCTTCTGACTTCTACAACACAGGCAACTTGCCCCCCCTCCACACACACAAACACACATGTACACACACACATAGGTAAAGGGAATGTTATAAAAATACAAACAAAACAATAGGTAACAAAATTGAAGAAGAGGACAGGAGTTATCACAAAACAATTCCGTTTAGGGACACAAGAAAAATAATCCCCGAGGGAGAAGAAACTGCAACCACATCTGCTCTGAAGTACACTTACTAAGAAGCAGGCTCACAGCACTATGCTCATTTGCAGGCAAAAAGTCAGGAATCCTGTCTGGTATACAGAATCAGGAGAAGGGGCAGGGCTCAGCCCCCAGAGTGGCCGACAGTGCTGTCCCCACCTGTTTCTTTAAACTTAGGCACCACAGTTTTGAAATTTGTAGATGTATGTGCAGTGAATCTACAGGTTTAATAAACCCCCACACAAAGACACAGGTTGATTTACAAGAAACCCAGACTGAGAGTAAAATGATATTAAAAAGTTTTTGTATTTACCTATTATTATCATTATCTATCTATTGACCTATCTATCTACTTATCTATCTAGTTATTCTATATACATTTTTACCCACAGTAAAAACTCATTCAAAGAATATTTCGAGAATTTTAAAACACCACCTATTTCCTTTATCCAAAACTTAATTTTCTACAGTTCGCAGTTGGTTATGATGCAAGTATATTAAATGGAAAATTCCAGAAATAAAGAATCAATGTTTTATAGTCACCATATCCCAACCCACGTGTCCTGTGGAACCATCCTACCCCATCAGAGGGTAGGCCAGCATCCTGAATCCCAGGTAAGACTGCCCCTGCACCCTGCTAGCACCTGCCTAACATAACTCCAACTGCCCCCACTCTCACTCTATCTCTGGCCACAACCCTGACTTAAGCCTCATTCCCTACCAGAAGCCAGGCCAGCATCCTGAACCACAGAGGACCTCTAACCAGATCGGAGGCCACACAGAACTCCAGCCCCCAACCTGGGAGATAACCCCCTGCTAGAACAAGGCCATTGAAGCCATTAGAAATCAAGCTCTTAAGTGATCAGAAGCCTTCTACTCAACCACAGGCCATTCCAGTGAGAAGATCAGAAAGGAAACAAAAACCAAGGAAGAAAACACCTATCTAACAAAGGCAAAGCCAGAAATTGGCACCTTGACCTATAATGACCCCAAACACAGATGTTTTAACATCAGTGGAAGAACACAACCAACAACAGACAGGGCAATATGTCACCATCAGAGCCCAGCCATCCCACTACAGCACACCCTGAATATTTCGACAGAGCTAAAACACAGGAAAAGATTAAAACTAACTTTATGAAGATGATAGAGTTCCTTATAGAGGAAATTAATAAATCTTTAAAAGAAATTGAGAAAAAGATAATCAAAAAAGTGGAGGAAATAAGTAAATCCCTAAGAGAGTGTCAAGAAAGCCAAGAAAAATACAAACAGTTGAAGAAAATGAACAGAACTGTTCAAGACTTGAAAATAGATATAGAAGCAACAAAGAAAAAGCAAACAGGAAATTCTGGAAATGGAAAATCTAGATAAGTGAACAAGAACTACTGACACAGCTCATCACTAACAGGATATGAGATGTGGAAGAGAGACTCTCAGCTGTTGAAGATATAATAGAAGAAATTGGTCAGTCAAAGAAAATGTTAAATCTAAAAAGTTTCTAACATAAAACATACAGAAAATTTGGGACACTATGAAAAGACAAAATTAAAGAACAATAGAAATAGAGGAAGAAGATTCCCAGTTTAGAGGAACAGACAATATTTTTAACAAACCTAAAATTTCCAAACCTAAAGAAGGACATATCTCTAAAGGTACAAGAAGCCTATACAACACCAAATAGATTAGACCAGAAAAGAAAGTCCCCTTGCCACATAATAATCAAAATACTAAACACAGAGAAATAATATTAAAAGCTTCAAGAGAAAAAGGTCAAGTAACATATAAAGGCATACCAGTTAGAATTACAACCAATTTTTCAATTGTGACATTAAAAGCCAGAAGGGCCTGGACAGATGTCTTGCAGTCTCTAAGAGACCAGTGATGCCAGCAAGTATACCCAGTAAAACTTATAATCACCACAGGTGAAGAAAACAAGACATTTCATGAGAAAGTCAAATTTAAACAATTCAGCCCTACAGAAGGTACTAGAAGGAAAACTCCAATACGAGGCAGTTAACTACATAAAAACACTGGCAATAAATCAATAAATAATCTCATACAAGCATAACCCAAGGAAGGAAACACAGAAACACACACACACACACACACACACACACACACACACACTGCTACCAACAACTACAACAAAATAACAGAAATTAAAAATAACTGGCCATTGATATCTCTCAATATCAATGGACTGGATTCTCTATCAAAAACACGCAGGTTAACAGAATGAATATAAAAACAAGATTCATTCTTCTGCTGCATACAAGAAACACATTTCAACATCAAAGACAGACACTACCTCAGAGTAAAAGGTTGGAAAGAAATTTTCCAAGCAAATGGACCCAAGAGAAAAGCTGGTGTAGTTATTTTAATATCTAGTAAAATAGACTTCAAACCAAAATTAATCAAAAGAGATGGAGAAGGACACTCCATATGCATTAAAGGAAAAATCCACCAAAATTACATTTCAATTCTCAATATCTACATCTAAATGCAAGGGCACTCATATCTGTAAAAGAAGCATTGCTAAAGCTTAAATTACACATCATTTTTCACACATTGATAGTGGGAGACTTCAATACATCACTCTTACCAATAGACAGATCATCCAGGTATAAGCTAAACAGAGAGATAATGGAGCTAAAAGATGTTATAAACCAAATGGACCTAATCTACAAAACATTTCCCCCAAACACAAAAGACTTTATCTTCTCCTCTGCACCTCATGGAGCATCCTCCAAAATTGACCACATACTCCATCACAAAGCAAGTCTTAACACATACAAGAATATTAAACTAACTCCATGAATCCTATCAAACCACAATGGGTTAAAGCTGGATTTTAACAATGACAAAAACAACAGAAAGCATCTAAAGTTATGGAAACTGAACAACTCTATACAGAATGACTACTGGGTCAAGGAGGAAATGAAGGAAATTAAGGACTTCCTAGAATTCAATAAAAATGAATCCATAACATACCCAAACTTATTAAATGCAAATCAAAACAACTTGGAGATTCCATCTTACACCTGTCAAAATGACAAAGATAAAAAACACAATACACAGCTCATGCTGGCAAGGATGCTGAACAAGGGGAAAACTCTATTGTTGGTGGGAGTGCAAACTTGTACAGTCACTTTGGAAATCAATATGGCAGTGTCTTAAAAACTTGTGAGTTAATCTGACTTCAGACTCAGCAATACCATTCCTGGGTATATTTCCAGAGGGTGCTCCATCCACTACAAGGGCACTTGCTTAGTTATATTCAGAGCAGCTTTAGTCATAACAGCCAGAAACTAGAAACAACTTTGATGTCCCACACTGAAGAATGGATTAAAAGAAATGTGGTACATTTACACCATGGGGATATTACTAAGTTGTTAAAACAGTGACATCATGAAATTTGAAGCTAAATATATGGAACTAGAAGAAATCGTGTGGTAATCCAGACTCAGAAAGATAAACATGGTATGTACTTCACATATAAGTGGATATTAGCTGTAGAGTAAAGGATAATCATGCTACAATCTACAGACACAGAGAAGATAAATAATAAGGAGAGCTTAAGGTGTAATGCAAAGATCTTCCAGGGAAGGGGAAATAGAATTGTTTCTTTGAGTAGTCTTGGGGCTGATGGAGATGGGAACAGGAACAACCAGGTGTGGGTGCGGGCATGAAGGGAGGGAATACTGGGAGACATGGCTGGAATTGCAGGTGCCAATTGGGGAGCTCAGTAGAAACCTATTACAGTGAAGCCTCCATGAAATCTACAGGGGGTGATATTAGTGAAGAGTCCTAGTAACGGGGGACACAATGTCTGATCTGGCCATCCTCTGTAACCAGGTAAGGCCTCAAGTGCAGGGATGGGAACACCTACCCGGCCATAAAACCTCTGACCTACAGTTTGTCATTTCTACATACTATGCTGAGACAGAAGCCTAGCACAATCATCAGAGAGACCAGAGAGACTTCGTCCAGCAACTGACGGGACTCAAATGGGCTCCCGGAGATCAGGGAACCTGTATGGGTCTGACTAAGGTACGTCCTCTGCATATATCTTATGGTTGTATAGCTTGGCGTTCTTGTGGGATTCCTAGTGGTAGGGACAGGGATCTAGAAGAGTCACTCTGGGAGTGAGCCAAGATAAACACAATACTGTTGTCAAGCAATAAATGCTGTGTGATCAAAAATAAACTATATCCCGGAAAAAGATGACAAGAAGTTGGGGGATTGGATGGAGAAGGCGGACATGGGGGGAACTGGGGAGATATATGATCACAATACAGTGTATGAAATTTTCAAAGAATTTAAGTAAACCACCCCGAAGCTGCTAGGTATGGTGGCACAATCCTACAATTCCAGTTCTCTGGGGGAGCTAGATGCCCTATCAAAAACAAAAACAAAAACAAAAACAAAACATGACACCTTTTGTGTGCCTCCTGATGTGACTCATTATTTCAAAGAAAAGGTTTAAATAATTCACTAGAGATAAGAACACATACACTGCTGTGTTCATGATATAGGAGAGCCTAAACCACAGGCAAGAAAATTAGAATATTTTGATTATGATTCATAAGTGAACTTCTAAGAGGGAAAAGAAAAATAAAACACTTCAAAAAAGACAAAATTTAAAGTTCTAATGGTAGGCAGATATTTCAAGAGTCCCTCTGTCCAAAACAGGTCACATGACTGTATAAGATCATACACCTACTCTCAGACCAGGAAAAAGGAATCAAGTGTTCTGTCTTGTAGGGAATCTTTTACCTGCAAGATTACAGAGGATAATAAGAGCAGGATACAAGGCCGCCCAGGTTTAGTGGCGCATGCCTTTAATCCCAGCACTTGGGAGGCAGAGGCAGGCAGAGCTCTATGAGTTCTAGGACAGGAAAGGCTAACAAGGCTCCACAGAGAAACCCTGTGTTTAAAAAAGAAAATCTTTCCCTGATTCCTATTTTCAAACAATTTTGTTTTGTTCTGTAAAACAGACAACCAATCAGCCAGACAACAACAAAAGAGTCCAGTGGTTCAGACTGCTATCACTGTGAGTAGCAGGAGGGGATGTTAAATTCTACTCCATCTTGCCTAGGGTGCGAGCCGCTGACATTTCAGCCTGGGCATATTGTAAATGCTACCTGACTTTGCTGTCAATATTGTCTCTGTCACCAACCTGGCTGCTCCAAGGACTGCAGAGCTTGCATGCCAATGATCCCTGTCTCATTTAATAATGGCTCAAAGCAACACTGCGGTGTAACAAACACAGTGTTTGGGCTTAAACTGCAGTGTTAAGGGCAATCTTCATCTTTAGGCATTCACCGTGGGTCTTAGAATGTATTCATCATGGATGCAAGGATACTACCAAACTATGGGTAGTGCTTCAGTGATCAGACTGAAATACGAACATTATAGTAAGAGTGAGAGGATTTTTGTCAGTTCAGTAAAATCTGAGAAGCACTCAAAATATTTCATTTGAGCCTAAAATCTTATTTGGAGGATGTGAACATTTTTTTAGATCAAGTATGTACCACATGAGTATACATATATAAATAGATAACACTTAAATGCATAAAAACTACAAACATCAGATTGAACACCTTTTCCTGAAAAGGTTTAGCATAAAAGGTATTTAGAGAACACTGCTGGAGGAAGCCCCGCAGACTTGGTGCTGAGAACCAGGGTCTGGTGGGTCCTGGATCCTTGAAGGTCAGAGGGCAGCAATCCTACAGAGGAATCTGGGTCAGTGTCTGGTGAAAGTATCGGGAAGATGGATCTATTTGGAAAACAAAATGAACAACTGGTAACTTGGCCCCAGATTGAAAGCTCCACACAGACTCGAAGACACATTCTGTGCCACTTCAAACAGATCAGGTCCTGAGCTGCTGTATGTGCCTTTAATAAGTGTGCGCTGGCTGAGTGATACATCTGCAGAAGGTGTGGCGGGGTGGGCAGCAAAGAACTTGGGATGATGTTGAGTTAGGATCTCAAGCTTGGGAAGGAGATGTCGGAGGAGCCTTCAAAAATTACAGATGTGAGCAGCCTCTATCTAACCTCTGTAAAGCTAGTCTCTGCACTGAAAACAAGAACAGAAAACAAACAAACAAACAAACAAACAAACAAAAATAACCCAAAACGAAACATAGCATCTCACAATGATTTTCATATATGCACTCAAAAATCAATGTGAAGAAAAATATGCAGCCCCAATGTTAGTTTCTGAAATGACCTTGGAAAAAGAGATAAACACACCAGGCCAATCTTTGGTTAGGGAAAGAGTATCCATTAGCCACAGTTCATTAGCTTAGAAGTAAAAGGCAAAACCAGAGGAGCACCATTCATTACCTTCAATGTATGAATGCTTCTTTTAAAAGAAAACCAATCAGCTGTGTGATAGCAGCAGCAATATCTGGAGCTTTATGCATGCTAGTATGCTCAACCAAATGATAATATGGTCATAGGTGAATAAACGACACAACATAATATTGGTTTTCAAGGTGAAGGAAAATGTTCCACATTTCTGAGACTTAGTGTCAGGTGGAAGGGATGAGTGTATTCAAGGAAGATTCTTGGAAGGTGTGAGAGGGAAACTCAGTTCGATGCTGGTCAGTATGTGTTGGCCTCGCTTGTGCGAGGCTCCCAGGATGTACTTCACTGGGCTCTTTAGAATGAAATGGGGGAGTGAGAGAAGATACTGGAAGGAAGGAAAAGAGAGAGTTGGTAAACAAGAATGAACTTAGAAGGAGATGAAAGAAGGGGGTGTGGGAAGGAGGGGACATACACGTGGGAAGGATCCCTGGACTTCCCCGGCTCATGTCTCGGATGGTTTGCTCAGTTTTCTATTCACATGATCCTGAATCACTGTGACATATGATGTTTCTTTTAACCAAACTCTGCAGGACAGGGAATACTGGGTATGTTAGCAGACACCATGTCTCACATGGAGGGGACACTGGGTATGTTAATAGACACCATGTCCCACATGGAGGGGACACTGGGTATGTTAACAGACACCATGTCCCACATGGAGGGGACACTGGGTATGTTAACAGACACCATGTCCCACATGGAGGGGACACTGGCTATATTAACAGACACCTTATCCCACATGGACTATGCTATGGCCTGGTGAAGGTCTTTTCTAGAGAACACACATTTGCAATGTTGTAGTCTTAGTCTACCATGCAGGTATTAATGATATTATAAAAAGCCAAGGCCAAAATTTTCTCTCTCAAAAACAATCAAAACTATGACAAGGGTAGAAAGACAATAGCTTCAAAATTCAATGACTTTAACCAAAACAAAACAAAACAAAACAAAACAAAAAAACCACTTGGGAGGCAGAGGCAGGTGGATTTCTGAGTTCAAGGCCAGCCTGGTCTACAGAGTGAGTTCCAGGATAGCCAGGACTACACAGAGAAACCCTGTCTCGAAAAAAAAACAAAAACAAAAAAAAAAATCAACGACTTTACCATGAAGCCCAAGAGCAATAGAGGATAGAGGCAAGGGCCTCTTTCTGAGCAGACTGAGGAGGAGTCTGTGCATTGCTGTTGATGATGTTTCCAACACAGAGGAGACCCTTCTGTTCCACGTCCCAGCTCACTGAAGTAGCATTTAATGTAAAGGCAGCAGCTTGGAAACCATTGATCCAGAGGCTCAGGTTAAAGAACAAGGGCCCGCGTCTGTCTTTGTTTTACAGAGCTGTTAGCTTTCTCCTGCTTCAAAGCGCATTCGACGTACTGTTTGCTGTATACCAAATAAATTCCCTTGTTGCCTAAAGGAACCAGGTTTTATAGTTACTTGCGACTTAGAGCTTATCTATTAAAATGTCCACTATAATGTAGAAATCCTTTGAAAGCCATCTTTGCCAGAGGATGGGAACATCAATGCCCCTTTGAAAATGGTATAATCCACTACTTTTGCCTGAGAGCTCATACTGCAAACCTTGAAAATAGTATTTTATTTACATTTATTAACCCCATTATTAACCTCATTCTTTTTCTCATCACAACAAAAACCATTAGAAAGTTGCCTATACAGACTGATAAAAATGAAGCTTAAACAAAAATTAACTAAAAATCATTCCAATCAAGATACAGGGGTGAAAATGGTCAATATATATGTATACCTGGATAGTCTTTATGGGACCCATCACTCTGTACAATGGAGGCATGCCAATAAAGAAAAACAAAGGAAGAAAAATTGGTTATGGTGGCAGTTGAAAGGCTGAAGCAGAAAGATTACCACGAGTTTGAGGCCAGTCTGGGCTCAAAGTGACTCTCTGGCTCCAACAGGGAGTGAAGGAAAGAGAAAGCACCGGGAAAGCTAGGTCCAGAATGTTAGCCATAATAACTTCCGTGCTGTTCCGTTCAAGAGAAAGAGGGGCTGGGCGGTGGTGGCGCACACCTGTAATCCCAGCACTCTGGGAGGCAGAGGCAGGTGGATTTCTGAGTTCGAGGACAGCCTGGTCTACAGAGTGAGTTCCAGGACAGCCAGGGCTATACAGAGAAACCCTGTCTCAAAGAAAAAAAAACAAAAAAACAAAAAACAAACAAGAGAGAGAGAGAGAGAGAGAGAGAGAGAGAGAGAGAGAGAGAGAAGACACACAGTACACATTACATGTCCTTTTCAATCAGCACTTGGACTTGTCTAACTCAGTGCAGCTCATAAAACATCAGTGCTTACCTCTTCGTAAACCTTCTTGGCGCTGTCGTTGTCTCCCATCAAGAGGTATCCTACGCCAAGGTCGTTTTTTAAGGTAGTATCGCTAGGGAACAGCTGAACTAGTCTCTGGAGGGTAAGTAGAGAACCTCTCATGTGACCTAGTGTTGGAAAATGATGAATAGGATTAAAAATATTATGAATACAGACCAGGAGAGAGGATTTAGCAGAGCGGGAAGAACAGCCTACATCTGACTTCCTCTGTGAAGGGATTAGTGAGTCCTGAGTAGTATAGTTAAAATGCTATCTGCAATTGCTCTATGTAGATACTAAATATGAGATCAACCATAAAAGACATACTATTTTCTGAGCCAATTCACATTTACACTTTTTACCTTAAGTTCTTTCTTGAGAAAATGTCAGTTACCAATTCTGCTGAAGCAATTTTGGTTTATTAGCTTTAAAATTTTAGATGGAGTTGAGCGGTCAGTATAAAACTTAAATGGGCCCGAGGGACATGGCACCGGCTTCACGTTGGATGCCTTCTCTAAGAGAGGGAACTTGTCTCTAGGTACTGATAGTGCAGATGAGACATTTTCCAGTGCTATGGGAGCCTCTGGTGGACGACAGGCTATGGTGCACCACATAGCTCAGGAAACCCCAGCTGCTGGTTACTAGGAGGCTTAGGTGGGGACAGTCAGGCCCACTGTCACTGCTCTTTGTCTCAATTGCAAATTGGAAAAACAAACTGCAAATGGGGACAGGGGGTGTGCTAAGGAAAACTAGTATTTGTAAAAATCCTACCCTGCAGGGATTAATGCCCGCAAAGGGGGAATCTGAGGCGACAGAAGCAGGTTCAGTCAGGGAACGCAGCTGCTGCTTAGCTAACAGAAGGAAATCTGGCACGTTCATTCCAGGGTCTGTGCCCCATTGCTGGGTAATACTATTCCATTCAGGATTCTGGGTGGTTTGGCCACGCCATCTTTCCCTCTCTGGTACAGACTGCAATGGTACCAACAGTGCAGGGACCTCCTGCAGATAGATAGATAGCTGCTGCTGTTCCTCCCACACCTTGTCTGGATCTCCTGTTGTACCGTGAGGCAACTCCACACTTCTGCAATTTCAGGATCACTGTCCAGTTGCCTAGGAGCGTTCCCACATGACCTCATCTCATTCTCACCTCAGCAGAAGAGCCTATACTAAAAACCAAGGGAGTGCTGTGGAAGGGTAAGACATCTTCACAAGATCAAGAGACCTTGATCATGGGCTGCGAGGCAAGAGGCTCTCTTGGTATAAAAATGAAGAAGGAACCATAGACAATCCAAAACTCTAAGTTGAATAATTATTTCAAACAAATTCTCAAAACAATTTCCCTAAATTAATGTAAGAATCCACAATGATTCTGTATGTGTTCATATGCATGTGTGGGTGTGTGACTAGAGACTGGCGGACAACCTTGGGCGCTCTTCCTCAGCTGTGAGCTTGTATGTCTGGCTGAGAAGAGCTCGATGACTGGAAGGCAGGCCAGCCTTGCAAGCACGAAGACACGTGTTACCAAGAATCAAAGCAAAAAGGCTGTATACACCTGCTGGCGCAGTTGTGTAATCCCTGTGCTCACAATGCATCGACTCAGATCTGTGGGACTAGCAAGCCAGCCGGTGTAGGCTATGTGAAGAGCTCCAGGCCACGGAGGATCTTGTCTTAAACAATAAGAAGGCATGGCAACTAGGTTTCTCTTCCCTAGACATTCATAGATATTTGATTCCATACATGTATGAATGCACTTGAGTGTGGACAGAAAGACAGACACACCCATACACAACTGCCCCACATACATACACATGAGGGTGCACACAGTTACTAAGGCTAGGGTTAATTAAATGTAGAGAAGGTGTGTTTAAGACAGACAAGTCAAAAGGCAGGCTTCTTCCGAGGCACCTTGACTTTGAGAAGACACCATGTGGCTGCTACTGACCGGGGTCATGCCCCTCTCTTACCGAGTTAGCGCTCCTCACCTAGAAACTGCTGCCTTTCTGACCGTCGCTTCAAGCTCAGCTTCACCAGGTCTGAGGGGGCATCAGGCAGGTCAGCCGCCTCCTGGTAGGTCTCGATGGCCCTGCGCAGAACCTCATTGCTTCTCCGCTTCTCTGCCAAGTCATCTTCACACTAGAGGCAGCCCCCAGACAGATCAATGTTCCATTACTTCAGTGTTGTCATTTCCCCCAAGAGATTCAATGACAGTGAGCTTTTAGACATGCTTTTTAAAAAGACCATTGACCTTTTCTTTATTGGATGATACAAACAAAAGAAAGCAGGACAACTGTTGTTTCAATAACAGGAAGAAAAATCCGCTGCTAAGTTACAGAGGAGAAAGAAGACGATACAATCAAAACAATACTCTGTAGGGCTGATGGGGACGGACATAATAACATATGAGAACATCAGACATACAGGACTCTAATCTAAAGTCTGTTCTTCAATTTGTGTGTCCAGTGGCTAATTCATTTCACCCATTCATTAATTCATTTAACAGCTCTTTTCATGGGGTCAGACCATTCTACCTATGTGTCACCCTAATTCCACAGATCAGGTTGAGATCTTTTCTCATTGTGCTTTAATTTAGGAAAGGACAAAATACAAAGGTGCTGTGCATAGAAACAGTAGATCGATGTACAGCGGGTGTGGAATGGGGAAATTACTGGTCTAATCAAGACAACTGGGGATGTCTAGAAGAGGGGCCAGAGCGTGAGGCTACAGGGAAAGATCTCTAGAAGCAGAGAGAAAAGGATGAGTTGTGGCTTTCTAACACAGTGAGGAACAGGGGAAAGGCTACAAGAGTGGAGGAGAGAAGGTATGGGAGGAGATGTGGGAGGAGAGAGAGGAGGAGGAAGGGGAGGAAAGAGGTAATAGTGCTGTCATGTGATCTAGGCCTGGTAAACTATTGAGGATTCTGAACTATTCCATGATGCGAAAGATGAGGGTTTTCCACACTTCTAGTATCTTGAAGCACTGTTGTTGAGCTAGCAACAGTACTGAGAACAGGCTGAGAAATGGGCAAATGTGGGGAGGTCAGGCAAGAAGCCAGGCACGGACGACAGTTTCTTGGGCTAAAGCGACTGTGATAAGTGGTAAGAAGAGATAAGATTTTAGATTCATCTTGAAGGTCAGGGCCAAGAGATCTACAGACGCTGTGAGTCTAGTATAAAGGACAGAAAGAGAGAGGATGACTTCAGGGTGTGGTGGGAGTGCCTCCCTGTCTGAGCTGTCTTCCCCTGAGAATGCAAAGACAGCACAGAGACAGGTCTTGGGGAATCATGGAATCAGGAGTTCAGTCTTTGGGATACTAAACCAAATGCCAAGTGGAGATAAACACTTGGAAGGTGCATTTCTGGGTGTGGAGTTGGGGGAAAGTTGGTGTTAAGGACACACACATGGGAGCTGTCAAGGATGGAAGTGGTACTTAAAGTTGGCAAGCTAGAAGAGTCACGAGTGTAGACTCGGGAGAGTTCCAAGGACTAAATCTCAAAATTGTCCAATGTTTCAAGATCATTAGACATTAGGAAGACACATTTTCTCCCACAGGAAAATGGGATACAGAGTGAGTTACATAGGAAGAAAACAACTACACAGCAATGTCCCAGAGACAAGTCCGGACACAAAGGTTGTAAGAGGAAGAGAAGTACGCTCTGAGTGGCCATCAAGTCGGACAAGAGAAGGATTGAGAAGAGAGTGTAATGGCCCTGTGGAGCCAGCCTCAATGGCCGTGCCATCACTGTTTCCATGGGATTGTTGAACACGTGCATCCACCTGGTGCAGAGTCAAGGAAACATGGGAAGGATGTGGAAGGGCTAGCTTTAACAGCAGCCAGAACCTGTGTGAGCAGGTAGAGGGGAATGAAAGCCCAGAGTCTTAAGGGTGAGACAGTACAGCAGGTTTCTTAGTAGATGCAAAGTACCCAGCAGAAAGGAAATATCCAAAGACAAAAGAGAGCATGCAAAGGCAAGAAGTGGTCCAGGAGGTGAGAAGGGAGAGAGACAGGACAATTCACACCTACCAATGGGCGATCACAAGGTATCAGGGCAATCGTGTGATAGGGTAGTCTCTGGATGCTTTTATTTTCCTAACAAAATACCCCCAAATTCATAACTTGAAACTGAGAATTGGGAAGGAATACAGGGGAAATGTGTAAGATGGTCCTCAGTAATTCATCAGATTTTATAGGTTTTCATTTAAAGAAAAATAGTAGCAGTTCCACGCTGAAACTGCTCTATGAAAATTTTAATCAGGATATGTAAATATAATCACTATTTAACATAAACTATGTGCTGGGTTAATATATAAAGTCTGAGGACTTTGGTAAGAAAACAAATATCCTCTTATCTCTTCCCTCAAGTGACAAATAATTTGTAAAAGCCAACATCAGTTGATAAAGGCACTTGTGAGGAAGTTCCCGGAATACAGCACATCTATAAAATAATGTGCTAACATGCACTCATTAGGATAAAGTTCCCAGGATGACAAGGGCTCAGTGGAACCAATGAATAGACATGGGTTCATTAGGAAGAAAAGTTAATGACACAAATTCATCCTTGCTTGATGGAAATACACATCGGACCATTCAACCACCTTTCTGAATTCACAGTAGGCTCACAGAGCAGATACAGATCCCAGGACAGGAAGCCCCATGTCAACAATCCATCCTGGCTACACATCCGTCCACCAGCTATTCATAGCCAGCTTTTCTGCTTAATTATCAGCTTTTTTGGCTAGAGTGAATTAATTTCCAAGATCATGAATATTGATAGATGACTGAACAGACACAACGTCCCTGAGCTGAGTGAGTTCTACGGACACGACCAAGTGAGTCCTTGCCACTTGGGGTCTGCAGACCTACCCAACAGACCTGACGATTCTGCAAGATTCATGGAAGGACAATGCTGGCCTCAATGATCCTTAGAGACAGGCATCCAATCTCTTTATGTCAAATTGGAAAGAGAAAGACATTCAATCCACGGGCCCTGGACATCTCTGTCACACAAACTTTTGTGGCGGGACTATTCCACTCAAACTTTCTAGGGGCCATGTTACTTTGTACCTCAAAGTCATGAATGGCTGGTGAAAGATAGTGAAGTGAATTCAGTTTATAATTTAAGACTTTGGTATTCATTGGTTAGGGAACGTGCACAAAATCGATTAAGATACATTAATAATGACATAATCAGTGGTACTTGAAGAATAGAGACATTATAGTTTTATTTGACTTGATGCTGACTGTTTAGTATCTGTTGAGAAACTGCAAAGAAACCGGTTAACTTGCTAACTGAAAATGGGGAAAGTCACAATTTAGTCCTCCTTAAAAAAAAATCTGTCTACATTTAGTTTTTAAAACTCTGATAAATTTAATTTCCTTTAAATTACTCGATTAAAATTTAATTTATCATGCTTAACTTTTGTTTTATGCCACATTAGTGTTAGTATCAATAACATCTGTAGCATAATAGCTTAGAGATTAAAAAAAAAATACTGCCTGAGGCCCACATCTTAAATTCCTCCCGTGAAAGGCTGCACATACGGAGATTACCACATTCCAGAGGCTCCCGGAACCATGATTAAAATCGCATACAGAGAAAACTTGGGAAGTACAAAACATTTTGCCATTCTTAACATTTGCACAACCATTTCTCTCCTGTTAGTGGGCTTTCTGTAGACAAAGGACTTGATACTAGTGACAAAGCACATCATTTGTTTGGACATTCTGGATCTGAGCTATGTAGTTTCCAAAGGTTAGAGGTGTGGCCCAATTAGTTTACCAAAACCATACAGTTGCTAAGTAATAAACCCCGTAGGTATAAAGGACCAGGGAAATGTATTTGTATTAATTGTCTTACAAATTTAATTTATGTATATTTAATTAATGAAAATTTAATGAATCAGTCTCCAACGGGATAAAAAGAATCTGTGCATCCTCCCTCCGTTCAGAGCAAGGCCCACTGTTTCCCTGCAGATGCTTTACTCCCTGTGAGGGTCACACACCAGGGAATACCACCTGTATCTCCTTGCTCCAGTAAGTTCTACAGCTCTCTCCCACTGCTTTCCTGTGACTGGTACATCTCCTTACCCAAGGAGGACTGCAGAAGCTTTACACCTTGACAGATTTATTCACCAGCTCTGGCTTTACTCTCGAGTTCCAATTCCATAAACCCAGTGGTCTCCTTGATGCAGTCACATGGGTATCTAAAAACCACTGCCACGGCCAACTTCAGATCAAAAGCAGACTGCCGATGGCAGCCTCTCTTCACACCCGTGTTCCACTGGGTCAGTTAGCCGGCATTATCTTCTCCTCAGCTGTTCCCAACCAACCAGGAGTCACCGGTCAATTCTTCTCCCGTGACCCTTCCAGCTAGAGTCCTTTTAATCTATCTCTGCCCTTGTCTCCCCATGGTCAGCCCACAGTCCACACCTTCTACCAGCTCTTATGCTTTGAGGCTGCCTCCTACTTTCTGAGCAATTGATTCAGCTCTCACAACGCATTTCCAACTGGCAATCAAAGCAATCTTCACAAAAGCCAATCAGGCACGTGTAATAGCCTGCAAAGGCTTCCTTGGGCGTGGAGAATAAGAGCTGTGAGGTGCTGGTAGCATCCCGGTCTGCCCCGTGCTCCCAGCATGCCCCTCTTTCTGTTCCGATGCCAAGATGCCCTGAGTGATGGCCTTTGTCTATCTGCTCCCTCTACCTGAACAGCTCCTTCCACAACCCTGACACAGCTCAGCTACTATCTCTTGTCACCGCAACTCATATCACCTGCAACCAAAGCTCGTAAGAAGTATGCTCTTACATGCCCGGCTGTTGTCTTCTTTTGCCTACAGCATTCATTGTCACATAATATGACCTAATATATTTATTCATTTTTTAAACCTAAATCATTTATTTATTTATTTACTTATTATTTTTGAGACAGGGTTTCTCTGTGTAGCCTTGGCTGTCCTGGAACTCACTCTGTAGACCAGGCTGGCCTCGAACTCAGAAATCCACCTGCCTTTGCCTCCCAAGTGCTGGGCTTAAAGGCGTGCGCCACCACCGCCCAGCTATTTATTCATTTTTTAATACTTTGTGAGACTCGGAAATGTAGTCATTTATAAAATCTTCCAAGGCTTTACTCAAATATTACCTTCCTGGTGACCCTTCCTGGATTGTGGTAACCCCCCTCACATACTCAGTGGATGCTCCCCACTTCCTCTCACTCTAACAGTCACCACTTCAAGTCACCACTTCACGCGTGACACTCCCTTGTCTTATCCTTGTCTTCTTCACAGTGGAGCTCTGTGGGAACATTTCTGCTGCCGAACCTACCTCCAATACGCAGCAGAGCCTGGCACGCAGTAGGCTCGCAGCACATTTCCTTAGAGTAAGGAGCCTTCAGGTGTCCCTTGTGTAATACTGGAAACATTTTTAAATTGACTGTGTTTTATAACATTCGGCACCTCAGACCATTTCTAGGGCTTTCTGTCTGAGAGAGGACCAAACAGCAAACAAGCCTTGATGTACAATAATCCCTGTGGCCCAGAGCCTGGCCTCCTCTCTCTGGCCCTAAAGCCTAGGAAGCCACCACCACTGTTGCCTATCTCATGCCAGGGCCAGATGCTCGGCAACTAGAAGCCATTCCCGTGGCCCAGGCTTGCCAGGGCTGTTCAAACCAGGCAACCCTGGCCTGGACACGCCACCTCCCCTTGCTTCTCTCACAGTCAGCCCCAAAGGATCATGGTAAATCTTCCTTCCAGGACTGCCACCCATTCCTGCCATCTTTCCCATGGCAGTGTCGGGGGAACCCGCATCCTATCTTTAGGTCAGGAATAGAATTAGCCATTTTATGTGAAGCCATTTTTATATCCTCTTTGTTGATCACATCGGACTATGGAACGAATGCAAGCCAGACACTGCCTCACAGGTGGGTTCGTGAGGCTGCAGGGGAATGTGGCAGGCCTTGTGACGAGAGTAGAAGATGGCAAAGCGCAGACTAGGAGGTGACGGGGACAGGAAGGAGGAGGGAGGCAGCTGTGAAGAAATGAGACGCGTCAAAGAAACTGTCAAGAAGCAACGTGCTGTCCATGTCACATTTGAAAAAGGTCTCTCCAAGGCCGATTTACATCCTTCAGTGACACAATGGAGTCTACAAGCACCAAAGAGCCTGAAATCAAAGCCAGAAGGAAACTCTAGGGAGATACGTTGATACAGGACCAATGGCAGGATAAGTCGTCTGGGTGCTATGGACGCAGTAGCACACGGTATTGAAAACAGCCTTCATTAACATGGTATCCCCCACCCCACCCCGGGGGGTGTATGTAAACACTTGGGAAACTGACTATATCGAAAGTATAAAATGAGCAGATGAAAAAAAGAAAAAGCAAACACAAAAGAGTGAGAAATCTGATCTGACCACGTGACTGCCAGGATAGTATTCTGATGAGATGGGCCCAGGGTACCTGCGCTTTGCCGTATCTTGCTCGTGGGCTCTGAGGGTACTTTCGCACCAACTCTTCAAACGCATTCACTGCTTCCTCGATTTTACCCTGTTAGGGAGGCACAACTGCGTAAATACAATGCCACTGGATAACGATATTTAGTTTTGTTATTTAATAAGTCACCAAAGAATTGTTTAGAATTCTTTCCGAGTGCCAAATACCGTAGCCGACTTAAAAACAAACAGACAAAAAACCCAAGCTATGTTAAGTAACAAACATAAAACGGTAATGAGTGTTATAATCTTAATTTTTAAAATGATGTGTGCTGATAATGATGAAAAATGAATTTTGTTGAAGATAATCACAGTTTTTCTCAATCTACAGAGTCCCCACATGCTTTCTTAATGAGGACTTAAGTTTTATGTTGGGGCAAACACTTCTAGCTTAGGGTGCCTTGGGCCTGTCGGAGGCAATGAGGCATCGCCTTAGCTTTGAAGCGTCTGGAAAGCAGGAGGACTAACCAAGGAGTCTGTGAGGGCCGCGTGGCCACGGCACTGCGCTCCGGCGGAAGTCAGGGTTGATTGGCTCCTCCGGCTGAGTGGAACCCGCGGCTGCCTCTGTGGCACGCATGAGCTCTCAAGTGCTTTCTCTATAGTTCTTTAAAAATAAATACCATCAATTTCCCATAGGGGAATGCAACAAATTACTGCAAATTTCCTGGCTGGAGAAATGAAGACTGAAACTGGTTTCGAGATGCTGGAATCAAGGTGTCGGAAAGAAAGGTTCCCGGGGAGACTGCTTGTGCCAAGCTAACTCCCAAAGCTGCCAGCGTCCCCTAGCCCTTGGCTACAACACTTCAATCAATCTCTTCCTCTGTCCCCATATGGTCTTCATTTGTACATGTCTGTTCTGCCTGGACCAAATCTTTGTTTCCCTTTCTGGAAATGACACATTAGGGTCCTTTCCAGATAGGCCATGAAAATCATATCTAGAAAGACTCATTTTTTTTAAGTTATTTCCAAGGAAACATTTATGGGCCCCAGGAAAACAAGATTATCTTTTGAGGAGACCATTTTTGAGTCTACCAGCGTTGGCTTAGTTTCCTGTGCCTACAGGACCATACCAGTATAAACCTGATGCCTTAAAACAGGAGAAATCTGTTTTCTCACCATTTTGGGCAAGTAGATGTCAAAAATCACTTCTTCTGGGCTAAAATAAAAATATCGCTAAGACCATGCTTTCTCCAGAGGCCCGAGGGGAAGTCCCACTTCTTTTTTCTTGCCAGTGTTCCCTGACTTGCGGACCCCAGTGCTCCTACTGCCATCAAATTCCCTCTGTGCTTTGTTCCGTATCAAGTTTCCCTTTCTTAAGCAAACATCACTACACTTAGGGACTAAATGGAGACTCCAGTGTAATCTCAGCCTCTAGATCTTGAAGGCAGTCCCACTTGAAGAACCTGTTCTCTGAGCAATGAAACTTATGTGGAGTCCAGGGATTCCAGTTTGCCATCTTTGAGCAGACTCTCTTCAGCTTATTTTATATACAACATTAATTGCCCAAGCCACTTTTGTGGCCACTGTGCTACTAACAGACCCCAAATCAGGAGTACCAGATTCATAACAGATTTTACAGCACATTGTTCCTCCTTGGCAAAAGTAGCATCATCCCATTCTGGCTCTCCTGGACATCCTTTGGATCACCTCAAGCCACGGGCTATGAGGCTTCCACTGGGAATCATCATAGCTGCTCACACATGGGTTGACTAGCTGTAATGGTCATGTGTCTGTTTTCAGTCAGCGTCTTTCCTTCAAGATCTTCCCTAGCTACTAACACCACTACTTAATACTTATTCTCATTTTAAAGTCATACAGTCTTTATAATGGATTGCCTAAAAATGATCTGTTCCTCCATGTAGCTTACTTATATATAGACAGTTCACTGGAGCGACGCATCCATGGGCCATGCTGTTCTGGCATGAAGCCAGATGGATGGCGGAATCCACCGGGGTGATGTGGGAAGTGGGGGATGAAGACCCCTCGTTACCCACCCGGATGTGCAGCAGAGCACTGCAATATGGGATTGGTGCAGACGGCCATTACACTGGACACATATTCTAGTCGCTTCTGTTTCTCTCATTCTGCCTGCAAGAAAGTGGAGGTGTCTTTGTCTATAGCACGATTCAAAGTGTGTGGTGAGTGTGGCCTTTCCTGTTTTCATTTTAGTACAGTTTTGTTTTCTTATTTTCTTACTACCCCCACCTCCTATAAAACAAACTAACGAACTACTGACAACAACAACAAAAACCAAGGAGAGTAAATAACCTACCTCCACCCTTAAAAACCCTCATTCATATTACCATTATAATAATAATTTCATTATAATAAAGTACCATTATAAAATATAATTCCAAAAAATAAATGAATTATTCCATTAGGTTATAACAACCCCTGTGTGTGTTAGGGGTGGGGAAAAGGATAAAGTCTTTACTAACACATGGTATTTTTAACAATTCATATGATTCAGGGACAACAAAATGATTCAGTAAGCTAAGACGCTTGCCACCAGGCCTGACAATGCAAACTTGATGGTAGCAAGATGTCCTCGGATCTTCAGGGTGGGCCCATGGACTCATGTGTACACACACACAAACGCATATACCACAATCAATGGACACATAAATGCACCTTTAAAGCTTTACATTTGATTATTCAAATGTGATCTGAGTTTTATACCTTTCTGGATGAAACATATAAAGCAGGCATATGCTTCCCCAAAGGGAAGAATTTGGACGTGCGACAAAAGGGGGCCGGACTAGCTGTCTGGGGCACCTTAGCTCAGCCCTCAACGATTCTCCTCTACTGAGTTGTATCCTTCTAAAATGCTAGCTATAAAAACAATCGTAAACAAGATTTAATTATGTTGATGGCTTTGTCACAATACGTCTGGAGAGAAGGTTGCATGTGGCTGCTGCTCCTGTCTCTTTAATGTGTCCTGTTACAGGCTCACAGTGCTCCTACAGGAAAACACCATCATTTCTCCAAATGAGCAAGACCTGAGGACACCCTGTGGACAGGGCCAGCACTTTAAATCCTACTGACTCATGAACTCCTTAGTAACTCAGGAGAGCCACGTTCTTCACTCATTATAACCACTGAAAACTCCTTCTTTAAAGTCCTTTACTGATGCTTTAGCTCCAAAATGCCTATACCACCAGCCTCCTGCCTGTTTGCATGCACAATCTATCTGGAGCAGAGAAGTGAAGGAAACACCCTGAGATGAGAGAAGACTGACACTGACTCATAGGATTACCCCCATCATCACCACCCCCAAACACACACACACACACACACACACACACACACACCATACACAAAAGCCATAGATGGCTTTGCTTTATGAAGTGAAACCAAATAAATGCAGAAATCATCCTATTCACAAAAATCCGGGTGCAGTGACTCCTCTCAAAGCACCCTCTGGAGTCGGTATTTGTATCTGCCAAAGGTCCTCTGTGAAGTCCTCTCCAGCGCTGGTCACAGAGGCCTTTTGCTTCCGCTACTTCCAGTAAACAGGGAAGAAGTGGAAACTTCTCCCACTCCCGTCCCTAACTTGCACACTCTTCTTACTGCTGTCTCCTGGCTTGCTTGCTTTCTGTCCACCTCTTCCAGCTAATGGCTGCTGGACAGAAATGCACACGCCAGGAAAACTAATGACCAGTACAAACTCCAAACTTAAATACAACCAGAGGAAATTTCTAAGGGAAGCAGTCAGATAATCAATTAAAGATCCTAACTACAGTATAATCAACATATTGTGGATTATAGTATTATTATAATATATTACATGACTGTGACCAGGCTAAAGGAGATAAAGGCTTCAATATAATGTCACTTCATTGTCTTCAAAGGCTGGACCATCTGGCAAGAAACCAGAACATTCTAATTACTTGATGACAGAGCAGAGTTGTCATGAGCTTTATTTACCTAAGTGAGGAGAATACTAAACCTGTGACATTTCACGGCCACTGGGCTGGACAAGACCTTGTAAGTGTGCACGGACGCACTACAGAAGTAGCTGGTGGTAGGAAGACAGCGCATGACAGCAATGACATGGTTTCTTCTAATCTGAGCTAAGAGGGGGTTAGGGCTGTTCACGTGGCTTTCATTTGCATAAACGGGGAAACTGAAGCTACTGTGCCCAAGTGGTTAGGGAACCCCTGGAATTAGAACTTGATGTGGTGGGCTGATACCAGAACCTGTGGTTCATTCTCGTCCTCCATGGTCCTTGGGGGCAGTTCAGTTCCATGTGACCAGATTCACACAGAAATGTGCTGGGTGCCAGGAAAGCCACAGATGATTGATTTTATATTTACTATTGTTGTTGTTGTTTCCATCGTTATTACACTTCTCAAAGTCCTGCAATTCCCAGGATTGTAACAATGAAACCATCACACACTTTTGTGCAAAACAAAAATAGCAACCTACCCTTTTCCGAAGCTTTTCTCCAGCGTCCAGCTCAGCCTTAATTGTCTTATCAAATTTGTTCAGAAGTTTGGGCTTCTTCTTCTTAACTGAAAGGAGAAGACATGGGGGGGAGGGTAGAGAGAGGGAGAGGAAGAAGGGAGGAAGGGAAGGAGAAGAAGGAGAGGGAGAGGGAAGAGGGAAGGGGGAGGGGAGGGGGAGAGGGACGGGGAGGGGAAGAAGGGAGGGGGAGAGGGGAGAGGTTGGGGGAGAGGGAAGGGAGGAAGAAAGGAGGGGGAGGGGAGAAGGGGAGAAGAGGAGAGGGGGGGAGAGGGAGGGGGAGGGGAGAAGGGAAGAGGGGAGAACAAGAGGGGTAAGGGGGATGGAGGGGGATGGGGAAGAGGGGAGGTGGAGAGGGAAAGGAGTGAGGGAGAGGGAGTAGGGGGAGTAGGAGAGGGGAAAGGGGGAGGGGAGAGGGAGGGGGAAGGAGAGAGGGAGTAGGGGGAGGAGGAGAGGGGAAGGGGCAGGGGGAGGGGAAGGGAGAGAAGGGAAAGGAGAGAGGGAGAGGGGGAGGGAGAGGGGGAAGGGGAGATGAGGAGGGGGTTGGGCAAGGAGGAGAGGGGAAAGGGGGAGGGGAAAGGGGAGAGGGGGAGGGGGAAGGGGAGGGGGGAGGGGGAAGGCGGAAGAAGGAAAGAGGAAGGGGGGAGAGAGAGGAGAAGGGGGAGGGGGGAGAGGATTTAATTTGCTTTTTGTCAATGCAGTTGCTTTGCTGTCCAGCATGTAAGTGCTGGAGCACGAATATCCCAGGTCACTTTGAACCAATAAGCACATTGGTAATAACCGGTAACATGTAGGAAGATGCTGCCAAGTGTGGGCTATCCTGTACTACCTGGCACAGGCATTCCCTATGTACAAAGGCATTCCCTATGTACAGATGGAATACGGACACCATTTTGAAGAAGTCGGTGGGTGAGCCTTTCTAGCGGTGTGCACTCACTGGCTGACTGAAATCTTAGTCCTGTTAGACTGTTCTGGTGACTTAGAGCCAGCAATCTTCATCCTTCTGCTGCCACTGCCTTGGGATGCCACGAGCCACACTCATACAGAAAAACCTATCACAGGAAGTCACAGCTACCCCACAGAGTCTACGCTCCTGATAAATGAGATCGCCGCTGCAGGATCCGTTCTTCTTACACTTAGCACTATTTCTTATGCCAATTTCTACATAAAATGTCTTTGCTTATGTTTCTGAGCTGAAAATACCGCTATGATTTCGTTCAAGGCCACGTGGCTGACAAAGCCTCCCGTATTGCTGAGTTTGCCCGCTCTCTCGCCATCTCTTCCTTCTTCCCGAGGCTCATGTCTTCTTCCCTGCCCCTTCTCTCCACCATGCATGTCTTTTGGATGATCTCTCCCCACATATGACTTCTAGTGTCATAGTCATCCCTGTACTTCCTAAGCCCAAATCATAGACTCCTGCAGGGGACGCACTATTCTTAAGCTAAAGCTGAGGTTTATCACTGACTTAGCACATGGCTTGGGGGCGCTGTGTAAACCAAAGCCCTTCTCCTAAAGGCATCAGACTCTGCATGTGTCGATAAGGGTAAGCCTGCTGGCGCACACTGTCCAGTACCCCCGGAATACACGGGCACATGGACTTCCCTGAGAGCCCCGCTTGCCAGAGGCAGACGCTTGAAGGGAAAAGCAGAGGCTTCCAGATAGAGAAGGGACTCACACCTGGAAGAGGTACACAGTGGGATGAAGAGAACAATCCAAAGACGAGCTCGAGTCTTTTCACATTTAATGTACCAACGTATAAACCTTTACCTTATTCTGGGACAGAGAAGGGAGACTGTTTCACAAGAGCTCGTGTATACACCCACATACACTCATCCTCTGCCTGAGAAATGAATCTTCTCTGAGTATTACTTGCTAGCTTTTCTTGGGCTCTGTCAGCCCAAGATGGTCAGGCACGCACACGCACACGCACACGCGCACACACACACACACACACACACACACACACACACACCATGGAGGATTCTAACCCTGAGTCTCACTTTTCTGCTTTAGAAGACTGCCGAGGGAGATCAATGCCACACATGAAACACTTAGCCCAGGCCCTACCATGGAGCCCGTGCTAGCCCTTGGCTGTTAATGCTGTGATGTCCCCACAGGCCACCTGCTCTTTTCTTTCCTGTTTTACCGGATCTAGATCTTCCTGACTTATCTGGCACAGGTGAACACACCCCCACTCTCTACCCTGCCTCACTTCCTGTAATGACTCTTTCCCATCGCTCTGCTGGGTCCCTTCCCTTCCCTCCCTTACTTTCTGGCCTCACTGTGGGCCTCACAGCTCCTCCCTTCAGGGGGACCCTGGAACGACATGTCTCTGTGGGTTGGTCTTCAGCAGACCATGGTGATCTAATAGATTAATTTTCACACTGAGTCACAAATAATCTATAGTTTTTGTTTAGTTTATTTGTTTGTTTGTTTTGCTTTGCATGACTATAAATCTAAGAGCTCACCAATGGGTGGCTCAAATGAAGTAGATTAGAAACAGAGCCCTTGCTCCAGGGCAGAGGATCTGAGTTACTGGTAAAGAATGTGCCGAAGTACCTGTGTCCTAGCCATTCATGGTCCCCATGAGCTCAGGTTTGGAGTCAGGCTGGCTGCCTGAAGAGAGCACAAGCATACGTTGAGCAGAGTGACTCAGGAGAGTGCGCGCCGAGGAGGTTGCCTGACCTGACACATGGGTACTCTCAGAAGAGAACACATACATCATACATGGGAACTGATCAACTGGCAGAGGAGGCTTTTCCTGAAGAACCGGAGCTGTTCTGCTCCCCAGAGTGAGTAAGTATGCCCAGATCTCGGGCTGGGCATCGAGAAAAGCTGGGCTTATTCTATCTAAAGCCTGTTTCCACTCCTCTCTCCCCAGAAGTTAAACCAAAACCTTAAGTACCTTTAATCCCATTCCTTATACAACAAAAATGACTGCTCTGGTGTTCCTGTGATCTGTTTTCTTCCCCCTCTCCCCTCCGTTTGCTCCTAGTTCTCCTGTTGTTCAAAACTGTTTTAAAAAGAGATGGAAAATACTGGCAAACAATGGGATTTCTCGGCTGCACATTGTTCCTGCCTCATCATCTTGGTGATGACTTGCATCTCCCATGTCCATAGAGGGGCTGTGGAGCCTCCAGGGAAGCCGGTGGAGCTCCTGATGGTGGGCTACACACTGGCTCTGTAGATTTCCCCAAGGGGTCCTCTGGGTCACCAGGCATGAAGCTTAAGTTCATACGAGATTTATTTAGAAGAAAAAAATTATTGGCAGTCTGGGGAACCCAGAACAGTCTATGATAAGATAAAATGCCCATTAAAGAGTCACATGTAAGCACCCTAGCCCCACAATATTTCCTTAACAGCACAAACATGGAGAAAATATTAAAATCTCATCACACCCACTGCCAAGAATGTAGTCTACCCCATTTTTTCATACTGAAATTCAAGTTTTAGCCTATCGTGGTCATTTTTATTTTTAAGTGTTTATAATCATGGGACGTTTTCTCAGTTGTAAACATCCATCCACCCTATCCTTATTCTGGACGCAAATGAACAAGCTACAGAACCGATGATTCCGGTTCCTGTCAGGACAAGACTCAGTGAACTTTCCCTTGCTCTGTGTGACTCAATATTCTCATCTACAGATGAGAGCTTTGATTGGTTCTCCTAAGGTCTCCAGTCTCAGAAATACCCTGTGTCTGATTTTCCTCAATTTAATCATGTTACTAGAGTTCGTTCCCTACCCCATCCTCCATGGCCTAGTGATTAAACCCCAAGTCTAACACATGCTAGAAACATGTTCTACCACTGACCACTTTTTTCTTACTTTTGATTTTTGAAGCGTGGTGTCATAAAATTTCTCAAAGATGGATTTGAACCCCTTTTACATCCTAGGTAAGTTTTGAAGTTGTACTCCTCCTCCCTCAGCTGTCTGAGTAGTTCAGATTATAGACCTGTACCACTATGCCCAGCCACCGAGCCTTTCAAAGTAGATGCATAAGGGACTGGGGAGGATGGTCGTTTTTGTTGGATTTAGATCACTTAAGATGGTTTGTGAGGACTCTGTATATACTATAGCAGAGACTTCTATTTTCTAATTGCTGTCAATACAGGTCTTTTTCCAAAAGTACAAAGAAAATGAGACTGTTGCACCTCAAATCCTTGCTTCCTTTACTATGCTATAGTTGGGGTATCAAGACAAATATAATGAAAAAGTAGAAGGCACGGAAGGAGCACTAACATTAAATAGTCTGCATAAAATGAATCATGGCCCAGCAATGGTGGTGCACGCCATTAATCCCAGCACTAGGGAAGCAGAGGCAGGTGGATCTCTGAGTCCGAGGCCAGCCTGGTCTACAGAGTGAGTTCCAGGACAGCCAAGACTATGACACAGAGAAACATTATCTCCAAAAAAAATTAATCATCGTTTCCTCATAGCAATGTTTCAGAGTGTGCTTCAAGGGAGAAGCTGGCCACCTACAAAAGATCCAGAATCTTCACATTTTACATGAACTGCTTCACATAAGGCAGCAAGCAAAACATTTTATCACCACAACAGGACAGGACACTAAGGCAACCAGTAAGTTGTACCTCTGTTGTTAGCTGTTTATATTTTAAGGGAAAGGACAGACATACACTAAAGTTTGGTGCCACAAAATACCATTCTGCTGCTCAGGGCCCACAGGCTATGACTTGCTGTCGCCTGTGCAAAGACGGAACCAACTGATGCCAAGCTTGCTCAAGAGCGAACAGAGTCCAGTGCACACGCTCAATGATCACAACGCTTGCAGAGGAAGAACACAAACCATGGCACAGAAGACCAGTGCAACGATAAGACCCAGCCATGGCCACCCCGGCAAAGGATTCTACATGTAGATAGACGCCACACAGAGAGACAGAGGATCTGCTTCTGTCTGCGGCTGCCGCCTTGACATATTTTAATTACTAATTAAACATAGACGTTAGTTTGACTGTGTGAATGTTTCCCATAAACCCACCTGAAATGCTATACTTATTCTATGGAATAGTATTTACCAGGAATTTCTTCACTGTGTGCTTCCTGGAACCAGCATCCCTGCCTTTCCCAACTTGAACCCTATCTCTACCTATCTTGGACACTTACCTGTGAAGCCTACATTTCCTGTATGCAGCCTTCAAAATATGATGCAAGACTGCATATTTGACTTTTTTTATGGTGTTTTCTCTATTTGGCAGACCCTTCTAATACATCTGCTAAAGAATCCTCCATCTCACCACCTATGATCCTGTTTTAAAGCAAAGTCATTTATGATCCTTCATCAAAAAAGAGTACATTTTCTGTGCTTATATAATACTTTATTTCAAGAAGAAGAAGAAGTAGAAGGAGTAAGAGGAAGAGGAGGAAGAAGACAAGGAGAAGGGGAAGATGAGGAGGAGGGGGAGGAGAAGGGGGAGGGGGAGGAGGTAAAGGAGGAGGAGGAAGAAATACTCTTCATACTGTTAATGTGGATGTATGAACATTTTCTCATTACTTCCTGACCTTTCCCCTTACAGGCTTATTTCAACAGGGAAAGAACTGACCTTACCATCCATGATATTCAGTATTTTGGCATTTGACCTACCATGGAGAAATCCTCAAGAACTGTTTCTGCAAGTATGAATGCGTGAACAAACCCAGACATCCTAGAAGGGGTGGCAGCAGGATCAGTTTGAAATTTAGGTATATTCGCTGTCTTAAGAAAAAAAACAGTTGTAAGAAACTAAGATACACAATGATCAGAGAACACTGCTTTAAAGACTATCTAACCCAAAATGTCCAGTAGTCTGTAATGGGAAGGACAGAAGAGGAAGACAAGAAGAAGAGAGTTAGGCTCGAGCGATTTTCCTCAGAACAACTCATGGAGAGCACTGGTCATATTTTCCATGTCCTATTCTAACTGAATTGAATTGGTCTGTATGAATATGTTGGGATATAGGCACAGCTAACCAGGAGCTTCTAGGTTTGTAAAGTTCAGCTATTTTTAGTGGGATATCATAACTCCATAGCACAGCTTGCTTTTATTCTCTCTCTCTCTCTCTCTCTCTCTCTCTCTCTTTCTCTCTCTCTCTGTGTGTGTGTGTGTGTGTGTGTGTGTGTGTGTGTCTATCTCTCTCTCCATGCCCTCTGTTCCTTCCTCTGTGCCTTCCTCCCTCTCTCCCTCCTTCCCTCCCTCTCCCTCTCTATGGACATAGTCTCACGTAGCCCAGAATGGCCTTGATTTCACCATACATCTGAAAATGGCCTTGAACAGCTGACCCTCCTCCCTCCGTTACAGGCATGATTATCGACGTGAGTCAGCATGGCAGGTTTTAAGAAGTGCAGAGATCAAGACTGAACCCAGGGCTTTGCGAACGCTAGGTAAGCACTCTACTAACTGCGCCATACTCCGGGCATCTCAAAATTCTTTTTGTCTTGTTTATGAAACAAAAGGTCTCACTGTGTTACTTAGACTGGCCTGGAACCTGCTGTCTCAGGTGATCTTCCTACCTGAGCATCCCAAGTCCTTGGGCTTATAGGTGCAGGTTACTACCAGGGAAATTCATTGTTGATATATAGTTGTCATTTATTGGGCACTTAAAAAGTTAAACATGTGTCTCTTACCCAGGACACATATTCTGTAAACTTCAGGAGCCAAGACTGGGTCTCAGGTTGCCCCCAGCAGACTGCAATGTCAACAGTCTTTACAATTGCTTTCTATCTCTGGTATCTGGCCCAGACATTGAGAAAGTGGGTTGTTCATAGCTTTGATCATGATGGCAGAGTGGAATTAAGTATTAGTCTAAGTAGTACATTGTACAAAGGAACTACCATCTTTGTATTACGGTCTCTAAAGATAAAGGTAGTTTTATAAAACCATAGTAATTTTCCTTTGCTTTGTGTCGTGAGCACCCAGTTACATTACACAAGCACACCCTAGCTCAGTAGCAAGAGGAAGGTGTGAGTCTCCGGGCTGCCACTTGGTTTGAAGTAGCTAGCTAAGCCGATGGATGTTAGCATCAGTGCGTGACGGGATCTGCTTTGCCTGTCTGCCATGAAGGTTAGTCATGGGCATCAAGCACCACACCAACACTAGTCACAATTCTGACATAGAGCTTCTTAATGTGCTTTAAAATTCTGGTTTTTGTTTTATAATTCAATGGGAATTCTGTATTAGCTATCTTATTAGTAAATGTACAAAGACTCATCTTTTTTTAATGTCACACTTGCTCTATGGTCAGACAATGCTGTGGTAGAGGTGTGACTCTCCTGACCCACACTATTCCTATGGAGCCACACTATACTTCTCTTACCCTATTACACTGTGAGAATCTCTAATCCAAAATCCTGGTTTGGGCAAATGAGACGGCCCATCTGTGAGGGCACTTGCTACTTGGACTGACTTCTGAGTTTGAGGCATAGAATTCACAGGATAGAAGAAGAGATGGGACTCCTTCAAACAGTATTCTCTATGTGTGCTGTAGCATGACACGTTCCCCTAATCAAAAGAAAGGAAGGAAGGAAGGAAGGAAGGAAGGAAGGAAGGAAGGAAGGAAGGAAGAAGGAAGGAAGGAAGGGAAGGAGGGAGGAAGGGAGGGAGAGAGAGAGGGATGAAAGAAAAAGGAAGAAAGAAATTAATAAAGGAAGGAAGGAAGAAAGGAAGAAAGAAAAGAAAGGAAGGAAGGAAGGAAGGAAAGTAGAAAGAAAGAAAGAAAGGAAGGAAGGAAGGAAGGAAAAAAGGAAGGAAGGAAGGAAAACCAATAAAACGCAAATCTGAAAAGCTCTGTTGTACAGGGCTATCCTCCTAGGCAAAATGCTGCAATTTTCTAAGTCCAGGTAGGTTTGCTTGACAAAGATCATCACAGCTGGGTTTGTTGACCTTTCCTCATGGAAGGAAGGGAAAAGCCAGGTTGGGTCACAGAACCCTCACCTGAGCATCCAGCCACCCCTGCACACCCACCAGTACAACAAATTCTATGCAATTCTACACTCGTTGCATGTGGCCATAGGATCTCTGGGAGGAACAAGAGGACATAGGTGGGTAAGTGTGTTGTGTGTTGTTTTGAAAATGCTTGGGCCAGGGAGTGACACTATTAGGAGGTGTGACCTTGTTGGAGGAAGTGTGTCATAGTGGGGATGGGCTTTGAGACCCTCCTGCTAGCCACATGGGAGCCGGTCTGTTCCTAGCTTCCTTTGGATGAAGATGTAGAACTCTCAGCTCCTCCAGCCCCACATCTGCCTGGACTCTGCCATGCTTCCTCCTTGATCATAATAGACTGAACCTCTGAACTTGTAAGTGAGCCACAATTAAATGTTATCCTTATAAGAGTTGCTTTGGTCATGGTGTCTGTTCACAGCAGTAAAACCCTAATCAACACAGGAATGATGAGCAGAGCAGATTCCACTACACAGGCACAGGCAGTCATCACTCCTGCTGTGCACATACCTTCGAGTGTAGATTCTCTAGGGTCATCCATGCTCTTGAATGAATGTAATGCCCCACCCACTGCTCTAAGTAAGCCTAAATATCTCATTAGCTCCCCCAGGGGAACTCAAGTGAAATCCCAACTTGGTTTACATTAGGACCTTACAAGAAGGATACTGGTTGTTTTATCTCCCTCAAATGAAGGAATTTTAGTAACATGCCCAGAAGTCTGAAACTTTCTGAGTAACACATGTTGTTACAAATTTGATACTTCGATATATACACTTTGTTTCATGAAACAAAAGTTAAATATGGAGCCGGGCGTGGTGGCGCACGCCTGTAATCCCAGCACTTGGGAGGCAGAGGCAGGCGGATTTCTGAGTTCGAGGCCAGCCTGGTCTACAGAGTGAATTCCAGGACAGCCAGGACTACAAAGAGAAACCCTGTCTCGAAAAACCAAAAAAAAAAAAAAAAAAAAAAAAAGTTAAATACGTATGTCTTAGTTACTTTTCCTGTTAGTATGATAAGATATCCTGACAAAATCAAGGATGAAGAGGTTTATTTTGGTTCACAGTTCCAGGTTTCATCACGGCAGGGAAGGGCCATGGCAGGGTGTCAGGAGCTTGAGGCATATAGCTGCACCCACCGCAAGGAAGCAAAGAGTGACGAATCCCTGTGCTCAGCTCACTTCCCCCTTTTTATACAGTCCAGGAAATTGGCTTAGGGAATGGTGCCGCCCATGGGTGAGTCTTCCAATATTAATTAAAGTAATCAAGCTAAAGTCCCTGAGGCTTATACCCCAGGTGATTCTATATCTCCTAGGGGGTAAAAATTGAGATTAGCAATCAGAATATAAAAAAAATAACTTCAGTCTATATGAATCAAGTTTATATGAAATATAAACTGACCTGTATGGCAAGACTTGTGTCTCATCCTCAAGGCTTCTTCTCAGTGTGCATAAGTGAATATTCCAAAACTTTGGAATAAAAATCATTTCTAATTCTAAATATTTCGGGTAAAGGATACTCAACTTCTATAGGTATTCCTCAGACATATGAAAAACACCAATGACTGGCATTTATTACAGTAGTTATCCAAGGTAGAATCTGATGTAAATTCAACAAGGTAAATTAATTGATTTAGGGGAAAGAATTATGAGACTACATTGTAGTACCCAAGGAAAACGTGCTTCCCACCTAAGATGCAGGATATAGCTAACAGTCATGTAAAGCAATCTTACTACAGTAATCTTGGTAAATAACAATTAAGACAAATCTTAACATACATATTAATCTTCCCGACTTAAAATCACAAGTTCTACTGGTTTTTTTATTTTTTATTTTAAAGACAAAATCAGTGATAAATTTTAACATAAGGTAAACATGAAGACATGTCAGAAGGAAGCGTAAGCAACGGGGTAAGCCCCTGCAGAGTCCCACATTCTGAGTTCTGATCGAAATTTCGGCCGAGCACAGGACAAGCACGCTTGCATCAACACTGGAGCCTTCCTAGGAGAGCAGCAGGAGATGGGGGACGGAGCCCACAGCCATTTTCTCTTTCATTTAAAGGTGGGAATTGTGCAAGGCCTTCCCTACTGCTAAGCATCCCACTGGTTCTGCAATCAGTTGGCTGGTAAATTGAGAGACAGACACATTCTCTGCTGTTGAGAAACCCAATCAAGCAGACAGTCACTGGAAGTCCTTCCGGAAGGAGCCTTTCCCCGCATTATTGCTATGTGAGAAAGGAAAATTAATGTACTTGATCCAAAAGTAACCCCTTGCGAGGAGGCTCCATTCTCCAAGGCTACACACTTCATAAGAAGGAGTGGGAGAAGGAGTACACTTGGACCACTCTGGGGATAGGCTCCATCTAAGCTGCCAGCCTTCAGCTACAGTGTACTGGGAAGGGTGGACAGTGCCTCCCTCCTGGCCTCCTACAGTGGAGGAATAATGGACCTTTGTTCTCCTCAGAATTAAATATCAACTACAAACCAGCAGGAGTCCAATATTCAAAGCTTACACTGAACAGGGAACATAAATATTTCTCTAGCTAAGAGACACTAACTAATCCAACACGGTAAACAGTCTATAAAGGGCGATTGTTTTCCTCTGCCCCCTTGATGGAAATGCTGTGAGATGCAGCCGAGCTTTCCGTGGAGGCGACAAGTATTTCAGTTCATTAAATGGAGCTGGCCGTCTCCCCGTAGGGTTATTTTAATAAATTATACATCATTCCCCTTCTAGAGTAATAATCCTTTAACAGATGTGACCCCATATGTTCGATTAGAAATTTTAGACACTAAGTGATGCGTTTTTTAGATGTAATGGAAACCCCACCAATGCCAAGGCAGTCCATATTCTTACACAGCCATTATGAATGCCCTCTCTGTGGGCACTGTTCAGGAGGGAAGAGCTCAACCCTGGCTTAACTCCAGACTCAGGTCTGACAATCTTCATCCTCTGGTTCCCTAACCATTAGCTGAGTATCTAAGCAACACAAGACAGGAGCTGGACGTGCAGCTCCAGGGTGGATCACGTGCTCAGCGCAGGCAAGGTGTGGGCTCCATCCTCAGCAAGTAAATGGGTAAGGCTGACGGTGGCTGGGCAGGGACATAATGCAGCAGCAAACACAAATTGACACACTCAATGTAGGGAAGGCAGAAAAGCCAGCCGAACAAATACAAGCTCTACAGGCATCACATATGGCTACAATGCACGGGGCAACCCATATTAACAACCCCCAAAGCATTACTGCTCAATACAATAACTAACTCGTGGTCATTAAAATGAGGTTTGTAGTCTCTAATTACCAGCCATGCAATTCTGTAAAACCCTCACGTTCAAAGACGGATGTCAGAAAATTGTCTTCCAAACTACATTAATTTTGCTTAAGCGGAGCTTAAAGGTACTTGGATTCTTCCTTCTAAAGCGTTGTTTCTGTGAAAGTGATTTCCCATTAATGTCAAAACAATGCCCTTCACATCATCTCCAAGCCAGGCTATGCATCAGCGCCTCTGAGAGAACCTAAAATGAACAGGGACTCCCAAACCCCGATGACGGGTAGGCAGCAGGTGACTCTGAGGTTCAGCATCTCTGATACGTCTATACACAGAAAGGAACACATGACACCGGTAACGTCTTAGGGAATTAAAGAGAGTTCTTGGTACTGAAGTCTCACTGAATCGCCTCGCTCTCAACAGGTTCTGTAGGTCTGGTAAGTCTTCAACAGCATAATAGTGACTTTCTTCAATGATTACATATTTTAAGACAGAAGTTGATTGAGATTGTGTGTGTGTGTGTGTGTGTGTGTGTGTGTGTGTGTGTGTGGTGTGTGTGTGTAGAGATATCACCGTCAAGCTCTAAAACAAATACGATCAGAATAAGAGACATCCCAATAGAGCCTTTCAGATTTGTTCCTGAAACAAAAATGAACACCTGATGTTACAGAAGTTATTAATCTTAGCTTTTAGGAGTGACGGTTGATAGATGACCAGCTGCAGACCTTTGCCAAGCAACCCACCTGGGACTATCTTGGACTCGGTGGAATGAGAAATACTTACCCTTATTTGGGCAACAGAAAAGGGATCAAACTATTTCTGATAGTTCAACAAATAGGGGGCAAGTTCTGTGTTTAACCGGTACATTTCTCATTATAAACACACGTAATTTTAATTTATACTAGAACTAGGGACTTAAATCTATACGTTGATATAATGTAGAAGCAAGCCATTACTACTCTACACAGAGGTGACAAAAATAGCAGTACAGTACAAGGTGATATTTCCTTCAAATACGAAAGTTATGGTTAAATATGATGACATTTTAAATATTTTATGTAGCTCATGAGACGGCGGGTTCCCTAGAACCTGTACATATGGCAACAGAAAGCAGTGACCGCAAGGGGACACAAACCAAGTTTCTCAATAGTAAAAGCAGACAGAGTGACCAGGTCCTATTCAAGGAAACAAAAATAATGATGACGAGCACATTTCAGCCAGAAGAAAACGGGAGGAGATGTGAATGGATCATAAGACGGAGAGGGGAGAAGTAAGGGGGCAGACGGTGTTCTGTGAATGAATTAAGGAGAGCAGATCAAATAAGCCAAATTCTTGGAAGTCATAAACAATAAAATAAGTTAAAAAGAATTAAACTGAACACACACACACACACACACACAGAGTCTATTCAAGAAATTAAACTTGTCATTCAAAATCTTCCCACAGAGAAAATTCTAGGCTAGGTAATCTCGACTGGAGAATTTTACTAAGTATTTGAGGAAGAAGTAGCACATAAACTCTTGAAGAAAGCAGATTGTTTCTCTACTTACACCATGAGCCAGCATTACTCCTGAGACCAAGAGCAGACAGAGACATTATATAAAAACAACACTAAAAACTAGTGTGCTTCACGCACACAGGTGTAAAGAATTCTCAGCAAACATCTGGCAAGCCCAATCCAACAAGACAAAGGAAACTGTAACAGTAAGGCATAACTCTGAACTGTACACTGCAAGTCTAACATTTGAAAATCCATTAATGCTATTTATCATACTAATACAATATATATATGTGTGTGTGCATATATATATATATATATATATATATGAAAAATGGGAGAAAATGTTTGCAAAATATGTATTCTACTTTTTCTTTAATTAGATATATTCTGTATTTACATTTCAAATGTTGTCCCCTTTCCTGGTTCCCCCTTCCCCTGAAAATCCCATAAGCCATCTCCCCTTCCCCAATCAAACCCCCCCCCCTGATTCCCTGGCCTGGTATTCCTCTACACTACAGTATCAAGTCTTTCCAGGACCGCGGACCTCTCCTTCCTTTGGTGTCTAACAAAGGATGTGAGTATGGTCTTCATGGTGGTAACTTCTTTGCTGTGACACATGTCAAATTCTCAGATTGTGTTGACTGAAGTTTAGCTTGCCTACTACACATCGATAAAAGTATTACAATAAACATGTAAAACATAATTGCAGTAAGATTCTAGCTTGAAAATCTCAGAATAATTCTGAGGGGCCGGCGACATGGCTCAGCAGTTAACAGAAGCACATGCTTGGAACTCCAGGGTACCCAATGCTCTCTTCTTCCATCCATGGCAACCTGCACTCATGCGCGCGCGCGCGCGTGCACACACGCACACACACACACACACACACACACACACACACACACACACACACTCCAGAATTAAAAACAAATCTTTAAAGAAAGAATAATTCTGAATCTCATGGTTGAACACTTTTCCTGGAGAGTGTTTATAATCTGTTTGTTGTTCTGAAGTGGAATCTAAAAAGTCCAAAGACTGTGATGCTGGTTCTGTCTGAAATGTCCAAACTCCTCACACAATCCTGTCAGAAATGACTGAACCTCCAATCACCTTAAACAGCTGCACCCGTTGCTGCGCGGTGGGAAACCCCAGTAAGGGTACGGCAGTATTCCTGAGCTATGCTAAGAGCAGTTTCCAAGCACTCAAGCACATACTTCCTGAGCCCTCTCCTCATACCACTTAGGGTAATAGATTCAAAGCTAGACTGAAGAGAAATACAAACCGAAATGCCTCAGATAACGGGAGGCCCATCATGAGTGGAGAAGCTGCAAATGAGCAGTCAAGACAGGAATTATAGAGTACACACAGACAGCTGCTTCTACCTGGGCCAGTGAGAAAGGAAATGTAGACAAATCCAGTGTTTGGAGCCTCTAAAACACAGATCTAATTTGGGGTGCGTGAGGGAGGAAAGTTGATCCCAAAGAGAAAGGGAAGTGTGGAAGTAGAAATAGAAAGGAAGTAACTTCAAGGTTTCAGAGAGTCCATGGAGGGGTTTCCGGGTCGAGGGCCAAGGCTGCAGGGTGGCCTGAAGCCAGATGACCTGTTTCTCTGACGATGTTCTAGAGAAGGAAGACTTTGACAGCGTGGCGTTACTATGGTTTTAATGGTGAGGATAACGGACCAGCTTGAAGCTTCTCTGGCACATACACAAGCAGAAATAACACAGTAGTAGGCAGACCCTACTGATGACTGCAGCTCCAAGAGGATGTGGCAAAGGGAGGGAGCTTATTTAAATTTCTGTCATAAATGAGTGACCAGATGTTAAGAGAGGAAAAAAGTATTGAAAATAAAACTCGATTTCCTATGCTTATACATGGTCATGTCGCTTTTCATAACGCGTCTCGGAACATGCTGCCACGTAGAGAGAAGGTGGTGACATTCCAAACTATCACAAATTATTGTCATTCCCCCAAGATATACTAAGCTGTGATCCTTTATATGAATAATGTGTGGTTTATTTTTATGCACCAGCACACCACATGTTTTGGTTTTTAACAGATGGCAAACTCTTTATACCACGGTTTTAAGCTTGCACACTGGGAATGAAAACTATTTATACAGTAAACACTTTAGCTGATCCTATCTTTGGACAAGTTTAATTAAAGAATGAGATACCACTTGCACAATCAAGGAGACTCATGGGAGGAAGCGGGGAACTTGCTTCTTTGCTGAATACATTATTTTACTCCAGCAATTTAGAGCATGCATGGAAATGAATGGCACTATTGAGTCTTACCATAAATCCCTTAAGCATTTAGCGTCTTCTGTTGGCTGTTTTCAAACTCCAGGTTAACACCCAAGGTGGAAAGGAAACTTCTCTTGCTGTTTATTTAATGAGACAACATCCCAAGCATCCCTCTAATGGCTCCCCTACATGCCTGCACCCCATTCAGCTTGTTGATGTTCGTTTTCCATAAATACACACTTCACAGGGAACCAGCCCTGGAGGATTGGCATCCTTCGCTTGCAATTAAGACATTAAGAACACTAGGCTGTCACGGCAGTAACGTATTGGGTTCATCCAGAGCATGGTGTAGCAGGAACAAGGACAATTTATTAGATTTCTTTTCTAAAACACTTGAAGTTTGGAGGCCATGTAAATTTTACTTAAAACTACATTTTGGGTTTGTTTTCTTTTGAGGCTGGATCTGTCCTAGCCCTGGTGGTCTGAAACTCTATATAGAGCCAAAGAGTGATCTCGAAATCAGGACACGCCTATCTCTCTCCATCTTTAGGATCCTGGGATTAGAGATATTCACCACTGTGCCAGATCTCTAGGCTTCTTGTTTCTTGTTCTGTTTCATTCTGTCTGTCTTTAATCCATCACAGAGAGAAGGACGGTTAAGAGTTGGTCACGTCTGTAGCTCAAGGCACCAAGAACAAAACCACACAGTCGTGTTCGGTAGACAGAAACTGCAGGAATGTGGGAATATGTGTTTTTACCAGCGAAGAAAGAAAAGGTTCCCAAGTCCAAGTGATATGAGTCAAAGGACAAACAGGAAGTGGTAGAGCAGAGACTCAGGCTTCGCTTAAGGATCCTTTGTGTTTCAGGACAGTGATTCTCTAGTTTAAAATAAGTGATTTCCCACAAGTAGCAGGAAAGGATATGATCTTGAGCGGGGGCACACGACTCCATTACAGGCTGAACAGGTTAACGCTCTCACATTTTCTACACTCTTAGTGATGCTCACAACATCCAAAGCCACATTCAGACTCACCCTGGATCCTAAAAACCCAACAGAACTTGATCCTGTTGCCCGAGAAAGCAGACCAGAGTGCCCACCCACCGCCAATGCACTAACCATGCTCGATGCTGTTAATCTGAAATGTGATTTAAAGACGCTTCTTTTCTTTTCTTTCCCACAAGTCTCTTCACTTGTATTTTATAATCACTGAGAAATACTGAAGGAAGCACACTGTCAAGCTATTATCATACTTCTCAGGGGGTAAAAGACAATCTGCCTCTGTGCCTCCTTCCTCAGGAGGCACCGAGGTATGCAATTAATGGCACAACAACACGTACCCCGCTGGGCCCTATACTGCCTGACTCGCGCGACTGTCTGCAAATGCCACGAAAAAATATATACTGCAGAGAAATGCACGCGGGGTTCATGGCAGCAGTTAAAAAGCAAGATGCGGTATGAATCAAAGTGACAGGGCACAGAAATTAAACGTTCACCCAAGTTCATTGGTTTTATGTTCAGGCTATAATTTGCAATTAATGCTATGTCCAGCCTCTGGCTCCCTGAATAACACTAGTAATAACATTACTGATATGTCGGTACACACACGGGGAGCCAGCGATCTTTAGGGGGAGAGGAGCCAAATTTCTCGGAAGCATAAAAATTACCGTTTATTACCTGAAGCACAATTTTATCAAACCCTGGCTTTTACATAAAGGCTAACAACTGAAGGCGCCGTGCTGTATAAACATTTTCTCTGTGTTGCGTTGTCAGTGATTTGCACACGTGAACTGGGTTAGGGTGGTAGTAACAGTTAAACAGGCTCCAGACGATGAATACTTAATCTTAAAGAGGGATGCTGACAAAACTCAGCACACGAACCAGAACAGGACAGACAGACAGACGGCCGTCCCATCAGTGCGGTGAGGACTCCGAGTAGAAAAGGTACGTGTCTCTGGACAGAGGAAGAAAAAATGTGGTGCACTTGCTTTCCAAGGAGTAAGGCCACCAGGCTGGGGGACTGTATCCTGCAGGAACTTCTCTGTAGAGGGCACTGCCCCTCACGCCCCAGCAGTGATGCTCTTTGCAATAGACATGGGTTTGCTGTGTTCAGGAAGTCCTACAGTTCCTTTCTGTATCAACCTACGACGTGGCCATTAAAAGTAAGAGGGGCCGGGCGGTGGTGGCGCACGCCTTTAATCCCAGCACTCTGGGAGGCAGAGGCAGGCGGATTTCTGAGTTCAAGGCCAGCCTGGTCTACAGAGTGAGTTCCAGGACAGCCAGGACTACACAGAGAAACCCTGTCTTGAAAAACCAAATCCAAAAAAAAAAAAAAAAAAAAAAAGTAAGAGGGTATCAGAATGCGCAGCACTCTTACATGAATGTAAGCCCTGTTGGGTACTTGAGGGCCAGCACACAAGGTAATGCTGTGTGAGAATGGCTGTGTCCCCAAAACACACTGAAAGGAAGATGACAGAATATGTAAAATTTCTTCTCGTAATTCCTTTCCCTGCAGGTATAGATGTCTTCTGAGAGAGACAGAGAGAGATTAACTCAAAAGTAAATATGTAAATAAATAAATCCTATATTCTCTGCTTCAATCATAGCCAAATGGACAAATGCACACATTCATAACATAACTGCACTGTTGTACATATTTGCCTTCAGTGGTCAATGTATGCATTAGTGAAATCTGAGAGAGAACCACGAAAGATACTTTAACCATCTCAGTTATTTTGTTCATTAATTTTTGTTCTTTCAATACCAGCCTGTCCTGGAACTTACTATATAAATCAGGCCTGGCCTCAAACTTGTGACAATTGCCCCTGCCCCTGTCTCTGCTGGAGCTGAGATTACAGGTGTGTGCCACCAATTCAGCTCCTTGGTTGTGTTTTCTTGTTATTTCAGTATGTTGACAACAAACAAAGCGACATTCTCTCTGGAAACCCAAAGCCGGTCCATCCAGCATCCAGTTGAAGCTGCTTCCGCCGGAAGCTGGAGTCCGTGAAGATGGCAGCTGGGGATTTCTCAAACCATTCTCCCTGACTTCCGGTACAAATTCGGGAGGCACCGGAGAGGAAGAGAAAGGGTGAAAGTCCATAGGCGAATCAGACAAAGGGCGGAAAAGGTGTGGAAAGAAGTGTCGTTCTCATAAAAAGAATTGTGCTTGACATTCCACGGCGCTGCAGGTGATAGACAGGTTTCTTCCCAGGAAGAATGAAATAGATTGCCCAGAGCGAAATAGCCAGGATCTTGTGTATTTCCTCTATGACCTCACCGACAGGGGAGATATCCCAGCAGATGCCTGAAGCTGCAGACAGATAACCCCACTGTCTGTATGTGAACTCCCATTTCGGAGTGTAACTCACAAACAGGCACTCTAATGGTTAACAGAGGACTAATGAAACAGAACAAGTAGAGCCATTATTACAATAGGTGTTATAGCAATGGTCGCTTCCTCTCTCTTCACCAGAACACCATGTTCTGTACTGTTCTCGGGAAGATGTGAGCTGATCCAGCTCCCGTGTGATGGGGTGAAGTGAGGTGACTCTTTTAGACCTTGGAGCACAGTGACCTTCAGAAGGCAGAGATTTATGCATCTGGGTACCATTGACCGTGAGTATGCAAAACCACAGATGAAAGTGGACTGTGCACTTTGTACTGTAAATAAAATTTTTATGTTTAAGGGAAATAAAAAATTATATGGTAAGAATTAGTTACTATAAATGCCATCAGAAGCTACCCATAGAGCCATAAGATAGAAAACACTACAGGAAAAGGCCTATGGAATTCTGAATAAGGTAATTCTCACTGTCCCTTTTGAACTAATGTTAATGGGTTAATTTTACATCTTATTTTAAAAAAAAAACTACCCATCATTCTATTTATAGCACATTTCTTGCAAGTTTAAGTTACTCTAGGCATACATAACTAATATGTTAACATTTAATTGACTAAGTAGACTGATAGAATGTTGATAAAGTCATGTGACTTATTCTGGTTTAGTGTGCCACAATTCTCATTGATTTAAAAAAAAAATCAAGATGCTAACAGAGCTTTTAAAATACCCTAACATTTTCTTTTTCTCCCCTTAAGAAGCCTGTTTTCCTTTCCTGCCCTCATTGTCACAATCATTACACAAATTAGTCTTGGCAAATGTGGAGCGCTCACTGGGAAGCACTGGAATGGGATTTTAATGATAAGGAGGAAGTTGCTATTACGGTCCTGCAGAGCGCCTGACTGAGGCAGCGCTCTGGTGGAAACAGGTGTCCTGGGTCATCACGCGTCCTACAGTGGAGCTCAAATCCCGTGATGAAAAATACAAACAAAGCGGATGCGTATCTCAACACAGCTGAAGACCCTCTACTATGCTTGCTGAGACTGGTAATATATGCTGAGCTTATTTAAATCACTAAAATTGCTGTAATTAAACGTCTCTCTAAATCAGTTATGTAAGAGTCAGAAATCTCCTATAATTAACTTATCGGTAGAAGTAATCAGACAATAACCGCCGATGTATTTTAGGAGCCGCTGATCGCCGTAGCTGCTGAGCATAATGACGATAATAAACCTTGCACGGCAGTTATCGCAGACCCTCTTCTCACAGCTGCAGGGTGGGGTTGAGATTACTTTCCGAAGCTTTCGGGCTGAGTTGGTTTAAACATATGCCATTTTTACCTTGCTCTTCTGTAATGTGGGGAGATCACTGAGACAGGGGGATGTGAACTGAAGCACCAGACAACGAATCCCAGATCGGATGCTGGTACCAAGGATGAAGAGTACCTTGGAGCTTTGGACGCCTAGAGACGGTGAGGGAAAGCATGCCACGAGCAGCCAGAGCTAACAGTAGTGTGTCCCCGCAAGGCGTGACTGAGCTCATGTGTCCTGGGTGAAGGATCTGCACAGATAGAGTGATTGCCCCTTCATGACTGGTGTCGTCACAGCCAAGTGCAAAGTTCTCGTCCCCTTACCTGATTATTAAGAAAAGTGTCACACTTCTCACTTTATATTTCCCAAGCTTGCTTAGGTCATCAAGCCTGTTAGTATCTTTGTGTATACTCTGTTGCTATGGAATAGAGAAGTGGTATCGTTAACGCCCAATCCAGGGTCTCTAGCACAAAAGTGAATGCAATTGTTTCTTGTACTTATCCATCTGTGGACTGACCTTATACAAACACTTCTTGGAGGCATCATACGTGAAGCTAACACGTAAAGAAAAAAAAAAATTAGGGAAAGAAACTGCACAATATCAAAACCCAATGAGGGGGCTATTATCGAAATCACTAAGATCAACAAGAAAAAGAAAAAGCAGTTCAATGGTTCAAGGAGAAATGAGTAAAAACACCCAGGTAAGTTACACCCAGGGAGGCTCACATTTGAGATGCTCAGCCCGCTTAATATTAAATGTGTGGGAATAAGCACTTCATTACATTGGTGAAATATCATCAAAGTATTTCTTAAAAAGCTTTTTGAGGGCAATGGGGGAGGAGCAAGGGCAGGCAGAGATTGGCAGGTGCTCTTCTTAGAAGATGGTTTCTGCTCCAAAGTGGAGCATTCCCGCCATGCGCGCCCCAAGTGGAAAGCCCAGTGAACTCAAAGATGCTGTGCAGACATGCTGGGCAAAGGAAACGGTAGCAAGAATCTAAATCTCAGAGACTAGCGAGATATCCACTCAAAGTCTAGCATACATGTCACACAGGCACAGCATCTGCAACCTGTCACACACAAAATGCCACACACAAGCATACACACACACACACACACACACACACACACTCTCCAGTTCACACACATGCGCGCGCGCGCGCACACACACAATCACAGAAGCAGAAGCCAGCAGCGTGAGGCTTGGTCATTCTTCTGGTTAGCTTTATTTTTCCTTCCATTTATCCGGAAGAGTAGAAACTCTCCATAAAAGGCTCCACTTGTACCAAACTGCTACAACTTAGCTGCCTCAGCTTTTCTTTAAGCTGCATTACAAATGTGATTTTTTTTTTTTGGTAGCAAAAATATTACTTATTTTCTACTGCCATCTGGTGTTTTGCTGGAGCGCTGTTTATTCTTAAAATACTATAAAGAGAGAAACCTTCTAAATGCCTTAGAAACCTTCACAATATATACTGTTACACATCACCAATTGTATGTAACTATATAATGAGTATTGTTTTATATACACATATATTAAATATATACATATATTAAATATAGTATACATATACATTTATTAAATATACACACATACACATACACACACATATATGTGTGTGTATATATATGCATATACATATACATATATATGTATATGTATATATATATATATATGCACACACACACACACACACACACACACACATATAATGAGTATTGGTTTAAATCAAAGGAAATTATGGAAATGCCCACGATGACACCATTTTATTTAACACACACTCTCCCCTCCTCCCTGCCCTTCTAACCTCCTTGCTAATCGTGGTCGTTGTTGGTCACTTAGATGTCAGCAATAGTCTCCTAATTGCTTTTCCAGTGTCTGTACTTGCTTGGCCAGAACTAGGCTCTGAAAACAAAGCAGACCCCTTGAGTTCCCCTCTTACTGGAGACCAGACAGAAGCCCTGGCTGTGACCTTCAAAGCTCTCTGTGAACTCTCAACCGCTTTGATCTTACCCACTCCGAGAACACTGCCCCCCCACGCCCTGCCTCACGTTCTTCTGCTGTAAATATCACCAACCAACACCCAAGGGCACCGAGCACGACTGTCTGCAGGCCTCAGAGTATTCTCTGTGAGCCCAGACCCTGCTCTGACACGAAGGACCAAAACTCCCTCTCCAACGTCTTCAAATCTCTACTGACTTGTCAGTGAGAAGCAAGAAAGAACAATGGTTTTTCCTGTTACATACCTCCCCCTCGTGTGTGTGTGTGTGTGTGTGTGTGTGTGTGTGTGAGAGAGAGAGAGAGAGAGAGAGAGAGAGAGAGAGAGAGAGAGAGAGAGAGAGAGATGCAGCCCAGCACTTGCCTGGTGCATATCAGGTCCTTGTTTCAATTCTCAGGACTGAAAAACAAACACACAAGCACACGTGGAGGCCAAAGGTAACATCCTCAGCCCTCCGTCTCTCCTCTTATTGTCATCTTGACACAGAGGCTATCCTGACTCTGAAGCTCACTGACTCAGCCACTGCCCATCAGGCCCCTGTGGTCTTCCTGCCTCGGCCCTCCTAGCACCAGAATTACAGGAATCCTTCCTAACTCAGGTTGCACGGCTGACACATATTTCCAACCAAACCATCTCCCCAACCCCTCCTTCAATCTCCTCACTACCTGTCACACTGTACTTAACTCCATGTTTACCTCCGAAACACACTCAAAATGTAAATCCTGACTAAGGTTCTCTAATGTGAAAATCCCAAATCAACACTGTGCTACAAGGGGAAGATTATAAAGTAATATTTATAATGTTATGTCAAACAATACATGGAGGATACATGTGAGTCTTGGGTAATATGTGCATGCAGCATGTGTGTGTGTGTGTGTGTGTGTGTGTGTGTGTGTGTGTGCATATATCACTGTTGTTTGGCCCAACGTGGAGCCTGGCAGCAGGACCTGAATAAGTGTTGAAGAAATGGAAGAGTAGAAAGTTGTTTGAGTGACAATAACTGTCACTCAATAAACTGTCTGCACTGCACTGGTCTGTAGCTCACACTTGATTTAGGCTCTGGAATAGGAATACGTGGGGAAAGATGACATCCAGTGGAGAGAGACTGATACAGCAATTCTAGCTGAAGCTGACACATAATTTGATTCCGTTTTAAACGTGGGCATCTCAGGGTCGGGGAGACAGGCTGAAGGGTGAAGCGCTTGGCTGGCAGACTGCAGACGTGGGTGTAGAGACCCAGGAATCACATAACAGCAGCCCGGCCTGCAACCCCGGTGCTGTGGGCACGCAGGCAGATCCCAGGGACTTGCTGGTCTGCCAGATGAGCCCAGTGGGTGACCTCCAGATTCAGAGGAGATCCTGTCTTAAAAAAATGAGATAGAAATCAGTAGAAGATGTCTGACGGCAGCCTCTGGCCTCGAGACATAGACCAGTCAAGTGTGAGCGCACACAAGCAAAGCAAACGCTCACAACCAAAGGTAAGATCTGATCTTCTAACAGGGCCACAGAATCGCAAGCTCTAAGTCAAACAGTCCCTTTCCTGTTCCTATTAGTAATTGTTTTTCATTTGCCTATTTTGTTTTTTGTCTGGGAGACAAGGCTGGCCTCAACCTCTGAGAGCTCTGCCTCAGTCACCTGGGTGCTAGGATTACAGGTGTCACCCACAGCTGACAGTCACCAATATTCCAGTGTGGGATGGTGCACACAGGAAATCAGCGAACCTGATAAATCATTATAAAGCAAATTTACTATTGCCACTTTTTTAAAAAAAATCTACTTTCTGTTCCTATGAAGCTGAACTATAGTCACTGAGCACAAGGACAGATATTTAAAAATGGAAAGCTTCAATTTTCCTTGCAACTGAATCTAACCACGTGAATACACGTGATTCCAAACTATGAGGATTTTCTCAATGAACTGGTGGTGACACTATTTACTATTTCTTTGAATTGTGGTGGCTCCTGTTCCCTCTCCTAAGGAAAAACTTTACTTATAAGCATCAGTTGGTTGGTACTGACCTCAGCTCCAATTTGATTTAATTTTGATTTTTTGTTTTTGTTTTTTGTTTTTGAGATAGGGTTCTCATAGATCAGGTGGGTCTTAAGCTTCTGATCCTCCTGCCATGGCCTCTCCCACTCTCCCCAAGTAGCTGAGCAGTACCACAGGTGTGGAGCCCTCAGGCTGGGCCTCTGCTGCCAGTGAAATGGAAAGTGCTAAACTGGACACATAAGGCTGCTGCACTGTCCCCTCTTCAGCTCCAGAGACCCCAGGTCCCACACTCCCTGAGATGGTCCCTTTAGGACCTAAAGTCCTAGGAGGATGGACTTGTGCAGTGCACACAGGGCCGTGTAGGTAGAAGGCAAGGGTAAAGAGCTCGAGCTAGGCTGTGCGGGACAGCGAGGCTCACCCCAGCGTTGAGCTATGGGTTTCCAGATATTCTTCTGTATCTACGAGAAGCCACCACCACACTCTCATCTCTCACGTTCTCCCTTTGCATAAATACTTCCGAAAAGCACATGCTCACCCATGTGGAGGAGGGAGGCCCGGGACAGGAATAGCATCTCACCCGTGGACCAAAGCGTTCTTGCGACCATGCTCTGGCCTTGGACTTTCTCTCGGTGCCCATCTCTAACTCTTGGTCTGCACAGGGTTCTCGGTTTCAGGTGTCTTCATTTGCTTCTCAGGACCCATGCACACTACTCCTCAGCTCAAAAATGCCCCTGGATGGCGTCACCAACCTTAGGGACCTGCCTCTCACACCCGACAGCCCACTCCTGCCGGGGTCTTTATGTATTGCTTGTGGGAGACGATTCCTAGATAGCACCACTCTGCTGTCTGCTCTCAGCAGCATCCTCTTCATAAGAAGACACTTCGGTGACCCGTGCTGTCAGTGACGGCTGTCAACGTGGCAGAGTCTCAGATCATGTAGGGGACAGGTTTCTATGCACACTTACGAGAGGTTACGTCGAGCAAGTAAAATGTGGGCATGTCAGTGGGGCTTACCTTGATTAAGTTAACTGAAGTGGGAAGGCTCACCCGAGAGCTGTGTAGGACCAGTCTCTGGGCTTCGGTCCCAGACAGCACAAGGAAGAAACTGGCTGAGCAAAAACCCTCCACTGCTCGCTCTCTCCAGGCTGAAAAGCCGCCATGACTAGGTGGGTCAAGTTCCCACGGCCTTGGCTTTCCTGCCATGATGGTCTGTACCCTTGAGCCTTTTCTTATCTAAATTGCTTTGTTCTCTCACAGCAACAGGGAAGATCACTGATACACCCAGTGAACTGCTTCTCATCCAATCTTAGCCATGGTCTTAACAGGTGGATGTTGAGTATCAACTGCCGAGAAAATGACTAAGAGACTGCCCACAGCTGCTGACTGTCAGTTATTCTCAATTCTCCTCCTCCTCCTTCTTAAAGGGAACAACATCCCTTTAACAAATTCTGTCAGTTAAATGCAGCCCTTCTAAGAAAGCTCTGGTTTTTACCGAGCGTTTTTCTGCTTACATGGGTGTGGTCTCAATTGCTGGAAAGCGATGGCTGAATAGTAAGAGAGGCGCTAAGTCCCTGGGAGATGCAAGAGTGGTCATGTGCGTAACAGACTTTGAAGCCATTGAAATCTGAACTTTTGAAATGGCCCATAATTTGATCTAACTGCTAAAGGAATGCTGTGATACCAGGGATGGGTCTGATTGTGATATATAACCCAGTTCATAGAGATGTAGGATGACACAGCTTAGGGTGGCTAATAAAAAAAACAAAACAAAACAAAGGATTGCTCTGGACCTTTATCCAAAGGATGGAGGCTTACAAACTTGGAGTAAAGGATAAAGACACAAATAATTTCTGTTTCCTACTCTCCATGTCCTCTTGAGCAGGGAGGCCTGGCTGGTTCAGTACTGACAGTGGCTGGGGTCTACCTCTGCCCTGGAGTCTCTTAAGGACATGGTCAATCCTGATCAATGTAGGTCACATCAGACACTGACTCATAAAGCTAAACTTACTCAATTTTAAAATTTTCCTTTATTCTGAAATATATATTTTATGCTGGGGACTAAAACATCTTTGCTTCTCGGTGATAGACATGGATCTTTAAAAGCTTGTCTTAGCCTCATTAGCATGCCGAGCAGTGACGTTAGACCTCCAAGCCAAGCAAATTATGATTGAAGTAACCCATAGTCCAGGTCTCTGGATAACAACAGTTGACTGGATTCAGACAATGTCAACAGCAGCCATTACACTTTTTATAGGTACTTCTACTGTGACAGGCATGACGTGAGATACAGGAATCATTAGACAATGTCATCAATGAATACAAAATTCAAAATCCAAGAAGTCTTGCCTTTAATAAAAGCTAACAGCATTCAAATGGATTTTAGTCCCTTTACTCTGCATACTTATTCTAGTTTAGTCTGGTCATTATGCCCTGTTTTACGCATTAGCATTCATCCAGGTAAACATGCCCACTTCTGAAAAGATGGTAAGGGAATTGTGGAGAGAGGGAACAGGCTTTCTGTTTTTCCTCATAGCCTTGATAACTGCCAAACTTCCTGAGGACAGTCCAGTAATGTTAAACATTAGGTAATCACAGGTTTTGGAAAACCTAATTATACAAACTGATTTAAAATACTCACAATGACATTGTCACAGTTACATCTCATAGTTAAGGGCTGAAGACAACATTTCACAAAAATTTCATCAATTGCCTTAGAAATCAAATGCTAATAGATAGGAATACAATATCCAAAACCTGTCTTTTTAGGTGAACATTAACCATCAACATTATACAGAAATCTGAAGGATGAAGGTCTCCTGTGAGATAACAGCAGTTCAGGTAGTCTCACGTCTCAGCTGCACATGAGGAGGGTGACAGACAGGTGGCTGCACTGGGTAGCTAGACTTTAACAACAGACTCAACAGTAGTCTCACCCCAAACCACTTTCCAGCTCACCCTCAACCTGTGGGCCTCCCTGGTTGCCTACAGGAGTTGCACCATGCTAAGAACTAATTTTAATGTTTGCCTCCTTATTAAGGTCATACAGTCCTTGGATTCTTCAGCAAATTTCTTTGGCTTCTTAGCGTCTCTTCCATTGGACCCAGTCTTCGAAGATGCTTCCCTGTATATTAGTCTCTATTCTTGTGAAAAAGTTTACCTCCCGCTTGCATTTCTCTCTCCAATTCTAAATCTCTTTCTTTCTTTTATTCCTCAGCATTGAAATAAAATTCTCTTATCCCCAAGAAGTATAATTAGGATATTGGAATTGGGATACTGGCAGATAACATACGGTCACAAGGTTGAATGTGCCGCTAGTTATACTATCATACACTAGTAAAGGCCTGTGGCACATCTGCAGGATGATCATTAAACAACCAAAGCATCCCACAACCAAAGCATCCCTGCTCTGCCCGCTGCATCCCACACCTGGAGTCCCCTGTTTCCCACCAACTGTTATTATTCAAGCACAGACCTCAAGAGCAGCTAAAACCTCTGTAGCAATAAGCAGGATTTAAACAGAACAGCGACTCCAGTGAGGATGCATTTAAAGAGACAGGTGGACACCATGACCATGGCCACCAAGGGCCAGGGCACAAGCTTCCTCCTGCTACTTCCAGTTAGAAAGGCGATGTGACAGTGGCAGGGGCCACACCAAAATGTCTCAGCAAGCACTCCTTCCTTGTTAATATTCTTCTCCTTGCATTATTTTTCTCCCAAGATCAAAATGTCCCATCCCATGTATCTATTAGTAATCATACACAAAATTAAAAGACCAACCAATCAGGAAAGCATCATTGTTTTTATAAAGCCTTTGTAGGAGAGGAGATTAAAGACATAGCCATCTTGTACAAATGTTGATGAAAACCCAGCAAAGGCAATCCTAGCGTCACACATAGCAAGTATATAAAGCTACCTTAAAGCCGATGACAATATCAAACATGATAGCCAGCTGCATCTCTCTGCTGGCCTTGTGATTTCATAGGATGGTTTCCTCTTTAGTTCACGGTTCTAGTTGTTCCACAAAGCATCTTCAGGTCCTTGCACTGGAAAGTGAGCTAACTACAGATGTTTCTGTTTGTTAGTTTGTTTGTTGACTTAAAAATTTACTGTTCATCCTGTTTCTCCACTTTTCCCAGCTGAAATGAGAGTCCTCTTAACTTGTGAGGTTGAAGGATTGAGAAATTCTGGACTTCTGTCCCATTAGCAACTCTCTCCCCTTAAGCTCTTCGGCAGACTTACTCTCTGACCAGTCCCGGCTCCCCTGGTCCTGCACACAGAGTTCACGCTCCTTCCGCTCCAGTCTCTTCTCCAGCTGGGACAGCAAGTGCTCATTCTCACCGTTCTCACCTGCATCTCCCTTAGCTTTAGTTTATTCAGCACAATGCCGGGATCCAGCATGTACGAGTTCTTTATGCAGGTCTGCTGGTGGAGTTCTCAGAAAGTCAAAGGCAATCCTTTAACATCTCTGCAAGGGTGCTGTTTCTCAGAGTTAGCTCTCATTTTCCCAGAAGCATTATTTTAAGCTACAAGCTCTGAATGAGGGTTAGAGACAGAGCTCAACAGGTAATGCACTTCCTATACAAGAATGAGGATCCGAGTTTCCATCCCCAGAACCAACAAAAAAGCCAGACTTTGTAGCACAATGCATGCATGTACCTTATGTACCTGCCACACACACACACACACACACACACGCACACGCACACGCACACGCACACGCACACGCACACGAACACGCACGCACGCATGCACACGCGCGCGTGCACACACACACACACACACACACACACACACACACGGGTGTGTGGGCCCACGCTTGCGGTGGGTTGAGATAGAGATTAATGCATACAACTTACATCAAGCAACCTAGTGACCATTAACCATATGTCTCATGTATCACTACAGGACATGCTGTTCACTTCTTTCAGGCGTGCCCACCATGTTTCTGTAATGATTTGATAGTCTAGCTAGTTCAAAGTGTAGCATTTTGATGGCCATCCAGGAAAACACTGGCTCCCTTCAGACCCTGAAGCAGCACCATATGACCACCAGAACTTGGTCTGTGACAGCATCAACTAGCTACCACCACAAGAACCAATTCTTCACTTATATATTCTCCAAATTGTCCCCCTCTGTAATGGCACTATCTTTCCTTCACAATATTCCACTATAATGTACATGGTTGTAGGAATGGGTCAATAGCCTCAGCACGATGATGGACAATGGTTTGGATGCTGCAGTTTATGAACCAAAGGCACTTCAAATACAAACATCAGTTTCTCACTGTGCACCAACAGACCATAGGTTCATACCAACCTATTATCTTGTTATGGATCCCTTCACACCAGCCACAGGAGCGCAGTCCAATGCTCTAGTAAAGGGCAGCCTTGCCCTCTCCCTGGGTCGCCCATCTTGCTGAAGCCCAATTACCTATACCACACTGAGACTACCCCAATTGCCAAAACCAACAGCTACTGCTCAAGCAACGTTCAAGCACAACCATGCAATACCTAGCACCTATTGCCTAAGTGCCAGCTCTCAGTGCCCATGAGCCATCAGTGAACAGACCAACGCCCCAGCCCCGCCCCAGTCCACCATGCAGTCCCAAGCAGAGGCTTAATTTGCCTTTGGAGCTTTAGCTCTGAAAGGCTGATGTAGAATATAAATAAATATTAACAAATAAAATGACTAAAACAACAAAAGACCCAGTGCCATTTTCTTCCAAATTACGATATAAAATAAATTTTCCCATCATTCTTGAATTAAGATAATGACTTTTTTCTCTATATATTTTTAAAGGCCGCTTATTAATTTCATGTTCTCTTTACTCTGCATCACATCTACCTTTCTATTTTTTCAATTAATGACAGAACAAATGAAGCCCTGCACAAGTCACTATTCTATATCCCAAAACATATGACTATGTATTTCAATAAAGTCCAGTAAGTGTAATTTAAGACAATTATTTCCAGTCACATTGATTCGATTTTCCTAAGAGCTGAATTCTTCACATTCAAACCTCACTACAGAATACCAAGATTTGGGTTCCTATGAATCATTCTGATGTCACTGAACAATGACCAGGTATCAGATGTTAGGGTAAGCATTGCTTCTGGATGAAGACGGTAGTACAGGCAACCTCCATCATCACTAAGTATCCCTGCGGGTCACAGATATCCACTCCAAGGAGAAACTATGGTAGTGAGATGCAGTTACCAAAGCTCATTCAATATTTGCATTCTCGTAAAGCCCTGACTACTTTGATAAAAGCTGTAGTATGTTTGAACAGAGTGTTGCATGGTACCCTACTTCGATATTTTTCTCCTTCCTCCAAGGACTTGATGCATAGCAGATTCCTTAGAGGTGCCTTTGTTGGATCCCAGATGTGTCTATTCAACTACTAAGAGGTTTAAGATGAACCCAAAGTCTTCTTGTGTCAGCCTTACAAACAGCAACTCCCAGAAATAAGGAGTGTAAATCCATCGTGTGCATGGAATAGTAGATGAAGTCCACCTCTCCCATGGACAACAAGAAATGAGCAACCATCTATTATGTCTTTTATGCAATACGACCTAAGAGCAGGCAGGTTAATCTCATGAAAAACTGAAGCAGCTAATTCCCAAGGTAGATTAGTTGATTATAGCTACTGTAAACACTTGTTTTGGTTGTCTCTGGAATCCTATGTGTGTGCATACATACATACATACATGTGCATATATGTATATATACAATACAGACACATACATACATACATACATATATACATATTGACCTAGGAATGAGGCAGAGTGGGCAACAGACACAAAGTCTTAGATGCTATCCTCGTCACATAGCAGAAATCAGAGAGAGTGTAGGTATAACTAACGTAATCCAGACCATTTGACTTGTGAGCTCTGTGTACCTAAGATTCAGTCACAGAATACCTTCTAATATGGAAAGGTGAAAAGTAAATGAGGCAGGGCTTTGAACAGGAAACAGCCTTTTATAGGCCAGTCGTGGCTCTGCATCTTTGAGACCGAAGTAGAAGAAGGAAACTGGCTTTGAAACACAGGGTGTCGACTTGGGCACTGTCTGCAAACCATGGCCCCTGTCCTCTTGCCTCCTGATATGCTATCAGAAAGGTGTCTGCATGCAAAAGAAGTAGAGACTGAGCAATCACAGTTTGCCAAGCCATGGAGGCCAACAGTGTACAGGATGCCACGTCATGCATTCTGATCTGCCCCACTGCACCTTTCTTTGAAAGAGATCTGAAAGGACAGAGAGGCACAAGTCTTCACTCCTGCCAAGAGTAGCTGATTCACTGCATATAACTCTTGCTATATCTACAAGAATCATTTATAAATGAGAAAAAGGGAAACAATGTTTCTTAGATTCCTGTTGAATGTCCCAGAACTTCAGGGCTAATATACCAATAATGTCCTTAAAACTAGGCAGCTGCATAGACAATTCACTCAGTAGTTACAACATTTTTTTTTTTTTTTTTGCAGTATATGTGTGGTTCACATGCGGTACAGACACATGCAAATGCACATGGATGTGAAAGCCTGAGGTCAGCACTGGGTGTATTCTGCTGTCTGTCTTCATCTTATTTTTTGGCAAAGTCTCTCAATGAACCTACAGCACATTCACTTAGCTGTACAAGAGCCAGGGATCCGCCTATCTCTCCCTGTCCTAGTACCAGAGTCATTAACCCATATCATTGCATCTGGCTTTTACATGGGTGCTAGAGATCTGAACTCTGACCTTTACTGACCCTTTAGAGACCCTGCCATCTTCCCAGGCCCAACAGTATGCATCAACTGGGCAGAATATCTGCCTGGTATTCTTGTAGAGAAGAAAGATACGACAAAGCAGAAAAACAAAAAGTTCTGTTCCTTCATCTCTTGTGGGATCCATGGTACTCTGAGGAGCCCACAACACTACATCCTAGAGTCATCGCACAGGATTAAAGTGACTTGAAAAGCCACATAGGGAGAACACTCCCAGATCAATCAGGTGGGTACTGGCCATGAAGAGGTCTCTCCACCCCTGGAGAAAAACTATAGAAAGATTTTACATTCTAAATACGAGTAGAAGGTGCTGATCCCACATAGTCATGCCATGGGCCACACTATCAGGTCCCCTTGGGTTGCTCGGACCTAGATTCCTCAGGGATTTGTAAGGCAAGTAAGTATGACTGGACAAATGCCAGAAACTAGGACACCATCTTTCTCCACTCTCAAGCTGCGCCTAGGATGGAATAAGAGACCTAATGTCTACCCAAATTTTCCAAGTGTGAAAGCCCATTTCCTAACAAGCTGAGTTCTGAGGCTCCAGCTAGGACTGGAGAAAAATGCAAGACTATGTGTTTCAGCTACATTCATTTTAGTGCTTAAGGAGTTTCCTAGGAGATCAAACTCATCTTACAGCTTTCTTCTGTCACAGCATCCTCTGTCCTGTGTATCTCTACGGACCTCATATGAGCCTCTCTACGCCAAAGAAGAAATCAGTTAGTGAGCACTTACTGTTTGCTGGACGCTATTCTAAACACGGTATGGCTTACCCCCATTAACTTTCTTTGGGAAGTTTTCTATGAGAAGTACTTATAATTTACTCTTAAGGGTGCTGAGGTATAAAGTAGTTAAGGAATTCTATTCAGGGTAAAGAACGAGAACCATAGAGTTCAGAGTCCATATTCTAACAGTATGACTTTACTCATACAATAATGAACTTTCCAGTAGTGAGGAAGCTAACCTTGAAAGCTGACAACCCTGACACTTAGTGCTTACATTCTCGCATCCAAAAATGGTGTCCTGATGTTGTTCTTGTTTCCTCTGTCCCATTATTTTATCACCATGAAGAAATATTAAATGGAATAAAGTCTTGATCTTTCCAATGTTTTCCTGCAATCATGACTGCGAGTCACTCATGAGCTAGAGTAATCTGTATCCTGCCATATCCCATGTGTGTGAATAATATGCCTACCAAGGAGTTCTATTAAACCCAGCAGTCAAAAGCTAACTTGCCCCAGGTCTCCCTGCTCACTCAAGAGTCTCACCCCAGGCACGTGTTCATTCTGAAACACAGGACCAAATCTGTTTCTGCCTGAGCTCCCAGGCTGCCCGTTCTCTAGGTCACACCTTCTGTCATGGTTTCTTTGTCTTAACTCACACTGCCTCAGTTCACGGTGAAGCACAGCACTGACACCTTTGTTCGGACAGTCCCCTCCGTGGCCTCCTGTCCACTCAATGGCTTCCCCTCATCATGTCCACCTTCCGCCTGCTGCCTGCATGCTTACCCCAGAACCCAACCATAGACTAGGAGGCATTTCCAGCCCTCTGATTCTCAGTTTATTATACGGAAACAGGGATAAGACACAGTCACATAGAAAAGCTTGACTTCCTAAGATATGCAAAGTAGGAGCAGAGTGGGTTAGCCTCATTCAAGGAAGATAGGTTGCTTTTTTTTTGTTTTGTTTTGTTTTTTGAGACAGGTGTTCTCTGTATAGCCCTGGCTGTCCTGGAACTCACTCTGTAGACCAGGCTGGCCTCGAACTCAGAAATCCGCCTGCCTCTGCCTCCCAAGTGCTGGGATTACAGGCGTGCACCACCACGCCCGGCTACAATGATAGGTTGCTTAATAGGCAGATCTATGTTATGGTTTCTTCTGAACCCATTACAAGTGAAATCCACCTTTCTCAAGCCCAAGGAGTATGTTCCTTACTAATCGGACATGTAAAGAATTACCTGTTGGGAAACAAAGATTGAAAATGGGAAGAGCAAAGAACCAGCCATACTGTCCTGATAAGTGTTCCCTGGTGAGGTTTGTAACTTCAGGGTCTGGTGGCCACAGGAGTTAAGAATAAGACTCTCCACAGGACATAAGCAGTTTCCCAGTGAAGGGCAAATACCCATCCCAGGACAAAAGCAAGAGGATCCATGGTACTTGAATTCTCTCCTCTGGCCATGTAGCACAGCAGGGTATCTATAAACAAACTAGTATCACTTCATGGAACCTGGATTAGAAACAGAGTGTGATACTGCTCCCCCTTGTAGTGTTTTTGCAAGGCTAACATAGGAAGTTTACAAACTCAAAACTAGCCTGGGCTATACAGAAATTTTGAAGCTAACCTACACAATTTAAGAGAGTCTTTATCTCAAATAACTAAAGGGCTTGAGGGGAGTGTGTGTGTGTGTGTGTGTGTGTGTGTGTGTGTGTGTGTGTGTGTGTTATGCAGTAGAACAGTTGCCTGGCACACACCAGGTCCTGGTATCAACTCTTCATACTGAAGGCAAAAAACTTCATAGGTTAAGAAAAGGGATTGAAGATGTGTGTTTCTTTATGATTTTGGTCAACAAGTCTGTGGTAATTTAAATTACTATATGCCATTTATATCATGCAAAGTTTTAAAATACTTCAAAATAATGACAATCTAGAGAGGTATTCATCTGCATTTTATTGCTCTTAAGCAACATGGCACAAAAAGACATATTTTTAGACAACACACCCCTGTTGCCCAGCATGGCACATATTTGTAGAAACAAGGCTCATTAATTCACATATTGTTTTTAATCAAAGTATTTGAAGTTAACTACAACAAACCCTCACTTCCCAGAGTTTGGAGAAGATTATATACAGACAACCAGAGAAACTTATTTCAGCCATTTATCAGTAATATGTCACATCTAAGTCACCCTAGAAAAATATGGTTTTATAAAAAGTAGTGTTCTACAACTTGCAATATGAAGAGCTTTTTTATAATTCAAGTTTTGGAGCTATAGCATACATATTATAGCTTTAAAAATTATTGCTTAGTGACTTAACTGAGGTGCCAGCACTGTGGTCACAGTGTTCAGTCATAAAAATTACTCTGATTTTAGAGGAAGGAGAAAAAAAGCACTTTATCTTAAAACAGTGTTACCATAATCAAGACCTGCCACTGGCCCCCAAAGGAAACAACCTTATGGCTTTATTTAAATAGCCAGTGGCTCTCCTTAAACTATATGTCAGCTAGTTGTCTTCTTTTCTAATAAATCAATTTATCACAGTACTGTTTCTTAGCCACAAACAAACCACACTAAAAATAGGATAAAACCACCAGTGTATCAAGGAAGAGGCTCATCTCTTGGACCCAGCAACAAACTTGGGCTCAGTGACTGCATCTCACAAACCCTGAATTCGATCAACCTGAGGGATCATGGACTTCACCAAGTAAGAGCCCTGAGCAGACACCAAGGCTAAGAGGGTGGTACTCATGTAGACCAACCAACGCAGGGCAGTCCTTTACATAAGCAGCGATTTACATAGTTTTCTGAAATGTAAATAAATACTGACTGGACTACAGCTGTTATATGATTGATCTAGCATGCTGAAGCGCGAGGATGTGTATATTTTGCAGGCTACTGTTTATCTTGTGTCCCCACAAGTTTAATTTTTCTCCTCACTTTGAAAAGCATCTTAGTGATCATTTGCATCTTGAACCAAAATATTACGTTTTCAAATAAACCATCTAAACACTACAAAAAAAATTTTTTTCAAAGCCAGTGCTGTAACATGTCCACATGAAGCTAATGTGAACAATTCTGATGAGAATATCAGTGCAGATACACACAACTCATACGCTCTCAGCATATCAGGGCCTCGCTTACAACTTTCATAGTGCTAATTAATACACAGTGCCCACAATGGCTTCAAGTTCCGATTAACAGTGCTCATACAAGTCAGTTCAACACAGTTAATTCTAATCATTAATAATATATTAAAACCCTGTCATGACAGTTTTGGTACATTATCAACGTAATTACCAATTCTTCTCTGAAAAATTCACATAAACATAGAAAAACTAAAGGTGTACCACAAAAGAAAAAGAAACCCAACTGAGCTACAGATGCTCTCAAATAAGGACATACAGGAATGTAAGTAACATGTAATTTAAAAAAAAAAAGATTCACTAAAATGCTATTGCAATTCACTCTAAACATCTTTAGTGTTCATTCCCAAAGATCTTGATTTGCCAGTAACTACATCACAAGATCTATCACAGCCATCTTTTGGAGCGTATGATTAGTCTGGTCCTCCTGTGGTAGTGGGGGCAGTCTTTTTGAAGCTTTAAGTATCTGTAAAAATAAGGGGAAATCTAAATTAAAGGACCAGTCAGGCAGCCCGTGAAACTGCTTCATTTTCATACTACTTAAAATACACACACACACACACACACACACACACACACACACACACACACGAACTGTTTTTTGTCTCTTTTTGAGGCTAATGTGGAAACAGAATGATTTAACACCCCAGAAGCCTCTGGCCGTTGCTTGACAAAGTTGATCTCTGAGGTCTGGGACTCTTGAGACTATCTCACAGCACCAAATGGAGAGATCTCAGGCTTAAGGGAAACATGAACACTGAAGTTCTCTCTCCTGCCAATGACTTTAAAGAAATACAAAGAAGAGTTGGTATTTTGGAAAACAAGTACATAAAGAATTTTCAAAGATATTTATGTGGCATCTAATATATAGGCTTGAGAGTTGGCTCAGGGTTTAAAAGCCCTGGCTTTTCTTCCAGGGGCAAGTGTCTAGCTCCCAGCACCTATGTAGGGCAGCTCACAACCTCCTGTAAGCCCAGCTCCAGGGGATCTGATGCCCTCTCCTGGCCTCCCTAGCCACCTCACATAGACACATAATTTTTTTTAATTATTAAAAAAGTAAAATAGAGAGTAACTTTATGTCCATCTTCAGTGCTTTTGACAAGTCTAATGTATTTTAAAACAAGCAAAATCCATTAGTACCCAACTTTAGACATATATCTTTGCTCTGTATTTTAGTGTGTAATTTTTTTTCATTGAATAATATTGGGTCTATGTACAGTCCTGGGTAAGAAACAGGATGGCTACTTCTAAGGGTCCGGGAAAAATGCTGATGCAACTTCTAAAGACAGTACAATTGAGGCTTGGGTGTGCTTTCCATAAACTCATGTCTCTGAAGTTTAATATAAAGTCATATATATTGTGGTTTTCAGAGACAGGCCACTGTAGAAGAGGTCAGCAGGTCAGGGACCTCTGACAGCATAAGGGTTATTTGGAAACTAGGAGAGAGAAAGCCAAACTCAAAGGCTTTGCTAGACTCACACATGGTGTCTCCCGCTCTGACAGGAAGTAGTGAAGGGGTCATCACCAGAAGCCAAGCACAAGCTGATACCATGTGCACGGGCATTCTACAGAACTGTGGGCTAAATGCATGCCCTTTAAAAAACCAGTTGAGATGTTTTATGACTATGCCATTATCTGTGCTCTTTGGGTTTTGTCAACTTGACAGGAACCCAGAAACAGATTGAAAGCAGGCATCTTAATGGAGAAGTCCATCCAAAAGCTTGGCCTCTAGGCATGGCATTGTCTTGAATAGTGATTGATGTGGGAGAGCTCAGTCTACTGTGGCCAGTGCCTCCCCTGGGCGTGTGGGCCTGGACTGAGTAAGAAAGCAGACAGAGCAAGCCACCGGAAGCAAGCAGGCAGGCAGTACTCCTTCCCTGCTCTGTTGTGTCTAGTTCCCATCCTGTCTTCCCTAAGTCATGGACTGTAATGGGGAAAATGAAATCAACCCTTTTCCTCTCCAAGTCATTATGGTCTATCATAGCAACAGGAATGCTAAAGACATTACCTATCATCCACCTACATTTATCTATCTATCTATCTATCTATCTATCTATCTATCTATCCATCCATCCATGTATCATCTCTATTTAGCAAAAACAAAACCCAAGCCACCATAAGCAAGAGCTGTTGTTACTCATATAGAGCAACTAAAAAGTATATGTGTACCTTTATATATCCAACAAAACCCAGTGTTTGATAATCACTGAAAAACACACACAGTAGAGCTGCTTCCTTTATAGTAGCCAAAAAAGTAGAAATAATTATTATATCTGTTAAACTCAAAATGACTTAAAAATTATCATATATTCATAGAAAACAGGAATGGTTAAGATTAAATTACTAGACTTTAAAACAAAGTAATTGAAGCTCGCAGATTTTATACTAAACAGAAACCAATGACAAAAACATCTCTCTCTCTCTCTCTCTCTCTCTCTCTCTCTCTCTCTCTCTCTCTGTGTGTGTGTGTGTGTGTGTGTGTGTGTGTGTGTGTGTGTGTGTGTGTGTGTGTGTGTCATTATATTAAATTCAAAAGACAACAAAACCATTCTAGATGTTGTAAGTCAGAACAACAGCTGTCAAGATGGTCAGAGGTTGGAGGTGCAAGATGTTTTCTAGAATATGGTCTGTGTACATGAAAAATCTCAACGCTTTAGCACTTCTCAGTATGCAAATTATACCCCTATAGGAATGTTTAAAAACATCAACTTGACTGCATGCTATAATTTAGAATTTAACAACTAGCTAGACTTTGAGAAAATTATATTTGAAATATATTGACACAATCAGAGGTTGGTAAAAGTTTAACAGTAAATGCTCATTAAATAGTAGTAAGGGGTCTTCAGAGAAGGCTCAGCAGTTACGAGTGCTTGCTCATCTTGCAGAGGACTAAAGTTTGGCTTCCAGCCGTGGTGTAAGTAAGCTCACAAATGCCCATAACTCTAACTCCAGGAGATCTGCTCTTCTCTTGTGACCTCCTGGGCATCTGCACATACTTGCACACTCTCCTACTGGTGCACACGTACATACAAATAACCATAAATAAAATAAGTCTTTTAAAACACTCTAAAACTGCTAATACACTCTTGACAATTTAAGTATGAGCTTCTAAATATTCAGAGCTGCCAGTCACACGTGCTTCACTAAGGTACTGATATGCTCACACACCCACAAAGCTAGTGTCTATTGCTCCTGCCTTTATCCTTCCTGTCCTATGAACCCCCATCGAGCCCTTTACCCACAGGACCCACGGTGTGCCCTCCCGAGGGTTTGTTTAGTGCCGCCTCTAGTTTCTGTAACATTGATGCTTTCCTTTCTGCCACTCCACCAGGCCCACCTCACCACTTCAGACTGAGTTCAACTCATTTTTCCCTGACCACATCTCCACTTTCTTTTTGCACGACCCTTTTCACATCTGAACTGAATCCCATAAATTCTTTATTTGAAAAAAAAATGTAGTGGGTTTTTGGTTATCCTGGGCTCCAAGTATAAATTTTTAAGCACCATAGAGAAGACGCTGTCAGATACCCGATGCCTGTCTGCTTCCCACTGTGTCTTCTGACATCCTGGGTGACAGGTATCTGTCTTAGCCTTTGTCAGGCAGCACTTGCCTCCGCCTCCACACAGCCTGCAGGTGCAGAGTGACCAGTTGGGGGGGAGGGGCAACCCTCGATGTTTAGTTCTTTTGAAGTCACGAGACTTACCCACCCCCACTGAGAGCAATCCTTCACACCACTTGTTTTGTAGCACCATATTTCTATGAGGTTGTAGCACAGGCCAGGCCAGGGATGATTGACCAGTGCACAGCTGTGTCACAGTCATTCTTCAGCATATGATTAGTGAATGAATAGCCACTAACAATAACATCAAAAAACTACAAAGTGATTATTAAACACAGGCCACCAAGAGCATGAAGTCAAACTCTTCTACAGTGGCCAGACTTTAACGTGCTGGGTGAGGGGATGCCTGGGTGGGGATGCCGGCTGGATGTAATTGAAGGGAAGTCTGTCTACTGCTGGCCTATTCCTCAGTGGGCTGAGCCAAGAACATGATCACCAGAGTTTTAGCCAAGAGCAGAAGGATCCCCCAGACAACACAAGGCCCCCACATCTCTCTCTTCTGAATCCAATGATTCTCAAAATGCAACAGATGCATTTTTACTCTTTCCTGTCCACACTGAGACAGGAACTTTATGGTGCCACTCAATTCACCAAGTCCTGAGTAATGTGTGGCAAAAATGTCACTCTAAGGAACTTTATAACTGACTCCTTCATAAGCCGTTCTATTGGTGCGAGGTGGATACGTGGATCCATGTTCTGAAATGAGTAGGAACACGCCAGATGACTTCAAATAAAAATATGAGTTTAAGGAGAATGGTTAAAAGTTGTGGGGGGGAGGTATATACTTTAATAAATCAATTTAAAATATCTGGCATTCAAAATATTTATTTTTTTATATAAGAATAATCATTGTTTAAGACTGGTTTTCCATAGGCTACAAAGCGCCAACACATTTACAAAGGAAGTAAAAGTTACGTTATGAAGACAACCTCGCTTTATGCCACAATCACGGGCCAGTCTTTCACATGCCCAGTCCTAAATGATAAACCAACGAAGACTGAGAGAGGCATGTAGAAATATGGTTAGTCTAATTTATCACACTCGAAAAGCTCGAGACACTTCCCGTCAGCGCCACGACCTTCATTTATTTGAAATGTTCTAGAAAACATTGGGAGTGTAGGTTCTAGGATCACCCTGTGATGGTCAACTGCATGTCTACTGGTCACCTCTAGGCCCTGGGGAAGGTGCCTTGCCATACCCCAGCACCCTCATATGTAAAACGGACACACTAGCAAGTCTAGCTTCTTCAGTGTTGTTAGCTATTAGGCTAGTCCATGAAATGTCCTAAAAATCCACCAACATAATGCATGATGAGCTGTTTCCTCCCTTGTGACTGTCTATATGTAAGCATGTAAAGTGTCATGGGATTAACACTATATGTCACCATGAACATTAGAAAGCAAGACTGGGTAACCTAGTCTTGGAATGACCAAGGAAGGAAAACACAGAATTCTGCAGAAGTCCTCCTATTCAGCTTTCCCGAAAAGGGTTCTAGTGTGGGGACAGGCCTGACAGCTGCAGAGGTCCCCACAGTTCCTGCCATCAGACAAGCAACACTTCAGCAAAAGCAATCAACTGACTGAACCAAGATATCATTAATATAGGTTGATTATTTCCCTGTACAAGCGACTAATACAAACTGTAATGTGAAGTAATACTAAGTCCCAGGTACAGGAAATGAGACAGTACGGTGTGAAGGTTCAGCATGACCACTGCTGACTCTCAGCCTCACACTTCCCTTGCAGCAAAGTCAAACGGGAGCCATGGGAGCCACTGGGAACTTTTAGAAACCCACTTACAGAACCCAACTCTTGATTAGTTCTTTCAGAGGTCCATCTCCTCTTGCTCTACCTCACATACCAAGCTTATTAATCTCTGAACAGAAGCAGCCACATCCACCATTAACTGAGGCTTCACGTCCCACTGGGAACCCTGCCATGGATTGCATCTCTTTTCTCGTGCTTTACTGAGGTTGGTAAGTATCTCACTTTACAAGCCTACCCTGGTAACCACTGAGTATTTTACATTTATGTACCAAAATAATTAGGGCATCAGTTTGTAGGACATTGAAATAAAAGCACAGACATTTATGGGCCCAATTTCTTTCACTGTGGTTAGGTAAATAATAAAAGGTATAGATGATAACTAGAAAAAAATACTCTTTGAAAATTCATTATTTCTAAGATCATTTCTCAAATACTTTTCTTTAAAGGCCTACAATCATCAAAATGCTAATTTTATAACCTTCTCTGCCTGTCCGTGTCACGTAGCATTCAACAAGAAGCAAAAAACCAACAAAAGTTTCAGCCTCACTTGCCATTCATATTCTGAGTAATGGAATACACACTGTTCGATACTCATCATGTAAACTCCTCCATGGATATCGTCTCCCATTCGTACTGTAATGCTAACTATTCAGGTCTCTAATGTAAATGTTTCTGCATGTTAATAACATACATGAACAGGGTATGAACACTGCCAAAACCTAAAACATCCCATCCACCATACAAAGACACTCTAAAATGTAACTGAAAATATTCATTATTTTATTCACTGGTTCTTCTTTATTCTGAGAGTCAGTACTGAATTCTCTTTGGCAGGTTCAATTACTCCAAACAAAATTGATGGCTACTATCCACATCACTCCTAAGATCTGTATTACACACAACCTGAAAAGGAATAAAACTGAACCAAGAAGACACTAATAGAAAAACAATAAAATATAGAACTTAGAAGAAATGTGAACGGAGAAGAGATGTAAGGGAAAATCTGGTAAAAAACACTTTTTCTCCTGCCAATGCCAGTCTGACCACCATAGCTTCTGTCACCACTGTCCACACCAATATGACCACCATAGTTTCTGTCACCTCTGAAAGGCCCCTGAAAGCAGCAGTCTTGGCTCAAGGGCCACTCCCACTCTCCCAACTCACTGTTGTCAGGGGACTATGGGAACAAAGAAAATGTGGGCAGTGGGCGCCATGCAGTGGCTAAGGCAAGATGGCGTCCTGAGCGGCTCCAAACACGCTGCCCAGACACCACTGATGCTCTCCAGACGGCTGGGCAGACGGAGACGAGGGACAATGTGGTAACGTGCTCACTATTTCACTTTCACCGGAGACAACCATTCCTGTATCCACCATCAAACACCCCAACAGTCAGAAAAGGAAAAAGGAAACCCCACAGGTCCCTAAGGTATGCTCCCAGCAGTGTCTGCAGTGGCAAGCTCCGACTGAGCAAGGGTGTGTTCTCCATGACTCTGTCATGCCATTAAAACACAAACGTCTTCTTTTTAAGTCCAGAAATCGTCAGCAAATTTCCTACTCACTATATTTCTGTTTTATAAGGCCAGTTTAACACCAACAGTATTTTAAATTTAAACAAAAAAGCAAAACACACTAGATCTTGGGAAATGCCATACCTGGTGGTGTGTCTTGCTGTTCTTCCACAGAGGCGAGATTTATTTCTAAAATTAAACAAAGGAACAATCTATTATATGTGGCAGATTATGGCTGAGGTAATCATTTGCAGAGAATTCACCTATAATTGTCGTAAATGCATTTGCTTTTGACACCATGACAACAAAAGAATTAGGTACAGTTGATCAAGGCTGCATACTTCTCAACCATTTGGAAAGCAGGCTTCGGGAAGAGACCTCGCTAAGAGTCATAAAACATCGATTGGCATTATGACCTTGGTTTTTCCCACAGTATTGCATCAAACTCAAAAAGCAAGTGGAGGAAAGACCAGCTGGGCACCTTGTTTCTTTTATAGAGAATCTGCCACGGAAACGTTGTCATTACTCTCTTTGGGACAGTGGGCAGGATGAGGACTTTGAGTGTGAGCATGGAGTTTCCCACTGCCAAATGACACTCTAGAACACCTGCTTCTCCTTAAAATCACTTGTCTCATAGTTGTAGCACTAAATAACATTTAAAAAAAATTGAGTTGTCAAAGAATGTTGAAATCAAACACCATGCTCAGAAAAGTTGTTTTGGAAAAAAAAAATCTTCAAGATGAATCTGCATTTTATTTTTATGTTTTGGGGGCTATGTGCTGTGTAGAGTAAAAGGTCCGAGGCCCCTTCTGGGTTTGAAAACTCAACAAAGCCTTCCAATTGGTGAGCTCCCAAATCCACCAACTCCCGAGCCCCAAATTCCACCAATCCCTGGGCAGGAAAAGCCATCACTCTCCTGTGAGAGGTTGGCTGTGCAATCTGACTGTGGTATTACTTTGTTCCCAACTGCCAAGATACATTCCCTGGAACTCTGCAACGCTTCCATGGGAGAAACCCTTCCCCTTGGAGCTGTAACATTCACACACTGAATCCAGAACCCTGCACTCCAGCATGAGTTAACATCGGAATCCACCCCCTACACACACACACACACACACACACACACACACACACACAGGATCAGCTATCCTAATAAGACTTGAAGATGTGGATGCGAACCTTAGCTGGTTTCTTTCCTTTGCTGCTTCAATTCAAGAGAGCTAGAGAGGCCGCAGGCATCACCAGCCAATCAGAATCACTCTATAAATTCCCTTACATACTAGTTTCATCAAACCGAGCAACCCACTTAACACTGCCTTAGACATGAGATTGTTAGTTCTGCTTCTCATGAACTGTAAGAGGACAGATGTGAGAGGCTCACAGCTTTGATTCTAGTACTGGGAAGGCAGAGGCAGGAGGATCTCTGTGACTTGAGGCCAGCCTAGTTTATACAGTAAGTTCCAGAACAGCTAGGGTTATATAAAGAGACCATGCCTCCAAAAACAAACAAAATAAGCAACAAAAGAGGGAAGATTATTATTATTATTATTTTACATTTTTCTAGTGTTCGAAATATTGATATGCCCTCTTTATTCATTTTTTGTGCTTGGCTCTAGCTTATTTTTAATTATATAAATTATTCTCAAAATAAATATTAAATCTATTTTACATAAAAGGAAACAGAAGGCTGGATATAATCACAAATTCCAGCATTCTTCCTTCCTACAGGAAGCTCGCCACAAGTTCTGGGCCAGCCTGGGCTACATAGAAAAATCAGTGTTTAAAAATAAATAGGTAAATCTAACATACTCCACACTCTTTAAGTAAAATAAAGTAAAATAAAATAAAATAAAATAGTAAACATGGGATGGAGAGGCAATTCAGCAGTCAAGAGATGGTTCGAATACTTGGTGCTCCTCACAGAGGACCTGTCTTTAGCTCTCTGCTCTGAAATAGAGGCTCACAACTGTCTGTAACTCTATCTCTAAGACATCTGGCTCCCTCCTCTGGCTTCCACAGCAACAGGTACATGTGCACTGCACACATATGCATGCAGGGACACTCCCATACAAATAAAATATAAAAATCCAAAGGTAAAAAGAAGTAAGAACCCAAATCATGCGCACTCCCATCCAGTACAGACAATGCACTCATGCCTCCATGTCACCTGATCACTGTCATGACACCACCAGAGTGTCACTATTCCCGGTTAACTTAAACTTTCAGCTAAGTCTATTCTGGAAAAACAAAACAACAACAACAAAAGTACATTCAACAAACTCACCGGAAAATTTCATCAAAATATCATGTATTTTGGCTTGTGATTTTGAATACAAAACTCCCAACTTTGCTGTTAGAGTTCAGGAAGAGCCATAGACACAAGGCTCTCAGCCCTGCTGACTACCAGAGAGAACTGGTAGTCTTATATATTCTCAAAATGTCTGACAATTCTTGGAAAGGAACCATGTCTCCAAGGTTGGAGATGTGTGGTCAAATCACACATGGTGACCACGATGGTTACTCATGATTGATCCCGGATGAACTAAGAGACCGGGCTATGGGCAGGATTGCCCCAGGCAGGACTAACTGAGCTTGATTCGGCAGAATGTGTGGACGTGTAATCTGAGGCAATGTGTGCGGAGGGCTGGTGACTGGGCTCACTTTCCTGTGCACAGACAATGGGGAGGGGCCAGCACAGGCCCTGTGTACCATCTGCATTCAGATGGGAGTTGTCTTCAGGTACCAGTGATGGGTACACTGAGAACTCCTCTCTTCCCTTCAGTATCTTGAATATCTCTGAGTCAATGAGAATTAGGAAATGCACACAGTACATCCCAGTGGTAAGATGCTTTACCCATGCCGAGGGCTATATTTCCAGCCTGACAGAAAATGTGAATTAAAAACTCTAAAGAGTAATTCTGCAAGGACACTTCTCCTATGGTAGCCCTCTGGTGAGAACACATGCATGCCCACACAGTAAACTTGAGGACCCTAGAGGGAAGGGCACTGAGACGTTTCTGTCTGTGGATCCAGGCTCAGCCAGACCCAGGCCTCCTTCCAGTTTTAGCAGGTCATTTATTAAAAAAAAACAAAAGTAAAAACAAAAAAACCATACAAACATCTTTGTCCTGTCTCCTCCTCAGTGTCTACTATGAGAACCAACAGAAACAACCCACATAAAACATTCTTCTAGCCGGGCGTGGTGGCACACGCCTGTAATCCCAGCACTTGGGAGGCAGAGGCAGGCAGATTTCTGAGTTCGAGGCCAGCCTGGTCTACAGAGTGAGTTCCAGGACAGCCAGGACTACACAGAGAAACCCTGTCTCAAAAAAAAAAAAAAAAAAAAAAAAATTCTTCTAACTTAATTCCAAGAATTACCGGATCTCTTGTACCGAAAGACTACTGCTTAACAAAAGCTAAGCACCTACTTCCACTTTTCAGAAAACAGTCCTTCCTTCCCAAGAATATCTATCAAGTAACCAAATAAGCAATAACTATTTTTTCTCCTCTGCATCTAAATAACATCACAAATCAACTTCCAGCCCATCTCCATGGAGAGTAACCCTTTCTCAGCAGCGTGCTTTCTCTGGAGTGGTGGCTTCCTCAGAATAAGCGCCCACACCTATTTCTCTCACAGCAGCCTCTTTCAGTCACCGTCTTTGCACTCTTCCTTTAATATCTCTGGCCCCTGGAGTGGAGGCCTCATAGAAAAGAGCCCTGTTGGATTTATCCACCCCAGCACTGCCTGGGTAAACACACAGACCTGTGTCAAGACCTGACACAGACTTGAATAACCTGATCTGCTTCAATGTAGAATATATGATTATCTCTAAACACTAACCTAGGCGTGGTGGCGCACGCCTTTAATCCCATCACTTGGGAAGCAGAGGCAGGCGGATCTCTGTGAGCAAGGCCAGCCTGGTCTTCGAAGCAAGTTCCAGGACAGCCAGGGCTACACAGAGAAACTCTGTCTCAAAAGCAAACAAACAAACAAAAACAAAAACACCAAAAGAAAACAAGAAGATAAACTTACCTTCTGAAATTATGCTGGAATCATCTATGGCGTTATCTAGGAAAATAAATGAATACACCAAACACATTATATTAACTCTCCTCCACTTAGATCAGTGGTTCTCAACCTTCCTAATGCTATAACCCTTTAAGAGAACCCCTCATGTTGCTGTGACCCCCCAACCACATAATTAGTTTCATTGCTACTTCTTAACTGTAATTTTGCTGCTATAATGAATTGCAATGTAAATATCTGTGTTTTCTGATGGCTTTCAATGACCCCTGTGAAAGGGTCATTTGATACCACAAGGGAGTCACAAACCGCAGGTTGAGAACCACTGACTTAGGTCCCTAAAGGCGGCTAATATCCACTCAGAAAGCTTTGTCTAGGCTGGATCTCCTAATGGAACACTCCCATAAAGAGTATTTATTTATACTACAGAATCAATTTCAATTCTAAATTGTATTCAAAAGTTTAATCTTACTCCTGCTGATATAAAATAAATATTGCATAAATATAAAATTTATAGTTCATTACAGGTTGCAAATGCTGTACTGTTTGATGCAAGGGCCTAGAGTATCTTCAGATTTTGATTATCTGTTGGCCATCCTAGCACCAAACTCATGGTAGAAACCATGTTCGACAATTCCTAAATGCTTATTTCTTATGTCTCTTTGTTCCACAGCTATGCAGTTGCCATAGGAAAAACTCACCTGAAACTTCTATCCTTTCATTTTCTGAAGGCTCATATACTGTGAAGTAAATAGAAAACAGAAATCATGCAGCACTGAGTGACAGTAAAAACAGGCAACGTACTACAGGCTTGGCCTTATTTCATTTATAAACACTGTAAGCCTGAGACTTACTAACAATGTAGACTACAGGGCAGGGATAGAATTTGGCGAAATGCTATAAAACAAACTGTCTGGGCTCACATTTTAGCCATTTGGGTGGCCATGGGAAATGGTAATTTCATGTTCTCCTTCCCTCACATGGGGAAGTATAAATTCCTCCCATAATCACTGTTAGCATGATTCACTGATTAATTGACAAGGATTCTCTTTTTCTGGCTTCCCAGTCTGTGTGAGCTCTCCCCTGCTAATTACCCCCAGGATCCCAGTTTTACCAGGCAGTCTTTAGTTTGCATAGTGATTGGGTTGGAGACAAACACCCCTGCTGGTCTCCTCTTAGCAGGAACTGGCTGACAGGACCTTTAATTTACCATGGTAACCAGACCCCAGGGGACTGGAGTTTCTGGGCTTTGATGCAAAGGCTGGTGTCCCCAGGGTCCTCCCCCACACCAAGCAGCAGGCAATTTCCTCAGTCAACTGACAATCTAAAATGCTTCTAGTATTTGGTACACCAAAAACAAACCTCTGGACTGCCTCAATAGTAATATTGCTTACCAAAAGGCATGATAATGCAATGATACCTTAACAAAGAACTGTTTTTGAATACTGACGATCTTTTAGACATTATGCTGGGTATTAGAGTACAATCATGTCAGTGGGCAGTTAGCGCTTAAACATGTACAAATAAACCTCTGCAGACCTCAGAGGCACAGCGGGCTCTTTCTTGGACCAGACTCCCTTTGCCCTGCTTCTTCTACCTCAGATTTCTTCCTTTCCTCTCCTCAACCCACCCCCATCTGTGCCAGAAAAGGAGCCTGTGAGAAGGAAGAGCAGGGACAAGTCTTACCCAGGGTACTCCTAAGCTCTGCCTAAGGTGCTCTCAGCAACACATCTCTCTCCAACCCCCGCCCTGGATGTACAGGGCTCCCTTTCCTCCTCAGCCTTCCCCACTGGCCAGTTCTTTTTTCAGCAGGCAGTAGAAGTGTGTCCTCAGACCCAGGGCCTACCCCCTGACCCCACAGTCCTCTCCCTACAGGAGTCCCAGTCTGGCTCCAATCACCGGCTGGAGCCCAGGAATCCTCTGAAGCACAGGAAACCACTGCACGCTGAACATGAGCAAATGGCTTCTCCGGTCTCACCTCTTGGGTGGCTCAAAGCACCCCCAAGGCCCGAGGTCTCTCTGCCTCCCAGTTTCTCTTTTCTTAGAGAAAAAACCCAACATCCATCAAGCCAGCAGGAGTCAGAGCTGCCAGCACCTTGTTCCCCCACTCACCATCTGCACACAGGCAGCAAACCCTAACAGCTGGACCTTCCAGATAGTTCCAGATGTTCACCACTCTCCACCTTCACTGACAATACCCTGGTTTCCTGGCATCAACTGCCACCATCGCCCTCCAACCTGTCCACTAAAACACTCATTAAACTATAAAGAATGCAGATTTGACTTCACAGTGCCCCTGTGTGGCACCCCAAGATGAAGATGACATTCTTGACCTCACCGACACATGGACCAAAAGGTCATCTTAGCTCTGTTCCTCCTTCTCCCCAGAGAATCCATAAACAGACGTGACCAAGCACCCTCATCTCCAAGTACTTAATCCACACGCCAGCATGCATCTACTATTATTACAGACTTGCCACGCGATACACTGGCTCTCAAGCACCTGTCAACTGTAACAGAAGGCTGCACTGGAATGACCACCTGACTTCTTCTTCCTGCTACATTACTGCGTCCACGAGGACAGCAAACGCATGGCCCCTCTCGTTACAGCTACGGCAGTCACCTGTGCCAGACACAGACAACACATACACAAATAACTCAGTGGGAGAGCAAAGCTGTGTCATCTCTTCCTAGGTCACACACTGTAGGCTGGATGCCTCAGGGACCTCTGTGAGGTAAAAGGTGGCCCTTGTTCTGCCAAACGATGCCTTCACCAGATTCTGGAGTTTCATGGAAAATGTACATGATGTTCTTCCAAGGTTTCGACCTGCTGAAACTTCACTTACAGACAGCAAGGTGACGCAAGGCTGCCCACCCGATCCTGATGTCCCTTTAGGTCAGGGCATAGTCATTACCCCTTGTTAACATTTTAAAATAACATTTAGTATTAATACTGTGCCCGTGAAAAATATTGCCATTAAGTAACTACCTTAACTCTTGTGACATTTGATTTCAAAGTCCTCTAGACTCATCTGAACACTGCAGACCAATCATGGTTTTTGTTTTTGTTTTTGTTTTATTAAATTACAACATGATTGGAAGAAAAAAATCCTATATCTTAGCTCTAGAAATAATCTTTTATGTATATATTTCCATTTGCTCCTTTAGATTCAAGAATAAAAATTTAAATGTTATCTTAATAGCCAACGTTTTTTAAATTTTTAAAAACTGTAAGTAAGGACCACATAGGCTTATCATTTTTATCCCATTAGAAACAATGATTATAGACAGTATAAGATCCGAAAGAAAAACGGGGGTACCCTAGCACCCCATGCCTCGGAAACCAGCACCCCAATCACTCACGAGAAGCAGACCTGATGCAATTTGCAAGAGGAATTTTAATTTCCAGAGCTCTGGGGGTCACAGTCTTACCATGCAGGGTAAAAGATGTGAGCCGTGTGTGCCAAATTGGATTGGCTTTTTATAGGCTTATAACAGAACCCGCCTACCACAAGCTTCTAAGCCAATCAGTTCAAACCATCCGAGCCCGCGCTCTCTGAGAACCTATCAGCCTCCCACACAGGCCGGAAGAACTAGTTAAGTCATTTCCGCTTATGTGGCCGCCACGCACATGGTTGCGCCCACCCTCCCCCACTGGCATTAGGTTTTGGGGACCTAAGTGCCCCCAGGCAGGAGTTCCGCAGCCCCCGTGGTGATGCTGCCAGCCCCCAGCCACGCTTGTTCTTGCCAAAGCCACTCCGCGGAGGGAGACGGGAAAAGATGCCAGGGACACTCCCAGCCCGAGGCTCGCAGCCGGATTCTGGAGGAAAGAATGGGCCAAACCTCTGCTCCTTTGGGGTCACCCTAGACTCAGGCACGGCGGATTCCTAGCTTGCAACCTTATCCTTTCAACAGTGATCTTGATATGTTCCCATATCTTAAGCACAGACATACAAATTGCCCTGTCAGACCTACACATAGATAGTTCTAATTTTTCTGTTCCCCATGAATGTGGACAGTTCTCAAGAAGCTATAACTCCATGAAGTAGAGCCCTTGTGGCCCGCCGTTCTTAGATCTGAATCTCAGTGCTGTGGTCGCCGACAGCACAACAGGCCTTTACACTGAGATGATCCCAGCTCACTCCCTCAACCTTCCTTCTACTCCACTACTCCCAGCTGGCTTCGATCTGTACATAGTGGTCCTGAAGTTGCTTGAAGAAAAACAACATATCACAGACTCTGTTTCTTACTCATAAAATCTTGAGCAACTCATCATCTGCCTACCCCACCTTACTTCTTTTGCCCAGAAAACAGGGAGAACATAATCTATTGCATGGAATTTAAAAAACCGTGTTGGAGGTGCCTGGAGCCGAGAGCAGTATAGTCACCTCAAGGCCAGCCTGCTCCATCCCCACCCAGTCTGCAACCTGACTTTCAGCCAGAAACCAGCTCTAGGTCTTCGCCAACAGGACAAAATACCATGGCAAGTCATGAGAGAAGTAATTTGTAGAAAGGAACTCTGATGGAAGGGACTGTTCATTTATATTTTAGCCAAGAGGAATAACTACGAAATAATATCAATGTTTGAAATAACCTGTAATTTCAACTTGCAGAAAATAAAATAAGGTACTATTTAGGCAATAGTCAGATTCACAAGTAAATTGTTTTAAGATGGTTGGTCTTTTGGATACTACATGATAATTATAGCTTAAAACACAATTTTGCATATTTTATACTTAAAAGTATAGGTACCTATTTAAACAAATGAGTTGCTTGGGGTTAGGAAATATTTACAAACCTGGTTCATCATAGTCTTGGTGTCTTACTTCCTCTGCAAAAAAAGAAAATAGAGATTTAAAACAAAATAAGTATTAAAACATGAAAGCTGCATAACTAAAGAAAAAAAAGAAACAAATATAAAAAAATCTTATGTTAAATACAGATCTCTAATATTACAGTTATAAATGTGTGTCTTTGTCCAAAAGGAATGAAAGTAAAAGAAGAAAATTGATTTTCATAAAATTCTTCCCAATAATCTATAAAATGTTAGCATTGGGAGTTAGTGGCTGGCTCTGCTAGGAGCTGCCAGTAGGAGATGAGACGGAAGCTTACAATACTCTTTTAATAAACAGAAACATCCTACTAAAGCTGTATCTATTCTTTGAAAGAAGAAAGCCACCAAATAAAGACAGTGACCCAGAAGCGCTCCCATGATTTAGCAGGGACTGACAATGCTCGTGTAATACCTGGATCCGTCTGTGGTGTGTCAGCATCTGTCCCTGCTTCACTGTGATCTGAAAGGATAAAAAGAGGGGTGTTGGCACAGAGCCAACAGCAGGTGCCTCACAGACACCACGCTAAGAGCCACGAATGAGTCTAAGAGAAATACTGCTGTGGTTTCTACATATAACGCCAGTTTCAACAAATAATGCCAGTCGTGGTTGAAGAAACACATCCTTTTCTCATTTACCTTGCCGTGTTAAATGATATGCATAAAACTCTGTGGCAGGGAATATAAATATGAAGCAACCTCTGTGGGAATCACAGTAAGCCTGACTCGAGTCTTCCTTAGGCACAACCTCCAACGGAAACATACAATGATAATTTTAATATTTACATACCTGAGTTTTCCTGTTCACTCATCATCTCTTCCACATCGTTTGGATGGTTCTGCGATGCTATAAATTAGGAAAGGGGACATTTAAAATGCCTCAAATAAGCTTATATATCATACCTAAAATCTACCATATTCACCCATGCATGCACTGTACTTAATGCCAAATGGAAAGATAAGGCAGCTTCCAACATAGATCCATTTGTAACCTAGGCACCAAGGAGCAAAGCCATGGTCTCATGTGGCACATGCAAACTCCACCAGTCAGCAGTTCAAAACATACCAGTGCAGAGCACCAAAGAACAGCACAGGCCAGCCCTGCGCTGGCTGCTGCCAAGCTCTCTGAGGTCCCACGCCACACAGAGAAACATGATAAGGACCTTCTCTGGCTTCATTATCTAAGGCTACAAAGCATGCATGTGCATTGCTTTGTTTTTGTTTATTTTTCTTTCTCTTCCTTTTGTTTTGTTAGAGACAGGTCTTACTTTATATTTATAGCCCAGGCTAGCCTCAAACTCATGGCAATTCTCTTGCCTCAGACTGCCAGATGCTGGGAGTGTTGGGGTTATAGTGCCCAGCTTGGTTTTGGTGGTGGTGGTGGAGGTGGGTGGTAGTAGCAGGTGTGTGTGTGTGCACATGTACACATGGGTATGTGTGTGTGTGTATGTTGACAAGGTCTCACTATATAACCCAGGGTATTTCTGAATGATATGTCTGAAATTAAAGGTATATACAATCAAAATCCAATATAGTTCCCTTGTATATTTTGAGAGTAATTCCACTACTTGGGATTTATATTCAGGAAATTTATATTTTATATATATGTGTGTATATATATATATATATATATATACACACACACACATATATATGTATATATGCATAACACAAATAACATTATTAGCTATGTCATGATACATTAAGTATGTTTAAAAATTAATAAGTAGTATTTTATTTTTATCTCATGATACTACTGAAAGATTCACTCTAATTAATAAAGACAAATAAAAATCTCACCTGTCTCTTCCATATGGTAACTATCCTCAATTTCTGAAAAAAAAAAGCATTTGGTTGATATTACTACTCTCATGTATAGTACATGGATAAGGAAATATGGCTATATCTATATTTTGAGTGATAATTCAGGTAAGTACAATACTTTTTGTTGATTATAATATAAACCTTTTTTTTACCAATAAGTATCTATCACTTTATTACTACGCATTATCCCACAAGATTCTCATACTGAATCCACTCAACAACACTAGTGTTGACACACAAGAATCTCGGGGGCAAAGGGAGAAGGCAGTTCAGGCAGTGACCCACAGGGGCAAGGGCTGAAGCCTGGCATGGCGCGGATCTCACACGCTGATGTGGCATTATCTTCACTGGCTCTGCCCCGCCACTCCCTAATGGGAAAACTGCTTGTCTACAGATGAACACATAAACAAGGATGGGGAGGGGAGGCATGCAGAGACAGGAAGGGTGTCTTCTTGTTTGGTTTTGTTCTAATTGGCTGCTGGTTAGTTTTGCTACTTTCTTTTCTAAGTCTCACTAGGGGGCTACTGCTGATATGGAACTCACTACAGAGACCAGGATGGCTTAGAACTCACAGAGAGCCACCTGCCTCTGCTCCTGAGTGCTGGGACTAAAAGCCTGTGCCACGCTCCTGCCTGCAAAATGGCCAGGTCACTGAGCTCACGTATTCAGACAATAAAAATACTGCCTTTTGGTCCTCACCACTGTGACCCTTGGGTAATTAGTTTAGACATCCTTTGACAATTTTGTACATGTACATAACGTGTTCTGATCATGCCTGCCCTCCAACACCTTTCTCTATGCCCTGAACTCCCCCTGGACCCGCTTCCTTCTGACATGACTACTCCATACTTCCTTCTCTGTTTTTCAGGATTTAACCTTTGTATGTTTTACTTAACAGATACAGAAGGTCAAAATATTTTTAATCTCCAAAGACTTTTAATGATAAAACTTTTTGGTCTACATTTAATCTCTTTTATCAAAGGTTATACTAGAAAATAATGGGTTTTTTTTTCAACTTACAGACTTCTTAGAAGTGCTTCTTCCTGCCCAGAGCTGAACCTCCTAACCTTATTGTATTCATCCCTCTCTGCTTCATGTGGATTGCAATTTTCTGGATAAACAACAGCACCTCAGTAAAAGTTCTGTAAACCATGCTGAGCCATCGTAGCCAAAGACAAGAGGCGTAAGCACGACACATGAAAATGGAGACGTGGACATTTGGGCATCCTCAATCAGAAATTAGAAACATGTTGCTGTGGAAATGATGTTTGAAAGTATACTATGATCTTAGCCATTCTGACTGGTGTGAGGTGAAATCTCAGGGTTGTTTTGGTTAGCATTTCCCTTATGACTAAGGATGTTGAACATTTCTTTAGGTGCTTCTCAGCCATTCGATATTCCTCAGGTGAAAATTCTTTGTTTAGCTCTGTACCCTATTTTTTATAGGGTTATTTGGCTCTCTGGAGTCTAACTTCTTGAGTTCTTTATATATATTGGATATTAGCCCTCTGTCAGATATGGGGTTGGTGAAGATCTTTTCCTAATTTGTTGGTTGCCGTTTTGTCCTATTGACAGTGTCCTTTGCCTTACAGAAACTTTGTAATTGATGTGGAGAAAAAGGAACACTTCTCCACTGCTGGTGGGATTGTAAGCTGGTACAACCACTCTGGAAAGCAGTCTAGCAGTTCCTCAGAAAACTGGGCATGATACTACCAGAGGACCCTGTTATACTACTCCTGGGCATATATCCAGAGGATTACCCAGCATGCAATAAGGATACATGCTCCACTATGTTCATAGCAGTCCTATTTATAATAGCCAGAAGCTGGAAAGAACCCAGATATCCCTCCATGGAAGAATGGATACAGACAATGTGGTATATATACACAATGGAGTACTACTCAGCAATTAAAAACAATGAATTCATAAAATTCTTAGGCAAATGGGTAGAATTGGAAAATATCATCCTAAGTTAGGTAACCCAATCACAAAAGAACACACATGGTATGCACTCACTGATAAGTGGATATTAGCCCAGAAGCTGGGAATACCTAAGACACAATTCACATATCAAATGATGCCCAAGAAAAAGGAAGGAGAGGTCTCTGGTCCTGGAAAGGCTCAGTGCAGCAGTGTAGGGGAATACCAGGACAGGGAAATGGGAGGGGGTTGATTGGAGAACAGGGGGAGGAGAAAGGGTTTATGGGACTTTTGGGGAGGGGAAAACCAGGAAAAGGGAAATCATTTGAAATGTAAATAAAGAATACATCTAATAAAAAATTAAATTAAAAAAAAGAAAGTATACTATATACATTCCTGATAGTTGGGGGGTGGGGGGGTGGGGGGTGGGGGGGAGGCACCTCCACCCATCAATGCTATCAATTCCCTATGACGAATGCCTCTCCTGCTCTAAGCAGACTTGAACGATAGCTTCTAAAAACCGTCACACACAAATTAGGAGCTGTCTGCTACTAAAGAAATGTCCCTTGCCAGGCAGTGGTGGTACACGCCTTTAATCCCAGCACTTGGGAGGCAGAGGCAGGAGGATTTCTGAGTTCAAGGCCAGCCTGGTCTACAGAGTGAGTTCCAGGACAGCCAGAACTACACAGAGAAACCCTGTCTCAAAATGCAAAAAAAAAAAAAAGAAAAAGAAAAAAGTCCCAGCAGATTACGTCAGACGTCGAAGTGCTTCGCTGTTTTGTGACCTGCAGCTTTTACAACTATTTATTAGCTGATTTTGTGAATCAAGGTCCATGGATACACAGCCATGTTTACACTCAGTTAATGACAGTCGGTGGCTATCTTTGCATTGTAATAGTAGGTGAGTGTTCTAGAAGCTAGGGAATTCTCCTCTAGATGAAAACACTCGATACCTAACTACTTAAAACAGACTGTCTGGGGACACACTATGGAAGCCACAGAGAGCGCTCTGCACAGGAGGGCAGACAGTGCTGTTGGAACAGAAGCCAGGGACAGAGTGCAAGTGCAGTTCATCAGAACTCGAACTTCATATAACACACGGCACCGAGGTGGGGCAAAACAGGAAAAAAGTCTGCACGTACTATTATCAGAAACCCGCTTATTAATGCAACAAATTTGGTATCAGTTTGCTTTAGAGAACACTTCTATCATTTTGAAGCATTCATCTTCATCTTCAAAATAGTTAGATAAAATTAAATATTGCTCTTAAAGGAATTTTAGGAAATTTTTAGTAACTGCACTATAAATGGTCAACTAGTCTAAAACAAATGTGTTCTACCTTCATGAACTGTCCCGGGTTCCAGGTCCTCAAATCTGTCATCGCGGTCTGTCACCGTGAGGAAGTCCTCAACCTCTGGCTGTGGTTCTCCTGCTGACTCAGCTGCTTCAAGGTCTTCAACAAGGAGAAGTAGAGACCAAGGGGAACAGTAAGGACCCACGGCAGCAGCCGACCTAGACAGTCTCATCTGCAGCCACCCCACCCCACGGGGCTCTGCCGCTGTCCCCTCTAACGCTATTTTCTCACTCTGGCCAGTGCCAGTCTATCCGAAAGTCACCTCTTATTACAATGTGAACTAGAGGACAGGTACCTCGTCCTGTTACTGTACTGAATACTGAGCAGGGAGAACTAGGACTAGCCAATGGAGGTGCTCCTAAATGTGTATGATGAACAAATAAATTGATTTACAATTACTCATACACACATCTCTTTTTTTATGATTCAGGTATTGTAAAAGGTTACATCAAGACCTTTTATTGAGAACCGCCAAACGTCATGTAGCGATTACAAAAGCCTTAATGTGGAGAGCAACTGGCTGTGTTCTCAATCACACTGTGCATCCAAACAGGCCCAGGCTTAGCGTTTTAGTTAGCAAAGATGTAAATTGCTGAATCGCTTTTAGGAGATACTGAATGAATCTGTTACATTATTCCGTTTCAATATAGCTTTGGACTGTGGGCTTGCCCTAAAATTATCCCGCGGTGACGTGGCTTCTGGCAGATTTCTTTCTGTAAACAATGCTTCAGTTGAAGAACCTGAGTGATCTGGACTGGGCTGTATGAGGGAGGCTGGAGTCTCAGGAGGCAGCAGGATTTAGGCTCTCTATGCCAGATGTTTTGACTGTAGACAAGCGCCTACTCCATGCTTGATATTACCTTCCATATAAGTTTCCAATTATCTATACATAGCATTGATGAGAGGATGAAAATAGAAACATGCCTGGCCCATCAGAAGTATCTCGCTGTGGTCATTACCATTAAGATGCCTATAGAAATAGTAGGATTCTTTCTATTGCTATTAAACCACCCACTGTGACCACAGCAAGATCTCTTTAGCTATTATGCATAGTGTGGCATGGTAGTGCTCTGTTTTAAATGCTGTCTGAAGCCATGGACTGCCTGTGTTACTGTCTATGCAGAAAATCTCTCTAAGGATATAACACAGAACCCAGACAGTGAGGCAGGGAACTCAGCTCAAGGATGGATTTCTTTTGTCTCTGGTTAGCTGTTCACCACACTCTCCTTAGCCCCTAGGCCAGTCTGACAAGCACCTGCTGGACTTTCAACTTTTCTGCATGCACATCCTTGTAGAACTGACTTTCGTGAGCCATGATGACTTTGAATTTGATCTCTCTGATGCACACAGGCCTAGACAATGACTCCCAAGGACGGAGGACCACTCTAAGACAAGAAACCAGAGGCTGGTGGCCTGGGTTGGTCACTCTACTCTGACTCTCCATTTATTCTTGATAAGACCCAGGACTTGTTTATGTTCACTTATTCATATGATTTTTAAATTAAATATGTCCATAAACCTCCTTCACAGTGAGGTGGGATTGTGAAAAGCATATCCAGTGTTCCCCCTCAAAGTAATAGTTAGTCTATAATTACTTGGAATGTAGTTATAGAAACACAACTATTTTAGGAACTTGTATGAAACAGAATTGAATTCATACCATGGTCTGTGTGCACTGATTCCTGGAGAAGGGACTGAAGTTGTTCTTTGACTTCATCTTCAACATTCTGGACTTCTAAAATAATTACAAATCATAAACAAACAAACAAACAAACCTGAAGTATTAAGAGGAAACTCCAACCCTTAAATATGGCATTTACACGCATATTGCCATGTCTACATTTGGGTTAGAGGCTCTGTATTTTTTTATCCATAGTCTATTCACTCGCCTACAAACATAGATACTTAAAATTGGCCTTATTTGCTCCATAGGTATAAACATTAAAGAGACTGTCCAAATGGACTGGAGAAATGGCTCAGTGGTTAAGAGCACTGACTGCTCTTCTGAAGATCCTGAGTTCAATTCCCAGCAACCACATGGTGGCTCACAACCATCTGTATTGAGATCTCACACCCTCTTCTGGTGTGTCTGAAGATAGCTACAGTGTGCTTACATGTAATAATAAATAAATCTTTAAAAAGAGAGACTTTCCAAAAGACTTTTAGAGAAAGAAACTAAGGTTTTCCATTAATAGTTAAAGAGAAGATGCTTTCAACTTTTAATTTTAATTAATAAAATTTCCAATCATGTTAGAAGCAAAGGTAAACTTTTCATAAAGAGGGGTACTGGAAAAGACCAAATTTAACACACACTAAACAACGTGACCAACTCTGAACTCCTGACAGGAGGAAGGTCACCATGGGCGGTATGAGGATGCTAGTTGAGTAGGGTCGGTCCCCACAGATATGAAGCTTACATGATAATGAACTCCTTATCAGCTTCAGAACAATGTATCTGAAAGTCAGGTCCCCAGACTCAAACAATAATGACTTATAAAAGTGGCCATTAATGATGGCATTCTCACAGCACTGTAGCACTTATCGGATTATAAGATATACCCCAATATTACACAGCAAGCCTGTTTCTGCAGCAACACTGTTGCAGGTAGGTAAAGAACAGCACTAGACTGCATCCTGGCATCACCAGAGGCTCATGCGGGATCATGCCAATGACGGCAGCTGCAAAGCAGCACAGCTCTCCAGTGAACATATCCAAAGTTCAGGCAAGGGCAGGGTTTAACACACTATGCTAGTCACTTACTAAAGCCTTTCTAAAGCACAAAGATTTTACATATCTGCTTCACTAGTCATCCATGTTGCTAGCCCGATGTAACTATACAGGTCTGTAATCTCCGCTCTTCCTTCCCTGTCTCCCGCGTGTGTGACAGCCTCCTCACCGGGCCATTTCACAAATGCTGAGAAAGCACCCAGTGCATCCCAGCCAAGGTTTCTAGCCAAGGCACAGAGATGCTCTGCTCCTGAGATACAGGAAGGTCTCTAGCCAAGGCACAGAGATGCTCTGCTCCTATGAGATACAGGAAGGTCTCTAGCCAAGGCACAGAGATGCTCTGCTCCTATGCTTGGCTCCTTGCGGACTCTGATGCTGCCGCGGATTGTGAATTACAAATGGGGCCCTCCATACTTTTTCGGACTCAGCTGTTGCGAGTTCCTGTTTTGAACTAGGTGGGCACTCCCTGCCACTTCATTTCTGACTCTATGCATGGCGTTCTTCTCCTTGGGCATGGGGCAGAGGCAGAGTCTGGGCTCCAGCGTGTTAAAGAATGAACAGAAAGTAAAGAGGCAAGGGGGCGTGGTGCATCCTGTCACGTGCGGTCGCTACATTGAGGAGGCAGAGTCAGGGGAGGCGGCGTCCCGAGGGCACCGAGGGCTTCACTTCACTGCGCTGTAGGAGAGATAAATAGCTGTCTTTGGGAAACAGGTGGATGAAGCCAGAGAAGGAAAAGAAGAACTAAAGTGTCAACAAGAGAACAGCTGAGAGAGCAGAATGCAATCTGCAAGGGACATTGCCAAGAGGTTGGGGAAAACAGGGGTAAGAGTACCCCGGTGGGCATGGGGAGTTAGCAAGCATTTGCAAAGAATATGAATTATTCTAAAAACCAAAGAGAAGACTTGGGAGCACATGGCACATATCAGACCCACTACTTGCTCAAGAACTAATTTTTTAAACAAATTTATTTAATACAAAATAAAATATTATGTGTTAAATTGAAATATTTAAATTAAAAACCTTCTTAAAAAGTATTATGGATTCTGGAGCCATATAACAATTCCACAATCATAGGAGAGATACAGTAAGTTCTCCTAAGGTTTTGAAATAAACATATAATAAAACTTAGACTAATATATTATTCCTTAAAGGAATGAAGCAAAGAAAATCAAATAGTATTCACCAGCACAACTTGGGCCATGTATTGTTTCCAATAAGATGTCATATCCAGCACTTCCAATAGGTGGCGGAATGAAACCAATTTTTAAAAATATTGCGACAAAGAACAGAAGCTAATATTCTATGATTGCTATGCCACAATCAGAAAATAATGGCGATAGATTAAAATTTTATGTGCCAATTTATTAAAATATAACAGCACGTTCAATCTATGAGTCAAAGTCCCTTTATGGAATAATATGAACTGATCTACGAAGTCACCAGAGACAGAAACAGCATGACGAGGTGTATGGGCATAGATGGGGGGGTGAGGGGGGTGGGGGGGTGAGGGGGGGGGTTCAGCAGGGGGTTCCTGCTGGAATCGTTCACACGGCAGACAAAGAACAGGCTGTGTCCAGTCCACGCCTGTTTTTACTTTAGATATAACAAGGTCAGAGTGCTGGAGTTTGAGTCAGGACGCATTTGGCTTCTGTTGTTCTCAACCGCATGGTCACAGGCCATGGGCAGCAATAATCTGTGCCTTGGAATTCTGATTACAAATTAAAATAACCCTAGGCACATTTTCACTACAAGATTATTTATTATAATCCCAGAAAAGCACCCATGGCAGCTCATTTTATCAATGATGTGGACAACTGTGGTATGACATGAGTTTGTAACTTCAAAGATCCCTGCAGGCCAAGCAGGCCTGGAGAGCGGTCAGGGTTCAGGGACACTTACCTGTAGCCTCGGGGGCTCGCTCCTCCAGCTCAGCCTGTGTCTCTGCCTCCTCCTCCGCCCGTGGAAATGTCCTCTCAGAAGTAGATCTCTCTTTAAGGCCTGCATTTTTTTTTTATTCACAGTGTTAACTAAGACTTCTTTAAAAATCATCTGTATACTTTAAATCAGAATAGGTAACTTTCAAACATTTGATTGGTGGGACAAGAGGCTCAGGCTTCCCAGTACTGTGTTTAAAACTGAGGGAAGGTCTCTTCTATCTCATGAGGGTCTTCAGTGTATCTAAGACTTTTTAAAGGGGCATTCATAAGTAGTCACAACATACAACCACATCGAGCCTTGCCAAAAGATCAGTGTGAGGCCGAGCTCCTCTCTTTTTTAAGAGGACAAGGAAGTATCTCCTAAGCCAGAGCTCAGGGCTGAGCACAAGAAACTGTGAGAGGCAGGGCTGTGCACATTCTAGACTTGAATTCACTTTTCATATGTAATGTTTGATTATTCAGAGAATACTAGAGTTTTAAATAAATCATATATAACTCACTACAAATTTCACAAAGTACCACCTATAAGCAACCATATTATTTTTCTAGAGCTAAAAGGTATCAAAAAGTCTGTTTAAAAAAAAGTAAGGAAATCTGGGCAGGGATGAGGGCATGCCTTAAATCCCAACTCTTGGGAGGCAGAGACAGGTGGATCTCTATGAGTTCAAGGCTAGCCTGGTCTACAGAGCAATTCCTGGACAGGCAGGACTACAGAGAGAAACCCACCTCAAAAACAAAGGGAAAAAAAGATAAGAAAAATAAGACAGGGAGCAAGCTAACATGAACACTGAGTTAGTGCTTTGACGTGTTACACGTGGAACGGAACACTAGATAAATCCTTAATACGGCTGTTCAGGAAACCGAGGCAGGACTGAGTCCAGTTCTGTCTGCTGAGCCCCGAGTGTCTTTGCCCTCGCTCAGAGCTGGATGAGGGTGGCATCTGGGAAGATGTGCACAGCGGCCTTTGGTGAGAGGTCAAGCCAGCGCTCACATTCTGCAGATCGTAGGTACCACTGTACAGCTAATGCCCACGTTCCCCTTACGTCAACTCAAGCAGTTTACTCTTTTATTCTTTGTCTTCTGGTCCCTTATCCTTGTTTCTGCCAGATGCTACTTCGGCACTCTTACAGGGAGTGCAAAAGCAGCAGACAGGCCCGGCTATCGTCCACTCCCGCCATTTCAACACTCCCTGTACACATCACCACCACACAGCTGTGTTCTACACGTCAGCGCCATCTAACTGTAGAGGAGATTTCAAACTAGTTCACGTGCTGAGAGTGTGGGTAGGGTTAAAAACCTTTACAGCTACTTGAAATAGAGCGTGAAAACTACAAAGCTCTTTCTCACTGACATAACCCACACTTTTACCTCCTGACTGGCAGTTGTTCAGGAATTATCAATGGATGAGTTGTGCTAAGTCAATCAGGAGAGGCTCGAGATTCCACAGACCCATGCCCGTTGTCTCAGCATTCAGTACTTTAGCCAGCAGTGGGCCAAAGCAATTGCTACAGAAGTGCCTACTGCAGGGCTACGGCACACAGTGGTACCACTGGCACACCAGCCCACTGCTGCAGAGGCTCACTGCAGCGGCAGAGCACCCTAAATATACCTGGTTGGCACAGGGATGTCTGGGAGAAATGAGGATTGCAACCATCTTGCTACTACAATTTACAAGAGATTCCTATGAGGAATGCAACAATCTTGCTGTTACTGTTTTCAAGAGATTTGACTGTGTCCAGGATTTCTGTATTATGTGTCTAGTTTTCCCCAGGTGGTATCAGTTTGTGCCTGGTGTCCTGCAATAGTTACTATATGCTCAGAAGTGTCTCAGTGTGAACAAAAGATTACAACCTCACCCTTCACTTACATACACTTAACTGCCTTTCAAACTGGTCTGCATTTATGTTTTCAACAACAGACCCATCCAATGGCAGGTACAAGTGCCTGAAAAGCCATTCTTACCAAACTTGGAAAACTCCAAGGGAAGGAAAGAATGGGATAGGGTGTTTTGGGAGGGGAAACCAAGAAAAGGAATAACATTTGAAATGTAAATAAAGAAAATAACCAATAAAAAAAAAAGAAAAAGTTAACTCAAAACAGCAGAGTGAAATGTAAAGTACAATATATAAATATACAATGTGTAGAAGAAAACAGTGAAAAATCTAATGGACATTGTTTATCTATTATTGTTCTGAGATGCCAGTTCACAGACATGATTCATGAAATAAGTAATTGATTATAAGACTTTGTTAAAATAAAAAGAGACTCTATAAAATAAAAGAAAAACGAAAAAGAAAGAAATGCTATAAGTATTTAAAAGGTACCAGTCTAAGTTTTCAGGAACAATACACAAAGAGCTAGCTTTTTGTAACTCAACTGGGAGTCATTTATCATTACAATCCAAAGGATAAAACAAAACAAAACAAAACAAAAAAACACGGAAAATGTCACAAAAGAAAATACACACACACAGCTTCATTTCCACCCAAACTATCAGTCAAATGACATACTTACAAGCAGCTGGTCAGCGTTATATCCAGATTTACACTACCTTGAGTTCTTTTCCCTTCCTTCCTTCCTTCCTTCCTTCCTTCCTTCCTTCCTTCCTTCCTTCCTTCCATCTGACTTAATGGGTAGAGCAGATGCAGGCTGGCTTGCTCCCAGCCCCGACCTTCGCCCCAGACAGTGACTCAGCTCCCAGAGGCAAGCCTCTTCCAGATGAGATATCTGGAAGCAAAAGGACCACTGCCTGACGGCTCCGGAATCTCGAGGAACTCTTCCTACAATGTTGCACTCCGCTGCGGCTGCTTACTGATGCTACTGCGGTTTGACTGTCATCAGGCAATGACAATAGGGGGATAAAATTTAAAAATCTCCCTTATAACACCTTGAATTTGTTCTGTAGATTCATCACACAAGTTAGAACACTTTTTAAAATTGACAGTTATAAATAGCTGTTTCTTTCATTTTAGGTAAAAAATGCAAGAAGCTACCAAATGTAAATGAAGTCAGGATTTAAGCCATTCACAGTATCCTTGACACTGAAACCAATTTTTCTGTGCGCAGTAATGACTTGCTTTACATGATTCAAGGCTATCCAACCACACCTACCAGAATGAGAACAAACTAATACATCTACCTCCATAAACGCAACAGCTTCATGCTTCATAAATGTGTTATTTATTTACACATTTATTTACATCAAACAGTTCATCAAACAAATATCTATAGGCTGTTAATGTAAGGAACTCTCCCACAGTAAGTGAACACACAATATACAAGCCTTCCAGAAGGAACAAGTTAAAAACACAGAAAGCAGAAACCACGTGGGCTACTAGGTGGACAGATGTTATGGGGAAGCTGTGTCCACAGGGGAACCTAAAGAAAAGTGCTCAGAAACTGGATCTCAAAAGACTTCTTAAGGTCAGAGGGCGGGCCATGAGCGACATTACTCTACAATCCTCGGGCAACGGAAGAGCAAACTTAGAAGCTGAGTCAATGGAGCAGGAATGGAAGGCAAGGTTTAAACACAGAAATGCCCTAGGATACCAGGTCTCCTCCACCTGAGAAGACTGAATCCCCTTTCCTAAGAATCACACTGCTCTTGCTATCCACGGAGGATTAGACTGAGGGCCTCCAAGAGAAAAAAAGCCAAGGATGTTGATTCTCTTATAGAAACTGGGCACTGCATATAATCTCCTATACACTTCCGCCTGCCCACTTCCTGTCATCTCTAGTGACTAACCATACCCAACACAATAGAAATTCTATATAAACTGGGTGGTGGTGGTGCACGCCTTTAATCCCAGCACTTGGGAGGCAGAGGCAGGCGGATCTCTGAGTTCGAGGCCAGCCTGGTCTACAGAGTGAGTTCCAAGACAGCCAGGGCTACACAGAGAAACCCTGTCTTGAAAAAAAAACAAACAAAAAACAAAAACAAAAAAACAAAAAACAAAACAAAACAAAACAAAAAAGAAATTCTACATAAATTTAAAACCTAAAACTTTTTTAAAGAAATTATTTAGTCTTCAGTGTACTAATGCTATGGTGTAGGGGCTAGGCAAATGTTTGATCTTAACCCTCCAGGCTCCTTCAGGTACTTCACGTGTAAAGAACTGGTGCCGAGACAAGCAGCAGTCCCACGTGCATAAGGCCTAACAAGACAAATCACTGCATCCCGGAAAAAAAGGATCACACACACACACACACACACACACACACACACACGAAACCTGACAGATAGTCCGAGAACTCAAGACATCAAAATGGCATAGATGCTAATAGTAGCTAATAGATGCTACAGTCTCTTGGTCCTGCCCTGTCTAGTCAGTAAATGCAGATCTCATTAGGCAGACCAACAGTTTCAGAACTAAGCAAGAGTCTGAGATCACCAGAACCAAAAGCTGCCCCCTTGATAAGTTAGGGATGTTCTTTATTCAAGGGATCTTCACTGGATCCAGGAAAGACAAAACTTCAGAAAGAGGAAATGTGTACCACTCTAGTTACTGACAATAAGGCTCCTTCCTAACAGCCTGGACTCAGGACCAGCAAGGAGACGCCACAAGGACTAGACAGGGTCCTCTCCTTACCATCGTGAGAACAAGAACTAAGGGGGTTCCCAGCACCCAGGTACGGATGGGCTCTGGTGCCTCAACTAAGCAGGGTGCACTGGCATCTCACCTTGGGCAACTGGTCCTCTATACACCTTTGATTGCCACCAAGAAAGGGCGGGGGCAAGCATCCCTTAAGTAAAGACAGATCATTCAGTCAGTAAAACTGGGGGGGAGGTGCCCCAATTTACCTTTTCATTTATTCAAAAAACAAATCTCTTACCCCACCTCTTGCATACATAGCAATAGGAGCAGTTAGAAATTGCAGTTACTGAAATCTTTCTTGGCTCTTCTTTTTATAAAGGTAATGTTTCTTTCCTAAAGGTGTCCAATTGTCTTAAAAGACCTAGGGCCTTTCAGCTTATCTACTGTGTATATTCCCCCATTCAGCAAGCAAACACCGGCTATAGACTGTTGGCTACTGGCCAGGTACTGTGCAGGTCACAGCCTGAAAGCAAGGGTGAACAGGAGCTGGGCACTGCGGCTGTGGCACCACGCCCAGCCTCCCAGGTAAGCCGCACATCGCACCATAGCACGGTGAAAATGTGTCAGCTGGACTGGGTCCCACGTGAGGGTGTTCTCGGCAGAGGGAACTGGGACAGGAACATCGCCTGTACTTTCTTTTTCTTCCTCAGCCCTTCATTCAGTTTTTCACTAGGGGGACTGTCCAACCTGACAGCCCATCTCCTTGAGTCCCCATCAAGTCAGGGACACACTGCAGAGTCTCCGGTGTGTGTGTGTGGGGGGGATGCTGTCAAGTGATAGTGAGTCACAGAGTAAGAAATATTGCTGCAGCATTAGAGAACAGCACTGTCACAGATGACAAAAGCTTTAAATAGACCTGAGGAATGTAAAACCTCTTGTAGAAATTGATGGCTGTGGAAAAAAAAAATCAAGCCAAATAAAAACCAAAAATCTATGTGGTTATATCCTTGGGACTGCAGTTTACTACTGAGGATTTTTTTTCTCTGATTTTTCATGAAACCTGGGGTAGTGGTACATGTCTATAATCTCAGGAGGTTAAGGCTGGATCAGGAGTATGCAAGATCAAGGCCAGCCTGAGGTGCAGATGACAGCCAGCAGGACAACTTAGTGAGATTCTTTCTCAAAATAAGAACAAAAGGAATTAAGGAATAGCCTTTGTTTAAGCCCTGGCAGGGTGAGCATTTAATCCCCAACACCGTGAAAAAAAGTTTGTGTGAAACTGTAACTACCATATGGTACTCACCCTTCAGCTTCCTGAAAATAAAAATGTTCTCTTGAGATAGACCAGGAAGAGACTGAAAACTCACAATAAAGCAAACCTGGAGTCCACCATGTTCTTCCACTGTGTAAGATACCTGCAGGTCAAGGGTCAGGATAGGATCTCTGTCCCATGGCTTCCTACAGTAAAATACCCATTCTGACCAGTCATGGTCAACTCTCTATATTGGGGCAGAGGCAAAGAAAGGAGGCGGCAAGAATTGAAAACCAACGCAGAGCCCGCCAGCCTGGAGTGCAGAGGACAGGCCAGGATCATTGCCTGCCCGAGCCTCATTTGACTCCCCTAGGGGGAGGAATTTCCTTCAGTGAAGCAGCGTTCCTTCCCTGTAACACTGTAATGGTGGCACTGTTCACAGCGCAGGTCTCATCGACTGCAGCAATCCTAGGCCCATCCATATGGTTTCACCCGACCAGGAGTGCATGACCGTCTGAGAAGGAAGACAACGTTCAGGAAGGGCCCAGGGATGAGCACAGAGCCCATGGTTTTAGTACCGAGAACCAGAATAACCACCTAACCTCAGTCTCCTAGACCTCACAATGGTATGAGAAATAAAAGCCATCTGTGTAATCTAACTGAAATGGACTTAAAACCAAGAAAGAGAATCCAGGACACTAGCCCTACATAATGGCAAATGCCCCAAAAGTGTTCTCACTTGCTGAAGAACAATAATGAGTATTTTCATGGTAATACAGTAACTGGCATATGCTAAACCAGGCATTTGTGATTGAATGTTTTCATTGACAACCCCTAATGAGCTTGGTGGAAAAAAACATGTTCAAATCCTGTTTCCGTGTTATAGTCGCAGACATAGAGACCTCACAGGTGTGCATCCACCAGTATTTTCTCTAGCCCTCAGTTCAGGAATAAGATACGATTTCAGCTGAGCCCTTCAGGGAGACAGGTGCATGCACTGCAAAGGATTGAGAACTTAGGCGTTTGTCTCTCGCCGTGTCTGCAGACGGAAGAACGGAACCATGGCACTGCTCCCGTGCCTCGCTCTTAGCCCCTCGCTGATATTACATGGGTCCGTTATCATCAACGTTCTTTGGAAAAGAAGGAACCTGAGGAGACAAGAGTGTTGGTGGCTTGCACATGTGCAGCCTACACAGGCTCTCGAAGCCACTCCGACACAGGTGTCCCGACACACCCACGAATAAGAAAAACTCCGAGTGCCAACATGTATGTTGTGTGGCAATCATTCACGCCATCAACTTTGAGAATGTTTCCAAATGGCATTAGCAGATGATGAAATAGATGAGGAGAGAGACAACACACCCAGCATATGGAAAAGGGATTACAAATAACCTAAGATAATAAGTCATAATTGTTTATTCCCCTTTCGTTTAATGAATGGAAATACCTAAAGGGGATTCTTATCCCTGCAGGAACTACAGAGGTTAAAATCTGGGGAGCAAAGTGGTTCTAGCATAGCATGTTCCCTGTGAACTTCTAGAATTCACTCAGCTCTGCAGAGTGATACAAGCAGCTACGCCTGCTAATGTGTGTCTCATTAGACCATGTAAACTAAGCACGAAGTCAGACTCAAGAAACTGATTATACATGACATGAAGTTAAACATACTGAAATTCACAAGGAACACCAACAGCCAGGGACATGCCAATAGGGGAGAGAGCTGATGTTGATACAATGAAACAGTGTCATCTGAAGGTTAGACAATGAGAAAAAGGACATTCTTAGAAATGCTGGTGTGCTTAAAAGCATTTAGAGAAAGCAATGTTCAAGGATAGCTGTCTCTCCAATGTAATGGATCTCCAAGGTTTAAATAAAGCTAATGCACTGTCCTTATTTAAAAGTTTTACAGCATTATCTCGGAAAATATAAATGTTAGAGGTGGGACAAAAACTTAGGTTTTCCTTTGCTTTTCAGGTCTTGTTTGCTAGCTACAAAGAATCAGATTGTGTTTAGATGAGTTCTTTCTACTATAGCTGTAGGATTTAATTATTCCTGGGTGCTGCTGTTCAAGGAAGAGGTACTTCTAGATCCAAAGAAGGTGACAGCATCTTCCCAAAGTTCAAGCAGTGCTCACCTGCTTATGCTGGTCCTGTTCCTAAAGCCCTCTCACTGCCTAGAACTGAGTGCTTCTAGACCTTAAACTCCCTCGCCACTGAAGTGCAAAACCAAGGTAAAATTAATAAAAATGCTTCCCCTAAATGTTGTGCCTGGCTCAGGAAGGCAGGGGGAAATCACCTGCAAGGAAAACATCACTGAATTTATTACATGTAATTCTTTAAAAAAAATATTAAATCGTGTATCTTGCAGAAAAATCTAGAACCAGGATACATTTTTTAAAAGATATTCAAACTGTTCTGCATGGTAGGTTTGCTGTTTTTCAGATATCTTTGCAGGTTCTCTGTTGTCCCAGAAGTCCATTTATAAATGGAAAATGTCACATTGTCATTCATTCATGCCCCACCCCAAAATCCCTGTTTCAAAAATCAAAGGTCTAAAAAGAATGTTCAACAGATTCTCCCAGGGAGTTTACACCAACCAGAACCCTCCAGAAAAATCGGGCAATGTCTCTGAGGCCTATCGAAGCCTCCACATGGTTGTATCTGGCAAGGAATAAAATGGGACGAATTTGCATGACCAGGATTTTGGAAATCGAACTGGAGGACATTCTCCTCACAGATCTAAACTGCGGACACCATCAATCTGAAGCTAGTCAGTGGAGACAGACCCCCTGATTTTGGTGTATGTGGTCTGGTATTGATGAAAAAATTATAAGACAAAATATCCCGACTAAACAACACAGAGAATCAAGTCATCACACAGTGTAATTTCTTTGGGCCAAGAATATAATAGAGATCTTGGGATAGGTCCAGAACGTCCCCTTTGGTGATTCCTTTAAGTGAGCTAGGATTTCTCAGTTCAATACTTAGTTGTTTATAAGCAGAAAAAGCTGTTGACGTTTAAGAATTAAAGAAAGAAATGTTTGTTCTACATTTAAGTTTACTTATATCTAGTTTTAGTGCCTTTTAAGTACACCAAAAAAAAAAGTTTTTATTTCAAATCTCTTCATTGAAAAAGTAATTTTTAAAAATTAAAAAAATTATCAGGAAGGCTTTATTCTATTATCAAGTTGCTTTTATTTTAGTTTATTAGTGTGTGTGTGTGTGTGTGTGTGTGTGTGTGTGTGTGTGTGGTGAGTGAGACAGGATCTTAACATAACCCAGACAGGCTTCTGTACGTATGGAGCCGAGGAGGAGCACAAACTCCTGGTCCTCCTGCCTCCATCTCTCGGTGTTGGGATTGTAGGCATGAGGCACCCACCATACCCTGGTCAGACATTTAATCAATATGCAATCTAAAGATAAATTAAAGTATCCTGCATAGACCAGCACACAGCATTTTCAGAAATGCCGCTCTCGTTAATATTTCCTCTATTAATTGTTTGTGATGGGCTAAGAAGTTTGATCTCAGATTTCTGGCTGTTTGGAAATGGTAAATAATCATTATACAAACATAATCTATGCCATCTGACCACAACTGAAAAACGGTGAGCCAACAAGTCCTGCGGTGAAGCCAGCCTTTGGATGAGCCGCAGTCTATACAGCTAACATAAATAACAGCATTTGCAAATGCTCTCCTAGACAAAACTCCTTAATGCTTGACAATACATAGAACCCAGAATGATGTGTCCGGTGTGGGGTGAACATGCTCTCTGTTGTTGTTGTTGTTGTTGTTATTGTTGTTTATGTAATAGGGGGAAGGGGTAAAAGCAGGAAGCTGAGTCAGAAGAAGAGGGGCAGCTAAGGACACGTAAGGGGACAGGAAGGTAAGGGATGACGCGGAAGGTCGGGAGAGCTGAGCCTGCACAGAAAGTGGGAGAGATGGAGGTAGAAGGGAAAGCAAACTCAGAAGGAGCCTAAAGGGCAAAATGCCTAACAAATGAGGAGGGACGTGACAGGGACAGTAGCCTGGGGCTGCCCTGGGAGAGCTGGGCGAGCCAGGCAAGACAGGCAGGAGGGAGGAGAAGGGAAGACCCTGCCCAGCGGAGAACCGCGCTGTGCAGTAGGACTGTCCGCACTCTCCAGATTCTTTCTTACTTACCTCAACAGGAGCATTTAATAGGGGATTAAAACCATTACAATTCATATTACACACATAGCAATAAAAATAGGTCCTTACATTTTATAACACAAACTTTCATTATTTTTTTTTTGAGACTGAGAAGATGACAAAGTATACTTGTTTCACAGAATTTACTTATTGAGCACCAATAAACACATTCAGTGGCCAACAAGGATCATGTCCCCAGTCCCAGATCTCCTCTGCCTTTAGCTGCAAACTGGAGTCACGGAGGCCACCCACCGCTGGGTGGTAAGGGCAGGCCTTTCAGTTCTTTCTCTTCTGGCTGGTTTCCTTTGCATCATTAGCGTGTCCGGAGGAGCTCCTTCCTCTCCGGTCTTTGTCTCTGGAAGCCGCTTTACTAGGGACAGCCTTTGTCTCTGCTGCTTTCTTCCAGGTCTCCTTGGACTTGGCACTTCTGTCTGAGCTGGCTTTCTCCTGGTCTCTGTCCCTCTTACCTCTCTGGGACGCCTCTGAGCCACTCTTCTTCCCCCTCCTCCCGTCCTCCTGCTCCTTCTTCCCCTTCCGCCTCTCTTCATTCTTGCTGGGCACAGCTTTCTTCTCTCTCTCCTTCTTGAGCTCTTCTTTGATGGGTTCTTTAGCTTTCAGGTTTTCCAATCAAAGGGAAAAATGTTTACTGCCCACACCTCTTAAATCGCAGAAGGGCATCTTGGACGCCCTTGTTAGATGCACTGCCCTGTTCCCCCTCACCCCGACACTGGCACTCTCTCCTTTGGGAGTTAGTCTACCTGTTCTAATGCTGAGTTAAAAAAATATATAAAGCTCTATAAAGTATTAGCCGTGAAATAAGTTCTGGGACTATTTCACCCTATCTTTCCAGCTGAAAATACAGCTTGACTTGTGTTAACACAGGCTGGATCCAACATTAACAAGGTAAGCCCACCCATTAGGGCAGTGAAGAGTTAACTCGTAACTAAGCGAAGGAACACCTGCACTGTGAAAACAATCTTTAACTTGTTTTTAAACATTAAAAACTTTCAGCTTAAACACACTGTCAAGCCCTTAGCAGTTATGGTCACAGGCCTTCAGAATAAATGCACACAGGTAAGTTAAATACCACTTAATTCTTCACAACCCCCAAAACATCCACATATAAAACTTTTAAATTCTGTTTTCTGTAACATTTATAGTAGGAGTTTTTATGAATTTTTTATGCTTACAGTCAACTTCATAAAATAAGTATTCTTTTTTTTTTTAAGTACATTTCCCTGGTAAATTTTGGAAGGCCACACAAGTCAATAAACACATCAGCAATGAAATGAAAAGCCCAGATACTTCCAAAGCTCAGATAAAATACTGTTTTCACATTACATTTTATACAGTTTAGCTGAGCAGTTAGTAAATTCACTTTCTGCTCTCACCAGAACACTATAAAAGATTCCCACTGTATAAAGCAGCAATTAAACAGCCACAAACAAAATGAAAAGTCTAATAAAATGTGAAAGATGTCTGCCCTAACACAATGTGTCTAAGATTGATTTAACACAAGGACATTCAGGGTGAACTTGGACATGTGGTACTCACAAAAGACAGTAAGTACCTTTCTACGTGGTCTACTGACTGTCAATTAGCAAAAAAACTCATTAAACTTCTATAAAAATAATGATTCAAACTCAGAACCGTCTGCGAGTCTGCATCCCCCTTCAGAGCTGTGCAAAGAGCAACAGAAAATGGTAAGACAAATTGTAAACCGCTTGCACGCTGCTGCCAGGCCTTATTCTGCACTGTACTTTTTAAATTATACCCTTAACGCTTAAATTGTGTTAATAGAACATGAGGTAGGATTATAGTTTACTGGCAGTTTAGTTCAAAATTGTTTATATAAAAATAAAATGATAAAAGAAATTATTTTCTTCTTGGGAATTATTTTGGTGAGAGACCAGTTTAAAATTAAGTTTTCTCAACATAAAACTGAAAGTAAAAACTAAAACTCCTGCATATCCCAGAGTAAAAGTCTTATATATATTTATGATTTTAACATACAAGAAATTACAAATATGCCAAGTACTTATACACACACACACACACACAATACTGTCCTAAGATTTTGAAAGGAAGTCATGCATGTCTTCCTTGCATTTCCCCTAAAGAGCAGCAATGTTTACATGTAAGGATATACAGGCTGTAATAATGCAGTGGTTAGTATACATATACTATCACACAGGTATAACGATTTTAATGCATTAGAATATCAACCACAGCATATCCTATATCAACAATCCAGTGCTCTAGGTTATAATCCTAACCTTCAGTGTTAGATCACACTGGCTTTTATTACGTTTTAGGAAGCATCCTCACAGCCTTGGGAGAAATGAAATCAATTGCTGATGGATTCACCATTGAATGGTATTAAAAAAAACAAAAACAAAAACAGACCATAAAACGGTTTAGGAAGTAAGAGAAGATGTGCATATGTAAATTTAACAGGCACATTCCAATATACAGAGTAAGCTATGTTGATAAACTCTTAATGTACAGGCTGTTAGAAAGATCTGGGTACCAAGAAAGGGAAATTAATTAAAATTACAAGCTAGCTAGAAGAAGCAAAAGTCTATAATTTAGTCTTCAAAAAGCTATTCATAATGCAGAGCGTCCTACTCAAAAAGCAGTACTATTAACTGCAGCTGCATTTCCATCACAAACACCATGCGCCATCAAGCACGAACTTGATTCACTAGAGGCTGCTTAACAAAACAGAAGCGAATACCTTTAGCCTTAGTTTTCCTCTTGGCTAACCCACCAGCTCCTTCTGTTGGTATTTATAAGATAAAAAGAGGTTATGAAGACATGCTGAGGAAATTAAAATTCAGTACCTATCAATTAATTTAAACTGGTATTTCTATGAAATGAATTAAAGTGCTTAAGGTCACCATTTAAAGGACAGTAAACATCAATCAGAAATATAACCTTAAGACTTCAGTAAATAGAGTCTTAAGGGGGAAAACATTATAACTAACCCGAGGACCAGTCAGCACCGTAATTTGCATTAGACTTTCAAGATTTTAGTACATAATTTGCATTAGACCTTGATGGCTTTGCAACTGCCACGGCCTCTCTCTGCAGGCAGTAGACTTCTCAAGACACAGATGGTCCGCAGAAAGGGCTGGGCCCCTCGCTGCCCTATTGCATCCCACTCCTGACTACACATATTCCGACAGAAATTTAATCTTTGAGCAAGCACTGCTTTTCTCTATCATTTCAAATTCTATGTTTTAAAGTTCCATGAGAAAACAATACATTATTATATAAGTCATGTTTACTTGTTATGGTAAAAGCTTTGTAATTGCTTTGTACTTTCATTCCTGGAAAATCAAAGTTGTGATAAAGAGTTTGGGAGTTTGTTTGTTTGTTGTTGTTTGCTTGTTTTTGTTTTTGACCCTGTGACATAACAAATATCAACACCATATTCTGTCAACATACTCTTTTCCAACTGGGGTGTACTTAGATCTCAGTCAACTGATTTTCCTTTCCGATTTCCCACGCTCACAAATGTTACTGTATATTCACATACCAGCAGGCTTTCTCAAGTGGCATTCTACGCTGCCAGTCCAGTTCCTGACTGTATCAGGTAGGAGACACAGTTCTTACCGTGGGAGAATAAGGGAGTTGCTAAGTTTGGGAAGTATCACACAGGAGTCCTAAACCTGAAGTTGACCATACAAGCTACAGTGGCCATTCTGCTCCCCACGCTCCAGTCACGCCCCACTTCTGGAGTGAGGTGTGCTCCTGTTAGCCCTCTAGCTCTCATCCTCCATCCTTAACCTCTACTGCAGTCAACTGTGTCCACCCAATGAGATCGGCCATTCTGAGATGGTCATTTATTACTTCTGAAATGTTATGATCATCCCCTTCCGGAGAGGGAAAGTCTGAGAGTGTCAGGCCATTGCCTACATCAAGAGAAGGAAGAGAGGAAAGGAAGAGGGAAAGGGTGGTAGTGCTTAGCTGCCTGCTCTCTGTGGGAGACCTAGCAACAGCATCAGAAGGACAATTACTTTCCAAAGGCAAAACTTTTTTTTAAAAAAACATGATCAATAACAGCGTAGCACTGTGTAACAAAATAGTGTCGGCGCTGCCTAAGAAGTTTAACTAATTCAGAATAAAATACCAATCCTATTTCTGTAAAACTAACCTTTTAATATGTGAGTACTTTTTAATGTATAAAAGGAATGGGAATACAGCATCTACACTCTAGGGTCTTGGATACCCTCTTCCATGGCTGCACTGTTTCCATGGTAGGCCAGACTCCCACTAAAATAAAAGATAGGGGGAAAAAATCAACCTGCTCCCCACACCCACTCATTAGGACCCAAATGAGCTACACTGATGAAATGCCAGAGTTAAAACGTAACCACCGACAACCCAGAACACTGGATTATTGCCAGGGTGGCAAAACATAAAAGAAAAAATGTTGCACTTAAAACTTTAGATTTTGTGAAAGGCATCAAAGCGAAACAAACTATCCAAGAGCAGCAAACGTACAGAGGTTCCAAGCAGCGGCTTAATCTGCAATTTTCTGGGGGAAAATAATTACTTAAAAACGTAAAAACCTACAAACAGTGACTTTAGAGGAATTTTTTCAATGAAAAGTTTAGGGCAACCAATTACCTGGCAACTATCCTACTTAGTTTCTAAAGGAAGAACAGACAGGAAAGAGCCTGGAAGCGCTTGGAAGATGAAAAATTAACACCCCAGAACAGAGGAAGAGCAGGGTTAGGAAAACTGGGTTCTGAAAGTCACAGCAGGCCAGGAGGGACACCTTCGTGCTGCTAAGACACGTTGGTTCCTGTCACCTGCACCTCCTCAGGCTGGCTTTCCCAGCAGAAGGGACAATGGCACTGAGAAAGGTGACCCTGAGACCCAGCTTGTTCAGGAGCAGCAGGAAAAGGCAATTCTCAAAGTGCGGCAGAGGGGGAACAGGGGTTGCAGCGACTGCCCAGATCTGTGGTGAATGATGGGGAGCCGGGCCAGGGTAGAGTAAAGGAAGGCTTGGGTTTAGAACCAGCGTACTATAAAAATGTCTGGAAGAGAAGAGGCAATGGCTCGGAAGAAATTCTGTGAGGGAAAGAAACAGAAAGCCAGGGTCTAACAACAACAACAACAACAACAAAATCATAAAAGAATCACATCTCCAGAGGAATGCAAAGATGGCGGATGGCAGAGGGGCTTGGAGAGGCTTACAGCACTAAAGGAAAGAGAGGTGGTCACAAAGGCCACAGGAGCCACACAGGTAAGTTTGTACTGCCTCTGGCTGCTGTGGACTCACACTGTGAACCATCAACTCACCTTCTCTTTCTTCTCTCTGTTTACTAGTGCCCCAGGGACAAAATGCATGCCATTAAGCAATAAAAGTTGCTGCACTGCTATTTACAACAGTGTAAATAGTGCCCAAGCACTGTTGAGAAAAGTTCTACCCAGTGCGAAAGGGAACCTCTGGCTACTTGTTATTACCTGGATGTACTGACTGAGGGCATCCCAATTTAAGGCAGTCTTGATGGAAACAGTAAGGGAAGGTGAAAGAAAAAAAAAGCAACAACAACAACAACAACAAAAGTAAGCCAGATTCCTCCCCCGACCACAGTCGGCAGTCACTGTACATCTCCTTTGCTGGCGTTCATGGTGATTGCTGTGTACACATGTAATGACTATGAATTCTTTAACAGAAATTTGAAAAAGTAAAGTCTTATGTTTTTCACTTAGAGAGGATTGGCTAATTTATGCTCTTTTGGCAACTGCCACAGAGGCATTACTACAAACACATTTTCAAAACGTGATATCCACTATGACTGGAAAGTGTGTGCATGACCCAAGCCAACATCTGTATCCATGGTTTCGCCACATGTGGAACACATGCTCTGTTACGGCATCCAAGTAGCTCCGTCAGGTGACAGACCCTTCCGGCATATTCCTGTCCTTCCCACTGAGGTCAGCCCTAAAGAGACTGTGATCACCGAGTCCCAGCTTCTCACCTTCCCCTGTCCTATGCTGGAACACTATTCCCAACCCCAACATGGACTACACAAAACCCAAGTTTAAAGGGTCCAAACGGTAAATACTCAAGAGTACATGACAGGTTTACTTCAGTAAATATAAGAAAACTATGACATGCTTGCCCTATCAAACAACATATGAACAGTCACTGAATTCCTTGGTCAGTGTTCCAATATACATCCCGATTAATGAAAATTCTACAGCCCACACCATAGAAAGCATGCTTCATATTACAGAGCTACCCAGAGTTTTCGTAAGAGAGGGCTGTTACACCACTCTCCATGAGACACTGTCCAGCAACAAGAGAAGGAGCAGAGCAGTGGCCTAGCTCTGCTTCCACATTTCTGTAAAGTTGCCAACATTAAGAGAGCTAAAAATAAAATAATAAAATAAAAAAATAAAATAAAAACCCTGTAGTTAGAATACCTAAGGGTAAATACATCTCAACCCAGGTTCAAATACAGAAAAGTCTTTTCTTACATGTCTGGACAGGGCTATGCAGGGCAGGCGCAGTTTGTACAGAGAAAGGCTCAGGTGTGAGCCGAGCAAGCAGGAGCAGCCGGCACTCCATCCCGCGCGTGCGCCTTCTGCAGGCTCCACAGGCACACACTGCCAGCCAGGCTTCTGCGTGAGTAAGGTCAGCGCCTGGAAAGCCCTCCAGCTTAGACGCCCGGCATTCAGCATCCCAAGGGAAAGAACAGGGGAAAGTAGCCAAGGAACCACACGCCATCCCCAGCCCCCCTTCCCAATTGAACTGAACTTGAAACCAGAAAAGTGGCTGAGGACCTGAGCAGGCAGGACAGCGGCTTTGAGAGCCAGTGCTACATTGACAGGCACAGCACAGCACGGGTCAGTTTTTTTTCAATGATGAAAACTGAAAAGGCAGAGTTAACACAGTGACTTACAACTCTGTAACCAAATGAACACGCATAGACACAGAATACAAAGTTGCCTCTCAAAGTCCACCCATAAATGTAAGACATGAAGTTAAGAAAATACCTATGAAACAAAATTACAAAAATAAATTCACGACTTCAGGATATGTCATCAGTAACACTTAAGAAAAGTTACATTTGCTTTAGACCACATTTTTGCAAACAGCTTTATTCTTTCTCATACACACACAAATAAGCCTTAGACACAAGTTGAAGGAAGTCAGAGAAGTCAGGGGTTCATCTGCTGCCTGTATTTAGCGTCACTTAAGGTTTTTCAGAAGCACTGACTGGAGGTGGTATAAAATTGTCAGAAGTTACCATGCTGCGCACCTGCTTTACATTTGGGGAAATGGGCATAATTAATTTCTGTACATAAAATGTGCATTAGTATCATAATACAAAACCTGATGAGCAATTAATTACAAACGTTTGTAACACAGAAATTGAATTATTCATTCCTTACTAAAACCATCCACAGTTAGTAGACGTGACATACAAACAAAACTGCTTTGTAAAACCATTTCTCAGCCATTTTGGGTGAGTGACTTTTATTGAGTTTAGGATTTAAGGTTGTGAATTTAAAACTAATAACCTTCGATTATTTCCCAGCATTCAAATTCAAAATGAATTTAGTCATCACGGGGAGAACTAGAATGACTTTGGGAACAATTATTAAAGAATCCTCATTTTCCTACACCTCTGAGGACGGAGTTGAAGTGCTTATATCCTTGAGTATCTGAAGCTTCTGACCAAGTCCACGGACAGAGTAAAACACAGTGTATGAACACAAGAAAGACCTGGCCCGTGAGTGGCACGTGTAACCGCGTACGAGAGTAGAGACAGGCAGAGAGAGAAGCGCTGTGTTCTGACTTCAGGAACTGGACTTCAGCCAGCATTTCATCATCCCAGAGCAAAAGGTGCCCCCTCAAAACAGTTGATGCCCTGGTTACTAGAAGGTAAATACATAAAAACAAAGACTATCTGGGAATGACACTTAAATAACACTGTCTACAACTCCAGCATATTCTGGTTTAAAATGCATGAGGATCCAAAGTGAGCAGAACTTTAGAGGCTCTCAACTGGAGCTGAACATTTGACAGTCTTTCGAGGAGTGGCAATAAACCTCTCAGGTGGCACACTACCCAGTCACGAGGGTGGCCACTGAGGGCTACAATGTCCTTTCCAGAAATGGATTCCTATAGCGCTAATAACTGAATTTGGATTACTGGGCAAACTCATTTTCAAAAGCCTGCCACTTATTGAAGTAGTTGGGGACCACTTCAATAATTTATAATTCTAAACATTATATCATATATAACTCACAATCAACAGGTAATAAGTTAGTAAAAAAAAAAAAATGGAAAAGCCTAATTCAGGATAGATAGTTTTAATATGTACAACATTCTGCAAGACACACATTCACACTTTCCCTCTTTTATAATAGGGTGGCCTAAAAAAAAATTACAAATTACCTTCTCTAGATGTACACTTGAAAATAAAATTGAAAACAAATTCTGATTTCAGAAATGGACACATTCAGACCTGTTAGTGTCTGAATTCAGAAACTTCACTACCCTAGGGCAAAAAAAACCATGGGATTTTTAAATTATGTCTAAAGCACCATTGATACAGAACTTTAACAAGTTTGTAGGAACTTATATGACTGGTCAATTAACCTAAAGAAATTACAGATTAAAAAGTACCAGCTTCTTAAAGAGCCATCACCGTACAGCAGGCAAGTGAAAGGTCAACAGAGAAGCATTAGCTTATTAGACATGCCAGAGATGTTTTTAGAATCACTCCCATTAGAATTATCATTAAAGTGTGAGAAAGACAAGCATCAAGGGTTAAATACAACACAATATTTCCAACTTAGTTCAGTGAATACATAAGTTGAAATAAAAATGATACAGAAACCAATTATACTAGCGAGAACATCGTATCCAGTGCACTTTGTGAACAGCTACAGGAATGATGAATACCACTTCCGATCTGGGCGTGGAGGCAGCCAAGCGAGGGGCTAGCTAAGTGGCTGTGCTGGGCAGCATCAGGATCACGTGGTTGGCATTTATCTGAAGTCACAGCTGCCCCACCGCACGTTGGCATGTTGAGCCCTGCGTAAGCAAAGGAGGAGAGGAGGAGGAGGAGGCGGCGGCTGCTCCGTTTTACAACCCACTGATTTCCTTCCCTGAGTCGGAGTTACTGATTATGCAAATCCAAAATGACACAGGTCTTTCCCTGAACCCCTTCATTCTGTGACGTACCATCAACATCATCTGCAGTTTCGCTTTCTTCTTCTTCTTCTTCTAGCATTTCAAAAGGAGTCATTATATCATAGAGAAATGAGAGGAAACCATAAAACCAATCTGAACTCTCCTCCGCTAAAATAGTAAGGACTTCCTCAAGAGAATCAATATTTTCATTACTGCCATCTTTGGTCAGGCCTACATAAGAATAAAGGAAGAGAAAAAGAGAAAACAAGAAGAGCAGTTAGGTGGAAAAATTAAGCTTAGGCAGAGTGATCTCAAAAGGGCTGTGTATCGTGGTCACAGATTTACAGAAAGACAATGCAGAAAACTAAGAAACCAGCCAAGAAGCACACCTTCGAGTCAAGTGTCAAACCACCCAACAAACCTCACGCTCCTCCCAGCTCATAAGCAGGTCGCCTTTTTCCCACCAGAGTCTTGGACAGGAAAACTGGCAAAGGGTATCAGCAAACCCTGTAGACAGTGATAGGAGAAAGTGATCCCAGAGAACAAAGCAAAAGCTTCTGACAACCGCCCCCCCCCAATCTGCACCCTGATGAACCAGAGCTGATCATACACCCTGGAGTAAATTGTGGGTGCTCCAGAACACGTACGCTGCAGTGGATTTACAGCCTGCAGCATCTCAGCTGACATCCACACACTCAAATACGATCATTCACATCAAACGCCTAACTCGGTTACTGCTATACACGCTGACAACTTATTCATGGCCCTGTAAGTTAAAATGAGCTGATAGGAATCCTCTCCGCCTACCTATCACCCTGAGGAAGGCTCTAGCAGCCACTGTTGAGGGGGGATGGTGGGAGAACAACCCTGACCCCTCTTCCTCTTGCCCATGAAAGGAGGCGTTCTTACTGCAAAGACTCCTGATGTCTGCTGTTTTCTAAACCCAGCTCCCAAACAGGACCCTCTGAATAGAAGAGATAAAGATGTAAATGATCGTGACCATCTCCAGTGGGAAATGGACCTAGAGTAGGGAAAGACCCTTGAGATGTAAAGTCAGTTCCCTACACATTGAAAGGCTCCAGAATTTGAGGAAGGAAAGCAGGTGGTGGTTATGACAGGAAGAAATATGAGCACCAGCGCCTCCAGAGCCTTTGTCTTCGTAGCCAAAGCCTGGTCATTTCAGGTCATTTACAACACAGTTTCTCCATGTAGCACAACTACCAGCAGTAGGAACACACGAGAGACAACAGGATCCTGGCTACCGGTAAAGATTACAGAACCTTCTCTGCCACTGCCAACTGAAGAACTAGATTCTCTCAGTCCCCACGTGTGAGGGGAAAGCACAGACACACACTGCAGTCGGTATTTAATCGTTTCTTGACAAGTCCCAGGTGTCTTCTCACTTAACTTTGCCTCTCCGGATGCTATGAACAGAGATCTGCATTTCCACCCAAGACATATGAGAACGATACGCTTCCCCACCTTAAATGCCACCACTGTGTATTTAGAGAAAACCCTTGCTCTATTTCATTATCCTCAGTGCTCTAAGTGCTTCACATTACTATGTATATGACTCCGTATAAGAAACTTTCCTGCTTCAGCATCACAAGTGGAACTGAGCAACAAATCTTTGGACAGTGACCTACCTACATGGCCTGGAGTTACGAGCGTCCTGTATATGGGCGTATGTATTTATGTGCATCACAGACTTGCGTGTGTGCATACGTGGTGGTCAGAAGTTTATGTCAAGCATCTTCTTTATGACCCGGTACTGAGCCTGGGAGGCCTTGAGGTTCACAGTGAGTTTACCTTGAATGTGGGAGCCCAGGTAGGTTCCGAGTGAACCAGCACAGGGTCTCTCCCTAAAAGAGATCACTGATTAGGCTACAGGAGCTAGACACGGAGTCCTGAGGGATTGATTCTCCTGTCTCCACCTCCTGAGGATACAAGAACTGTTGCAAGGGGATAACATTTGAAATGTAACTAAAGAAAACATCCAATAAGTGAAGAGCAGCAGATGCTGGATGCGCCCCATGCTCCTCACGATGGCCTCACCCTTCTCTCCAGTCTGTGCTCAGGGCTGAGTGCCTCCCCTCAATGCTGCAGTCACACCTGACAGGGGTCAGCTCTGTGCTGACTGCAGAGCAAGGGGGCAGGCATGCACCTTCAGACACGGTTAGTCTAAGGCCTTACTCCCGGCACTGAGTCCCGGGACATTTCCTGCTGACAGTCGGTGGGAAACAAACGCTTTGTCTTTTTTCTTTTTCTGACTATAAATCAATTATATCACCTTCCCATTCCCAGTCAGTCCTTCCTCCAAACCCTTTGGCTGCGGCTGCGGCTGCTCCCACTGCCCGCCGTCTTTCCTATTCATTGCCTCTCTCTAGCTTCGGCTGCATGTATATGTGTCTAGCTTCCATTAACACACTGAAAACAAAATCACTCGGACGTTAGACAATTTGCCCTAAAACAATAGGAGATTTTATGTCCAAGGGCAGGACATTTTCAAAGTACATCAGGAGACTTAGAATTAGTAGAATCAGTAAAAGTTATTGGTCTTGAGGTAAGCTTTAAAATGTGAGAGAAAAGCAGCATGTATGTAGACTTTCCACAAATTAGCCTGATTTAGAGTTAGGCTTCAAACGCCAGGGGATGAAAGTATGGCACTTGTGCCAAGCCTGTGGGCATTTAACACGAACATTACTTACTGTGCCTCTTCGTAAGCTCCGCCCGCCACCCTCCATCCCCTGCTTCCTGCCTGTATCTAACACTCTGCTCTTACAGGCCAAGGTCTCACCCCGGCGGACAGAAAGCAGGGGGTGGTGTAAAGCGGGGCATGCCCTGTAGCCTCTCCCCCAGTGCATGGAGCACCCCAACTCTGTCCCAGGCACCTTCCTGTGACTGAGGCACAGCTAAAGCTTTAGTCACCCCATGCTGGAACCCTAGCCATCCAAGTCAGGAAGAGGTAAGTGTACTCAGTGCAGAGAATAAAGACGTTGCGGTGAGTGCATGGGGACAGGTGCCAGTGGGCCTGGCAGTTCATCGGCATCGACGTCGTAATGCACGGACAGACTGACAGCGGCAGACGGACAGAGCAGCTCATTCGGAGCTCGCCCACCCTGGGACCGTGCTCCTGGCACACGAGTGGAATACAGGGAACACACTGAGAGGCTCACACTGTGTCTACTGTAGACAGCATGTCTTGGTGTCATAGTTAACTAGCATCTGGGGTGTGTGTGTGTGTGTGTGTGTGTGTGTGTGTGTGTGCGCGCGCGCGCGCGCGCGTGCACATGCACACTTGTGTTTATATGCAATATTTTTTTTTTAGTCCATATACTCTTTATTTACATTTCAAATGATTTCCCCTTTCCTGGCTCCCCGCTCCCCAAAAGTCCCATATGCCCTTTTCCTTCCCCCCGTTTCCCCATCCACCCCTTCCCACTTCCCTGTTCTAGTATTCCCCTACACTGATACATTGAGCCTTTCCAGAACCAGGGGCCCTTCCTTCCTTCTTCTTGGACATCATTTGATATGTGGACTGTGTCTTGGGTATTCCAAGATTCTAGGCTAATATCCACTTATCAGTGAGTGCAGACCATGAGTATTCTTTTGAGGTGGGGTTACCTCAGTATGATGTTCTCCAGCTCCATCCATTTGTCTAAGAATTTCATGAATTCATTGTTTCTAATGACTGAATAGTATTCCATTGTGTATATTTTTATACTACAGTTTTTTAAATACTTCAAAACATAATATTAAAAAAAAATACAGAAGGGCTCCTGTGACATTATCCTTTAAAAGCCCTACTATTCAGAATTCACTTAAAGTAGTATCTCATATCAGTAAGATCATCTATAGCAAGGAAACACTATCATCATAACAGATTAGGTTGTTCATGGCTTTATCTCTTTCACTTGACTAAAACTAAGGTCGCCTGAGGATTTAATGTAGGTACTGAAGCTCTGATTTGGATAGAAAATGATGAAATCAGAAGGCCATTAGCATTATTAGGTCAAGATAAGTCATGCAAGTTGTACAGTGGACTTCCAACTGTAAATAACAAGGGCTACCTCCCACTGTGCATAAGGAAAAAGAAACTTACACCAAGGTAGGGCCAAATCAGAAGCTGTACTGCAGCTGACCATAACTAAAACTGTTCCGCATTAGAATTCGTTTAGAAGGAAGTAAGTTCTAACTGAGCTAAGCTGCGTGCCTGCTATAGTGCCTTTCTATTTCTCCATAATCATAAGTTCACAAAACGGTTTGCTTAGCATGCTATTAAACTTAGTAGGCCACAGCTACTGCTCTAAGTAATTTGACCTGAAGCTTTAATACATATTGCTTCATACCAAGGGAAAGGAAAGGAGCTGCTTAAAACCAGCACAAACAGGTCACAGTACACAAACTCTGCATATTCAAATCAGCACTATCCTTCCTATTAAGACAGTACTTTAAACAATGAGGAAATACCAATCTTTCTTTATTTCAAGAAAAACCTAGCTGGTAACATAATTACAAAGACAGAGAAGAATCCGTGACTGTCAAAACTGGAAAATGTGATTAAAACCCACAAGTTCAGGTTTTAATGTAAACTTATAACCATAAACAGGACATTAAAGATCTTTACTGCCATGGTTTCGGTCATATCACACTGAACATGCGGCCCTCACTTGGTCTCATCGTGAACGCTATGCAGAGCAGGCCCTAATCAGTACTGAAAGGAAGAAATTTACATCTTATAGTCAGAATAATTTATGTCAAATGATACTTTACAAAAATCTGTTCCTCGTTTGGAAACATGAGGACATTACCTACATCTCTGAACACTAAGTTCAGAATATGAAATGCTTAAATCTGGAAACACAAATGAAGCTATAATTATTAAAATTTGATGTGTCAAGAGCTACATGCTCTTATAAGAGCGATTTGAAAAGTCTCAGTGGAAAAGTGCTCATTTTGTATATCAGTAAAAATGAAATATTAACTTGCAAAGTACCTTCCATAAAATGTTTACAGTTCCCACAACTGAAAGGCCAGGAGAATGAATGGATATCTGCAATCTGCAGCTGCCAGGCACGGGGTGGGGGGTAGATCTTGGGGGGATAGAGGGGCTGGGGGACTGGAGGAATCTCCAGGAAGTCCCAGAGACCTGGGATGGGGGAGGCTCCCAGGACTCAATGCAGGTGACCTTAGCTGAGATGCCTAGCAGTGAGGAACCCAAAGAGGCCACCTCCTATAGGCAGACATGAACCCCACCTGAGAGATAAGGAGACCAACTCACCAAAAATTGTCCCGTCTAAAAGAAATGTAGGAACAAAATTGGAGCATAGACTGAAAGAATGGCCAACCAACAACTGGCCCAATTTAAGACACACCCTATGTGCAGGCACTAATCCCTGACACTGTTGATGATACCTTGGTATCCTTACAAACAGGAGCCTCACATAACTGTCCTATGAGAGGCTCTACCAGCAGCTGACTGAGAGAAATGCAGATACTTACAAATACTGGATGGAGGCTGGGGACCCCTATGGAAGAGTTAGGGGGGAAATTGAAGGCCCTTAAGATGGCAACCACACAGGAAGACCAACAATGTTCGCTCAGCTGGACCCCTGGGAGCTCCCAGAGACTGAGCTACCAACCAAAGAGCATACCTACATGGGCTGGATGGAGGCCCCGGGCACATATGTAGCAGAGCGCTGCCTTGTTCTGCCTCAGTGGGAGAGGATGTGCCTAATCCTGCAGAGCCTTGGTGTGCCAGGGTGGGGGGGACACACAGAGGGGTCCTACCCTCTCAGAGGTGAAGTAGAGGGGGAACGAGGAGGGACTCTGAGTGGGGAACTGGGAAGGAGGGTATTTGGGATGTAAATAAATAAGTGAACAAATCAATAAATAAAGATGTTTATGGTTGCTGCAGATAATCATCAAAACAAAAATATTCTTCTGCCTTCAGTATCTGACTCCTTATAACAAAAAGAGAGAAAGAAGTACACTTGCCTAATAAGACCTTGGCGTCATCCACATCAAAGTCTCCATCGCCGTCCGCATCATAGACTCCTAGCTTGCCTACAACAGGAGAGAAATGATAGACACAGGAACAGAGAGAAGACAAGTTTAATAATGAACCAACCGTCTCTTGCTACAGCTTTTAGACACCATACATGTTACTGGTCCCTCTCCTTTTACAGCTGCAAAGCCAAACCGTAAGAATACGTTATCGAAGCTCACAGGCAGGCACCAACAGACTCAGGAAGAATGGAGCTAACAAAATGCTAAGAGGCGCATGAGAGGTTTTTCCTAGTGATTCAGGAATATTCTGATCCTAACGCTTCACAATAATCTTACTAGTCTCTCCAAATATATTTTACATAAATATTGGAACATACATAAGAAAAATAATCAACCCATTCCTAACAGCCTAACAATTGTATATAATTGGATGTTTCCGAGGTGTACAACTTCTTCGCTAAGCTATCAACAGTCTATGCAACCCAAGCTTCAAATAAAGATCAAATATAAGTAAACCACCAAAGAGCATAAGTACTTTATAGAGCGAAGGATGAATAGTTTGACATTTAACAGTAAATTATTTTTTAATAAAGGTGGGGTGGTCGGTTCAGGAAGTAAACGTTGGTGAAACTGGAGGCTTCCTGAAATGAGGAGGGCAAACTTAGGGTCACCCACTTAAAAATGTTCTTGGCAGTTAGACATCCACTACTTAAGGGGGAAAAAAAAGAAAAGCTTAAAACGGAACAGTGAGAAGCCAGGTTCACTCAGTCCTCACTCAACCATGGCTGTACACCGTCAATGTCTTCAGGGTGCTTTCTATAGGTTTAGCATCTCAAACGAGTGAGAGAAAATATCTTGTGTCTGTTATGGACGTGGCACCTGTCATTAATAAAATTAATGGCCTATAGCTTCGGCATGAAAAAGGAGGTGGGACATCTGGGAGGCAGAAAGGATTCTGGGAAAATGTCAGGCACGGAAGATTTTCCTGGGGAAGATGTGACAGACACAGGGCACCTGAGCACAGGCCATGTGGCAGAACGATGATTAGAATGAATGGGGAATTTTAAATTAGTCAGAGATGAGCCCAGCTACATGGCCAAGGTATTTGTAAATATAGTTTGAGCTGAGTCTTATTTCTGGGAGTCTGGGGCTAGGAAGAACCAAAACAAACTTCAACCAGTAAATCTTATAAGTCCACACCCTAGAAATTATTCTAAAATCAACATTGTTTAAAATTCATCACTGGACAAGAACTATTGGGGAAAAAAAACCATAGCACACAGTCATATTTTAAAGAGCAAAAGTATAACATTCTTATGAAAAATAGATGACAAAAAAAATACTGTTTCCAGATCTTTAATTCAAAGTACGACTGCAGCAGAATTTTGGTGCAGAGCACAATTCCCAGATTTAGTTTTGCTATACAAAAGTCTAACTCAGTACACACACAAGAAAACTGGTGAGAAAGCAGGGATGGAGATGGTATCCTTACTGCAAAGAAAACCAAAGTAATAACCTGTAATTCAAGGCTATCAATAGTACAGTATTTAATGCCATTTTAAAGACAGCAAGTCACACCCCTCCTTAGAACCTTATAAGGGGAGACTGGTCCTACCATTTACATTCTTGCTGTAGATGACTAAGCTAGGAGGGTAAGGATGAGGTCTTAGAGACTGATGCAAGAACACTTAAGATGCACTCCATGAGCCTACCTTGAAGTACCTCTGATAAGTTATAACGGAAGTCCTTTGCTTTGGCTGCATGCATATAAAAACATGAAAATTGTTATTTATCATTAAAAGTATACAAATTACCTAGCAACACTGTATGTTAATGAAACCATACTTTTTTCTTTATGATAAAGTAAAACTTTTTAAATCTATCTATTTGGAGCCACTTCCGTTCATACAGTAAGAGAGAAAATCATCAATGAGTGACAGATCATATATAAACGTATTGTGCTATTCTTTCTTCTTCTCTATGACTGCATGAGAGGTCTACTGTAAGGGAGCAGGTCTTCAACACAACATTAGCAACTGCATAGTTTTCTTATTGACATGTCTGTGTCCTTAACTGGATTAGTAAAGGGGACCGGCCATACTTCATAATTGCCAACAGTGAAAACAAATGATTGTCATCACGAATTTCTGGATAAGCAGAGTGTGCTGTACCCATATGATAGAGTATTACTCTAGGCCTTACACATGTAATGGTGCTAATCATGAGCAGGCAACTCAAAATGTGACACGCATGTACATGCTATGCTCAGAACAACGCCCCCCCAAAAAAAAATTCACAGAAAAAATGTCAAGGGAGGAGTGACTGACTGGGAAAGAGTGCATAACAGAAACACTCTAAAGCAGATTATGATGATTGTGCAAATTGTGCATATATTAAAACCAATGAATTTTAGATTTTTCAAGGTTTATAATATTTAACGTATGTGACTTATCGTTTTGTAAAACAGTAGTGTGGCAGGAGAAATGGCTCAGCAGCACTTCCTGCTCTTCCAGAGCACCCTGGCCTCAGTTTACCCAAGCCCATTATCCGGAGGCCCATGACGGCTTCAAACTCAATCTCCAAGGGCTCCACTGCCCTACTCTGACCGCTGTGGACACCCACACACATGCATGCACTCACACAGGTGGATTAAGAAAAACCTTAAAGCCTTGGTGATTATATGAAGAGAACAATAACACCAGAAACACCCCCAGGAACTTCTTCAAATGAGCATGGAGATGCCCACCTAACCGCATGGTCCACCCGGAACTCACACTGCATGCGCACACAGACATGGACAGGTAGGCGTTCCTTGAAAACCCTCTCTAAAGAAAGGTTCTGCAAGTCAACCATGGCAGCTCACATCTGCAATCCTGGAAGCCAAGGCAGGAGGATCACTGTAGGTTCCAGGCCAACCTGAGCTACAGAATAAGATGCTATTTCAGATCTATGCCCACTCAAGAAAGCAGTTCATGATCCAGAATTTTTAAAACTCATAATAAAATTGAACAGAAAACAGTGAAAATGAATTTAACAAAACTTGTTTTGATGGAAGCATCCCCATACCACAATAAATAGAGAGCATTCACAGAAATTTTCAAGATTCAGGTCTTTACTCCGCGGTAGACCTTTGCTTTATCAAGAACCAGTGGGAAGCTACATCCAGGAATAATACAGGCGAGAAAATAACAAGCCTTGGATTACCAAGGGCTATCACTTTCCCTAGTTCTTACCTAGAACTTCCTCATAATCAACAAGGTCGAACCACACGACGGCCACAGATGTCCAGACGCCCAGCAGGGCAATGACCATGAACCACGTGAAGAAGGAGCCTCCTGAAATTCCTCCTCTCCGCCCGTTCTTGTGTCCTCCGTGCTTTGTCTCTGCAGGGAGAAAGAAAAGTGTCCGGAGTCATCACAGAGGAAGGAAACCCTGGGCTCAACGCCACTTTCCCCCCTCATGGATTTTGACAGTAATTTGATAGATCGCTTCAGAAACACGTTTTACTTAAATTCTCAAAGTGCACTACATAAAATAATGACTCTGAACACAAAGAAGTTTCTGCTTACTCAATTACCAGGTTTAAATAATCTTAATTTCCGATGCAAGCAAACTCCTGAGGGGCTATGCTTTCTTAAAAAAAAAAAAAAAAAAAAAAAAAAAAAAAAAAATGGCGGAACACATCCATTCCTTCCAAGCCCTTTGTCAAAACGGTCCGCATGGCAACACTTCTGTGTCCAAATGGCCACATGGCCTGCCTCATGTGCTAATTAGCAGACACTGGTATGTCATACATCTTCCTGAAACTTCAGATTCTTGCCTTCCTATATCAAGGAAAACACTGGCCCCGTTTTGATATTTCTCACTGCTGTCTTGCATTGTCCAAAATTTCCAACTAGCCAGAGCTGTTCAGTTTTCACTTTGCTTCAACGTCCAAGTCTTTAGCAAGTGGCATGGACACTGGACAGGCATTCCGATTCGCCTTCCACTTCTGTGGCTTTCTGTCTTGCGTGGCTCTCTAATCCCTTGATGGCTATGCTGAGCTTCCGGGTGGCTTCCAGCTCTGCCAGCTCCTTCTCTGAATGCTGCCTTTTCCTGGTGCTGGTGAGTGGCTATTTTCTTATGCCAATACACAATCAAAAACTCATCCTGGGGGCTGGAGGCTCAGCGGTTAAGAGCACTGACTGCTCTTCCCAGTCCTGAGTTCAATTCCCAGCAACCACATGGTGGCTCACAGCCATCTGCAGTGGGGTCTAAGGCCCTCTTCTAGTGTGCGTGAAGAGAGCAATGGTGAATAGGTAAAATAAATAAATAAATAAATAAATAAATAAATAAATAAATAAATCTTTAAAAAAACAACCCTAGAACGCTTGAGGTTCAGTGAGTACCAACTAAGTGAAATCGGAGATGCATATGGGTCTTTTTTTCATATCCTATTTATACTGTACACAGCCTGAACTGCCACAGAAGAAAACAATCCCCTCTAAAATTAAGCAATACTGAGGAAGGTGAAAGAGAGGCGTTTACAGAAACATAAATCACAGACAAAAAGAAGCAATTCCGCCCAGTTCCACCTCTCTCTTTCGGGAGATCCAGTAGGGCGTGGGGAGGCAGGAAACAGGCCTTGCCAACTGGCCTCAATGCAGGAAACAGCCCTGTAAACTGCTGTTCACCAAGTGCCGTTTATTATGTTTGCTATGTTTTATGTCTTATAATCTTCCAGAAAGATTCTCCTAATGGTCAAAATAAATAAAGTCATTGGTCACAAAAAAAAAAAAAAAAAAAAAAAAAGGTCAATGCTTTTTAAAAAGTTAGCACCCTATGCAAATTTTTCTTAAAAAAAGAATGCTATATTCCACAAGTCTAAACAAATATACTTAGAAGGTTATATCATATCCCCAAAGGACATCTGGGGAAAGGGCACCTTTCTCCATCCTACCAACACAGTAGGACAATGCCTGGTATGTGGGGCACGCTGGCCTCTTCCCACAGCACTGGCAGGAACACTGCTACATACAAGTTGCCCTCATGGCAAATGGCCCGCGTTTCTGCTGAAGGTGTCTCTAGAGGCTGAAGCAGGACACTGCTCATTCTGTGCAACCGTTCCCCATGTGGTACAACATCCAACATGGTAAGTTCCGCCAGCCCAAAGGCAGATGGGTCCCAGGATTATTCCCCCGATATCCCTAAACATCCCTTGCATGGGGCATTGCCTGCCGGGGAAACCCTGAATTCTCAAGGACAGGAATCACCATCTATTAGAGGGCAAAGATGAAGGCGTTCACCCACATCAGCGCTACACCCTGGGCAAAGCTCAGAAGGTGACCTCTTCGGGCCTAAGTTCTGAGTGTCCAACCAGGGCTGACCTAACTCACGCACATCTCCATCAGCTCTTCCTCAGAACCTGACTTCTCCCTCCAGACATGGCTTCTAAGGGAAGAACACACTAGTGGCTTCAAGCAACAAAGTAATTTCAAAGCATTGCTCAGAAAGAAAAGAAAACTGAAATTCTGTTTGACAAAGGATAGTCTTTTCTAAGATTTATTTTATGTGTATTGGTAATTTGTCTGTATGTACTTGTGTGTATCATATGAGTGCTTGGTGACTGCAAAGGTCAGAAGAGACTGTCCAGAACTGGAGCTATGGCACGTTGCAAGCTACTACATGGGTGCTGAAACCAAACCCATGTCTTCTGCAAGAGAAACCTATGTTCTTATCAACTCCAATCCCAAGAATATTCATGTTCAAAACCTATTAGTAGATCAAATTTTCAAGAGATCAAAAGACTCACTCAGTCTCAGTGTGTGCACACATTCAAAAGCATGTGTATACTTGTCTATTCCTGGAATTAAGTGTATAAAATTATGGCTAAATAAGGCATTTTATTGTTGGGGAACATAGTTTCCAATATTTTTATATGTCGTAAACAATCACATAAATCATTAAAATGATACAAAATAAGCTATCGCTGGAATTTTTCAAAATAAGGGAAGAGACAGCTAAGTTCTATGGGGCGGGAGTATTCAATAGCAACGTGCAAGGTTTAGTTCACTACACTTTCATAAACATGAAGACACCTTCCTAAGCTCTATGAAAAAGGCCTTCTTCATCTTCTGTGTATGTAAGTCCATGCTGGAGAGATGGCCCAGGGACCGAGAGTGTCCACCTCTCCCACGTTCATTCCCCAGCACCCACATCCTGGCTTACACCCACCTGTAACTCCAGATCCAGAGGCATCCAAAGTCCTCAGCCTCTGTGTGAGCCTGACCTCATGTGCACATACCCATAACTGAAAAACACAACTAAATCTTAACAGTGAAATACATCTCAAATGAAGCATTCATTTGAAATCAATGAGAAAACGACAATAAACTGGGTTCTTGTCTTATCTGTTCTTGGACACTCTGCCAGACACCATCTTTTCCTACAGCTCCTCATTAACTCAAATAGCAAACTGTTAAAAATACTTTATCCCTTTACAATGTCAATCAGTGTGTTACTCCAGCATCATTAACCTTATTACTATTAATACTTGTTAGTTCCATAAAGGATAAAAGTATTATAGGAGAATCTTTCTATTGGCACTTCAAAGTCTTTCCTTTCAACATGCTCATGAGGAAAGCTAAGTTTGAACTAAGGATCTAGGTGTCTTTCAGGGCCCCTCTCTGGAGCATACAACATGTGCTTGGTCTGTCCCTTTGTAAATGTGCTCTGCCTCATCCCCAGGGGCAGATCTGTTTCCTGACTCAAGAGAAGTGTGGTAAAGCAAATACTTCAGCTTCAAACTCCACAAACAAACTCAAAACCAGGATGTCGTCACTAAAAATTCTGGAAGAACAATCAGCAGTTGATGCTATTTTTCTCAGATTAAAATAAATCTGAGTCAGTCTTCTTGTTCTCTGGCTCTATATCCAAACTACAGTCCTAGGGACTGGTCCTCAGGGTTTTGTGGGGTTAAGAATACCGTGATTCATTTTTGGAAATGAAATGGGATTCATTTTTCTCCAGGCTGGCTCATCAAAATGACATCCACATTAGAGAATGTTTGGACATGGCACTGGCCCGAACATTACTGTGGAGAGCAAGAGTTCCACTAATAAGGAGAAAAGACTCCAAAGTGATGTCCCTGGGCTAGGGACAAAGGGCCACTGTGCGCTGGCTGAAGAAAGGGTAAACAGAAGGGCCAAGTAATTCATTTGCCATTAATAAACTACAAACCATTCACGGACAACTGCTAGTGGGCATTCTGCTTGGTATTTCACATTGATACTAAACGGAGCATCTAAAACACTAGAACAACAATGCCTTATATGGAGTTTCAATATACCTAACCAACCAGTTAAAGCATATGCTTTAACTAACAACAACAACAACAACAAAACAATCTTTGCTTATAGAGAAATTAGAAGACAATACAAAAAACGCAAATTCAGCACATTAAGGGAATGAAAGTATCCACGTAAGAAACGAAATACTAGTGTCTTCTATTTTGTTTTTCATTTACCCTCTGCTGTGCATGAAGTAGGTCAACTCCCATATAAGGCAAGCCTGCTCGAGCCAAGCGTGCTGGCTGATACAAGACTAGACTTACATATCCCTTAAGTTTCCCATCGTTTTCTATGAAATCCGAACACAGAATTCTCGAGGTTCCTTGTAACAGACATAGGAGACTATGGAAGTTTATATAATGTGGTTTACAGGAGTAGAATAAAAGGCAGTTTAGAACACCAACGCCTATTCCGATTAAAGACAGATCATTTCATGAGGACCCAGCCACTGTGAACAGTCAGTCCCTCCAGAAATTCAGGACAGAAAATGTGGAAGGCTCAGAGCACTTAGCCAAAAGCTTCTGAACGGAGCGCAGCGGAGATGAAGCAATAAGCTGGCAGCCAGGCCCAGGCCCCCCTTATGCCAAACAACAGAAATATACCTTTATCTTCAGCCATTCTGATTTCTTCAATCCATGCACAAAATACACAGAAGGGAAAAAACTAAGGTGCCCCCCAGAGGTATGGGGCACCCAGCAGTTGGTTCTTCCCGCAAGAACCGTGGCCACCAGTACTGCCAGGACCAGGGCTCCAGTGCTGGAACTGGACCTGGCTGCAGACTGCTCACCAGCTATTTTTAGAGACTACTGCCCCGTGGCCACATGCTGCTAATCGCTCAGGCGGACTGCGCTCCTGACAATCCTGCAACTCAGGAGGCTCAGTTGGTCCCTTCCTCTTCTAGCTCCAGACTCCGAAAGATGAAGCAGCTGGACAGAGAGCACAAGGAAACACACTGTCCCACCAGCTGGCGTTTCTTCTGAACAGGCTTCAAGGGCCTCAGCTTCAACACCAACTCACTCTGTAATTAAAGGAGCCCACATGTGCCCCAAGCCCGAAGCCAGCATGGTTCAATCCTTCAGAATTTCACCCCAAAGTCTGCAGGACTAGTTAGCCAGTTTGCTTGAAGGAAGACAAATGATAAATAAGAAACTAGTGAATGCTCCAGAATCCTGATCCACAACATTATCAGCCCAGGAATAGTCCTTTCAACAGAAAAATTAAAGCCAGGGTATGAAAACATTTCAGAGAGAACTGGGGACCACTGAAGGAAGAAACCGAGGGGGAGGAATGATGGGAAGGTTGAGAAGGGAGGAAAAGTTCCCCAAACGGGTCCTGGACAGCGATTATGCAATCCCACATCCAAGGGTTCCCTTCTGGGAAACGAAACTGGCCCAATTTTAATACCCTTTTTTTCACTGTTCTAAGATTAGCAGTTTATAGACTTCTTTCTAGCTCTAATTAATACATGAAATTAATTTAGAGCAAGGGGAATCTAGAGCAAGCAGCAACCTTTCAAAGCTGCTTTTCCATCTTTATATTTCTTTAGTCCAACTTAGGTATTCAGAAGCAAATGAAACATTTAAACATTCTGAAGAGAGGTCAGTAACTTAAAATTTGGTGGTCCAGATACAAGACAAGGTGAAGAAAGTACCAGAGCTAACTGAAAAGCCAATTTGTGTCTTGGTTTCCAAGGATGGAGTTAAAGATGACCTTCAGGTAACTCATATAATATTGTAAATATAATATGATATTATTATACAATGTTTTATAATAGTGTGATATGTTATTATAATAAGAAACTTCTGGAAGCTTTTCTTGAGGGTGTAAGAATGAGGAGGAGCATATCGTGGGACCACAAGACTGCAGCTGACTCTCAGAGGGGCCATACTTCTGGGGCCGTGGCCTGGCATGGATTTGAAATGGAGACATACTTATCAGCTTCTCCACCATCCCGTGGAGTCAGCATACCTCAGGATATCAGTTTCCTGCTTATGAAACATATCTTGACACACTCCAGGCATGTACATATTTGGTGAAACCCTCCACACCCCGTATTTTCTGGAATCACTCAGAACCACTACAAAAAATCTGCCTGCCTGTTCACCTGTCTTAACAATCCCAGCGACCCCCAACACAACCAGGGCCCACGTGCTCCTGAGCTCTTGGCCAGCCTGTGCTGGGCAGGCCTCGTTAAAAATTCCAAGACAGTAGCCAATTCATTGAAGTAAGAATCATGGCTATTAAATTAGGGCCAACGTAAGCCTCAGAACCGTGACCACATATATGCTATTGTAAATGTGCTGGAGAGTTTTATGTCAACTTGATACAAACTAGAATCATCAGAGAGGAGGGAGCCTCAATTAAGAGAATGCCTCCCTAAGATCAAGCTATAGGCAACCCTGATTAGTGATTGACAGAGGAGGACCCAGCCCATTGTGGGTGGAGCCACCCCTGGGCTGATGGTCCTGGCTTCTATAAGAAAACAGGCTGAGCAAGCTATGAGGAAGCAAGCTAGTAAGTGTAGCGCTCCTCCGTGGCCTCTCATGAGCTCCTGCCTCCAGGTTCCCGCCCTGCGTGAGCTCCTGTCCTGACTTCCGCCAATGATGTATTATGATCTGGAAGTGTAAGCCAAATAAGCCTTTTCTCCCCAGCCTGCTTTCTGGTCAGTTGTGGTGTTTCAATGCAGCAAAAGGAAAACCTAACTAAGAGAGTTTACCTGTTTCTTCTTCTACAGTCTTCAAAAGTTAAACAAACATTGTTATAAAATGTCTATCTTGCCTACTTTCACAAAGGTGGCAGATCACCTGTGCAGTGGGTTAAAGAGAGAAAATGGCTCTGAGACACCACTTTAAATCATTCATGTATTCATTGCAGGCATAGTAAATTCTGAATTCTATGAAAATGCCTGCAATGATAATAACTTTTTTGATAAAGAAGAATTCTCAAAGTTTTTTTAAAAAAAATATATGGCAAGTCAACACCACGGCAGAGAGCAAAGCTGTCACTAACAAAGTAGCAGCTGCTGGAGCTAAGAGCCACCCCTGGGTACAGGCAGGGGACAGACCTGTAATGTGCACTCAGAGACTATTAATAGCAACCTGATATGACCCGAGACCACAAGAGCCAAGACCTACATCCACTGCGCCACCGGCTGCACTGTCTCCAAACACCTGCCAGGTGAAAATCTACGCGCCCTCTCCGGCCAGTGCTGGCCTCTGCCTTTCCTTGGTCCCAGACACTCTAGTTATCTGCAGCAGCAGCCCCAATGTGTCAGGATAACCTGGGGCTTCTTAATCTCTTTCCCCTAAGCCTGAGTTCCTGAAGTCTGTACAGGGTCCCCTCGATGCGGAAGAGTGACTAAACAGCAGCCTGGGAGCAGGGATTTGAAGACCGGATTTTATGAACGCACACGGTATCCAAGTCCTAGAACATCACAGAGACTACGTATGAAAACGAAAGAACACATAAGCAGCACTTATAATTATAAGGCCCTCATATTCCCAATCCCAAGAAGGGAAGAGCAGCTCTGTTTTGGCCAACTGCAAGATTACCAATTCCTTGCACTCTCATCCCCCAAACTCAAGCAGCAAGAACCCTGCTCCTCCAGTACTCAGCATCAGGCGATGACACACCACTGCTCCTGCCCCGCCCTCGGTGGCCTCCCCAGCCCCTCAATCTTAGCTGTAACCTAATGGGTTCAAGGCCCAGCTCTGGGTCAGGATGACAGCTTCGCTCCCTCTCTTCTTCGCCCCCAGAAGCCTTGTCCCCTATATACCCAACGCCCGCCCTTACAGTGTGCCTTGCTGTGACCTCGACCTAATTCACCGTCTTAGGTACATCTTCATTCTTGCTGAAACACTTCTGTAGTCCTCTGGGCAGCCATTCACAGAATCCAAAACCCTACTGAGAGCGTTCTGCTTGTTTAGCTCCATCATGGCGCCCAGCAGGGCACCCCACTGTCAGCAATGCTATTTAAACCAACACGTATACTCCCCAAGAAGGAGCTTTCCCTCCATGTACTTATAGTATCTCAACAAACATGAGCATGCTGTATCGTTTGTTCTAAACCTAACTTAAGTAGCCAAGAGTACCACCAAGGTAACCAAGGCCAAGCTGCGGACACCAAGAAAACATAATCCCGCTGACTCGTCTGCCCGCCATGGAAACGGGTCTCTGCACCAGGAACACAATGAGAATACACAAGCTCTTCTTGCAGCTTGTATAGTTGTTGATTTCTTTGCAGATTCCGTAGCTCTCTCACTTCTCCTCCCACCAGGTTGCTGTGTTCAGTGCCGCTGGTATCTCCTAAGTGATCCATGTCTCCAGTGTAAGACTGAGAGGAGGCGGGGCCTTCAGGAAGTGCTCCTAACCTTAGTGGAGTAGCCCTCAAAAGCGGGCACCCACCTGCCCTCTCAGTTTTCCTGACTCATCAAGGAAGCCAGCTGTTCCCTCTACCTTGTGCCTCCAGGATTGGCTGCTCTCCCCAGAGGCCCAGAGCCATGGAAATGCCCAACCTCGTGACAGACTTTCTAGAACCATTGGGACAAACTTGTCCTCTACAGTTCTACTTAGCTAAGGTGTCCATTATAGTAACATGAATTGATTAAGACACCCCACCACCTGCCTCCCCACCTCTCCATACCAAGCTGGGGAGCAGTTCCTCATTCATGTTCTCTCCTGACAGGCAGGCCACATTGGCTACTCAGTCTTTTCACAGCACTGGGCTGACATAGAGGCCGCCTCCTCCTCCTCCTCCTCCTCCTCCTCCTCCTCCTAGTCCTCCTCCTCCTCCTCCTCCAGGTTCTTCCTCCCTGACAGTGAGAGGAGAGAGGAGCCGACCTCTCAACAGTGGTGCTATGATCCGTTACAGCTTCCCAGTGGCCACAAAAACTGCTTCAGACTTCCCTGTCCTTAAGTGCATTCTACCAGGTTCAAGATTCTCCTAGCCTCACTACAGAGAGAACCTCAAAGCGAGAGCAGGGGACTGTCCTGAGAGCCTACAGCGCCCAGGCCTGCAGCGCTCCTCCCCCGGGCCAGCCTGCTCTGCACTCTCCCTCTCTTCACAGGCACAATCCTTCAAAAAGACTTAATTAATTAATTAATTAATTAATTAATTTGCATGTGAGTGTTTTGCCTCCACCTATGTCTGTGCCCCATGTACTTGCCTGATGTCAGCAGAGAACGAGAGGGCATTGGTTCCCTGAGACAAGAGTTACAGAGAGCTCTGACCTGTCTGCTGTGAGCACTAGCGATCGAGCCTTGGGTCCTCTAGAAGAGCTGTCAGTGTTCATAACCGCTGAGTCCGCACAGGTACAATTCTTCCCAGAGTTCTTACGTCACTCTTACCTTCCCACTCACAACTTAGAAACTCTACACTGCCCACCCCCACCTCCCCACCCACACCCCCCCTACTCCCCTGCTTCAGCACACCCCAGAGCGGGATCTCCAAGGTCGCTCTAGTGAGTCCCCTATCATGACATCAGATGGGAAGCCTCTTCCCCACCTTCTTTGACTTCCTAGCAGGATTCTCTCCCATTCAGTTTCTTCCCTCCTTTGCCCTCTGAATGAATGATGGTCAAGAAATCTTCAAGGGCATGGCTGGTCCCTCTTTCAAGCTTGAATGGAGAAAGGTTTCATTCATCCTATAGTACCCAGCATGGGAGAAGGAAGTCATTCAGTGTTTTCAGAAGTAATCATGGAGGGGCTGTGGATGTCCGAGAAGGAACGCCTTTCCCAGACAGAGGTGTGATGAAGTGTCCCTTCCCCCCTCCCTTCCTCAGACTCTGGCTCCCTGGACTTCCTCATTTTCAGTCTGCCTTCTTGGGTCAAGCTCCTCTATGTGACTTTGTAGGGTGACTAATTCCTAAACTTGGCCCTCTGCCGGTCTCCAGCTCACTTCGGCTACTATCCGCAGGATTACAATGCATCTCTCCTTTGGCTACACACCCAGCCACCTGCCTCCCCGTGTCCTATATGGAAGTCTGGCCCACACACACGTTTCTGCACCCTTCCCTTCCCTCTGCAGGGTCAGAGTCACAGATCACTTCCCAGAAGACAGTTGCTTAAGCCAGAAACATGGGAGTTACCCAGGCCTCTTTTCCTTCTGCCTCTGGCTATTTCCCCACCTGCCAGGGGCTAATTATGCAAAGATGTGGCCCACTCAGCACCTGGTATCCCTGTCACTTAAAATCAGAGTGCCCAGCATGCCAGTGGAGGCCAGAGGATAACTTCAGAGAATCTGGTTTTGTTCCGTTCCACCCTCGAATGGTTTCTAGTCCTTTGCAAGCACCGCACCCACAGACCCACTGCACAGGCACCTGATCAATTGTTTCAGTGACTTTTCTTACTTTTGTGTTTGTTATGAGAGGAAAGGGTGGGGAAATCTGTTTGCTCTCACTCTGCCTTTTGAGTATATCTTACCACCCAAACCCAAGTTTTCTTCCGCTAGTCTTCTATCTACTTCAACATAGCCTCACTGCTTTCCCTGGCCACAGAAGTGCTTCAATCTGATTACACTGTGAGTGAGATTTTAAAATAATAATAATCCTTAATGTCTTCACACTACTCTCAAGACAAAACAGAAAATCTTCAAAATGGAAAGGGGGAGCGCTGGGCTGGTTCCAGCTGGCTGCTCTAACCTCAGCTTTGTTTCAGTTCCCCTGAGCTATTTAAAATCTAGACACACACACACACACACACACACACACACACACACACACTTGTCTATTCTCCTATTCATGCTCTCGCCCAGTCTGCAGAAATGTTCCAATGCTGCCACCGCCACATACAGTCACTGCTCTGATTCACTCAACCTGCCTCACTAGTTCCGGTTCACTCTAATATACCTCCTCCTCAAGGAAGCCTTCCCGGCTTTCCTTAAGTGTTCTGATGGCAATCTTCATGTCACTGGGAATTAGACATCTTAAGACAATGAGTTTTTTAATCTTCTTCTGCCTCCAGATTGTAAGTTTCACTAAGCCAGGTACAGAAGAATAGAGCTCTTCGTTAGTGAATACTTGCATTGCACCTCCTTAGCAGGAAAGGCATTCCTACTAGGAAATCCATGGCCCCCTCCATGATTACTTTGGAAAATACTGAGTGACTTCCTTTTCCCATACTGGATAATATAGGATTAACCAAACTCTTCCCTTAAAAGAGGGAACAGCCATGTCCTTGAAGACTTCTTGACCTTAATTCATTCAGAAGGCAAAAGTTACGTAGCCTGCCTCCCTATAGCTGCCCATGTTTTAATACCAAAAGTTAAAAACAATTAATTCAACGCTTAAGTGTTTCATGTATCTAAGTTAGGAGGTAAGTGTATCTGGACAGCTGTCAAATTAGTGCAAATTCCCGCATCTCTACCAATGTAAGGATTCTCACACTCACGGGAGAAATCGGCCTGTAAAGCACAATGACAGAACAACGAGACGAGAGATTGCCAAGCACAGCTTGGGGACCCCAACCGTCCACTGTCAACCCCCCACAGCTCCAGCTCAGAGAAGTTTGCAGCTGCCACTCAGATAGAACGGGAAGGAGCCGGGGGTGGGGGGGGGGCCTTCCATGGGTTACAGCAGCCAGAAGCAAACTGTGCTTGCTCTCCTGACCAAGGCTGTGTAGAAAAGGCACAGTGGCTGGAAGACTGTCAGATGCTCAAGAAAACAAACCCAAGTAACAGGTTGCACTTTCATCAGTCTATGTTAAAATGAAATATTAGCAATACGCGGGCCTGCCTCCCAGCCTTCTTTCGAGCTAGCCTTCCTTCCAGGGAGCCTGCGTTCCTTCCAGCCTGCCTGCTTGCCTGCCTTCTATTCCTTTCTTCTCTTGTCCACATCCTTCCATTTGAAAACTAATTATCCTTTTGAATCCTCAGGTGAGAACCTCTACCACAGCATGCCCCTGCGTTTGTAGTGATGCTGATTCACCACAGAGGATGTAAGGGGATCAGGACACAGGTCCGTCCTCCACACCCACCACCTACTCAACTACACACCACCACCACCACCACCACCCCTACTCCACACATCACCCTTAAGAGTCTTTTAGGTTCCAAAACTACACTGGGAAACTTGATTAATTCAAGCCATGCTTAATGAATCAGTTTTTAAGTTAATTAGTTCTCCCCATGGAGTGTTCAATAGAGGCAAGTTCCTCTCTGAGGAATAACCACTCCCAGAGGCTAATTACCCATGGAACGAGTATTAGTGCAACATTTAAAATGAAGCAAGTTCCTTGCTGGCCCAGGAAAGGGTAAGTTTTGAGAAATGAGAAAATGATGCTCAATCAGAAACCAAAAAAGTAGTAAAGGAAGAATTGTCAGAATAAAGTTCTTCCATTTATTTTTCACTAAAATAACAGATAAAATAAAGAAAGGAGAGGCTGGAGAGATGGCTCAGGACTTCAGAGCACCGACTGCTCTTCCAGAGGACCCAGATTCAATTCTGAGCACCCACTTAGCAACTCACAACCATTTGTAACGTCAAGATCTGACACTCTCACACAGGCATACATGCAAGAAAAACACCAATGCACATCAAATTAAATAAATAGTACTCATTTAACTTAATAAGTTAACTTGTGTTAACTGAATTAATACAAGTTCGAGTTATCACAGAAAAAGAAGCCTCCCTTGAGGAAATGTCTCCATGAGATCCAACTATAAGACATTTTCTCAAGTAGTGATGGGGGGGGGGAAGGCCCACTGTGGGTGATCCACAGCCCTCCTCCCTTATATGACTTCCCATGGGAAAAATTAAGGGAATAAATGTGCATCACTTACATTTAATGTAAATGGAAGAATAGGAATACATAAAAACATAAAAATCATGTGAAATAATAAAGCGTGTCTGTATCCTCCCCCAGCGTTTGAGCTGGGTTTTCCAACCTCTGCACTAATCACTAGTTCTCAGCTTGAAGTTCCTGGCCCTTTGTTCTTCTTAGGACAACCCAGCCTCCTGTTTATTTACCATCTAGCAGCTAGCTAGACCTGAGTTAGCCCAGGGCAGAGCCTTGAAGCCCTTTGATCCGCAGGACCTGCAGTTTCCTGAATTAAGCAGGCTACTGGCTGAGCAGTGGGAAACCTTGAAGCCAACACCCAGAGTTTCAGGGAAGGGACTCACCCTTAAAAGCTGTATATATTGTGAGACCCATTATATCTCCAACAGCAATGTTGTCCTGATGTCATTTCTTTCTCCTTGCCCCCCATCTATCCCAGCTTCTCTAGTAGCTATTGGCAGCTACACATGTCATATATTGGAATCAAAATATTTGAAAATAAAAAAATAAAATTAAAAAAATCAGTAGATGCAATTATGACCAAGACACTTTCACAAACACAGCCTACAACACATTACCGTATAAATTAGTAACAATGAAGGTGTCTTAGTCAGGGTTTGTATTCCTGAACAAAACATCATGCCAAAGAAGCAAGTCAGGGAGGAAAGGATTTATTCAGCTTACACTTCTACATTGCTGTTAGTCACCAAATGAAGTCAGGACAGGAACTCACACAGGGCAGGAACTTGGAGGCAGGAGCTGATGCAGAGGCCATGGAGGGATGATACTTACTGGATTGCTTCCCCTGGCTTGCTCAGCCTGCTTTCTTATAGAACCCAGGACCACCAGCCCAGGGATGGCACCACCCACAATGGGCCCTCCCCACTTGATCACTACTTGAGAAAATGCCTTACAGTTGGATCTCATGGAGACATTTCCTCAAGGGAGGCTCCTTTCTCTGTGATAACTCCAGCTTGTGATACACAAAACGAGCCAGTACAGAAGGTAACTGTGAAAAATAAAAAGCAAACACTGCTCTAACCAGAAATTATAAAACTGTTAGGGAGACAGTTTTACCAGGGAAATGAGGGCTCTGACACACAAACATGGGGATCTGAGTTAATCACTGACATTCATATAAAATGCTGGGTATGGTTGTAAAGAACAAGGACCACACACAGACTTGCATCCACATGGAAATGCACTTAAAACAAATTTAAGTATGCCCTTCCCCAAGCATAGAGTAGGACCCACAATGGATTTACAACCTAGCTGCAGTCTCTGGCCTTGATACTTTTGCAATTTCCTACAGGAGTAGACTTCCTGCTGAGCTTGCTTTGCAACATAATCCAGATGAAACAAAGGATGGGGTCTGTGGGCTCTCCCTATATAAATGCAGTGATTAAATGCAGGAGGTGCATTAAGAGAGGATACGGCTAGGCTGAACAAGTGTTGACCAGTGCTGAATTCACCTAGGGGTGACAGCGCAATTGGGATGGGGAATTCTATAGAAGCAGTTGTCTGCAGGCAAGAACTGCATCAGGCGAGAGGAGCAGGGTTTCAGATGTTAGAAAAATTCTTAGCTCAAGTAGATTTACACTGTGCATGGTTCCCAGAAGTAGGAATGGTAAATATACAAATGACATAAGAAAGAGAGAAAGAGCGAGAGTGAGAGCGAGAGCGAGAGCGAGAGCGAGAGCGAGAGCGAGAGAGAGAGAGAGAGAGAGAGAGAGAGAGAAAATAGGTCTCAGAGAGGCAGTTGTCCTCTATCTGGGACACATTAGCAAAAGAGAAGGAAAATGGTTATAAGCTATCTCAGAGCTCTCCTAGGGACAGGAGGAAATCCAGAGACATCCTGCTTCCTCTCTGGTGCTTACTGGAGATATCCTTAGTTCAGGATCAAGTTCTCTTCCCTCTCTATTGTCTGTCCTTGGTGCACCAATCTGTCCATGTCTGTCAATTTATGCCTGTTTTTGTTTCACTGTTTTCCATTGTTTGAATGAATATTGTTCTGTGTTTCAGGTTGAAAAGACAAACTGGTTAAAACTTTTATCTGCTGACTATCCATCCCTTGATTAAGTTTGTTTAGAAGGCAGTCTCAATTTGCACAGCAGAAACTGATTAGTTACCCTGCACTATAGCTGGGCGTTAAGCACAGATGGAGAAAAGCTGCTTTTAAAGGGGCCAGCAGCTTCTCAAGTTCTATGGCAAGAAGCTGATGGCTGTGTTTCCCTAGAAAAAATTCTCTGCAATTGTGTTAATTGGGTTCAGCAAGTGACAAGGTGTTTTTTCTCTTGAAATTACAGCTAAAAGGGATAAGAAAATGTTGTTTGGGCTAAATATATAAGATGTGTGTAACCACTTCATTTTTGTTTCTGACTGGTTTTAAAGGTATAAATGTGTTCTGCATGTCTTGGTTATAGAGTTTTGGCTTATAAGTTATTTGGTATGATTAAAACTTTATAACATTGGTAACAGAAAGTTAGCTTAAAATTGGTAACCTTGGGGAATTATATCCCATATACAACATTATTTAAATCATGCTTCTTATTTTAAATTTTTAAAGTTTAGATGCCAAGGAACTCTCTGCTGAGTGTCTATAGCAACCTACAACTAGGCATACTTATGCTTAGGTGAAATGGAAAGATCCACATACTGGCATATGGCATGATCCTGATCAAGTATGTAATATGAGGAAGAGGGCATGTTTGTGCTTTTTCTGCAGGATGCTGCAGGAGCATGCTAGGTGCCAGTGTTATTGGTTACTGTCCCATGCTGATGCTGGGACAAAGAATGATTCTGATATGTGAGCTTGCTGAGTGCCCCGACAATGGTGACAGGAAAGCTGTATTGGACACATGTTTTCAACTCATCTTTGCTTGCCTATATCCCAGACTGAACAAGCTGCCTTGCTTCAAGCTTTTAGACTTTGTGGGACAGAGAACATGGAGACTGTGGGAACTGATTTAGAAAATTTAATCAAAGGGAGAAGTTATAATGACTCTTCTCTTTCCTTTAATGTGACCGGTTATTCTAACTCAATCATGGACAATATTGGAAAAAAGGAAATGACAGTCTTCATTTGGAAGGCTGGTTTGCAGTGGATAAAATTGGACAGGATCTGGATTTTGAATAAGTGTTAGTACATGTGTTTAAGGTCCTAATCTTTTTTTTATTAGTTCAACAGGGAGGACTATGTATAGCCCTCCATGATGAATGATACTTCTACATCAATCATTGAGGAATAGTAAAGGAATCAGGGATGGTTTGAATTCTGGTTCTCCACTTCCCCATGGCTTACAACTTTAATTTCTACACTGCTTGGACCATTAATTATAATCTTGTTGCTTTTAACTTTTGGACCTTGTATCTTAGATTGGTTGCCTTCACACAGGATCAGTTTCAGCAAGCTCAGCTATTCATCATGGCAGTTGTTCATCGCTATGAAGAAATGCATTGAGTGCATGTTCATATGTCCTTTCTGGCTTTGGTCTAAGTGGGAAAGAGTGCTTTTGAAGGCTGGTGGCCAGAGATGGGTAACCATGTTCTTGAGCTCCTATTGACTTAAGACAAACACCAAAAAGCTGTGTTTGCTGTCTATGACGGGTAAGAAGGAGCCATATATACACCAACCTAAGACAGGCACAGTCATCCTTACCCTAGTTAGGATTATGGAAAACAAGTAAATCTTGTCCCCCACCCTGTACCCCCCCAACTGTCTTTAAAAAATAAAAGGGGGAGAGAATTGTTCCCTTCCCGCAGCCTTGAGTAGGCTAACAGACCCACAATGGTTTTACAACCTAGCTGGAATCTCTGGCCTAGTTTCCTTTGCAATTTTCTACAGGAGCAGACTGCCCGCTGAGCTTGCTTTGCAACATAATCCAGATGAAACAAAGGATGGGGTCTGTGGGCTCTCTCTATATAAATGCAGTGATGAAAAATAAGCTTTGAATCTTGATCAGAAACTTTGTCTTGGCTTCATTCTTCTCTCACACCCTGTTCCTTTTTCATTTCCAGCTCCCCTTTCAGGTAGACCCAATTCATCCATGGCTTCTGGACAGACATATGTAAGAATTAACATCAAGAACTACTTTATATAGAGATAATCTACTTGATAGGCATCTTATCTAAAGCAGTGGTTCTCACCCTGTGGGTCACAATCCCTTTGGGAGGTCACATATCAAATATTTATATTATAATTCAAAATAGTAGCATAATTACAGTTATGAAGTAGCAACAAAATAATTTTACAGTTTGGAGTGTGGTGGTTTGTAAAGATATGGTCCCATAGACTTATGTGTTTGAATGCTTGGCCCATAGGGGTGGCACTATTAAAAGGTGTGCTCTGTTAGAGGAAGTATGTTACTATGGTAACGGGCTTTGAGGTCTCCTATATTCAAGGTATGCCTGTGTAGCATACAGTCCCATTTTGCTGCAGATCAAGATGGAGGATTCTCAGCTCCTTTGCCAGCACCATGTCTACCTATAAACGGCCATGCTTCCCACCATGACAATGAGCTAAGCTGTAAGCCAGCCCCACATTAAATGTTTTCCTATATAAGAGTTGCCATGGCCATGGTGTCTCCTGCAAAAACTAAGACAGGGGTCACCACATGAGAAAGTGTTTTAAAGGGTCATAGAATCAGGAAGGTTGAGAACAAGTAGTCTAAGGACTCTAGGCATTGGATAGTCTCCCAGTGTGAGTTATGACGGAAGCTATGGGCGACACAATTATCAGTTCTGATCTGGGAAGTATAAACTAAATGAAACATGTAAGCAACCTCTACAAACCTGGGACACCAAAGGCTGGATGAGCTCCCACAGGAACAATACATCATATGGAATTTATTGCTTTGTGTGTGTGTCCCCCATTAGCTGATTCTACGTCTCACCTTTTCACTGTAATAAAGCATTGTTGATAACTTACAGCACTTTGCTGAGTTTTGCCATTGATTCTAGTGAACTCCTGAACACATGGTGGCTCTGGGGGCCCTCAAACTTGAGGTCAGCTAGTCTGAACTCAGTGCCCCCAGGAGGCCCCACGCCAGGGCTAGTGTCTGAAGTGAGAACAATCTGGCAGAGGTGTTCCCTCAGGCTCCAGAGCTTGCCTGACTTCTGGTGCCCTTCTCTAAACCCACAAGAACTACAAATTTTCTTACATGCTTCTGGTTGAGGGAAATTTTACAGCTTTGCCAAAAACTGGAAAGCACACTTCTATAGAATGGTAAATCGGGTTTTCAAAAACTCATTACCACATTACAAAAAAAAAAAAATACGTCAAAGAAGTTAATAACATATATGAACTCCCCATATCCTCATTTAAAGCCAAAGTAGAGCAAGGAACTGGGAGAATTACAGACAAAAGTCTCTTCCTGGAAGAGTGTGCCCACAAGGGGCACACACTCAAGCAGTGGGTACAAGAGACCACCCTGCCCCTGAGTGACAGAACAGGGAGAAATGTGAAGCAAAGGCTGCGGGGAAAGGGCCACACACTGCCCTTTATACTTCCCAGATCAGTTCTGCAGCCTGAGCTCCTGGGAAGATCCAGCTGTCCAAGGACGATGGGGGGCGACAAGGAAGTAGCAAGCATGACCACCTTGCAGTTCATTTCCAAAAGAGCTGCCTGTCCACACGAGTGACTCCGGGTCATGGTCACTCTGTGTGCTGTGGAGCAGGTCCCTTCCAAACACCTGAGGCAGCACTTGGCACATGTCTCTTGTGAGCAACTTGCCAGCCAATCTTACCAACTGGCAGAGGAAGCACTGCCATGAGCTGTGAAGACAGAGGCTCTTCAGTCTGCCACCCCCACCCCCACCCCCACCCCACCCCCTGCCTGGGAACTCCTGAGGTGCAAAAGCCTTGAAAAGTCCATTTTGGACAAGGCCAAAAGCTACATAATGGGAGGTACTCAGCAGTCCTTGCCCCCTGCAGGTCCTTCTGCCTGCCTGCAGCAAACAGAACCTGGCCCAGAAGATGAGATCAGTGCTAAACCAGTCAGACTTAAATAAGAAGGTGACTGGGATGTTGAGGAATCTGTCACACAGATGGCAGACAGTCTGTGCTCCCTAGAGGAAATAAAGGATTAATCCAGCCCAACTAACCACAATGACTAGGGAAGATGAAGGCCTTCCACTTGTTCCCTGGCAAACAGAGATACACAAAATAAATCTTCATACAATGAAAAATAGCCAGTAAAAACAACTGGAAGACAACTTAAATGAGAATGTCCCCAATGTTTAATTAAATTCCAAATTACAAAATTCAATCTGAAATAATTTTATTATGAATATCACAGATTTTTTTTAAAAAATATGTATTTGTTATGAGTACAATGTAGCTGTCTTCAGACACACCAGAAGAGGGCATGGGATCCCATTACAGATGTTTGTGAGCCACCATGTGGTTGCTGGAAGTTGAACTCAGGATCTCTGGAAGAGCAGTCCTCTTAACCACTGAGTCATCTCTGCAGCCCTCAAAGTCCCTTTTTAAATTATTGTTATAGGTATATATGTGTAGATACGCGCATGCGCACGTGTGTGTGTGTGTGTGTGTGTGTGTGTGTGTGCGCGCGCGCGCGCGCGCGCGTGCACACACACACACACACACTATGCACAGCCTACTCAGTCTGTAGACTGTTTACTGTGTTATGTGTTCAGGGCTGACCACTGGTGTTGGGTAACCATTGGTATGCTCCTCCCTGGGGAAGGCTATTTCTCCCACAGTCAGTGTTCCTTATCTGCCTGTAATTCTTTGTGTAAGATTGTGTGTGTGTGTGTGTGTGTGTGTGTGTGTGTGTTTTTCCCTGTCCTGACTGCCCTCAATGGTAAAAAGTGATAAGGAAGTGTAAGTCAATTAAGCACTCTTTTTCTAAGTTGCTTTATTCATTGTGTTTCCTGACAAAAAAAATAGTAACCCTAGGACAGCACTAGAAGTAATCTGGAGATGATTCGAATAATAAGGAAGGATATGCCCAGTTTACATGCAAATACAACACTGGTTTGCATACAGGGCTTCAGTTTCTGTGTGAGAAGGGGGTTCTTAGAACCAATCTTCAGATAAGGAGGGGTTATGATATATGATGAAATACTGCATTAGACAAATATGCAGAACTGCTGGGTCCCAAGGCATAACCACATTGGGCATCATGAAAAATGGACAGATCGCAAAGTAATTCCACCATTTAATGCATTCATTAAGAACCACTTACGACTCTGTCAGTTAGGATTTTGCCTTTTTACTTTTAGCCATTCTAATGAGTGCATTGTGGATCTTACAGTGAGCTTCACATATGCTGTCCTGAGAGTTAATTAGGCTGAGCACATATTTCAAATAATGTTAGCCATTTACACCACTCAGTTGGTGAAGCATTTGCTCAAATCTTTGACACATCTGCTTTTGGTTTGCATAGGCTTGTAAGAGATGTCCCTGAAATCTGTCCATCAGCGTTCACAACCTGTTAAACCTGGTTGTTGCCCTGCTCTGTTTGCTCAGCTCCTCAACGACCTCTTCAGGTCAGCAGTGCGTAGTACTGATGATGCAGAATGCATCAGTATCCAGTATATTTTAAAGACATCACCAACATATCACGGGTGAAGAGTTATGGGGTTCCTTGCTTTACCTTGAGATATGACATCTACTTCAAGACTTACCTTGAAAACCACTGACTCTAAGAAACACAGACACTAGCAGAATCCTTGTTATGGGCAGAAACTATGCACTGGCGAGGTGGTCTCGAAACAGGGGTCAGAATATTAACATCCTCTTTGTGGCTCTCACCAAGATGGTTTAGAGGGTTTTATTTTTCTTCACTAGCTAAGTTATGAAAAACTTGGTCACCTTTCCATCACATTCAACTACTAAGTCTGACTTCCGTGCCCTCCAGAAGCCAAGCAACATTTTGGACCTCTCACTTTCTACAAGAACAACCCTACCTGTGTTCTGCAAGAGGTGGCTATTCTAATAATAAAAACCCACTAATATATATATAAACACTTTATAAAAGATTTAACAACAATTCAAGGATAACCCAGGCCAAACTTCCCAGCTCTCAGGAGGTTGTGAAAGGATCATACAGGATAAATGGAGTTGGAGGATATTACTAGGATAAGATGGGAAAGTCTGGATTTTATGAGCATTACCTGGACGGGCTTCTTAAAGTTCCCACCTGGGTTCCACAAATCACCCATTCTTCATACTGTGCATGAGACCACCTTTGACCTCAGGGCATTCCCAAAAGGCTGTGAACCTCAGCAGAGCTTGGAAATGCCAAGACTGAATCAGACCAATGTGAAGTGTCTACTAAACATATAACAATGTCATCTTCAGCAGCCTGGACTTGATAAAGTATCTCCAGATGTTTACAGATGCCTCTATGGGCACTTCAGAATACTTTTTATAGATAGAATTCATTGAGGATTACTTTGAAATTAATCAGTCTGTAGTTGTTCTGAATCTACCTCTCTTTTCCTCCAGCAAAAAATCCTGTCCCTTTAGCTTCCTGCATCTCTGACTTCTAGATTCTCAATGATGAAATACTCAGGAATTGTTGGCTGCAGTCAGTTCTGAGACTTTAGGGAAAAAAAAAAAAGCCTTTGGTTCTCAACCTTCTAAAGCTCTAACAGAGTTCCTCATGGTGTGGGAACCCCAACCATAAAGTTTTTTGTCGCTGCTTCCTAGCTATAATTCTGCACTGTTATGAATCATAATGGAAGCATCTACTATGCAGAGTATCTAATATGATCTGCTAAGCTAAGGCTTAGCCCATTCAGGGCCTGATCCCTTAAACGTCACTGTACAGTTTACCTTATTTCCACAAAAATCTAAAGGAGAATAAGGCAAATATAGTACTTGTAGAGTTATCTGAAAGAGAAAACATGCACACAGGTTTGACTGTTTATCTCACGCGTACACCTCTGTGTGTTCCCATCACAATGTATCCCAGTGACACAGAGTTATGGCCAACATCACTACCATGTTCAGAGATGTCCCACAATTCTGATCTCACTAACTTGTTTTGCTCTAACCTTCACTGTAGGGGTGGGTAACCCCAAACTATTTGACCTGCTGCAATTCGTTAGGCTTTATACAAAATCCACACATGCTGATGCTCAGGCCGAAAGCCAGACACAGCCATGGAGCTTAAATATGACGATGCAACATCTCTGGCTTAAAACGCTGTTTTACATGAAAAGCTTCAGGTCACCATCAAATTCAGATCGGCAAAACAGACTAGCTCTGTAAGTTAGCCCATGCCAAACACTGCCTGGATGGCCAGGAGCTGGAAACTGGATAGCCCAGAGGCCTAGGATGAGTGCCTTGTCCAGTGCTCACCAGAAAGGCTTCCCCTGGCAGCAGACAGGACCAGGTACAGAGACCCACAGCCAGACATGATGCCAGGCCTCAATAGGAGGCCTCCACTGGGTCCCTCCTCTGCGAACTCAGAGAACACCAGAGGAGGGAGAGGCAGGACTGTAGGAGCCAGAGGGGATGGAGGATACCAGCCGAAGAGCGTGGCTCGCTCAATCAACTAAGCAGGGCTCCTATGGGCCCACAGGGACTGAACGGGCTAGCAGAGGGCCTGCAAGGGTCTGTACCTGCCTACAGGTTACCAGCTTTTAGCTTGGTGAGATTCCTAACAGTGGCCATAGGTATGTCTCTGAATCTTTTGCCTGCTCTTGGGAATCTTTTCCTCCTATTGGGTTGCCTTGCCCAGCAAAAATATGAGGGCGACTGCCTTGTCTTTATCTTATCTTATTGTATCTTCTTTTGTCCTGTCTGTGGCCACCTCTTGGAGGCGTGCTCCTTTCGGAAGGGAAACAGATGGGGAGTGGGTCTGAGGAAAGGGGAGGTGTGGGGGAGGGGCTGAAATGAGCAAAGGGGAGGTGAAATTGAAGTCAGGATGTATTGTATGAGAGAAGAATCTATTTTTAAAAATCCACACATGCTAATGCTCAGTCAGAAAGCCAAGCACAGTCATGATATTTAAATAAGATAAGACAACATTGGCTAAAAATATTATCTTTACCTAAAAAGTTTTGGGTCACCATCAAATTCAGATTGGCAAAACAGATCATCTCTGAAAGTAGGCATGGATTGTAGGATGTAAATATAACTCTTAGGACGGCAAATTTTAAACGGTTTTCATAGATTTTTTTCAACACATAAATTCATTCATTTATTCCTCAAATATGCTAAATCTCTGCCCTACCCCACAAGAGTGAATCAGAGAGGCAACTTAACTTACAACCCAGTGAAGAGACGCTAGACAGGCAGCAAATTCACACTGCCCAGATAGAAGCTGGACAGGAGAACGGGATATAGTCATTTGGAAAAGTTAGACTGCTGAATTTCAAATGTGCTAACTCAGGTGCTAACAGTTGCAAGCCACTCTATAAATATCCGGTCTACTTTATAATCTGGCATTGTTTAATGAACACTGGCAAATCTTAAGTTTTAAAGAGGAAATAGTCATAATTCTTACAAAGGAATTTCAAACTCTGAAACCCAAAAAGGAGAAGAAAAATTCAGCAGATGACCCCATACTTCAGTATTTACTTACACTGAGTAATTTTAGCCCATTCTTTTGAGTCATGTTTAAAAATAAAAAGGAAAATTGAAACCTTGCAAATAAGTGAAGCTTCTCTAAATACTGCATGCGCGCGCGCACGCGCGCGCACACACACACACACACACACACACACACACACACAGAGAGAGAGAGGGGGGGTGCAGGGGAGAGGGAGACAGAGACAGAGAGACAGAGAGAGAACAAAGGAACTGGCTGCTGTGGCCCAGGATGAGGAGGAGCCTGTAACCTGCTATCTACTGTACCTAACACCTGATGGACTTGATCTGAACAAGTCTCTAGATCCATGAAGTACACATGTTCTTAGAATTGTTCTCAGCTCTACCACTTACAAATAGGACTTCTGTCTTCTTAGCAAAAGCCTACGAAATCCCATGAAAGAGGTCATCTCTGAGAACTCAGGACAGCAAAAGCAAAACAGACCACAGTTCAGCCACGTCTCTCCTCAAAGACCTTTGGACAGAAATGTTCGCCTGTGTGTTCACTCCAATGCTCCACTGTTGTCTACCTTTCTGTGGACTGAGCACCTGCTTTGATGCTCAAGACTGATGCACCATATACACACCAGACACACACACACACACACACACACACACACACACACACAGAGAGAGAGAGAGAGAGAGAGAGAGAGAGAGAGAGAGATGACCTAGCTTAGTCATGCAGCTGCTGTAACACCAGCTACAAAGACAGCAAGTACACTATCTACAGTACAGCAACCCCTAGCCTCTGCAGGATTCTGATTAAGAGTAAACTATGGCCGAGATCCCAAGTTTCAGGGTTTGGTTTGGGTTTGGGTTTGGGTTTGGGTTTGGGATTTGTTTGTTTTGGTTTGGGAATGATCCAGGCACTAAGCATGGTTTTAGTTTTAGAACAGCTGAAAAGAAATCAGAGGAGAAACTTCATAATGTGAGGTTTATGTGAGATTCAGCTGCAGTGCCCATAGTCAGGTTTTATTGGAACACTGGCATTCCCTGCTGGCTCTGATGGCCATCGCTACTTCCAGGCAACAGCAGCGGAGCCGAGAGGCTGTAACAGCGGCTGCGTGGCCAGTCAGTTCTGCCTATTTAATCCACCACAGTGGGTGCTCTGCAGCCAGGTTGACACAGGACAACCTTGGTCAAAGTAGGCCAGGAGAAGCAGCAAGTCTAGCTCTGAGGCACATCCATGGAGAAGCCCTGCTCGGTTTGCTCCCTGCTACTGCTGGCTGCTTCCTTCCTGCGCTCCCCACAAGGAGCCAGGAAGCAGAAGAGAGAAGTCCACAGGAGGCCATTTGAGCCAATGATCACTGCACATCTGGAGCCAGAGCCACCTCTGCTTGGCGTGTAAATGAAATCAATTTCCCAGAACAGTATGTACATCTGAATCTGGTTCTAGTCTAATGGCTGGTGCCCTTTCAATAAAACAGGACAGAGATTCTATACACAGACAGACCTTCATCACCACCAAATATAGTAACTATATTTATGTATTTATGAAACTCCCACTGAGAGTGACTTCTTAGTCAGTCCTGCTACTGTGAAGTAAGTACTATCGCCTTCCCTATGAAGATGGAGAGCGGTGGAGAAGTGTTTGGAGAGGTTCGATGGCTTACCTATATCAGCTAGTAGAAGGGCCTAGAAACTCTTGTTAGTACCTTCAGTGAACTTTAAGCGTACCGTGTACTGAAACTGGACCAGGATGACTGATTTCTTATAAACTGATGAAGAAGGCTGTTGCTGAGATACACAGGAGTCAGGCAGAAAATGGCGAGCCTGGGGCTGTTGTAGACGCTCCCTGTGCGAACACTGGGCGTATGGAGAGAGGCTGTGCACTGCTGAGCAGAGCATGGCACAGGAAAGGCCACGGAGCACAGCAGGAGGCAGACCCTGCTCTGCAGTCTGCCCGGCATCGAAACAACCTTGGGGAACTACCAGGACTTTTCAGTAAGGAAGTGCCCATGATCTAGGTTCTACTTTACAAAGCCTGCTGTGACATCGGGCTGGAGGGAGAGCTGGTCTGGGTGGTCTAAATAACAAATGATGATCTAATATGCTCTACCATAGCAGTGTCAGAGTCAACACTGGGATCTGTGACTCCAGCTCCAACTTTTAGTAGCTTTCGTTGGCAAGCTATTTCTCTAGCCTTCCAATGCCTCATCTACAAAAAAGAGACACGGACAATTACTATGGAATCAAATATTAAAGCAGAGATAAGCATTCAATGCCTGGCATACCACCACCCCCCCTTGGTAAGTGGTAGCTATTTTATTTTATTCTCTATTAATGGTACTATTTACCATTATTGGTATTATTTACTTCTATTGTTCAGGAAACAACATCCAACAATGTGTGGCTAAAGCCATGGAGAGTGGTTATCTAGGATAGATGTCCTATTGAAAAATACTGGAAAGATGATCCTCCAGGGAGCAAAGGGCAAACAGAGCCCAGGAGACTGAGGTTACAGACGGTCTCCACCGACTCTGGCCAGAAAGATCCGAAGAGAAGAGAAAAGGTGTCTCTAGCACTCTCTGGCTAACACTTTCCATGGTAAACAGAGCAAAAGGTTTCTGTAAACTTCATTCTCTTTTTATTAAGTGGAAAAGACTAAAACAGGAAATTCATGCTATAGGAAGGGGAGGAGAAGAGTTCCCAGGGAGACAGGTAAGTGCACCAGGTCAGAGAAGTCGGCACCTGGTTCAGTAAGGGCTTCTGTGAAGAGGCTCAGCACTTTCAGGACCCCTTGCTTTCTCTGTGCTTAGGCAGGCTGGGACCAGCTGTGAGCGCTGGGATTTTAAGGTTTAACTGTAGAGCTGGTGCTGCCTGACTCTTCACTCCCAGGCAGCCTCTGCAGCTGAAGGAAAGGGGCTTTACTGAACTATGCATTAGAGATGATCCGCCTAAGCCCACGGATTTTCATGTCCATATGAGAGCGCACTCTTTCCAAGGTTCTCCACTGAACTGCTTCACGTAGAGCCTCTTGCCAGCTGGCTCACCACACAGACTGCAGGACCAGCCTCACCAAGCAGCAGATGTGGGAGCTTTTACAGTGAGATAGGAAAATGGAGGGAGCTGTCTGAATAAAAAGGAAGGGCAAGGGTAAGTTTCGCCATGTACAAAATTATAGGTAGATCATTTTAAAGGTGAAATTAACGTGTACCAAAGTTCTTGTTCTTGAGGTACTTGCATTTATTGTATTGTCTCAATGCATCAGAACAGTATAGCCATTTGTGCAAATAAAGACACAGATTAAGTAGTCTTAGAATTCTCTTCTAATCAGTGAGACATTTGAGATGGATGAGTAAGAACAGAGTAAGACCCAGAAAGTAAGAGAGAAAGAGAGAGAGAAAAACCAAGAAAGAAACATCAAAAGAAAGAGAGAGGGGGAGGGAGGGAGGGAGGGAGGAAGGAAGGAAGGAAGGAAGGAAGGAAGGAAGGAAGGGCGAGCCAGCTCAATTTATTGCCTTAGCTTACAGCAGCCTCAAGGACACTGTTTAAAGCTAGATAAATGCCCATATATGCTCAAATATGCCCACAAGGAGACAGAAAATGCAATTAGCCAATTTTAATCAAAAAAACAAATGTTTAATGATGCTATGTACATTCAGAAAGCAAAGCCCTCTCCAGTCATCTCTGCACCACCCCAACCCTGCAGAGGCTGAAATGACTGGGAGGTTCAGAGAAGCTACACCCCAGGAAAGCTACTATAGAGATAAGAAATAGGAAAAGCACTCTCTAATTCATGTACACAGCAGCTAAAACAGCCCAGATGACAAAGCCCAGCAAAGAACACTATGAAATAGCTAGGCCAATTTAAAACAACCTCCAAATAATGTTGGAGAACATAAAAAACTACTAGGTTGGATTATCCCTCAAAATGTAAGGGTAGGGATAGGGTAGGATAGGAAGCGGGGGGGGGGATTTAAATTAGAACATAGTTATTATAATTTACCAACTAAAGACTTAAAACTACATAGAATCTCAATAAATGCAGAGAAAATATTAAATGCTACTCATACATAATTGTAAGTAAGGTAAATTCGAAAAGAGAAGACATGAGGAAGGGTGTCAGCATGAACGGAAATTACACACCTGCATCCATCATGAGCCAGTGCAAGAACAACAACAAAACATTAGCAAATAAAGCTATGCACAGAGTGGGAAATACAGATTCGTGGGCACTATCAGCAGCCAAACCATATGCAGAGCACTGGTAATTAAAGTCATGTGCATAACGTTAGCAATAAAGCCATGTGTACAACATTAGCAGATAAAGCCATGCGAAAAGGATATGTCAACATGATCAAACAGGCTAGAAGAGAGGGGATTTGCCAAAACTCTCAAACTAGAAATACAGAAATTCCCACAATCTGATATGGATATCTACATAACACCTACAGTCAGTACTTGGCTTGCTAGAACAAAGGCAGAATGCCTACCTTCATCACTTATAAACAAAAATCAGTCTAAGATTGAGAAGAACAAAGAGCGTGTCTATTAATGAGTAATGAGATAGGTACATACAAAAATCCCAAAGACTATATATACATGTGTAATACATATGTACATATATTACTAGAAATTAAAAAGTGAATTTAACAAGGCCATATGATCTAAGATATGTGTATCAATTCTCCGTCTACACACTAAAAGTATATGGTGGCAGAAGGAATTTTTTCTATCCTCTTGCAGCACTGGGGGATCAAAGCCATGGCTATTACATACACAGTAGGCAGAGACTCCACCAATGAGTCACATACTCAGTCTATGTTTGGGTGTTTCTGGTTTTTGTTTTGTTTTGTTTTGTTTTGTTTTGTTTTGTTTTGTTTTTAAGAAGGTAATAAGCAGCCACCCTGGTGGCTTCAAACTCATAATTCCCAAATGCTAGGAGTATAAGCTGCAAGCTGCGTACCACTATGGTTACCACAAAATGATTTTGTTAATGTGAATCACAAAGGTATCAAAATGAATAAATGCAACATTCAACAATGCACGCACACACACACACACACACACACACACACACACATGAGGTCACACCCCAAACTACAGAACAAAGCAGAAAGAAAAGACCTGGATAAATAAAGATATGGCATTGTCACGGGATAGAAGACTTGGTACTGCTGAGACACAGACTCTCCCCAGCAGATGTAAAGAGTCAATGTAAATCTCAGCATAGACCTAGGATGCTTCTCTCTGCAGAAACCGAGCCATTTACCAAACAGCACACAAGGGTAGGCAGAACCAGCCGTTCAGAACCCTCTTTAAAGAAATAACAGCTGTGGACATTTACTCCCTACTTTCACTAGTTACTATGAGAGTAGTCAGGACTGCAGCACATGCTTAGGCACAGATAATCCTCAAAGTACATGGTAAGGAACACAGAAATAATTATATTTATTTAAGGAACACTTACTAATTATACTCTCATTTACTTTTTAACAAAGGCACCCAAAGCAACCTAATGATAAAAGCAAAGCGCTTTCAATAAATTGTGCTGTTACAGCATAAGAAACAAAATAAAGCTACTCTAAACTAATTTGAGGAAGATTATAAAATTAAATATTAAATCTAAAGCTCTGAAGTTCCTAAAACAGAAATTAGCTTTCTGACTTAAGAATATAAAGTTTCTTAGGCTAGCGAGAGTAAAATCAGAAATATAAAATAAGTGCTAACATAAAAAATATTTGTTCTTCACCCCCACCATTACCTGAGAACCCCACACCCTGTGCCAGCCTCAGGCAGGAAACCTTAATCCTGTAAGGACACCTCCCTATGTGCCTGAGGACCATGCCACCTAAAAACTACATGTAAATCCATGTGAACCTTCCAGACTTCTGAGGATCTTCATCAAGAACCTTCTTATTGAGCAGAAGGTTAGTTCCTGTGCTCAGAAGCTGCACTCGGCCTCACTGAGTGAGGCCCCACTCCTGATACCCCACTCACACATCCAGTAATACTGTGTTATACCAATATTCAACCCAAGCACTGTTTCGCTCCTCCATAACCCGAGAAGTTAGGGTAACAGCAAACAGAGCTCCAAATGCCCACTCAACAAAAGAGGACAGACAGGCAAACCCAGAACACTACCAACAACCTGATTCCAGAGGCCTAGATTCCATTGCAAAAACAAAAACAAACAAGCAAACAAAAACAAACAATGTGTCTCCTCCAAAACTTAGCAATCCAATGGTAATGTTCCCTGAGAAATGCAACATAAACGATTTACAAGACAATGATTTCAAACTGCAAACATAAATATGTTCCGGCAACTCAGAGAGGATACACATGATTGATAAAATGCAGCCTGCAAAAACACCAATGTTTGAGTGACATAAAACATAGACATAAAAATAGAATGTCTGCAAAAGATCAAACTAAACTAAAATTTGAAATTTTCAACAATTAAAATAAAATGGTCAGGGGAAAGCCTCAGCAAACTACATAAAGCAGAAGTGAGAATATCAGGTCTTGAAGATAAGGCAGATGAATGGGATCACTTGGTCAAAGAAAATGTTACTTCTAGAAATTTCAAAAAAATGCAGAAACTCTGGAACGCTGTAGGAAGACCAAACCTACAAATCACAGGTATAGAAGAAACCTAGGCCAAAAGTACAGAAAATATTTTCATCCATATCATAAAAGAAAATTTACCAGATTTAAGGAAAGAAATTTCTATCAAAGTTCAAGTGGTCTAAGAACACCAAGTAGGAAAAAAAAATCAGAAAAGAAACTCCCTATTTCATACAATAAATCAGACACTAACCGTATGGAACAAAGAACAGATTTTGAAAAAACTGCAAGGCTACCATGAGACATATAAAGACAGGTCTATCAAAAGGACAATTAATTTCCAGTAGAAACTTTAACCAGAAGAAGAGCTCGGACCTATGTTCTACAAATTATGAAAGACAAAAGATGCCAGCCTAGACTAGTCCACCCCCCCAAAAAAATATCAATTGTAGTCAAAGAAGAAAGAAAATCTTTCCATAATAAAAACAGACTAAAGGAATCCATGAGCAGTAAACCAGGTCTACCTACAGAGGGCATGGGAATCGGTGCTTCGGTATGAAGAGTATTAACACATCCAAGAGGGTATAGGAATTAAAAAAAAAAAATCCTGAACAGTTACTAAAGAGCCCTAAGAAAACACCTTAAAACCACACAATGACAGGGGCTAATTCATATTATTCAACAACTGTCAGCCATTAGCAGTTTCAATTTGCCAGTAAAAAAAACAACAGACTAGCAGACTGGATTAGAAAACAGGATTTATCTTTTTGCTGCCTTCAAGAAACACACCAAACCAAAAACAAAGGAAAAAGAAAAGAAAATGAAAAGTTATCGATTAGGACAAGTTGTCCTCGTACAGACAGCTGAAAAGAACTTTTATCTAGAATACATAATCCTATCTCAACAATGCAGAGGCAGTCTGGTGGGAAAGCTGCGTGGAAAACCGACGAGAGAAGAATGTGTACGGACAACAACAACAACAAGAAGGAAAGTGTGGCGCCAACAGTGACTAGAGAAAGGCAAAGGTGCCGCCTCTGACCCGGAGCACAGCTCGGAGTAGAGGACAGCTACATGGAATGTTGGTGCAGGTGTGTGCTGCTTCAAATAAGAATGGCCCCCAGATGGTCATAGATTTGGATGCTTAGTCATCAGGGAGTGCTACTGCTGAAGGATTGTGAGGTGTGGCCTCGTTGGAGGAAGTCTGTCATGGCGGGTGAGGGGAGGCGGCTTCGGAAGCCAGTTTCTCCTTCTTTCCCTCCCCCATTCCTTTCCCCTCCCCTCCCCCTCCTTCTCTTCCCCCTCCCCCATTCCTTTCCCCTCCCCTCCCCCTCCTTCTCTTCTCCCTCCCCCATTCCTTTAACCTCTCGCTCCCCTCCCTTTCTTCCCCCTCCCCTTCCTCTCTTCCCCTCCCCTTCCTCTTTTCCCCCTCCCCTCCCCTCCTTCTCTTCCCCTCCCCCATTCCTTTTCCCTCCTCCTCCCCCTCTCTTCCCTCTCCCCTCCCCTCCTTCTCTTCCCCCTCCCCCATTCCTCCCTCTCTTCCCCCTCCCCCATTCCTTTCCCCCTCCTCCTCCTCCCCCTCCCTTCTTTCTGTTCTGCAGATGCAGAACTCTCAGCTCCTTCCCCAGCACTATGTCTGCCTGTGTTCCACAGTGCGTCCTACCTGTGGACTAAACCTCTGAAACTCTAAGTCATCCCCAATTAACTGCTCTCTGTTATAAGAATTGCCGTGGGCATGGTATCTCTTCACCACAAAGGAACATTGATGAAGACAATATGTAAATAAAACAATTACAGTAGGTGTGGGTAGGAATGGGAAATACATGGTACAACCACTCTACTAAAGAACTTACCAGTGTTTAATAAAAATTAAAACAACATCAGTCCTATAGCACAGCAACTCCTCTCGTTTTTTGTTCAAAAACATAAATACATAGTCCTTGCAGATCTTACATATTTATAGATTGTTCTTCAAAATAGTCTTCACAACCGGAAATTGCTCAGGCATCTATCGGGAAGAGCGATCCACAAACTGTGCTCTCCTCACACAACAAACACTAACAGAAAAGGAGCCACGGGGAGGCAGCGTTGGGCACAGGAATGTGGGTGAATCCCCAGAGCATCCTGCTATGTGACAGAAGCCATTTCACACTAAGTATTTACAGGACAGATTCCAAAATGGACAGGATTAGTATGATTCTGTCACTTCACCTGACTGTGGGGAGGTTACAGAGAACTTTCCAGAGTGGTTGAACAGGTTGGCGAATTACATAGGGAGGTAAAATATTTATTTATCAAAACTCCTTAAATTGCACACTAAAATTTGGGTAATTCATTGTATGAAAATTTTAATTTTACCACAAAGGAGAATAAAACTATAAACCCAAGCCAAGTTCTTAATTATGGCAAGGAAACCCGATGTCTGGCAGAGGGTAGTGTACGGAGGTCTTCCTGACAAGTACGTGGCAGGAAGCAAACACATTACTACCACGGCCGAATCTAGGTAGGCGTGTCAGGTTGGATGAACTTTCAAATTTCTTGATAATGAAATGCTTGTTAAAGAAAACTACCAGTGGAACTGAGAGCCGGCTCATCAGTTAAGAGTACTTGCTGCTCTTGAAGAGGACCCGAGTTCAGTTTCTGCACCAACGTGGCCGTTCACAAATATTCTTTCCTCAAGTACCAGGGGATCTAACACCCTCTTCTAACCTCTGTGGGCACCAGGCATGCATCATACATGCAATGCACACACGTATATGTAGGCAATATATTCATACAGATGAAATAGATCTAAATAAAAATTTTAAAATACTTTGAAAATTACAAAGATCACCAGGATGGTGATACCTGCCCATAATATGAGAATTTTGGAGACAAAGGCAAATGATCACAAATTTACAGGAAGCCCGGGCTACATGTCCAGCAAGTTTCACGACAACATGGGCAATGAGACGATGATGATGATGATGATGATGATGATGATATTAATAATTTCAAACCAGTCAGGCAGCAGTGATACATGCCTTTAATCCCAACACTTAGGGGGGCAGAGGAAGGTGGATCTCTCAGTTTGAGTCTAGCCTGGTGTACAAATCAAGTTCTAGGACAGGACAACCAGACTACAAAGACAAACCCTGTCTCAAAAAGCACACACACACACACACACACACACACACACACACACACAAAACTACCTCTAAAAAAATGTGTGTAGGCCAGGCGGTTGTGGTGCACGCCTTTAATCCCAGCACTCCAGAGGCAGAGGTAGGCAGATTCCTGAGTTCGAGGCCACCCTGGTCTACAGAGTGAGTTCCAGGACAGCCAAGGCTACACAGGGAAACCCTGTCTCGAAAAAACAACAACAACAACACCAAAAATAAAAAAACCAAAAACAACAACAAAAAAATGTGTGTAACTTTTGGATAAAACTAAAAAATTGAAGATTATATTTTTCTCAGATACAAGACTCAATATTATAAAGATACAATCTGTCCCAAATTATTCTGTAAACTCAATATATTCTACCAAAAATCTCTAAAAAACAAAAATAATATTCATAAAAACTTTGAGAAGCATGTTCTAACATGTAGAAAACAGGCCGAATTGGGCAAGCACAGTAGTGAAAGGCGGTGTGACCCATCCTTTCAGACACAGAGCCTTCCTACACAGCTACAGAGTACTCAGGGACATGGGTCCTCTCCTCCTGGAACATGATGCGAAGCTTAGAGAAAGGTAAGACTGATTCTGCAAAGTTCTTATGAATACTAAACAGAACACTTCCTTATCTACTTTGTAAAAAAAAAAGTTAAAATAGATGCCCTCCACTTGGACAGTCATACGCAATAAGTCAACACCTACTGCTGTTGACATCCAAATGCAAAAGCGCGACATTTCAGATATTTTATGATCTTACTTAAAAGGAATGTCACCAACTTCGCTACAAACAGATGTCATAAAACACAAAAGCGCAAACCATAAAGTAGAAAACAGTAAACTTCTATTATGGCTATACAAAAAGTATCTGATTCTGTGGAGTAAAATGTAGGGCAGGAAATGGGTGTGTAAACAATCAATGATAGAATAGAGAAGCCCTTGACCTGCCACTCAAGCAAACAGAAGGCCTGGGTTGTGAAACACACTGTACAGTCAATACATGCACACATACAAATTAAAAACACCAGGGGATATGTACGAACAAAAATGTCACAGAAGAAACAAAAATGTCACATCTTCCCAGTACCCAGGAACATGCAAACCTTAGCCATGTGAGAGTGCACCAAACTTACACACAGTCAGCTCTACCAGGAGCGGCAACAGAAAGGTAACTTCTGAAATTCATTGTAGGTAGGATACTAATTCATATGGCCACGTCGGGCTTAATAAAATACCCAATACCCAAAAAGGTTAATTCATGCTATGGCTCAAACAATTCCAATCTAATTTCATAGCACAGAAAAATATTCAGACACATATAGAAAGGAGCAAACAGGTTTTAGTTTGAAAGGTAGAATGCAAAGGAACAGCAATCTCAACCAGACTGCTCCACAGAAAGAGGCATATGCATACAGTGCGGAATTGAGGCCATTGGAAAGGAAGAGCACAGCAAACTCAGCAAAACCCAAACATTTTTACTGCATGCTAAACATGCACACGCATACTTCTATATGTAAGGCTACAGGCTGGCTTCTCAAGAAATTTTTACCCATAGTGCTAGCAATGAAATAATACACATTTGGTGCTGGAGAGAGAGCTCTACAGTTAAGAGCTCTTCCTGCTCTTCCATGGACTTGAGTTTGGTTCCTAACACCAATGCCAGGCTACTCACCAGCTCTTGTAAGTCTAGCTCCAAGGTAGCTGATGCCCTCCTCTGACCTCTGTGTGCACATGCACTCATGTGCACATACAAAAACACACACATCTACAGATAACTGAAGGGAAAGTAAATCCTGGGCTGGGTAGACAGATGGATGGCTCAACGGTTAGGAGCACTGATTGCTCTTCTAAAAGCCGGGATCTATTCTCAGCATCCACATGGTGGCTCACAACTGTCTGTAACTCCAGTCCCAAGAGATTTGATGCCCTCTACTGCACTCCACAGGCACCGGGCATGAATATGGTGCACAGGCACACATGCAAGCAAGCACTTGTATACATAACATATTTTTAAATTTTAAATCAACCTAAAATATATCTTTAATAGTAAGTATATTTTAATCATATGTACATATATAAATATGGTACATGGGTATTCTGCATGCAATGTACAACATAACATTTTATAGGTTGCATATATACATTATATGAGCATGTATAAGAATGATTAGCAAAAATGTGTAAGAATGGCTAAGAAGTGATCCCACAGAAGAAAATCCACAAAGTGGGAGTGATGTATTCCTTTACATGTATAGTGGGTGCTGTTAAAATAACATTTCAATAGATACAGATCTAAAAGTCCAGATGTGTTTTATTTATGAGGTGAAAACTAGTAGTTTCAAAAAAGCAAGCACTTGGCGTAATTTTAAAAATTAAGCCAGAAGCATCTTATTAAAATTCATTTTGACTCAGAGACTGTGGAAAGGTAAACTTCAATGCTAGATATCCTTTCAGTATACATTTCTAACACTAACTTTTGTTATTGTAAAAGAAATGAACTATTCCCAAATAAAATTTGCACGTGAGCCTAAAGCTGAAGAGGCTTTCCAATATGCCATTTTAGAATAGCTGGAATTCAAACAGATTCTGGAAGTTAACACTCTGCATATGGCGTCCATGGCATGAGAAATACAATAGCTGTAACATATAAACAATGACTGCCTGGCAGGGCAGCAACAGCGGTCAAGCCTATGGCAAACAGGACCAAAGGCAATTATAACAATGCCGGATACAGAATAAAATTATTTTATCAAACAATATTCTTCCACTTTAAAAACAAGGCAACCCTGGCTGCCTTCCATAATGAATGAGTCACTGGGTTAGACCTGTGGACACACACACAGGAAAAGAGTCAACATTTCTCCAAATGCAGCAAGAGCTCTGTCTATTGTTAAGGTTCTCCTCTGCAAGTGGACACCCGCCCCCTTCCCCTTTCATACTAATCTCTGCTTTGGAGCACAAAAACTACCTACAGCAGGTGGTGGCACTTGTAAAATGGGCCAAGCCTCCCTGACTCTCAAGGCCAAAGGACACCCTGCAAGCTTCAGCGGTTTTCCTGTAACTCTTCCCTTTACAAGCTCGTGGACCGAGGGAGCTGAGAAATCTCTCAGTCGAGTAAGTTCTAACTTGCTTGTCTTCAGCCATCATGAATCTGATCAGACAAGAACAGAAGCTGAGAGGAACCAAATCACATCCCTGAAATCCAAATGCCAACTGCGAACCAATTCTCGAACACCTTAACACCACGGGAGTATAAAATAAAGATAAAATTAATTACGAAGTCGGATAAACCACCACCCAGGCTCCCAGCAGTGCCAGCAGCGCTCACGCACTGGATTCCAGAATATGTCACTGCAGTGGGACACAGGGAGTGGGCGGCTCATCTCCAGCCTTCTGTAGGATGGAACAGGTATGAGTTCACTCCCAATAGCAAAAATCTACCCATGAGTACAGCGTTGAACAGCTAGCCACTGGGGCAACAGATGGAGCCAGGCAGGCACCATGACGTTTACGGACAGACAGCTGAAGCTTTCCTCAAATTATCCTGGTAAATTGTAAAGGGCTTTAAGTAATTATTTTTAACTGACAGAGAAAAAAATATACATATTAATGGAGTAACTTACAATGTTTCAACATGTATAATATGTAAATCAGGTAAAACATTCTATCTTTAAATATGATTTTTATAATGCAATTTTTGAAAATAATCTTGTCTTGAAAAGCACTCTATACTACTATCAACTCTAGACATCCTATTATGCTAAACCACACCAGAACATCTTGGCCTTCCTTGCTGTGCATACGGTTTTTACTAAATGGGATTTATCTAACAGTCTTTTGGACTTTGTACTCGCTGGGGGTGCAGAAGTAGCATACTGAAGATCCAGGCCAAGTACTGCTCATGACATTAAATCAGTCGTTGGAAGAGCATCAAAAGAGCAAATTGTATCTGAGCTCTACTAAGATACAGAATGTTACAAAACTCTTAAGAGATCAGCTGGCAAATAGCAACTGGGAGGGGCTGCACGGAAGAGATACTTACAAAAATGTATCCAGGGCTCCAGAAAGTTACAATGTAATTAATCTACCGCAAAAAGCATCTTGTATTTGAAACAAACATGCTACAGAGTAACAGTAGTGCAGACTTCCAAGCAAGATGTCTACTTTGTATTCTCTCGGGTTTTGCACTCTCTCACCATCAGTGTGGACACATGGGTGCCATGCATCAAGGCATATCAGGTTGTCTTAGGCTATCAGAACCAGGAAGTGAAACAGACATTAAATGGATTAAGATTAGAGATGTCAGAGAGACTTGCCACATGTTTCTTAAATAAATAGAGGCCTGGGCTATCAGATTCTTTGTTCCAAAGTGCACACTGCCTTTCAGGAGAAAAATGGTTTTTGTTGTTCTCTTTTGGGATCAGCGCACATGAACAAAATATCTAATACTAACTAGAAATAAAGAAGTGAGCCAACCATGGTACTACTATTAACTAGCAGAAAATGTAAAGCTTAATCTATTTATTTTCTAATAATCTCTATGAAACAGACTATATTAGTATAAGACTGCAATATGCATCTGTAGTTCCCAGCCCATGGTATGGTTATATTTTATAGAACTTGTTTTCATATGATCTGACCAAGCTAGAAAAACACTGCTACCAGCACAACAAAAACATACAGTTCTTATAGTGAGCAAATCATGGACTTTCTATTTTTTCATCCTTAAATGTATCAAGCCACTGGCCCTAACTTATCCCCTTGGTTAAGTAGAAAGAACTGTGACTGGGCCCCCCTTCTTTCAAGAAAGCCAGGACACATTCAGCAGCATACATTAATCTAAGAGACACAGAAAGTATATGGAGACAGGGGAAGGATAAATTCGGTAGTGTGTTTCCCAGTGACCAAAATGCATCAAGTGATTGTATGAATATATATTATCAAATATATACAGACATCGTTCATTCTCCATAAGTATTAAGATTGTTCCACACGAAGGCTTATTATTAAATTTCCAAATCTGTTAGACATCTTGAGAGAATTGAATACCAGCAGATAAGAGTTCCTGGGTAAGTACAGACTGATTAAAATAATTTTAAGACCTAATTACCATTATATAACCTGGAGCTTCAAACTGGGAGGGGAAACATGTTCTACAGCGACACCTACTGGTAAGAGGCAAGATAAAAGCAAGCCACAGGCAAAGAGGCTGAATGTGGCATGTCAAGACACTGACCACAATGGTGACACACTGTGTCCAGGACCCTCTGTACTGTACCTGGAACCCAAAGACAACCAAGCCCCCTCTTTCTCCAACACTTTCCCAATCAATAAATGTAAAAAAGACTTTTCACTGGCCACGGAATAAGGAAGCACACTCTATGAAAGAAGCACCTGTGTTCTAAACCCTGGCCAGGTAAATCACATTTTATATGTACGTTACACATAAAATGTCCAGCTCCTTTCTCCTGTATTCTAAGGGGTAAAATTGAAAAATGTAAGATGAAATTCTACTTTATCATTTCTCAACTGAAGCAGAAATAACGCTTTAAAATATTTTTCTCTATACGTATGCTTTATAGGACTGAATCATATCTCCAATCCCGCCAGCATACTTTTATATAAAAATCTAAGTACTAATGAGTCATGAGACCAATGTCACCACTGACATCAGATTCTCAATGCAAAAAAAAAAAAAAAAAAAAAAAAAAAAACCCTTAGTGTATACACTTTCAAACTATGATATTCGAATGTGCTACTTCAACCATATTTTAGTCAAAGGCCGATTAGCTAAAGACAAAAAGCACAAATTTCTGCAATGACTGTCACTCTACCGTGGGACATGCCAGAAGAAAACGTGATAAACTACTTCGACTCCCAACCTCTACGAGATCTGACATATTCGATTTAAAAACCCACCATTCAAACAGTGCGGCGTAATGATGAGCATCAGAAAACCTGGATTTTGCGGGGCGTTGGTGGCGCACGCCTTTAATCCCAGCACTTAAGAGGCAGAGGCAGGCGGATTTCTGAGTTCAAGGCCAGCCTGGTCTACAGAGTGAGTTCCAGGATAGCCAGGGCTACACAGAGAAACCCTGTCTTGAAAAAACAAAAACAAACAAACAAACAAAAAACCTGGATTTTAGTTTGTGCTCTTCCTTCCTACCTGGGTTTCCACAGGCTGTGTGAGACCTTTAAATCATTACTTTTCTCACCTTATGTAACTAGAAGACACTAAATGCCACAGCAATGCTATCTGCACCTATGAACTCCCCATCAGTCAGGGTCGGTTTGCATGTCAATGTCCCCACCTCAGTGACCACTGTAAAGTTAACTTTGCTTTCAGTACCCTGTTTATCTTTCATGTGTACCCTGCTGTAAGAAAGCAAGAAACAGAACCACACTTTCTCATTATAATGTAACTGTTTAGCACAATGGGAAGAAGAGTCTTAGTTTCCACCTCGGGGTGCCTTCTCCTTCACCCAATCAGAACTCAGTCGTTACTGAACTAGTTATTTCAAATAATGGCCTAGGAAGGCTAATGCACTCTGTGTAAGTTAGGCTTGGGCTGGGGGAGGGTTTAGAGCACAGTAATGTTTTATTCATTACGAATGAAAGTGTACTCCATCATAGCTACATAAAATGTGGGCAAAGGATAGAATAAGGCATTATATACATCCTAATGATAGAATAAGGTACTATCCATCCTAATGATAGAATAAGATATTATATACATCCTAATGATAGAATAAGGTACTACATATACATCCTAATGATAGAATAAGGTACAATATACACATCCTAATGATAGAATAAGGTACTATATACACATCGGAATGATAGAATAAGGTACTATATATACATAATAATAGAATAATGTACTATACGTCCCAGTGTTTTCTAACCCTATGAGCCGACTGTTACACTGGTTTATTTATCGGGGAATAGTGCACATTCTCTGTACTGACAGAGACTTCAGTGATAAGTGACTTCCCTGGATGCGATCAGTTGTCTACTCAAGGGTGTAAAGGACAGGAATGAAGGCCTGGGGTGTAGCTCAGTGAACTTCATTATTGGGGTGTACCTCCAGCACACACCAAGTTCCCCGGACAGCAGCAAAGACACATTTCACTAGGCAACAGCTACAGAAAACAGTAAAATCTTGCTCATTAGCTTTCTTTTTGGTGCCTCAACACTCAGTCTGCTCTTCTCATTCACACAGTTCAAGTCTATAGCTCCAGCCACGCAGCAATGGTGCTGCCTACTCAGACTAGCTGACTTAGGAGCCAGAGAGCCAGGATGTCATTTTTACCTGTACTAAAGGGGAATTAATTACTTCAGTGGCCTTGGACCTCAAATTGTGGACATAGAGTTCTTCCCATCGAGAATACAAACAGTTCTCAGACTGTTAATGTGTACCATGGATTTAACTGCATTACTTTCCCCATTTACATTTATTCATTCATTTTTCTCTAATCAAATATTTATTGCACACCTATTAAGGAAAAGAACTACTCTAGTTGAGAAAAGGGAATAAATAAAAGAGAGAAAACAAAGACAATATACACGAAGGCAGTAAGTGCTATGAAGGAAAACCATCGCTGCCTCATCTATTTTCCTGACATACACTAATAAAACCATAATCACCCAATCTATATATGGCATATAATAAATGGCCTGCCCATAGACCACAGCACAGGCTCTAAATCATTTCCAGTGATATTGAAAGCTCACATTCAATACACATGTGTGTTCCAGTTCCAATATCCTAAATTTGAGTCAAAGGAAATATAAAAGAAACCGAGAACCGGTGAAATATGACACGAAACAGATTTAAAACATCTGTTCTCCTCTCTGCTGGCTAAGCATATGGAGAAAAAAAGGTGAATAGCCAGTAGGGTTTTTTTTTTTTTCTTCCTTTGGTTTGGGGTTGTTTGTTTGAGAAAAGAAAAAGGAGGCACAGAGAAAATTCCTATAGTACTTTATGATATTTCATGTATTTTAAAGGGCAAACGCAATACATATTAAGAAAGCTAAACAAAACTCCTTAAAATAATTTGCAAGAACGATGCATCCAGTCTCATCCCGGCCCTTGAATACACTCCTCCAGTAGCTCCTCAACGCTGCTGGCCAGGCTGAAACTTACTTTCCCTGACTTTGGCTCAGGGTCAAGCGCCCCGAAATCTGCAAGGAGAAGATAAAGGGCCCTCTACGCCCAGCTTCCACTAGGAAAGGCAAGGAAGGGCCGCGCAATGATCGGGCAGGCCGGTGCTAGGGTCCCCCCTCGGGCCGATTCTGCTCCTCCGCCTCCCCGCTGAGTGAGCGTGGCCTCGCCCCGCGCACATAGAAGCCTCGCGAAGGATGGAGAGGAGCGGCGGACGGATGACCAGACCAGACCTGCAGCGCCCACCCGGCTCCCGCCCGCAGCCAGGGCCTGGCCTGCGGGGACTCTGACCTCTCCGAGCCCCGGGGCTACTGCTGCTACCGCTGCTACCGGTGCTCGGGCTGCCGCTGCCCGAGCCGCTGCCGCTGCTGCTGCTGTTGCCGCCGCCGCCCTTGGCGTTCTTGCGCGGGGCCATCGCGAGCTGCTCCAGGGACTGCAGAGAACCGGGGACTTGCTGAGTGCGCTAGGGACACCGGGGCTCCGCGACTCCTGCAGCAGCGCCTCGGCGTCCACTGCGCTCACCGCGCCTCGGACGACTTGCACCAGCGTGCAGCCGCGCGGCTACCCTCGCGCGCGCCCAGCCTGCGACTCCTTAGGCTGCCAAGAGCGCTCAGCTCCCCCGGCCTCAGCCCCGCCCACGCCAGCCTCAGCCCACCCACCAAATCTGAAGGACGCCAACACAAGCCAATCCCGAGGACCGCTGGCAGGGGGCGGGGCAGGCTACGCTCCCCTGCCCTCCGCAGGCCAAAGCTAGTCTTTTTGCTGCGCAGTGGCTGCAAAGCCGGCGAGGCTTGTGGTTTTCAAGTCTGCCTTGATCCTCTGGAACGTGGCAAACGTGGAAGCCGGCAGGACTCTCGCGAGCGTTGGTGCTCTGGTTCCAACGGGATGGGGCGGGTATGAGGGCGGTGCCGAGAGCAGTGCACCTCCTCTTGGCTTCTTGGGAATTTGGTTCCGGTGCCTAGGCAAGTCCATGAGTGCAAGCCCTCTCTTTGAAAAGGATTTGCCAGTTACGGCAGCACACTGTGATCATTGATCCTTTCATTGTCAAAACTAAGGATTTACGGCTATTTATGCCATCAGTATTTTTGGAGAACCTTAGTTAAGACAGTAAAATGTTAATATGATTCAAAAACCCTATTTTCTTAACCATGCACGACACTCTCACCACACTAATACCTAGAGTCACTTCATGTCCCCTGCCATGGATCGCCTCCTATGCTTGTGCAGTTCCCTGCCTCGGGATTGAGAACTGAGTATTAAAAAAACAATGGAAGCAACTGGCCGAACCAGCTAATGTCCAGCGGAGACCATCATCATTACCAATTGCCCACATGGTGTCTGTGCGTAACAAAAAAGCGTGAAGTAAGTGTGTGGTGATTTCATACATTGCTGTCAACTTCGAAAGCTTCCCGGAGTTCCGGACCGCCTTGGAAGCCCCTTGCAGAAGACCCAGAGTCAGCCTCTGTTGTGGGACGACCCCTTCCGATCCTGCAGTTCCCTTGGCCACCACTGACAACTGTTAGGGTCCACTGGCCTCTGCCTTGTCGGCTGTGAATGCTGAGTACCGCCCAGGGGAGGAGTGGAACCCATTGAGGGCAGCCTTGCAGAACAGGGAAAACGAAGGCCACGTTTTCACACAGCTATGAAGATGGGGGCTGAAGTCCGTTTTTACTGTATGTATTTATCTCTGAACCTCCTTCTGCCTCCTTCTCCTCGGGTGCTCCTTTTTGCCCACAGAGGACATTCTTTCAGCAGGAAACGATGGTGGGGAGAAGCTGAGAGGCAAATCTGACCCATATCACTTAATGTAAGATACTGGAATCTAAACTACAATAAACAAACAAACAAGTAAGTAAGTAAAAGACTCTTGATCCCCAAGATAAAAATTTTAATTAGTCACAAAACACTATTATAGAGTTTATGCTTTGGGGGGAGGGGAGTTCAATCTAAAATATCTCCCCAAAATGTTTTAAACCCTTATTCCCAGCTGGTGGTGCTGGTTTGGGAAGCCAGGGAATCTTCAGGAGGTAGGACCCGGCTGCCCAAATAGGTGACTAGGAGCAGACCTTGGAAGGTTATTTTATTAGTCCAGGCCCTGATTTCCTGCTGCTGTGGGTTCACACTGCCTCTAACAGTGGGGGCTACTACTGTTGTGCCTTCCCTGGCACAAGAGATTAAAGTCTCTTTGGAACTGTGAGCCTAAATAAACCTTTCCCCTCTTAAATGATTTCCTTTGGGTATTTTAATCACAGCAATGTTAAAGTAATGAATCTGTTCATGTCCCAGAGTTGGCGATAGGGAAGGGATGTGGACTCAGACTGTGTCCAGAATTACCTCCAAATGATCCTTCAGAGAAAAGACCTCATATTCCGTAGAGAATCCCTTACTTGACGGCCCTCTCCTGCAGCAGAGGCTCCTAGGATCATCTGCACCCTCCCTGCAAAGACAGACTGAAGCCTGAGTGTGCACATTTTTCACAGGTCACAGGTTGGGGAAGTCAGATTTTTTTTTTTTTTAACAGCGGTCTCAAAGAAATCAGAAATGAGGCTTTCTTCCTACAGCCCAGAAACTACGGCTGCTCTCTCGAGCAATGGGGACACAGTCACATCTCCACTCCGCTCTTGCAGGAGCCTGAAGAGTTAGTTCCCCTTCCCTTAAGAGACCTCCGCTCAAGCAAAAACCAGGATTTGTGGCCGCCCTACAGAAAATAGTTTCGCAGTGATCCAACAAGAAACTGCATTGGGGATTTTATTAAAAGCAGGTTTTAATATAGATCTTAAGCCGTGGGCTTATTAGAAAAAAATAATGCTGTAGAGAGAAAAAGAGAAAGCACACCCAGCAGGGCAGGCATGGGCTTCTCTGAGGGAAAACTGCAAATGGTTTTTGTTTTATTGTTGTTGTTGTTTTCACAATGGATAGATATGGGACTGGGGTTGTAAGCCAAGTCACAACTAGAGGTTACTAAGAAACAATCTCCTTCCTAACAGTATCCAAAAACTGTACTTGTAGTCATGTCAAAAGTTAAAGAATTTTTCTCACAAACAAAGTTGTACAGTGTATCATCTAGGTCTATGAGAGGGGGTGTTGATAGGAACATAAAGGTACAGGTCACTTTAACCCCAAGTTGCACAACCTAACTACTGCCGCATGCTTGACTGAGAGGTCTCTGGAAATGTATCATTGGGACCTAAGTGAACAAAATGTATCATCTTTGGTAAGATTCCTCTTGGTGAGCTAGAGAAATGACTCTGTAGTCAAGAGCACTGGCTGCTTTGGCAAAGGTCCAGAGTTCAGTTTCCAGTCACCAAATGTCTATAATGGGATCCAATGCCCTCTTCTGTCATGCAGGCATACATGCAAATCAAGCACTCATGCACGAATAAATAAATCTTAGCAACAACAACAACAAAAGATGCCGTTTGCAAAATACAGATTGTCTCACTGAGCTGGAATATTGATCCTATGCAGGTCTTGCAGGAACAGCCAGAGCTCCCGTGAGTTCATGATCCCAGAGGTCTTATGTCCAGGAGGCGGTGTTCAGTCCCAGTCCTCAAGACCATTGATTCTTGCAATCCTTCTGCCTCCTCTTCCTCTGTTCTTGAACTATGTCAACCACAGTGGGGTGAGATATATGCCCCATGCATGCATTAGCACTCGGTAGACACTTATGCTCTGCACTTTTGACTGTTGTTTCTGCATTAACCACACAAAGAAAGGTCTCTGGTGGATTTCTGAAAGCTGAACTAAATACTGGTATAAACAAGGATGTTTTAAAGCTTACTCTACTGACAGTGTTCCAAAAAAAATTTCTCTCAAATTAGTCATAGTTCAATAAATTAGTGAACTGTCATTTGAAACATGAATGTTTCTTTTTACTACAGACAAGATGAGCTTCTGAGTTATTTTCTTATGGAAAACATTGAAGTAATGGCTATTGCCTGGAAAGTAGATAGAATTAACATACTATTCTTTAAGCCTTGAACTTAAAGCAAGTAAGCCTCCCTCTTCCCCCTTCTCTCTCTCTCTCTCTCTCTCTCTCTCTCTCTCTCTCTCTCTCTCTTTCTCTTTCAGTGTGTGTGCATGTGTGTATATGTATAGGTAGGTGTGTATGTATATATGTATATTTGCAGGTATGTTTGTAAGTATGTATAGTATGTATGTGTGGTATGTGTGTATGGATGTGTGTTCAACCTCCCCTAAAACAGATCTCAGATCCGGACGGGAGTATCCTGAAACCAGCATCAATGATCTTCCACCTTCACTAAGTCTAACTATATAAAGCAGGTGAATTTTCCTTACAACGAAGACTGTTATTGCAGTCGACCTGAATCCTTGGTAGGAAGTTGGAAAGCACGGCATAAATTGCATGAAATTCATATTAACTCACCCCCACCCTTTTTTTTGCAATGACGTTGTCCTAACTTAATTCTATTCCAAAAGTTCATAAGCACATGACAAACTATTGAGCCTGTACCAAAACAAAATTCTAAGGAACTGCTCCAAAGGTCCTGGCAGTGTGCAGCTCACAGGGAGCATCAGTCCCCCACAGGATAATACGATTTCATTACTCTGAAGATATCTAGTAATATACACGAAACACCACATTGTTTTTACTTTAGGGAGCACATTATTATAAATTTTATATTGAATGTATGAGGTTGTGCTTCTAAATATTTTTGTCCTTCATGGGATTGTTCTAGTGCTGACTTTTATGTCTCTCTCAGTAGATTTCCTGGAGTTAGGGACAGTTACAGTGTAGATAATTCCCAGAGCTGCTTCTTTCCGGGCCAGAGACCACATTAATCTGAAATTTCAGTAGAAACGGTCTCTGAGCCGCTGTCTTGCAAATGATAGAAGATGGGTTTTTTATCCTCTGTTTATCTAAGTAGTCACACTGCACTCGATTTTTCTAGCTATAAAACAAACAAACAGAAAAATCAAGGAACACAGTTAGACAAATGTATGCACGTAAAAGCAATTATGTAAAAGTCTTTGTATAGGTGCATCCTACGAGATTGTTTAAACACCATTTTCTTCCCAAAGTTTGAGAAAATTGAAATGAAAAAAAAAGAGCTTGATATGGCGCTTAGACAAAAGACAATCTAGGTTGCAAGCAGTAATGGAGACGTGAAACAGTCTAACCACAGCCCGTGGGAGACGCCTGTTGTCATGTGTGCTGAGCTGTGTCAGCTCTGTGGTTAAGACAGTGTCCAGAACCCAGCAAGGCCGACAGCAAAGGCTCGATGCTGTGCTCTTTGTACCTTACCCTCTGAGGCTAGCTTGCCCCAGCGCCCAGGGTCACACTTCCCTTCCCTTGTTTAGATCAAGCTGCGCAGCACCTCTCACGCTGAAATATCTATCCATGCTGAGCCATCTATGTAAAGGTTAAAAGGGTCGTACACAAAACACAGGAAGCTGCACAGGAGAGCTGACATTTGACGCTGACCCAGCAGAATAAAGTACCATTCAACAGAACGTGTCTTAGTGAACAGCTCTCAACTTGAGAAGTTTTCCTTGCATAAGCCCTGCTGATGTAACTCAACTGATCATTTTAGTCCATCCCCAAACTGTGCGTTGCCACGAATAAGCTGTGATGAGAAATTAAAAAGCATGCATGGGAGGAGAAGGAAACCAGAGTGTGAGTCTGTGTAACAACCACTTACGAACTAGAGTAGCCTCTGAGATCAAGCTGTATTCAAGGAATTCCTACCGAAAATGGGAGATCTGACTCGTTATAAACACAAATTCACAGTCAGAGTGAGAGTCTCACAGCAGTGCCGCTGTTCCCAACCAGACCAGCACAGAGCAAAGAAGATAATCTATGACTGGCATGAACTTCAAACAAGAGCAGGAATAAAGGGTGTCTCTGGGCTAAGCGTTTGCCTGGTAGTTGTTCTGTTATTGTCGTTTACCTGTTAACTCTTTCAAATTAGAAAATTAGTCTATCACCAATATTGAACTCTCTTATTTAGAGTTGGTTGGAGATATCCGTTTGCATTAAGAGCTTGATAAATGTCACGTAAGTTATTGTATACTGGAAGTTCATATTTCATTTCATTCCCAAGAGAGATGTCCAGTGGGGGGTAAAAAGGATTGCTTCACGTACTAAAAGATGTTGGACTTTATCATCAGGGTGAGGTCAGGTCTCCAGATTAAATGCTGCTTGGAAGGAGTAAATACTATAAGCTACGGTATTCCCTGATGGTGTTTCCTTGAGTGCATGTGTATTAGAGGAACCATAGCATGGGTGACATGTGATTCACATGATCATGACCAAGTGCCAAAGCTTCAGGCTTCTATCACCTTTGCCTCAAAGCCTCCAGGATAACTGCCTGGATAAGTCATGCCCCTTGCCTCTGCTATTGTCTAGTGATGTCTCCTTCCTAACTAGTCCTGAGTATAGTCTGCATTTGCATTCTGGCAAATACACACGGGGAACACTAACAAAAGGGACTCAGAGCACAGTGCTCCCCACTCCACTGAAGGCTTTCGTGTTTTTTTTTACCCCTTTCCTCTAGGAGCTAATGATGTGGTTTATCTGGTAAGCAGGTCAGAAGTTCTGTAGCTTCAGGCAACCAGCTCTTCCAGCTAACAGGAAGCCTCTTTCATCCTACAGCCACCCCCAGGACTCACAGTCAAAGTGCACATGGCTGGGTTGGAAAGACCCAAGGCCCAGCGTGACTGGCAGAAATTTTCCGAGCTCTCATCCTACAACTGATGGCTCTGCAGTAAGGCCATGCCAGAGGTCCAGGCCAAGAAAACACTGACAACTGGGAACTGGGGATGGAGAGTGCTTAGTAATCGGTGGTACAGAGCCAGGCTCTGAAGGCCGGGAATCCCATCACTCTCAAACCCATGCTTTCCTCAGAGCCAACTCAACCGCCATCTTGGAAACTCCCATTCTGTCCTGAGCATCCCTCGTCTCCATTTTTTCTAGCAGGAGTATAGACACTTTTCACTGTCACCTGCGGACAGTCAGTAGAGTTTAAAGTGGTTAAGGAAAGAGCCCAGTTTTATTTCTTTTCTTCCTCTCCTAATCTGTTCATTTTACAGGTGGAACTTGGTCTAATGAGAGCAAAAGGACAAGCCTTTGTGCTGTCTCTTCTTATTAGCTCAGTCCCCAAGGCTATCATTCTGTGGCTGCCAGGAACACTCACCCATTATTTTCTGGTTAGCTGGGCAATAATTAAAAAAAAAAGGAAGTGCCATTTTTCATACTTCCTGTGGTATCAGTCTAGTGACTATGGCCAAGGGTCAGTTGCTTTATAATGTTTCTAACTCTTCCTAGCCTGCTTTCATAGATATCTTACTTCCTAATGGTCAACTCATCCCACTGAGACCCTAAAAATAGTTCAAAGTGCTTCTGAGAAGGTTTGTAGAAGTTCTTGGCTTACTGTATGGATCTTTGGGGCACTGACTGACACTGCAGGTCCTTCTTTCTAAAGCACCATACAGCAGGACCACAGGGTCACGGTACTGCACTGAGCTACATCTCCATCATCTCTAGCAAACCCTTAAAATTCTCTCTCCACTCCATCTCTTCCCTGCACTGGGGAGACTTTGGAAGGTTTTCCTCTAACACTTGGAAGGCTTCATTGGTTCCCTAGGAACCACAGAGCTTGTGTTCACTGACTTTGCTTACACAGTCAAGTTGGAACCCCTTTTATTCAGGTCTAAACTGTTTCCTGATAATGTAAGACAAAACTAGGCAATTGGTCAAAGGAGTGTGTGTGTGGGGGGGGTGCTCATGGTTATGTTCATTAGAGACCAGAGGACAACTCTGAGTTGCCTTAAGCATCAATTATCTTTTTCTTTGGTAGGGGAGTGGGAGAGTGGAGAAGTGGGGGGTCATGGGTGAGGGGTGGGAGGGGAGGGAGGCTGAGGGGTGTTCAGCACCCCTCACTGACCTGGAGCTCAACAAGTTGACTAAACCAGGGATCTGCCTGTCTCCAGTGCTGGGCTTAACAGGACACACTACCATGTCTGAGTTTAAGTGGAGAAATGCGTGAGTGTCTGTGTCTAAAGATTTGAGCAGAGAAGTAGAAAGAAGGAAGAGTGCTACTGTTGTTTGTTTAAGCCAACTACTGGCATTTTTCTATTTCTATACCAGTTAACCGTTGAATCATTTATTCATAGGTTATAGTCTTGCTAGTAACTACCACTGAGAAGAGACCTTTTCCACAGGGTTTTGGAGGAATTCTCACATTCAAAAATGAAGAGATTTTATTCTAAATCACCCCAGTAATATTTCTTATATAACACTGATAACTTTAGCATGAGTGCCTTTAAACATTTTACTTTTGGTTTCTAGAGAAAAAAGATACTCCAATATCTTCCAAACACACTTGCTCAACTACGTTCACAGCAGCTTTACTTGTGATAGTCAGAAACTGGAAAGAACCTAGCTCTCCCTCAACTGAATAATGAATAAAGAAAATGTGGTACATATACACAATAGAATACTATTCAGCTATTAAAAATAAAAATATCGTGAGTTCTGCAGGCAAATGGATGGAACCTTGTAGTATCATCCTGAGTGAGCTAACCTAGTTACAAAAGGACATACATGATATGTAATCACTTATAAGTAGATATTAGCCATAAAATATAAGTACCACGTTACACTCCACAGATTCACAGAAGCTACATAAGAAGTAAGGCACAAGCAAAGAAGCTTGAATTTCACTTAGAAGGGGAGATCACATGGTCATTAGAGACAGATGGAAGGAGGGAACAAGGAGGGCAGGGGGTGGTGAAGGGAATGGGGGTTTTAGGATCAGGTGTGGGGAAGGGCGGGAGAGATGGCCAGATGGCCATGAAAGCAAATGGAAATCTGCTACTGATGGAAGTGAGGAGGTGGAGGACATCTCCAGGACAAGGCAGAGTCCTGGGAGGAGCGAGGCACCCAGGGATCAATGGGGGCGACCTTGGCTGTGAGCCGAGGATGTTTAAAAATATAATCAGGGAATAGCTACATACATTTGGAATGTAGACTATGGAAAATCGACTTTCAGGTGCCTTCCGAGCTTCGCCGGAGGATAATTGTTTACGTGGATGAGTTGGCAGGAGTTTAATTATTCAATTTCCCCTGAAGCACAAAGGATGAGTCATTTTTACACAGAGGAAAATTGAATGGAACTGAAATACTACATGATTATAGACTAATATGTGCGTTCAATTTCCTTGTAGATGGCTAGACAAGAGATATTATTTAAGAGTAAAGACATTGAGGGAGAAAAATCTAATTTGTGGCTCAAAACAGCCTTAATTCATATTTTTAAAAAAAGCGGTAATGAGTCAAAAAAAGCTAATCAGCAATTTAGGCACTTCCTCTCCCACTGAGGTCAGACAAGGTAGCCCACAAGAACATACCCTATGAACAGGCAGCAGCTTTTGGGATAGCCTCTGTCCCAGCTACTCGGGACCCACATGAAGACAAAGCTGCACATCCCTACATACATGCAGAGGCCTAGGTTCATCCTGTGTATGTTGTTTGGCTGATGGTTCTGATTCTGAGAGCCCCAAGGATCTGATATCTATAGTTTGGATACTGTTTAAGTATGTGTCCTGGGGCTTCATGAATTGAAAGCTTGCTCCTTCCTCACAGTGGTCTTTCTCCATGCTTGTGATATAATAATAATGATAATCCAGAAAAGGTAACTTAATAGAGAAAGGGTTTGTCTTGAGTTGTAGTTACAAAGGGATACCATGGTAGTTTAAATGAAAATAGAACTCATAGTCTCACATATTTGAATGATTGATTGCTATCTAGTTAGTGGATCTGTTTGGGATTGGCTAGGAGGTATGGCCTTTTTGGAGGGTGTGTCTCACTGGGGGTAAGCTTTGAAGTTTCAAAACCCCACACTGTGCTGGAAATGTGCTCCCTCGTGTGTGTGTGTGTGTGTGTGTGTGTGTGTGTGTGTGTCTGTCTGTCTGTCTGTCTGTCTGTCTTCTCCTCTCTCTCTCCCTCTCCCTCTCCCTTCCCCCTCTCTCTTTTCCTCCCCTCCTCTCCTCCCCTTCTCTCTGCCTCATGTTTGTGGTTGAAATATAAATTCTCAGCTACTACTCCAGTGTCACACCTGAATGTCTGCTGCCACGTTCTTGGCTATGATGGTCATGGACTACTCTCTGGAACCAGGAGCCCAAAATCAAATGCTCTCTATTTATAATTTGTCTTAGTCATGATGTATCTTTGCAGTCAGAGAAAAGTAAGGCACGCGTGTCATGGGAGGAATGATGAGGCAACAGGAAGGAAAAGCGTGGTGGCAGGGGCAGGAAGCTGGCAGGTCACATTTTGTTCGCCATCAAGAAGCAGAGAGAGTGAACAGGAAACAGGCCCAAGCTACAAATCCCCAAAGCTCACACCATTAACCCACTTCCTTCAGATAGGTGCCACCCCCTAAACATTCCATAATTTTCCCAGATAACATTCCTAGTTAGGGAGCTAGTGCTCAAATACATGAGCCTATGGGAGGCCATTTGCCATTCAAACTATAGTAATTGTGCTATCAGGAAACAGAGGGAGTAGTGTAGTGAAACTTTTAAGATGTGAAGTTTAATGTAACGTGATTATGTCCTTGATGACACTTCCTTTCAAGAGGATTTAGGAGTTCTTTTGGACCACAGCTTGGTCCCATAGAGTTGGTTTTTTTTTTGTTTTGTTTTGTTTTTTTTTGTTTTTTTTTTTTTTTTTTTGGATTTGGTTTTTTTGAGACAGGGTTTCTCTGTGTAGCCCTGGCTGTCCTGGGACTCACTCTGTAGACCAGGCTGGCCTCGAACTCAGAAATCCGCCTGCCTCTGCCTCCCAGAGTGCTGGGATTACAGGCGTGCGCCACCACCGCCCAGCCCCATAGAGTTGTTAATGAAAGAATTAGACTAGGTTCTCTGATCGTTCTGGATCCCAGTCTCTGCATGTGACCTCTTTCTCTTCCATACATTCTCACATGATGCTCTCCACCATGATGGGCTACAGTTTGGTCAGGGAGTGGGCCTTCAGTAGAGTTAGCACCATGCTCTTTGCACTTCTGGTCTCCAGGTATTCAGCCCAAGGTATCTTCTCACTGAAATGGAGAAATGAACCAGCATACATGGTAAATGAGTTTCCTTGTATTGGATGTGACTTTGAGTATTATCAGTTAGTGTATGAAGACAGTCCTTAAGATCATTACATAAAATACAAATAGAGTATGACCCAGTAGTGAACCAAACTATTTGCTTATTTGAACTGAGTTTTACACATTATGAAACAATGAGAAAATTAATGATGAAGTATACCAGACAGTAAAGTGCTTTCTAAATGCAAAGAAGTGTTTTATAATTTTCTTTAGCCTAGAATACAGTTTATTTAGGGCATGGGGAGTGGAGTTAAGAGGGTATTAGAGGCAGAGAAAGGCAGAGAGAGGGAGAGAGAAGCAGAGGGCAACAATGATCATGTGGAGAGAGGGGGAGGGGAAGGGAAGAGCCCAAGAGGGCAAGAGGCAAGAGAGTAGGAGAACAAGGAAGTAAGAGAATAAGAGGGGTGGGGGCAAGAAGCCCTGTGTTTTATAATTTTAAATGCTATCATATCCACAGACTCAAATCACATCTCACTCAAGTCTTTACTTGTTGATGTTTTAGACACTGCCGTGTGAGTTACTGCCCACAGAAAGGTTTCATTTAGCTTCACAATACACTGTGCTATAAAATTGCTATTCAAGAGGTCTAACTTTGGCAATAGCATAAACTTTAATGAATAAGTAGAGTTTCTGGTCTGCTCAGGAAACGTTAATGAAATCTCTACTTCCTGCAAGCACTGCTCTTGGTTCTCAAGGAGTTCCTGTTAGTTTTGGAGGGAGAAAGATGAGCAGACAGCACAGCGTGCTACCTCCTGCTTCTGCCAATAAATGCTGAGGACAGGGATTCAGTCTTTGTTGTCCTATGCACACCATATGAGTCAAAGAATCCATGCTTGCAAAGGCATACTGACGATCGTGCTGCTCAACCTTACTGTTTCACATGTGAGAGTAAGAGTGATTTGGGGCTTAAACATCAATTAAAACTGAACCCGTCCTTAAGTTGTTACATTTAGCTTTGTGTCTCATTGACACAGAATACTTGACCAAAGCAGCTCAGGGAAGGGAGAGCTTATCATTGGCTCACAGGTCGAGGGAATGTAATCCATTATCAAAAACATGATATTGGTTGACAAAGTAATGTTAAAAGTGAGATTTGGTGACCTGAGTTGGCTACATCGCTAGCAGCTGGGAAGCTGCTGCCTTCTGATCCTGGGGAACTTCCTTGAGAAGGTCTTCTGAAGCCCTTGCCTGCTGCGCCTCCACGGCCATAATAAACGTCAAACCCTGCTCTGTCTGCTGTCTCAAGGGTTGATTCCCACGGACTTGCCTCTTTCATTCTGGCGTCTCCTAAGAAATCAGATCTCTCCTGCATGTAATTCTCTTAGGGGAGAAATTTAGGCTCCGTGTTCCTCAGTTTTAGCTGGTTTGTCACTTAAGAGTCTCAAAGAAGAGAGACAGAGAAGACAAACCCTAAGGATGGGCACTTCAGGTATTATTTAGTTGGTAATAAATCTGACACCGAAGGACCAGGAGCTCAAGATGGCTGGCCATCAAAACAGACATATCAGCAGCCCAGATGATGCCTTGCTGGTCATGGGGCTGCAAAGATTGCATTCAGGTTAACTGAGTGTATTTTACTGAAAATTAATTTCTCACAAGAATCACTTTGGAAGCTTTGAAAAGTACATTATGGCCCACCAAACAAGACCAGGAAATCTTAATATCTGATTTAACATGCATTAAAGATACATGAATACACATATTTAACATACATTTAACATATATTAAAGCACACACATGAGCACTCATATACACATACATGTTTTAAAAAGCCCATGTCTACTAGTGGTAAAGGTAATAAGCTAAAAACATTATGTAGGAAACAAGAGTCAAAGGAGAAATCAGAAGTGTCCGTGCCAATTTATCATTTTAAGGTGCAGATTGCAATTGCACGGTCAGGCTTCCTTTCCCTGCCTTCTTTCTTCTTCATAAACACATCTCAATGCAATACAGAATCCTAGGAATAGGAATCCTGGCAGTACATCAGTGTCAACTCATACATAGGAAGTCTACCCTATCAGCATCAGGAACTTGTCTTGAGAATAAATATTTATAAGTTCTAACTAATTAGACATGATTGATGTCTCATGGTCAAAATGAGCTGGAAAAAAAATGACTCACCGACGTGACTGTTTGCATTATGTCCTCTGAAGTAATATATTGCAATATGTTCTGTAGTTAAAATTATCACTTCCTCAAAAACTAAGATATCCTGAAAGAGCAACGTTCATTTTGCTAAACCATTTTCTTTTCATGTGTCAGTTGTTATCAGGGCCTCTTATGATTTCAGATACACTATGCAATCTTTAGAAAAGGGAAAATTTGCCATGATCTCACTGTTAACATTTTGGCTTATTCTCATCTGGTCCTTTTAATTTATATATACATATATCTATATGTAGAATTTTCTTTTTCTTTCTTTTTATGTTTACAAAATTGTGCTGAAAAGGCAGGCAAATGTATCTGTACATTATCTATATGCATTCTTTGTATACATACCATATGCATTATATATGATTTAGTAGTTCTCTGTATAAGTAAACTTATTAAAAATAATCGAGAAAATAGGATGCACTTTCTGATGCTTAGTTGTTTTCTTTTTTCTTTTTTTAATTTATTTTATGTAAGTACACTGAAGCTGTCTTCAGCTACACCAGAAGAGTTCATCAGATGGTTGTGAGCCACCATGTGGTTGTTGGGATTTGAACTCAGGACCTTTGGAAGAGCAGCCAGTACTCTTAACTGCTGAGTCATCTCTCCAGCCCTATTTTCTTTTTTCTTGATCCATAAATAATCCATAAATAATCATGGTTACATCTGGACCTGGTCATCCATCATCCACCTCTGAACACTCAATGTATAAGTAGTTAAACTCTAGCATTCTATGTTGCTTTCTTTTTTTTTTTCATTTTTAATGTTCAAAATAGATTTTTTTAAATTTTTATTTTCTATATTCTTTGTTTACATTCCAAAGGCTTTCCCCTTTCCCAGTTCCCCCCCACCATACGTCCCATAATTCCTCTCCCCCACAACTATTCCCCAATCATCCCCCACCCCCACGATTTCTCTGTTCTGAGTCTACAAAACTGGATCCAATCTTTTCAGGCCCAGGGTCCTTTCTGATGCTGTGATAAACACTATGAGCAAAAGCATCTAGGGGAGGAACGGGTTAATTTGGCTTACAGGTTCCAATCTTTCTTTGAGGGAAGGCAAGACAAGAACCTTAGGGCAGGAACTGAAGCTGAAACCGTGAACAAAAGCTGCTTACAGGCTTGCTTAGCTCGGTTTCTTTTCTAGACCATGGCCACACACATCTAGAAGTGGTCCCGCCCTCCCTTCCTTATCAGTTAGCAATAAAACCAAAAATGTCCTGTACAATCTGATGAGGGAATTCCTCAAGATTCTTTCTTCCCAGATGTCTCTAGCTTAGGTCAAACCTCACCAGCACACGCGCTTTTCTCCACATGTCACTTTCTGATCTCTCTTCAGGCAGCTCCTCTTGATGTGCTGCATCTCCACCTGGCTGACCTTCTGCTTTTCTGAACTTCCCTTGCTCTTCACAGTAGTCCTTGTTCCCCATTCACCTCCTTCAACAGGGGACCGGATGTACTGTACGGTCCACATCTATGATTCCATACGGTGTTATTTCCCTTGATATCTTGTCTCCCCATCCAGAGCCAGCAGATCTACCAGATCAACATGCACATACTGCTCAGACCCGGCCTTCACGTTACAGAACAGGTTCTGAGTAACCCCGCAGGGCCCTCAGCAATGCCAGAGTCCACTTTAGACTTACAAACCATCCCAAACTCTGCCCCCCTTAACCTCTCTGGCCTCTGCCTCTTGTACTTAGCAGATGCCATTTCTTCCCACACCACAGTAGGACAGCGTTGCTGAAGTCCTTCATTTCCTTCTGTGACACAGTAATGAATTCACACTCTGCTGAACCCACGCTCACTTCTCTGTGGTCTCCCCTTAAAGGAAAAACGCTTCTCCTGTAAAGACCCTGTCCCTCGCCCCTGCACCCGCACCCTTACATTAACATGTTTCCTTGACTCCCTTTCTCCTACTCCTTCCTTCTTACCAGTGGTTCCAAAGCTGGGTGCGTTCTAGAGTCCTCAAGAAAGCTCTCAAGGGAGCATCAGTTAAATCAGACTTCAGCCTTGTAGACAGGAGCACTGCTTTGGTCCATGAACTGGAACATGTGGACTTCACCATCTGAATGTATTCTGCTTTTCAGTATGTGAGGACCCTCTCCACTTCCTTCCTACCTGTTCCACTTCTAACCGGTTTTCACAGGAACGGCTGTCTCCAACTCATTGCCTGCTTCATCACTACCTTACTTCCATGACAGTTCCTATGACTTGCTATGACAACCGCTAAGTAAAACTTAGTTTTGCTGCCTAGTCCATGCTCTGAATTGTGTTCCTAAAACTAAGAGCTTCTCTACCGTGGGCAGTTTCTTTGATATGTCGCTGTCTTCCATGGCTTCTGTTACCACAGCTAGTCTGGTGGCAAACGTGTGTACCTAAAGGTGCAGCCCCGTGGTGCTAAAATGCTTTTATGAACACCCATATTTCAAAATGAAATGATAAAGCTCATTTGTGAACTCGTAAGTGCAAAAGCAAAGAAAGTTAAAAGTGTCAACACATGGTAAGCTTTAATGTTCTACTGAGCAAACAAGGGTCCTTTTCAAAGGTTTGTTCTCAGCATGTGGCTTAACACAGCTCCTTTGATGTTTGCTTTTATAACTACAGAGTACCTTTTCCTTCCTCGCAGCCCCTGCCCCGGGCTTTCCCTACCCAACCTATCTTCTATTAGCAGCTGTCAACAACCAAGAAAATGTTAGGTAGTGTTTAAGTATGCTAAATAAAGACAGGGCTCCAATACCATATTCCCCCATGATACCAAACTACCACAGTCCCAGTAAAATCCACCACTGAACACAGAAGCAAGTTCAAAGCATGAAACCTAAAGATGCTTCCTCATGGAAGAGCATGGGGTAAGTGTGGGTATTGGGTATGGATAGGTACTGGGGGCAAGGAAAGGCCAGGGGATGAGTGTGCACAGTAAAATCTTGTTGTTTAGGGCTTAAAATGAGGCATTCGAAGGATGAAAACAAACTGAAATGATACATACAGACAGTGGAACAAGAAGCACCTGTCTGTCATTACAGTGAAGTAACCGAACTAGATATGCCTGTTAAAAGCAAATATTGGCAGATGCATGCTATTTACAAAGGACACACCTAAATATATGGACAGATACAAAGGTCGAAATAAAAGGACGGTAATAACATGGCAGAAAGTTACTAACCTACACACAGCTGATGTCCTTTCTGGTAGTGTTAAGACAAAAAGTGATGATTTCCATAGCTGAATAGTAATAAAAATTTCAAGCCACTGAACATGGAATAAAAAGTCTTTAAAATATGCGAGGGCAAAAATAAACACAGTAGTACTGAGAAATTTGCCCTCATAACGGGAGGTTCAAATTCTCCTAATTATTGAAGCGAAGCAGACAAACAATGCCTAAGTAAGTCACTTAGTTAGGGTTTGCATTGCTGTAATGAAACACCATGACCAAAAATTTGGGAAGGTGGGGATTTATTTGGTTTTCACTTCCACATTGTAGTCCATCACTGAAGGAAATTAGGACAGGAACCAAACATCAGAAGCTGGAGGCAAGAGTTGATGCAGAGGCCATGGAGGGATGTTGCTTACTGGCTTGCTCCCCTTGGCTTGCTCAGCCTGCTTTCTTATAGAACCTGGGACAACCAAACCAGGGATGGAATCACCCAGAATGGGTTGAGCCCTCTCCCATCAATCACTTATTAAGAACATGCCTTACAGCCAGATCTCATGGAGGCATCCTCTTAACTGAGGTTTCCTCCTTTCAGATACCCCGAGTATCAACTAACAGGTGTATGTACATTTATTGAGTAAATATGAATCATTTACAAAATTAATAATGTGGCCACCAAGAAAATCCTAAAAATATTAGCCTAAACATATTTTGTTGACAGTATAAATCAAGAGAAATTTGACCAAGAAACATAAGTAAAAGTTTTCACATATTTGAAAGTTTAAAAAATTACATTGCTTAGTAAGCCATGAGTTAAAGAGGTAATCACATTGAATCTGAATATATCTGGAGCCAAGATGGCCTGGTGGCACACCTACAGAGGTGGCACTTGGAAGGCTGCACAGTAGAGTGTTATGATCCCGTGGACAGCAGGACTACAGAGTAAGACTCTGTCTGACAAAAAGCTAAAATTATTCAAGAATCAAATTCATATACATCTGTACACTAAGATCAGCTTAGATTGACAGACACTAGGAGAAGATTGTTTAGAGGACCCTAATGTAGTCACACTAGTTTCCTCTCCTCACAGCTTATACAAACATTTGCCACAGTCAATGCTTAACTCTCTATGTAGTATTAGAGAGCTTAACTTTCTAGTAGTAGCACACAAGTATCATTACACAGGGTAGATTAAAATAGTACTGCTAACTGTTTCATGCTTTATTCAGAATACCTTACATTTTACTCTAATGTTCCTTTTCTATGGCAGGATCCAATCCAGAACACCACATTTTATTAGCATCATGTGTTTCTGAGAGTTTCTCAGACTTCCTTTCATTAATATGACATTGATAAGATTAAAGACTACTAGTTATGTGTTTTTATTATTTTATTATATTATTTTAATATAATAAATACTATTTTATTTTATTATATTATTATATTTTTCCTGATTTTTTTTCTTGAGTAGATTAGACTTGTAGCTTCTGGGGATGAAGATTACAGGGGCAAAGTGCCATCTTCATCACAGGGTACCAATGGTAAATCTTGTCAATAGAAGAAATCTTTGTTAATGTTGACTAACCATCCAGCTGAGATAGCATGTATAAACTTCTTACCCTGTGAGTAAGTCACCCCCACCCCAATTTTTCCATGGTCTACTCTGTCAAAGGAAGTCACTAGGTATAACTTACACTTATAAAGGTACAAATTATGTTGTATTTTGACACTTTAAAGGAAACCATAGTTTTTAATACTTTTATTAGAGAAGTTCTCCTCCAAGTTAATAGGTCAAATAGCCATTAAATGTTAAATAGGGGTAGAGAGGTGACGCGTGACTAAAAGCTTCTGCCACAAAGCCTAATGAGCTGAGTTCCATCTGCAGAACCCACACGGGGGAAGGGAAGAAACAACTCCTGGATGTTGTCCTCTGACCTCAACACAAATGATTTACAGACAACACACATACACGCACACACATACAGAGAGAGAGAGAGAGAGAGAGAGAGAGAGAGAGACAGAGACAGAGACAGAGACAGAGACAGAGAGACAGAGACAGAGAGACAGAGAGACAGAGAGACAGAGACAGAGAGAGACAAGGGAGGGGGAAGAGCGAGACAGAGAGGGGCCAATAAATAAGTGTAATACATTTAAAAAGTTAAAGAGTAAACAACAGAATAGACTCAAATGACAACATGACAGAATCAGAGAGTAAGTCATCTTCAGGGACTCAATGGCAAGCATCAATATGTAATTTAACTAAAATGGCAAAGGCAGGTGGATTTCTGCAAGTAGTGATCCGGGGAAAGCCTGGAGGACACACCCTGCAGCTTTAGGATCTTCACCATTTGGGCTTTTGCACTGCTGTTGGCTATAAACCCACACTCGGGCTGTTTGTGGACTCAGACACAATGCCATGGTGATCCACTTCCCTTTACCCAGGTAGATAAGCAGAGCCTGTAATCCATGATCTCACCAAACCAGGACAATGCTGCTCTATGGGGTCATGTAGCACTGCAGTTTAGGATGGCTTGAAGAATGTGTCAGGATAGCAACTGGGGAGCAAGGTACATGGCAGAGATCCAACCTATGAGAGAAGAGCAAAAGGCAAGCTGGGTGGAGAGAGACCCAGACTGCTGTGCAAGGCTGGCCCAGCCTTAGTCACCTGGTGTGAGATCAGGAGCCAGTGGCCTCATCTGGATGTGCTGCACTGACAAAGCAGTTATGCTTTCTTTAACATTTTAAATTTCCTCTATTATCCATATATTTGCATGTGTGATGTGTGTGAGTGCAGGTACGCTTCTGGCATGACCTATGTGCGGAGATCTGAGGATAACCTTCAGGAGTTTGTTCTCCATCGCCGTAGGTTTCTGGGATCTTGCATGGGTCATCAGGTCTCCGCAGCAGGTTCTTTTCACCTACTAAGCCATCTTGCTGCCCGGCTGTACTTTTTTATTTATCAAGATCTCAAGTCACCACATGCAATCCTCTTCTAGAAGGCACCTTGGCAAATGTAACTCCTTATAGCAGAAGGTCATCCCCCAAAGAGCCACCACCTGGATTATCCTAGTCAAAGAAGTTGCAGAAGGTGAGAAGACTAGTAGTTCAGATGCCACCATGGTTTACTGTGGAGCCTCAGGAACAAAGCCTGCAATTAGCTCAGGAGTCCAAAGCTAAACTGCTTACCGATGGTCACTTGATTTGTCAAAGTAAAACAGCTTTGTAGTGCATTGTGTGGATGAATGACTGTTTAGTAAATGATTCCTTGTCACTGAAGGAGGGTGAATCAGTCAAGGTCCAGAGAGAAAGCTGTGTCATTGTTTGAAGAGACAATCGGATAGAGGGAGTGTCCCAAACCAGTGTTAGGGAACCTCCGTGGTAAAAGTGACACAGGTAGAGAATGGAATTAGTAAGTCAAAAGCAGCTGCCATCGTTAGGATGCAAGTGGTCCAGTGGAAAAGTCTGTGATGGCAGTCATCCCTTGATGTCCATGGGGTGGGCACAGTCTGCAAGACCCCTGTGGATACTAGCATCCGTGGCCGTTCACATCACTCTACAAAATGACTTAGTGTTTGCAAATACCCTGAGCTTATCCTCCCTCAGTGCTTTAAATCATGTCAATTATGATAGCTAAAATGATGTGTTATAAATAGTGTTTATTCCATATGGCAAGGACATGTTCAGTATAGATGTGGGTTTTAAAAAAAAAAATCAGGGGAGCAAGCCTGAGACAAACATCTCTCTGGCTGCCTCATGGCCTGGGTGGGGAGCAAGGCTGGGAAGACCCCTGTCTGGTGCCACACGGCATGGGCAGGGCATAGCACTCCTGAGGCCATTCCTGAGATAGTTCCAGACACCCAGAGGCCCCAGGCACCACTAAGATAAACTCGTAAGTGGTGGAAAGATGGAAGAGAAAGAAAAGCAGAAGAATGTGTGCACAATGAAGAGATGCAAAACTGGAGATCTGCGAGTAGTGAGGAACAGTCTGATGTGAGTAGCCAGAGGTGCCATCTAAGGCCATGGTGAGGTCCTGGCCCGTGCTGCCACAAGGATCATGCCCATGGTCCTGCAGGAGCTGGCATCTGCTACCTAGTCTGGTCAGCTGCCTGGGGCCTTGATGATGTTGTGCAGAGCTAGCTCTGCCCCTCTCCTGGGCATTGTGGGAGAGCTAGCCCCAAAGGCGTGAGAGAAGGAGAGCTGGCCCTGCCCCTCACCAGCTGCTGCACTCAGGAGAGCTGGCCCTGCCCCTCACCAGGTGCTGTACAGTAGAGCTGACCCTGGTGGCAGGCACCTCTGATGACCAGTCCCAGAGGGCATAAAGCATGGCAGATCTGGCCTTACGACTTGTCTGCAGTGTGGTGGCATGGGTGAGGGAGAAATATCCTCTCCCATTTTGCTCCTTGATACCTGTGGTAGACAGGAGAGCTGGCCTTGGAGTCATGAGAACTGGAGAGCTGGCCCTGTCCCTCACCCGGGCAGCATAGGAGAGCTGACCCTGGTTAGGGGAGCAAGGGAACCAGCCCTTAAGGTATGAGAACAGGGGAGCTGGCTCTGCCCCTTACTGGATAAAACTGGATGAGCCAGCTGGGTCAGTGATGAAGAGGTTCCCCCTGGTGGTGTGGGTATAGAGAGTTGGCAGGATATCCAGCACAACTACCACCCAGGCCCAGATCTAGGGCTTAGAGTTGGTCCACCCCAACATCTACTGTGTCAGTGAACTGCTGGAGCGTGTGAAGAGGCTGGTGGTAAAGATCCAAAGTTGCAGGATCTCCATGACACAAGGCAGCAACAGGGTATCTGAGAGGAGCCTCAGTGAGGATCCAGTATTGATGATGTGGCAGCATCCAGAGGCCTCAAATCAGACCAAGAACTCAGCACTGGACATTTAAAAGCAAAGAAGTATAGACAAAGGGTATACCATCGGACATACTGACACACTACAGCTTCCACAAGATTGTTTGTTTCTTTTTGTGATAGAGGTTGCAGGGGCAGAGGGCAGGCAGAAAGGGGTGGGGAGATGAGTGGGATTGAAGGGCATGATGGGAATTTCACCAAGAACCAATAAGAAGTTCTAGAAACAAAACAACAAACAAACAAACAATCCATGTTCTCATCTGCAGTTGTTTGAATCTGTGGCTGTAGAACTTGTGGGGATGATGGCTGGCTGCAGTAGAGCCTGCAAGTTTGGAGGAAAGGAAAGGTCCATCAGAATGTGGGGCCCAGACAGAAGATGCAGAGGCCACAGCCAGCTGCTGTTGTTTTCCCCGGGGGACCGTGAGGCTGGCTCTGGGAGTGTGGGGGTTGGGGTTGGGCTGGAAATAGAGGCAAATGCTGAGGAAAGCAGGACCATTCTGAGGGCTGTTGGTGGAACTTCACCAACAGACCCAGATGACAGAGCAGGCACACAGTCGTGCCCAGACTCCAGCCTTTTCATGGTTTGCATTGTGAACAAAATTGGGAATGCTTGACAAAGGGGACATGGCCATGTATTTTTTTTTCCTAATTCAACGTCACAAAGCAGAATGTGAAACAATGGATTTATAACCTTGATCTTTATTCTAAAATCACTTAATTACATAGTACTTTATATGTAACAGTTATATAATAAGAGAGAGAGGTAGGGCCCGGCGTGGTGGCACACGCCTGTAATCCCAGCACTTGGGAGGCAGAGGCAGGCAGATTTCTGAGTTCTTGGCCAGCCTGGTCTACAGAGTGAGTTCCAGGACAGCCACGACTACACAGAAAAACCCTGTCTCAAAAAACCAAAAACAAACAAACAAACAAAAAAAAGAGAGAGCGGTAGGAACACACACACACACACACACACACACACACACACACACACAACAGCAGAGATTGCTGAGTAAAGGACCTATCTAGTTATATTTTATTATTTTTCAACTCTGCAGATTTGAAAGTTTTCAAAACATTTTGAGGTCAACAAAAGGACAATGATGGATGGACAAGGATGTAATAAGGCTTTAATTCTTCCAAATGTCTACATTTTACCTATATGTAGTGTACAAATCTTTTTAGACCTGAGAAGAAAAAGTAAACTTCAAGAACAATTTAATGATTTAAAAGCCCTAAGAAATGCACCTGAGATTACTTAAGGAGCCAGCTGGGGCAGTCCATGTCCTCTGTATCAGATCCAAGGTGATGTAAGTGTGGCCACCAAGAATAATTTAAATGTATTTTAAATCTTTGTCGTGTATGAGAGAAGTCATGAGGAAGATCTCTGTTTCTTGAATCACCGCCCCTGCGGGCCTTCCTTAGCCCCAGCCTTCTCAGGCTCCACCCTAGGGCAGGCTTCATTCTCACCAAGCTGCTTCCGGCAACCCACGCCCAGCTTGCCCCTCCTCTCCTGCTTGCAAATGTTCTCTGAGTAAGTCCTTCTGAGCTGCCCCTGTTGTACAATCTTTGTGTTTTAATGTTTGGATGAGATGTCATTGACCAAACTTGGGCTTCAAAGTGAATTAAAGATTGCTTTTTTTTTTTTTCTGAGCCAAATATGAATGGGCGTGGTCCAGGAGAGATGGTACAGGGTGCTCTGTGCTCTGTGTATTTCTATAGTCACAGGACAAAAGATTGTCAAGAATTGGTGGATTTGCCAAGATAGTAGTGAGGATGTCAGATAGGCAGGATAGAGCAAACAGTGTGTGTGTGTGTGTGTGTGTGTGTGTGTGTGTGTGTGATGGTGGAGGGTGGTATCTCTGCTGAGGGTGTTTGATGTTATCTGATGACATTCGGTTTTCATTTGATGGAAGCTAATGGTCTGCTAAGTGAATATATACCAAAAGTTTCACCGGATAGTCAAAGGAATGCTCCTATAGTGAAGAGTCCAGATGCTCTGCGGGTTGGAGTGCTGCCCGTAAGTCATCCTCTAACCTACAATGCATGCACATACAAATAACAGATATTGTTTTGTCATCTTAACATAAATTCAAGTCACTTTAGTGAAAAACACGTCTCCATCACTGTGGCCTCAAGACAGATCTATGGGGCATTTTCTTGGTTAATGACTAATATTGTGAGGACACAGCCCACTGTGGGTGGTGCCATCCTTAAGCAGGTGGTCCTGGGATTTGAAAGGAAGCAGACCACGCAAGCCATGAGGAGCAGTTCAAGTAAGCAGCGCTCCGCCAAGCTCTGGGCTTCAGCCACTGCCTCCAGGTCCCCACCCTGCTCGGGTCTCTGCCTTGCCTTTTCTCAATAACAGCCTGTAAACTGGATATGTAAGTCAAACAGTCCCTTCCTTTTCAAGTTGCTTTTAGTGTTTATCACAGCAATACATAGCTGGGGTCATCATGAAAGAATTTCAACTCTTGATCTTATTTCAGCATCTTTGACATAGGTCCTGGCCTTCCAGGGAGCATCAGTTAACAAGGCCAACTTCCAAAACAAGGCAATCTAACTGACCTTCCAGTAGCTTTAGAGCTACGTTTTTGTTCTTTGCATGCTATCAAATCCAATGTGAGCATTCCTCTTGCCTCCATATACTTACAGGGCAAGTCATACACCCTGATGTCAGGTCTCACTCCTTCCTAACCTACTGCCACTGCTGTGAAGCTGAGGAACAGTTAGCTTGGGTCCCAGTAGACAGAAAGTGGCAATGTCAACAATGTGGTCCAAATCCTATCTCATGAATGGCAACCATTTAATTGTAAGAACATAGCCACATGGCTGTATTTATAACCCAACAGGGTCTGAGAATGGAGGCCTTGTCTTGTATCCAGGAAGAAGGATGAAAGTGCATAGCTCTGCTGGATCACTAGAAGGCTTTCTATATTAATCATTAGTCTTCCGTTGAGACAAATCTTCAATTCTAGTAGAAGAGCCAGGGTATGCGTTTGGGAGGTCTCTAGTGTGGCTCTGAATAGGCCAGTGCTACCTATGCTTCCCTAGCTATGTGCACATAGTTTGTATGTCTGTATATCTATCTGCTCAATTCAACTAACACTCCCTAGTCGCCTGCTGCATTCTGGGTACAGAGCTAAACACTAGCTACACAGTTCTTCAGTTTGTTTCTTTGGATGATGCCAACACTCCAAGTGCTGTGGTGTATTAAAGGAAGTTCATGGGTGTCCAAGTGGGTGCAAGTGTGGGTGTGTACATGCATGTGGAAGTCCAAGAACAGCCTCAGGTGTCAATCCTCTGGAGTCTTGACTTTTGGAACAGTCCCTAAGTAGCAGGAGCTTACCAGGCAGTCTTGTCTGGCTCCAGGGATCCGCTTGTCTCTTGGCCCTACCAGCACTAGGAGTGCAAACACACACTACTACCATACCTGGTCCTTTAACCTGGGCTCTGGGACTTTAACTCAGGTTCCTGCACCTGTGTTGCAGTTTATTGACTGAACCGTCTCTCCAGCCCTTAATTAGAGCTCTTGAGGGGGAGGAAAGTACATTTGATTTAAAGAATGTATTTTCTCCTCTACATAGGTTTCTTTTTACATTTTCTATTAACAATTAAAGTTAGCTCTTTCTTTTTCCTGCTTTTTTTTTAATGAAAAAGGTACATGCTTGCATGCAGAAAAAAATTTCCGCCAAAGCCTCCCTTAAATTTGTGGCTGTAGGGACAGCCACCATGCACTGTATGAGGTCATCACTTTTCCAGTGGGGTTTTTCCAGCGGAATTTGGCACTGTTGATCTGAGACAGGGTTTGCAGGTGCAGAGCTCTGAGGATGGATACTGTGAGGAGTGGGCAGGATGTCTCCTGCCATGTGATCAAGCCCACCTTCAGCTGCTGGGACACAGAGAAACAGAAATAGGAGACAGTGACTCCAAGGGAGATTATGAGCCTTTCATTTTTATCATCCCCAGTTTAGAGATAGAGATGTAACCCTTTCTTCATTTTAACGGCATGAGCTGGCTCTCTATATCTTTAATTAAGAGTCTCAAATGATTCAGGAACAGACACCATGTTTTTAAGGAAGAATTTGTTTAGGAGCATAATTATTTCTAACTCCTGAATTAAAGGAAAATGAAACAGTACTGTTTAAAAATGGAAAGGACTGTGAATAGTTTATCCAACTATTCACAGGCTAAATGCATGGCAACAGGTCTGAAAACCTGCTCTAAATCTGAAAATTCAACAAGAGCTATTCACGAGGCAAAGAAATGTAAATTAGTCGCTCATATTTTAAAAGTAGGCTTTAATTTTACACAAAGTGTGGAGGCCTGCTATTCTTGCCTCAGTACTGGCTTCTATTTTTATGGTGTCAAAAAAACGATTCAGTCCCACATACTGGTCTTCTAAAATGTTACTATTATGAAGATTGCTGGAGCAAACAGATGTAAGGAGATTTAAATTTGCAGTTCCTCAGCCTGAATTAGCTGAACCAGCCATGTGTTAAATTCAATACTATGTTAAGATTAAAAAACCTGGAGCTCAGTTTTGAGGTATTTATATCATAGATGTTACAGGTGTGTGTTATACGTTGAGTGTGCCCACCCCATTCCCCTCCTTTACCTACTTCTCTTCTCCTACTTCTCATTACCTCCACTCTCTTCTAGACACTTCAACTTTTCGTTTCATTCAGTGTGTTCAGACATGTTTTTATGCAACTATATAAAATTTATTGACAACCACAAATGAGAGTAGACAACCACAAACAGACATAGATAACCACGAACGAGGGTAGACATATATTCCTCTTTCTGGAACTGACTTAAGTTACTTCATGTGATTTTTACCCCAGTTTCACCCACTTTCTTATAAATGACACAACTACATTCTTCTTTATGGCTAAACAATATTCCCTTGCTGATGTAAACCACATGTCTTCTCTGTTCTCCAGTTGTCGGTTACCTGACTTGACTACTATGAATGGTGCTGCAGTAACCGTGGATGGATGGACAGCTACACGATGTTGACTAGGATTCCCCAGGTAAATGCTCTGGAGTGGTGTAGCTGACTGATGTAGGGGTCTATTTCTAGTCTTCCGAGGAGGCTTCATAGGGTTTTCCATAGAGGCTGGGCCAATTTATATTCCCAGCAGAGGCAGTGCATGAGGACTCCCTTGGCGTTTCCTCCTTGGCAGCATGTGTTGTTAGCGGTTTCTTAATGACTGACATTCTCACTGGAGCAAGTGTGAGTCTCCATGGAGTTTTGATTTGCATTTCTCCCACAACTAACGAAATTGAACAATTTTAGGTATGTTTATTGGACTCATGTATTTCGTGTGTGTGTGTGTGTGTGTGTGTGTGTGTGTATGTGTGTGTGTGTGTGTGTGTGTGTGTGTGTGTGTGTATGTGTGTGTGTGAGTGTATTAACCAGTTTATTGATGGGTTGTTGTCTTACTGGTTTTTTTGTTTGTTTAGTTCATTGTGTATTTTAGGTGGTAATCTTCTATCAGACACAAAACTATCAAAGATTTTCTTTTTTCACGGGTTGTTTCTTCACTGTTTCCTTTATTGCACAAAAGGTGCAGGTAGTGCTGCTGGGTGGTTGGTGTGGGTTATATAGTTAACTACATAAAACAGTTCTGACTTCTGTTGTGATTGTTTCCCCCAAAATATCAAAGCACAGAACATCATAGTAACAGCACTAACAGCATATGAGAAAGCTTTCTTATGACATTAGTTACAGCATAAAAACCCAGCCTAGAGAGATAATAGTTATCTAGGCCTTAACAGTCTACCTAGGCCTTAACAGTCTACCTAGGCCTTAACAGGCATATTTTAGATTTTTTGAGAAAGCTCCAAATTTATTTCCATAGTGGTTGTGTTAGTTTGTTGTGAATATTGTTTCTCTTTTCCTCTATTTTTCAGGATTTGTTATCAGAGTTGTTGATGATAGCTCTTCTCACTGGGCAGAGGTGGTATTTCAAAGTGTGGAAATAAATACCATTATTTCTGTGAATAACTATAATTATTAGAAACTGTGTTCGAGCTGATATTCCAACCAAGCTGATAATGTCCTTTGAGAGCATTTAAAGGGTGTGCTCACTCTGCTTTCCTACCTTACAGAAAACAACGCAACTGATCTTAGCTGTCTCCTGGGCGCCCTTGTAATCAGCTTTGAAACTAAACACATGATCTTAAACTATAAACATTTCTTTGCTTCTGATCTAGAACATTGTGTGTGTGCTTGTATGTTGTGAGTGTATGTTTGATAATATCTATTTGTTTTGAGTGCTATTATTCTGGACCCATGAATGCTGGGAAAACAATTTCTTCCCTTATAAAACTCTGGTTTACAAAAAGTTTAGACAAAAACTTCCTCATTCCTTTTCCATACCATGTTTTATGTAGTGTTAAACGAATATAGAGCAAAGCCCTTTGTTAAAGACAGACTGAAAGCACAGGGACAAGTGGAAGGAACAGACTGGATTCACTCTTGGGTTAAACTACTCCAAGGCCAGAACCATTAATATGACACTCCCACCTCTAAGTGATTTAATTTGCATTTCCATGATGATTAGGGATGTTGGACACTTTTATAAATAGTTATTGGACATTTGTGCTCCTTCCTGAGAAAACCATGCTGTTCGTTAGCCTGTTTTGTATAATTGGTATTTGATTTCTGCAGGGTTAGTTTTCTTCTTTTGTAAATACTGCATAATAACCCCTAGTCTGACAAGTAATGGTAAAGGTTGTCTCCCATTCTGTAGGTTGTCTCTGTGCTCTGCTGACGGTTGTCTTTGCTGTCCAGACAGCGAAGTAGTGGTTTCATGCAGTCCCATCTATTGACACATGGGAAACAGTTCCTGTGCTATTCAGTACTGGGAGACAGTTCTTACCTACCCCAGTGTCTGAACAGGTGCTTCCTCTGCTCTCATCTGAAAGTGTAAATGTTCCAGGTTTTAAATTAAAGTCTTTGATCTGGTTGAGCTATTTGTGTAGGTGAAAGATGCTAGTCTGATGCCATTCATGTGTCGGTGGAGACCCAGCTTCGCCGGCATCATTTGTTGAATAGGCTAGGTTCCCTCCACTGCATGCTTTTGCCTCTTTAGGCAGCTATTAGGAGGGCATGGTACTGTCAGCTGGTTTCCAGATCCTCTGTTTTGTTCTGTTGGCCAACCACATTTTAATGTCTGTACCAGGCAGCCTTCATCACCATAGCTCTGCTGCATAATTTGAGGTCAGGTATTAACACAACCAGCTATGTTTTTAGTCTTTGAAACTTTGTCATCTTTCATATGTCCATATGGATTCTTTAATTGTTTTCTCTAGATCTGTTAAATATAGCATTGGAATTCTGATAAGTGTTGCATTAAAAATGTAGGTTAATAGCTGGGCAGTGGTGGCACATGCCCTTAAACCCAGCACTTGGGAGGCAGAGGCAGGCGGATTTCTGAGTTCAAGGCCAGGCTGGTCTACAGAGTGAATTTCAGGACAGCCAGAACTACACAGAGAAACCCTGTCTAGAAAAACCAAAAAAAAAAGTAGGTTAATGGTGGTAGTAGAAAATATTATCCTGGGTGAGGTAACTCAGACCCCAAAGGACAAGCATGGTATGTTCTGACTAATAAGTGGATGTTTAAAAAAGTACAGAGTACCAGAGATACAGTCCACAGAACTCAAAAAGGTCAACAAGCTGAAGTGCCCAAGTGAGAATGTCTCAGCCCCACTTGGGAGGGAGAACAAAGCAATTACAAATGAGGAGGGAGGGAGGGAAAGTGGATGCAGGGAGGGAGTAGGGGAGAGGGGTACATAATCTGGTTTGGGGTGAGGGAAAAGGACTGAAGCCCTGAGAGCCAGCAGAAAGAATGGAAACAGGCAACCTCTGGAGATAGGAGGTTGGGTGGACCCTCAGAATGCACCAAAGGCCTGGGAGGTGAGAGACTCTCAGGACTCAAAGGGGGGGACCTTAGATGAAATGCCTGACAGTAGGGAGAGGGAACTTCCAAAGCCCACCTCCAGCAGGAAGACAGGCCATTAAGTGAGGGAGAGGGTGGCCATCCCACAGTCACACTCTGCCCCATAACTTTTTCTGTCTGAAAGAATTACAGGGATGGAAGTGGAGAGGAGCCTGGGGAAAAGAAGGTCCAGAGACAGATCCAAAACGGGATCCTGCTTGTGGAGAGGCCCCAAGGCATGACACTATTACTGAGGCTATGGAGCACTCACAAAAAGGGTCCAAACATGACTGCAGTCAGAAGACCCAATGAGAGGCTAAAAGAGTCAGATGCAGATATTTGCACCCAACCAATGGACAGAAGCAGCTGACCCCTGTTGTTGAATTAGGGAAGGGGGAAAGAAGCTGAGGAGAAGGGCAATCCTGTAGGAGGACCAGTGGTCCCCTGAGATCTCTCAAACATAGGGCCACTAAACAGGCAGCATATACCAGCTGATATGAGACCCCCAACACACATACAGTAGAGGACTTCCAGGTCTGTGTTCATTCAGAGATGATGCACCTAACCCTCAAGAGACTGGAGGCACCAGGGAGTTCAGAGGTCGGGGTGGGAGTGGGAGTGGGGGGTGGGGACATCCACATGGAGACAGGGGGTGAGGAGGAGGTATGGAATGTGAAACAGAGGGTGGACAGGGTAGGAGGGAATAAAATATGAAGTGTAAAATATAAATAAATTAATTAATAAAGAAAAGGAAAATGGTGGCAGTTCAAATTTTCACAATATTAATTCTACCTATCAAGGGCTATGGAAGGACTTTCTTGTCAACCCGTCTCCTTTCTAATTGTCTACTTTCAAGATCTTGAAGTTTTTGTTGTAGAAGATTTTTTCTTCTTTGGTTAGGCATCTTCCTAGATGTTTAAAAAGATTGAAATTATTATAAACATGATATTTTTCAGATTTTTTTTATCTAGAGTACATTGGTAGATATAAAGGCTACAATCCTTTAAGTTTTATTTGTGTGTGTGTGTGTGTGTGTGTGTGTGTGTGTGTGTGTGACAGAAGATAGTGTCAGAATCTCAGGGGCTGGAGTTAGCAGGCAACTGTGAGTTCCCTGGCATGGGTACTGGAAACCAAACTGCAGTCTAGAGATGGAATGCTCTTAACCCCTAATTTATCTATCCAGGTTTTATTCTTAAATTAATTTTTGAATACAACTTTACTGAGGGTTTTTTGATAGATTTTTAGAGTGTTTTGGGTAATGAGTCATATATTTAAATGGGAATAGTCTGACTTATTTCATTGCTATATTTATTCCCTTTATGTTTTCCTGTTGTTTAAATGCTATAGCAGAGACTTAAAGCATTATATTGAATAAAAGAAGTGAGAGTGGCTATCCTTGTCTTATTTGCAATTTTGGAGAAAAAAATGCTCTTAGACTGTCTCTATTTACTGTAATGGTGGCTATAGGCTTTGTGTATATAGCTTTTTGTCATTTTGAAGTATGGTTCCATCTATTCCTAACAGCTCTAGGATGATTATCATGGAGGAATGCTACATTTTGTCAATTACCAGTTCAGCATCCCTTGAGATGGTTGTGTGGTTCCTGCCATTCAGTTTGCTTATCTTGTGTGCAGTTTTACATCTGTTGAACCAACTTTCTCTCTCTGGGAAGAAACCTACTTAGTCATACTATATAATCTTCTTATTGTGTTCCTGAACTGGATTTGCAAGTATTTTATTGATAACTTTTATATCTATGTTCTTCAAAGAATTTGGTTTGTCATTTTCATTCTGCTGTTGCTGTCTTAGCTTTACCTGGCTATGCCTACCAGAATAATAGTTCCTTTGTAGAGTGAATTTTATGATGTTCTTTTGCTTTACATCTTGTGGGAATAGTTAAAAAGAATCGGAATGAGATCTTCTTTTAGAAGAATTCAGTGATGAGTTCATCTAGTCCTTGGCTTTTCTTTGAGGAGAAAGTTGATTAAAGCTTCAATGTTGTTGCTTTTAACAGGTCTGCTAAAGTTATTTTTAGCTTCCAGATTTGATTTTGGTACATAATGTGCATTTAGGAATCTATCAGTTTCATCTAGGTTTTCCTGCAGTGTGTGTGTGTGTGTGTGTGTGTGTGTGTGTGTGTGTGTGTGTGAGAGAGAGAGAGAGAGAGAGAGAGAGAGAGAGAGAGAGAGAGTGTAAGTTTCCAAAATAGTCTCTAATGACATTCTATATATCTTAGGATTTATAAAGGCATACAAGGCCAACAAGGTCCTGACATAATGATAATGAAGGATTTCTGGATCACAGTCTCATTGTTAGATATACATTTCAAACTAAAATGAGCAGAAAGGCATAAGAACTAAAATACACTATGGATCACTGGAGTTAACAAATATGGACTTAACAGCATGTTTCACCCTACAGATGTAGAGTCTACATTTTCTCCCAGTGGTACATGGAAACTTTGTCAAAACTGATTGTAGCACAGAACACAAATCAAGTATCAACAACTACCAAATACTGAAATAATTGTCTGCGTTCTATCTGATCACAATAAAATGAAAGTAGATAACAGCAAGAGATTCTACGGAGACTGTAAACATTGCTGTAGATGAATCAGTAAACTTATGAATGTACAACTGGCAATCCAAAAATCAGAGAGTAATTTTAAAAATCTTAGAGAAAAATGAAAATGAGACCATGACCTAACAGAACCTTTGGGATACAGCCAATGCAGTTCTAAGAGTATAAACTATAACATTTCTCATTTAAAAAAAAAATCTGAGAGATTTAAAACAATCTGATAAGGTACACATCAATGTTTTCCTAAAAAATTAATCAGCCTATTCCAAACCCACTAAGAAGAAAAATTAATGAATAATTTGATAGAGGCTAAGAAAACAATAAACAAAATCAATGAAACAAAGAGTTTATAAAATTGACAAACCTTTAGCCAAGCTTACAAAAAGAGAGAGAAGTCAGAAATAAGCAAAATTAGAGATTAAAGGGGTTTCTTTACACCAGACAGATTTTCATCACTCTTCTAGTAAGAATGAACAGCTGGCTTTTAGAAACTTACAGAAAATATGCTTATCTTCTTGGTGCAAAATCATCAACCATATTTACTCTTATTCTGAATGTATTATTAAACCTGAATGATGAACACAGTATTGAGTTTAATACCAATTAGATGATTTTTAAGGGTGATTGTGAAACATTCGAAATTTATGTTTTAAGAATTTAATTTCCTTAGACTGGTGATTTGAATAAGAATTACTTCTGTGAGCTCATATATTTGATTACTTGGTCTGCAGTTTGTGGATCTGTTTGTGAAGGATTAGGAGGTGTGGCCTTGTTGGACTGGGTGTGTCACCTGGGGAGGACTTTGAGGTTTCAAACCCCTACATACCATTATTGCTCTCACCCACTCCCTGCACGCCTCACAGTTATGATCTAAGCTACTGTTCAGTCTTAAGCCTGCCTACCTGCTGTTATGATCCCCACCATGATGGTCCCCTCTGAAACTATAAGCCACAAACTAAGTGCTTTCTCTTATAAGTTCCTTGGTTGTGGTATCTTTTTTTTCATTGCAATAGAAAGGTGAATAAGACACTTAGCATTAGTTATAAAGGTACCAACAATAAGAGGTAGGTGCGATGATGCACATCTGTAATCAAATACCCAAAGCTGAAGCTGGAAAATTGCTAAGAGTTCAAGGCCATCTTGAACTCAGAGAAAATCAGAAACAACCCTGGACACCCTTGCAAGGCTTTGTCTCAAAAAACAAGCAAACAAACAAACAAACAGTAATAGCAAAACAAGCAAAATATATACTCATACCAAAAACATATGTCCTAAGTAAAAAACAGATAAACATCATTTTAATTAGATTTCCAAAAACCACTCTAAAGCACTCAGATGAAAGTGGGGTTTCAAATCCACCTTTGACTCCATCACAGTTTTCGAAAGCTCATGTGGGCGTTGAGAGTTTGACAGGGCTTTCCCCACTCCTGGTGACCTTAACTTGGAGTACTAGAGGTCTGAACAATTAATTGCCACTAAAACTACCCAAGCCAGTAGCATCTGGGTTCTTTGTTTCACCCCCACAAGTAATAGTGGAATGTGAGCCAGGAGGAAGCAGATGTGAAAATTGAATTATTAAGGAAAGAAAGAAAGAGGCTGCAAGTGTGGGAGGGGCTCCAGTGGAAGAAGACTACCAGATTGTTCAGACTAATGGTTTCTTGTGGACCTTATGGTGGGAATTGGATGGACACTCAGGTAATCTTTATTGAAATTGGTCATCTTTTAGTGTTTCCATGCCTGAGACAGTAAGGAGTCATACCTACGGTGCAAACTTCCTCAGCCAACCAGGTGGTTACTTCTCTACTCTCCAGAGGCACTCACTCATATGTGCAGCGGCTCGCTCACATCCGCTGTGGATTCCCCCTGTACTGCATAAGTGAAGATACTCCTGTCTTGCTACTTGCAAATGCTTCGTGGGAAATACTCTAAATTTCCTCTTCATAACACCAGTTCAGAAGCTGCTTTGTGTCTCAGTAATTAGGTGACTTTAGAGAGCACAAAAGTTGACCCCTCACTAAAGTTAAGGGTCATCTGCAAGTAGTGAGCATTCCTGAAGTTATGTGCTTGTACATGTAGCGCATCTGGATATTCTGCTTACCAGCCACTACTTAGAGACAGACATGTCCCTCCCCTCCCTTTTCCTCCCCCTCTCCTTTTCTCCCCTCCCTTACCCTTTCCTTCCCTCCCATTCCTTTTCCTATCTTCTCTTCCTCCCTCCCTTACTTCCTTTCCTTTCCTAATGTGATTTATACAGTGTTTTTAGGAGAGCATGAAAGTTAACAATTTTTACTTGATCTTGAAGTGTGAAATAAAGGGAAGAGAAAAGGTCAGCTTAGAGGGGGCAAATGTTTCCCCTTGGGGATTGAGAGGAATGGTGGGAAGCAGGTCAGGACACATGGCTAGTATGTTTCTTGTCCGGACACATAATGTAGAAGTTAGCATTTGCCTGCCAGTTTGTATTGGGTTGCAGAGGGGAGATAAAGACTCTGTTGGTCTCTTCCTAGCCATCCGTGATCAAACAGATCCCATACACAAGGTAAGCCAGAGCTACATGTCACAGGAGATAGTTTAGAACAAAACTCAGTGTATTGTCCACACAGCCAATGAAGCAAAGGCCTGTAGGAAGTGTTGTTATTATCCAAAGTTCAAATACGTGTATTTGTTGCAGTTGAAAGTTAAAATAATTTCACATAAAATGGTTTGTTCATGTTTCAAAACGCCACCTTACTAGTGTGCATTTGAATTATCTCATTTAACATCCTCAAGAGCACGTAGTCAGTTACATTGTTATCACCACTTTACAGAGCAGTCAACCGACATTAAGTAACGTAAGCGTCCATTTTCACAGAGCAGAGAATGGCAGAAATGGACGTGGAACCAGTACTTAAAATCACTCTGTGTTCCCTATAATGTCTGTGTTTTCTGTAATTAGAGACTGCGCTGCTGATACTGTTTCTTCTTCAAGTCTGAAAATGCCAGGTTAAGAAACAGTAAGATTTGCCTGTTTTGAATTCTTCTGAAAGTTAATTTAAATCCACAATTATATCATTCTCTTAGTAATGAAAGGGAGCTCAGAGGACATAAGGAGAAGTTTCAGTGGTACAAAAGTAGGATTTTTAGAAGGTTGTTGGTGCAAGACAGACAATTCACAACCGAAAACTCTGTAGGTTTGCTCAGTTTGTGTGACTTTGGCAGTGCAGATAGAAAAGGAGAGAGGGCAGTGGATGTGGATGGACCTAAAACTCACTTAAGAAATAAGACGAGAGATAGTACTATTTGTGCAACTAAGAAAGCACAACTCCACGTTGTGGTTAGAGGTTAGATAAAGACGCAGTAACAGGGAAGAGACCTCAGAGGCTTGCAGAAGCTTAAGTCCTTATGAATGGTTTGCTTCTGAGTGATAGCAGGCATTTCATAAGCTAGAGTCCCTGCAGCACCAGCAGGCTCTCCTGCTGGCCACCCAGAGCAGCAGCCATAATAATTGCAGCACTGGTACTGATAGCTCCCGACGGCTCACGGCCCCTGGCTTTATACCAAGACTGCTTCAGTGTGTTGAATCATTGAACATGGTCACGAGTGCCACAAACAACCATTCCTCCCGTTACAGGAGTGATTACTTTATTTCCATGGGCGGTTGTTGCTGTGGTTGAGCATCACACAGAACAATTCCAAAGCAGAGGAGATTCATTTTAGCTCAGTCTTGCTCAGGGTTCCCTCCATGATGGATTGGCCTTATGTGACTGAGCAGGAAACCGTGGTAGTGGCATGGTGTGCCAGAGAACCTTCTCTCCATCGAGAGAGAAAGTAGAGAGAAGAGAGTAAGTGGCAACAGGGCAGAAACATCCCCCAAATGACTTAGTGCCTTGAAGTATTTCCATCCCCCCTCCATGATCCCCATGATCCCCATGATCTACTTCCTCCAACTAGACCCACCAGCTACCTGTCATCACAGCCCAGAAATACCACCGTGTTATCTATTCAGCGAGGGAAACAAATCCATCGATTAGGTCAGCGTTCTCAGGAGGCAGTCATGTCCCCAAAGCCTTTGTTAACGAGCAAGCAAACTCCCACTCAATGAGCCTGTTGGGGATATTTCAAAGTCAAGCTACAATATAAAGCTTTGCAGCTGGTTAGCACAGGTGTCCTTGTTTGCAAGTGCAAAATTAGCTTCGGCTAGAATTTTGCTCGTGCCACACAGGAACTGGTACAGTGGGTGGACATAATGTCATTATCAAATCTCCTTAGTGTTGGTTCCTGCTTCTAATTGGATTCTGTGAATATCACCTGTGCCTTTACTATCAGCAGATATTAGTTTCCTTAATCCATAGACTCCCCATAGTCATTACCTCACTGAGTCTCAATAAAACCATGTGTACATTACATGTATGTCTTATGACCTTTATAAATTATATCCAGGCTGCCTCATAAGCAGTGATCTCTACTCTGGAAGGATATGCAAGAAACTACAGAGTTTCTTTAAGAATTGTGCAAGACAGAAAATTCTCCTCCAGGCTCTGATGGCATGAATTAACTCCTTGCGCTTACAGGTGATACACAGGCTAAGAGGGCTGCCACAGCTTCCAGGAAGACAGAAAGGGCTTGGGGGTTTTTGCAGAATGTTCCCCACAGCACTGGTTGGGATCCAAGGCAAAAGAGCTTTCTGGCTTCAGCCTGGTGTGCTTCCTGAAGCCGGGGCATGATGGGTAATGCAGTCCGTGTGGGAGCAGCTCACATACTGATGGGGAACTGTAGACCTCACACATTCCCTTCTGGCTTTGCCTAGAGGGTCCTCCTGTCTTCCGTCTTCCTCTGACTCTACCTCTGCCCCCTCTGTGCAGCCTGACTTCTTCCTGCTCTGAGGTCTGGTGTCTAGCTGCCAACCAGCCTGGGCTCTCAGCTCGCCACTCAAAGTTTACCCAGTCATCTCAAATAAGGCAGCAACATATAGGATCTTTTCTTGTCGCCACGCCAAATGCCCTCACGCCCATCTTGACCAGACAGACTTAATACACCTGAGCTCAGACAGAATTTTCTGACCACTGGAGCTTTTCTTTTTTCCTGCAACAATTTTTACCAACTCTGGGAACCATTGAAATACACGTGTTATCCTGCTGGCAACAAGAGTCCTCATGCTTCCTCCTCCCAAGGAAACCATCAAATCCTTAAATTGCTCAAGAGCCTTCTGATCTCTCCATCTGCCAGTGCAGTCCCTCATCGTCATCTGGACTTGTACATTTTACCTGCACTTGGTCAAAATTATACTTCCCATTTTCCCCATTATTTTTGAAAAATGGGGGAAATAAGAGTAATTTCTGTTTCTTTATTTTTAAGTGTGTGTGTGTGTGTGTGTGTGTGTGTGTGTGTGTGTGAGAGAGAGAGAGAGAGAGAGAGAGAGAGAGCTGTCACACACATCTCATGGTGTGTATGGGTGTGTATGTGAGGGCAGAGGACAACCCTGGGCATTGGTCCTACTTCTCCACCCCGATGATAAGAAACTTTCCAATCCCTGCTTCTTCTTTGTCCTCTCAGCCTGAAGCCAGCCCCTCTATATTTAACAGAACTCACGGTGCTTTGTAAGAATGACTAGGTATAATTATGGCAATGCCTGCCTGATTCTTCCTGCTGGCATCTGTTTTGAGCCTTTGGGGCACCTTACTGTGTATTTAAGTTTCTGCTTCCACATGGTGCCTTATATTCAGAACAAACAGAACTGACTGGCTGCCACCCTTCCCCTGCTTGCCCGGTAGCTGGGACAGGCTGGCAGGAAATCAGCCTTCTCAGCAGAACACACAGTTACACTGGCTGGAGGGTGGCTGAGCTGCCTCCAGCTCTGAATCAGCTTCCCGGAGTTGTCCCAAGCACAAGCTCCATGACCTACTTGGCTGTGTGACACAAGACAAATAACTCAACGGGACCTCCATTTACTTGCTGCGACAGTGCAGTCATAAAACCTAACTTCTAGGGCTGAGTGAGCTGCCACAGAGCGCGAAGGCCCACAGCTGTCCCAGCATGCTCTGCGCATAAGGCACTCTGGTCAGCACTGCTTTTCCGTCCTCGGCAGCACGGTTGTCCCCAGCAGTGTGTGTGTGGTCTGTTGTCAGGGACTCTCATGGCATTTAGTGGAGAAGGCACGCTCACTTCTCTAGCTGACGGGTTTAGAGACTGCTTGGGAGGGACGGTTTATCCCTATGTGGAGTAACTTGAGGAGATTTGCATTAGCTCTCCTTTGAATGGCTGATAGAATTCTGCTCTAAAACCATCTGGCCTTGGGCTTTGTTGTTGTTGGAAGACCTTTAATGTCTGCTTCAATTTTACAAGGGGTTATGAGTTTGTTTAAATTACTTATCCAAACTTTATTTAAGAACTGAAATCACTGAAGGGGTTTGCAACACCATAGGAAGAACAATATCAACTAACCAGACCCCGCCCCCCAGAGCTCCCAGGGACTAAACCACCAACCAAAGAGCAGACATGGAGGGACCCATGGCTCCAGCTGCATATGTAGCAGAGGAGGGCCTTGTCTGGCATCAAAGGAAGGAGAGGCCTTGGTTCTGTGAAGTCTTGATGATCCAGCATAGAGGAATGCTAGAGCGGTGGAGTGGGAGTGGGAGGCTGGGTGGGGGTGGGAGGCTGGGTGGGGGAGCACCCTCATGGAGGTAGGGGGAGGGTGGGTGGGATGGGGGGTTCTCAGAGGAAAACGAGTAGGGGGATAACATTTGAAATGTAAATAAATGAAATAACCAATAAAAATAATAAAAAAAAGAATAGTCACAGACTGTCTAGGTTGTCCATAAGCAGGAGATGACAAGTATGGGTCTTTCAAAGGTACCAACTGCCCTACCTTTAAAATGGTTATCTAACAAACCTGTTAGATATTAGCTTTTGAGTTTTCTTCTTAATAAAAAGGATATATTGGGGTTGAAAAAAAGATAAGTGGTACCTGTAAAGAAAACTATTCATTTCTTTTAGATTTTCTAATTTGGTGGAGTATAAGGTTTTTAAACTATGTCCTTCTGAGTCTCTGAATTTCCTCAGTGTCTGTTGTTAGGTCCCCCTTCTCATTCCCAATTTTACTAATTTAGATACTCTCTCTTCACCTTTTAGTTAATTCAGATTGTCAAGGATTGTCGATCTTATTAATTTTCTCAAAAGAATCAACTCTTTGTTTCATCAATTCTCATGTTTTTGTTTCTACTTCATTTTTTTAGTTTGTTTTCTTTTTTTAAAAATTTTCTATATTCCTTGTTTACATTCCAAAGGCTTTCCCCTTTCCCAGTTCCCCACTCACCATATGTCCCATAAGACCTCTTCCCTCCGCCTATTCCCCAATCACCCCCCCCCATTTCTCTGTTCTGATACTCTCCTACAGAACTGGATCCAGTCTTTTCAGGACCAGGGTCCTCTCCTTCCTTCTTCTTGGGAATCTTTTGATTTGCTAATTGTGCCTTGAGTATTCAGAGCTTCTGGGCTCATTAATATCCACTTATAAGTGATTGCATTTCATGTGTATTCTTTTGTGATTGGGTTAGCTCACTTAGGATGATATTTTCCAGATCCAACCATTTGCCTACAAATTGCATGAATTCATTATTTTTAATTGCTGAGTAGTATTCCATTGTATAAATATACCACATTTTCTGTATCCATTCCTCCTTTGAGGGATATCTGGGCTCTTTCCAACTTCTGGCTATTATAAATAAGGCTGTTATAAACATAGTGGAACATGTGTCTTTATAACATGCAGGGGAATCCTCTGGGACTATGCCCAGGAGTGATATGACAGGGTCCTCTGGAAGTGTCATGCCCAATTTTCTGAGGAACCGCCAGACTGATTTCCAGAGCAGTTGTACCATCTTGCAATCCCACCAACAGTGGAGAAGTGTTCCTCTTTCTCCACATCCTCGCCAGCACCTGTTGTCCCTTGAGTTTTTAACCTTAGCCATTCTGACTGGTGTGAGGTGGAATCTCAGGGTTGTTTTGATTTGCATTTCCCTGATGACTAATGATGTTGAACATCTCTTAAGGTGCTTTTCAGCCATCCAAATTTCTTCAGGTGAAAATTCTTTGTTTAGCTCTGTACCCCATTTTTAATAGGGCTATTTGGTTCTTTGGGGTCTAACTTCTTGAGTTCTTTGTATATATTGGATATTAGCCCTCTGTCGAATGTTGGGTTGGTGAAGCTATTTTCCCAATTTGTTGGTTGCCGTTTTGTCCTTCTGATGGTGTCTTTTGCCTTATAGAAACTTTCTGACAGTGTCTTTTGCCTTATAGAAACTTTGTAATTTTATGAGGTCCCATTTGTCAATTCTTGATCTTAGAGCATAAGCTCTTGGTGTTCTGTTCAGGAATTTTTCCCCTGTGCCCATGTCCTCCAGGGTCTTCCCCAGTTTCTTTTCTATTAGTTTCAGTGTGTCTGGTTTTATTTGGAGGTCCCAGAAATGAACCCACAGAGTTATGGTCACTTGATCTTTGATAAAGGAGCTACAACTATCCAGTTGAAAAAAAGATAACCTTTTCAACAAATGGTGCTGGTGCAACTGGAGGTCAACATGCAGAAGAATGAGAATTGACCCACTCTTATCTCCTTGTACTAAGATCAACTCCGAGTGTTTCTACTTCATTTTATTATTGAGTTTATTTATTCCTTTGGGGGGTAGGATTTATTTCTTCTGTTCTAGAACTTTAAGGTGTTATTTTAAGTTGAAAGTATAAGATCTCTCCAATTCTTTTATTAGGTATTTATTGCTGTGAATTTGCCTTTTAGAACCAACTTCATCATGTCCCATAACTTTGGATGTGAAGTGCATTAATTTTAATTCAAATCTAGAAAGTCCTGAATTTCTTTCTTATCTGCTTTTCATTCAATAGTAAGTTGTTCAGTTATCATGAATTTGTAAGCTTTCTGTTGTTTTATAAATTTTTTCTATTTGTGTTTTTACAGACTTTTAATTTCCTCTTTAAGTAAATCCATCATATTCATAAAGGTTATTTTAAGGTCTTTTTCTTGTGCTTCAGCTATGTTGGAATATTCAAAGTCCATTGTGGTAGGGTTTCTGGGCTATAGCAGAGACATATTGCCTAATCTGTTATTGACTGTGTTTTTACACCTGTATCTCAGCATCTAGTTTGGGAAGATTACAATTGAGTTATAATCTGGTTTTCATTGAGTGAATATTTTATTCATTGGTTTCTGTTGCCTTCTCTAGTTCTTAGAAGGGTGTGGCAACTGGGTCATTGAGCTTCCACAGGACCAAGGGGCTTCCCTCCCAGTGATGCCCAATAAGGCATGGATTTTTTTCTGTTTTTACTGTAAGCAATATTAATAAAATTATATACAAGATATTTACTCTAGAAATTTAAAATGGTGTAAAAGAACATCTAAGACTCAATAATTAGTAACCTTCGTTGTTTTATGTTAATGGGCTTATAAACAAAGCAGAAAAGCAAAGTTATAGTCATCTAAAAAGAATCAACCTAATTCTGTATACATCATAATTCTGTATGACATCAAATGTGTCAATAAAGAGTTTGGCAATCTCAGGCAGACAATTTGGGGTCCCAGCTCCATGTCCCAGCAAACTCGATGTGGGTTACTCCCCTTTCCTCAAAAGCTTTGATTTCAACAGTCAGTGTTCACCCAGATTCTGAATTTCATTGACCTCATAGTAGGGTAAAGCCTTCTGGTCTTTCAAGTTAATAGAACTCAGTGAGTGTGAACCATCCCAAATGCGAGTTTTAGGGCTAACTGTGTTAATAAAGAGTTTGGCAATCTCAGGCAGATGATTTCTGGGACGTGGGTCCCAGCTCCACGTCTCAGTTTGCTGGCACATAAGTACATGCAGGATTAGGCAACATTGAAGGACTTCCTGTGCCCTACAATGTACCATTTAAACCTTCTCTGAACAGTAGGAAAGATGCCTTAGATGTTGTTACCAGCTGACCGAATGCTTATGTCTCTCCATAAATCTCTAAGCTGAAATCCCTGCCACTCATGTGATGACATTAGAATGCAGGTTGTAGAAAATGATTAGATCATAATGATATAGATCATAAACTTCCCATCCTTGTAATAGACATCATAGAGAGCTTCCTTGTCCCTTCAACATATGAAGATGTAACATGAAAGAGCCATCTATAAATCAGGAAGTGGGCTAAACAAAGCTCTCCATTCTTCTAGCACCTTGCCCTCATTGGGTTTCCCAACCTACAAAACCATAAGAAAATTATTTCTGTTGTTTAATCTACCTAGTCCATGTTACCTTTTGTATAGTCAACCAAATAAATAAATTCAGATGTATATATCACATCTGAATATATACATATATATCTAGTATTCTGAATATATAGCTAAATGTCTAGTATTCAGAAGAAATGTCTAAGTTTCTCATAGATCAAAAAAAATGCTAGCAAAGCATCATGAAAAAGATTATACATTTCCTAAAGGGTTGTTTTCTGAAATACTTACCCAGAATTGCTACCCCACTGATCTGCCAAGGCAATCTGCTTCTACAAAAATTCTGAGAATTACTACTGGAGCAAGTGAAGACAGTGGTGAGAGTATCCATAGTTCAGAAAATGGCTAAGCCTGTGCAAACACAGACGACAAAAAGTGAAGTCAGTGGGGCTGTGGGCACAAGGAGTTGGGATGGAAATGGGAGTGGTTGAGGGGAGAGTTGGAGGAGTGAGAACAGTGGCATATTCTATGCAAACACATCATACACATGCATGAAATTCTCAATAACAAAAGCAAACAGGTTAAGATTCACGTATAACCTTTATTAACAAGCTTTGCCAAATGAAAGTGGCTAAGAGCCTTAAGCTCATTAAATACTTAGAGCTGATATGTTCACTCACACAGAGGCCATATGACTTTGTAATAAGAATCAATCTCGTTTCCAGTCTGCACCTCCACCTGTACCCGTGGTAGATTGGTTTGGTAGCAACCTAACAGCTCTCCCTGTCTCCTAGAAGGACTGCCCCAAACAGGGACAGAGATGAGACTTTCACCCCAATACACATGTCAGCTGAGCAGCTACAGAGCACAGCAGATGTGGGATCTATCCTGCTCTGTCCAGGCCCCATCACCCTTATCTTCTGAACCTCCACCTAGACCCATGGTGGATCTGCATGTCTGCTCCCAGACCCCACAGCCCAGCTTGTTTTCCAGGAGGCCTGCTCTAACCAGAGACAGCACTGTCTGCCTCCCAGGAGGCCGACTCTAGCCCAGATCATACAGCTCTACTTGCCTCTGAGGAGGCCTGCTCCAATCTGAGACACCTATGACAGTTAACACCAGAGATAACCAGATGGCAAAAGTCAAGCGCCAAGAACAGAAGCAACAGAAGCCAATGCAATTTGATATCACCAGAACCCAGTTCTCCTACCACAACAAGACCTAGATACTGGAACACACCCAAAGATCAAGAGTCTCACCAAAATAATCCTATCTCATGAACATGAGAGAAGTTTTCAAGGAGGGTGGATATAAATAAATCCTTAAAGAAATGTAGGCAAACAGGTAGAAGCCTTTAAAGAGGAAACAAGTAAATCCCTTAAAGAAACACTAGAAAATACAATCAAATAGGTAAAGGAATTGAACAAAATGGTCCAAGATCTAAAAATGGAAATAGAAACAATAAAGAAATCACAAGTGAAGGCAACTCTGGAGATGGAAAATCTAGGAAAAAGAACAGGAACTACAGATGTAAGCAACACCAACATAATATAGGAGATGGAAAAGAGAGTCTCAGACATAGAATATAGCATAGAAGATATCGATACACTGATTGAAAAAATGCAAAGTATAAAATGTTCCTAACTCAGAGGTGGCCTTGTTAGAATAGATGTGTCATAGTAGGCTTGGTTTTTAATACCATCATCCTAGCTGCCTGAAAGCCATTCCTCTGTTTGCCTTCAGCTCCTCCAACACCATACCTGCCTGCATGCTGCCATGCTCCTGCTTTGATGATAATGGACTGAATCTGTGAACCTGTAAGCCAGCCCCAATTAAATCTTGTTCTTATTTTTTAAAAAAAGTTCCTAACCCAAAACATCCAGGAAATTTGGGACATGATTAAAATATCAAATCTAAAAATAATAGGAATAGGGGTAAAGACTTCCAATTCAAAGGGACAGAAAACATCAACAAAATTATAGATGAAAACTCTAACCTAAAGAAAGAGATGGCCATAAACATACAAGAAGCCTACAAAACAGCAAATAGATTGGACCAGAAAAGAAAATCATCCAGACACATATTAATCAAAACACTAAATGCACAAAACAAAGAAAGAATATTAAAAGCTGTAAGGAAAAAGTCTTCCTACCAAAATAAGCACAGGACCAGATGGTTTTAGTGCAAAATTCTATCAGACCTTCAAAGAAGACCTAACACCAATACTCTTCAACCTATTCCACAAAATAGAAACAGAAGGAATAATACCCAACTCATTCTATGAAGCCACAATTTCACTGATACCAAAACCACACAAAGATCCAACAAAGAAAGAGAACTTCAGATCTATTTCCTATATGAATATCGATGCAAAAATACTCAGTAAAATTCATGCCAACCGAAAGATACATGGAGCCATCTGTAAAGCAAAGGACACTGTCAATAGAACAAAACAGCAACCAACAAATTGGGAAAAGATCTTTACCAACCCTACATCTGACAGAGAGCTAATATCCAATATATACAAAGAACTCAAGAAGTTAGACTCCAGAGAACCAAATTACCCTATTAAAAAATGGGGTACAGAGCTAAACAAAGAATATTCACCTAAGGAATATTGAATGGCCGAGAAGCACCTAAAGAAATGTTCAACTTCCTTAGTCATAAAGGAAATGCAAATCAAAACAACCCTGAGATTTCTCTTCACACCACTCAGAATATCTAAGATCAAAATGGAGAGAAACTTGAAGCAATCCGACTGAAATCAGGACAATACAAGGTTGCCCATTCTCTCTCTCTCTCTCTCTCTCTCTCTCTGTCTCTCTCTCTCTCTCTCTCCATATATATATATATATATTAAATTTAGTACTCAAAGTTCTAGCTAGAGCAATTAGACAAAAAAAAAAGTAATCAAAGAAATACAAATTGGAAAGGTAGACTTCAAGGTGTCACTATTTAGCCATAGCATACACAAGCAACCCAAAAATATCTACCAGAGAACTCCTTCAGCTGATAAACAACTTCAACAAAATGACTGGATATAAAATTAACTCAAACAAATCAGTAGCCTTCCTTTATATGATAAACGGGTTGAGAAAAAATTAGGGAAACAGCCCACTTCACAACAGCCACAAATAATATGGAATATCTTGGTGTACCTCTGACCAAGCAAGTGAAAGATGACAAGATCTTCACGTCCCTGAAGAAAGAAATCGAGGAAGGCTTCAGGGATGGAAAGCTCTCCCATGCACATGGATCAGTAGGATTACCAAAATCAAACTACAGATTCAATGCAATCCTTATCAAAATCCCAACACAATTCTTCACAGACATGGGAAGAGCAATTGACAACTTTATATGGAAAAACAACAACAACAACAACAACAACAACAACAAAACAGGATAGTCAATGCAATTCTGAACAACAAAAGAACTTCTGGGGGAATCACTATTCCTTACCTCAAGCAGTACTACAGAGCAATAGTGATTTAAAAAAAACATGGTAACAAAACAGAGTCAGACAGGTTGATCAATGGAATAGAATCAAATATCCAGAAATAGAGCCACACACCTATGGACACTTGATCACTGACAAAGAAGTCAAAACCATACAGTGGAAAAAAGAAAGCATCTTCAACAAATGGTGCTAGTCTAACTGGTGGTCTGCATGTAGAACAATGGAGATTGATTATTGTTTATCAGTTTGCACAAAGATCAAGGCCAAGTGGATCAAGAACCTCATTATAAAACTAGATATATAAAATTTTATAGAAGATAAAATGGAATATAGCCTCAAACATTGCCATGAGGAGAAACTTCCTGAACAGAACACCAGTGGCTCATGCTCTAAGACCAATAATTGATACATGGGACCTCTTGAAACTGAAAAGCTTCTGCAAGGCAAAGGACACTGTCAATAGGACAAAACAACAACCTACAGATTGAGAAAGATATTCACTAACCCTACAACTAAAAGAGGGCTAATATTGAAAATATATAAAGGACTCAAGAAGTTAGACTCAAAAAAAAAACAATTAAAAAAACAATTAAAAATGGGGTATAGAGCTAAACAGAATTCTCAACAGTGGAATCTTGAATGGCTAAGAAGCACCTAAAGAAATGTTCAGCATCCATAGTCATCAGGGAAATGCAAATGAAAACAACTCTGAGATTTCACCTTACACCAATCACAATGGCTAAGATAAAAAAAAACTCAAGCTGCAAAACATGCTGGCAAGGAGGTAGAGAAAGGGGAACATTCCTCCATTGCTGGTGGGATTGCAAACTGGTACAACCACTCTGGAAATCATTTTGGTGGCTCCTCAGAAAACTGGAAATAGTTCTACCTGAAGACCCACCTATACCACTCCTGGGTATATACCCCAAAGATGCTCCATAATACTACAAGGACATGTGTGCCACTATGCTCATAGCAGCCTTAATCATAATAACCAGAAACTGGAAGTAACCCAGATGTCCCTCAACCAAAGAATGGATACAGAAAATGCAGTTCATTTACACAATGGAATACTATTCAGCTATTAAAAATAAAGACAACATTAATTTTACAGGCAAATGGATGGAACTACATAAGGACATGTATGGTATGTACTCACTAATAAGTGGATATTGGACCAAAAGTACAGAATACCCATGATACACCCCACAGATCCCACAGACCCTAAGAAGTTAAACAAGAAGGAAGGACTAAGTGAGGATGCTTTGATCCCATGTCAAAGGGAGGACAAAATAATCACAGGAGATAGAGCAAGGGGGGGGGACCTGCATCGGAGAGGGTATGAGAAAAGGGTCAGGATCAGGTATGAGGGGAGAGAAGAGAGAAGCCCAGAGGGCCAAGAGAATGAATGAAAACATGCAGTTATAAGTGGTATGGGACTCGGGGTTGGGGGTTGGGGAAAACCTTTAGAAAGTCCCAGAGACATGGGATATGAGAGGCTCCCAGTACTCAGTGTAGGTGACCTTAGCTGAAATGCCCAACGGTGGGGTAGATGGAACCTGAAGAGACCACTTCCAGTAGTTACACAGGGCCCCCAGTGGAGGGATGTGGACACCAACACACCTTCAAATTTTTTGACCCAGAATTTTTCCTGTTTAAAAGAAATGAAGGGACAAAACCAGAGCAGAGCTTGAAGGAATGTCCAACTGTGACCAGCCCAACCTGGGATCCGTTCCAAGGATGGACTCCAAACCTTGACACTATTACTGGTGCTATGTTGTGCTTGCAGACAGAAGCTTAGCACTATGGGCCTCTGAGAGACTCTACCAGCAGCTGACTGAGACAGACCCAGACACTTACACCCAATCACTGAACTGAGACAGGAGTCTAGCATGGCTGTCCTCTGAGAGGCTTCACCCAGCAGTTGACTCAGGCAGATGCAGAAACTCACAGCTAAACAATGGATCAAGCATGAGGACACTTATGGAAGAACAAGTGGATAGGAACTCCACAGAAAGACCAACAGAGTCAAGTAACCTGGACCACTGGGGCTCTCAAAGACTGAACCACCAACCAGAGAATACACACAGGCTGGACCTAGGCCTCCTGGCACATATGTAGCGGAAGTGCAGCTTGGTCTTCAGGTGGGTCCTGAACAACTGGAATAGGGGGCTATCCCAGAAGTTGTTGCCTGTATGTGGGATATATTCTTCTAGCTAGACTGCCTTGTCTGGCCTCAGTAGAGGATGCACCTAGCCTCTCAAAGACTTGATGTGCAAGGGTGGGGGACACTGGAGGGGGGAGCACCTGCTCAGAGAAGCAGGGAAGGGAGATGGGGGAGGAATTGTGGAAGGGGTGACTGGGAGCGGGCAGTGAGTGGGGTATAAAGTGAATAAGTAAAATAAGTTTTAAAATGTGAAAAAAGAGGATTAATCTTTAAAGCACATTACAATTTTACTGTAATAAGCACAATTTTATGGTTTTTAACCTTTTATAAGTCGAATATACAATAACTGTTTGGATACGTAAAACTCATATAGAATGATTTTCAAAGTTTAAAATGTATTTATTCAGTATTTCTCATTGTGTGGATGTGTTTACGGTGACTATCTGTGCATGCATGCCGTGACGCCTGTGCAGAGGCCAGGACACAAAGCTCCATGAAGTCAGTCTCTCCATCCAGCCCTGTGTGGCTTCTGGGATGAAACTCTGGTTGCCAGACCTAGCCAGAACGAGCTCTTACTGTCTGAGTCATCCAGCCAGCCCTCAAACTTCATCATGGGAAGCTATAGTCAAAGCCTGTCTTAGATAAAATGCAGGGTCGATGTGTTTTTACATGGTAATAACATCAGAGAAAAGCACGTAGAACTCCTTTCTGTCTGCCAGGGGAAGAATAGCCACAGGCAGGCAAGATCCCTGTAAAATTTACCCACATGTGTACCTGCATTTGCATACTCTCAGAGACAAGCTGATGTGTATACACAGAGGACACAAAACCAAATATTTCCCAGGAATTTCAAGGACAAGACTGCCAAAGGTCTAACAAATTTTTAAACAGCTCCCCCAAATGACAGTTTGTATAAAGAATGCCATTTGGTGTGACATGAACTTCTTAGCTGCTATAGCCCATTACAGGATGGAGTTGCTGGGCCTGGGCCTGCCCTCACTCTAGCTTTCCTCCTGTGGAAGACACATTAGAGGTGCTAAATCGGGAAATAAATTTCAAAAGTGGTTGGATAGAGGAAGGTTCCTTAATCTTAGAATACACATGAAAGGCTTGGAAGGAAACTCAGAAAAGCAAATAGAATGTTAATAGAGGTGCGTTTGCTTCATAAGTAGAAAGCCCTGTGTAGAAGAGTCAGGATACTACAGGACCATGGTCTTACACAACCAAGGGATATTCAGTGTAATCCAGCAGAATGACATGAATTATTGACAACTGATTCCCTTAAATCTCCCAGAAAACTATTACATTAGGCTAATTTCACTGTCTCACTTCAGTCATAAGCCTTTCGACTTGAGGAAGAATTGATGAGAGCCAAGGTAGGAGAGAATTTTAAGCATTTGGTGAGCCAGGTTGTTTGACTTTCCACAGAGCAACAATCCAGTTTGGGAATTGTCAGCCAAGATCTGCTCCTCCCTTGGGGGACCCAGGTCAACTGGGCGAGGGTGGTGGGTATAGGCAGGATGTTGGTTGGTACTGAGTGCAAGAGCAAAGAACATATACCTGGAAACAGCTTCAGATAACTGGTTCAATTTATTGGTGGGAAAGGGGACTTTCATGTGCCTGGGGAGGTGGCCAGGGTCTCTGCGGCAAGGCTTGTGTGGCCATGTAAAATTGGAATGCATCATCTGCATACTCAGGGACCGTAGGGCCAGGGGAAAAAACTTATAAGATCAAACAAGGAGTGAACCCTGATAACTGCCAGGGTAATACATTCTTGCTTGGGTTGATGATGGGGAAACCAACTTTTTGACACCGGGTTGGGAGGGGAGTAGGGACGGAGGCAACTCCTGCCATCCTCATTTGAACTATCTGAGGTTGACGCTCTCCTTTACCCTTCCTCCATAGTTTGGGACATTACAGTCATGCAGGCAATGAGCAACGTTTGGGTCACAGAAGTTTAGAATGTGTGGCTGTATTTAAAAAGTCTATTGATGCAGCCATGCCTGTAATACAGATGATCATGAGGTTAGGCCTAGTAGAAAGTCTGTTGGCCATTGGGTATATGCCATTAAAGGAGCCCTCCTTCTTCCCATCCCTCTCTTCTGCTTCCCAGCCACTATGGAGGGAATACTTGCATTCTGCCATCTGTTTTAACTCTGAGGTCCTATGCCACCAAATCAAAAGGAACATCGGTTATAGACTGAAACCTTAAACCGTCACTCAAAGTGATCTTCCTCTTTGTGAGCTGATTTAATTAGGTATGTGTTGTAACACATAAATATATAGGCTGATAAATATAGAAGACTTTTAACTATTATCAGATTTCGGATCTGTGGTTTACTATCTGTATAATAAATCAACTTGCTTTTTTCACTCTGGTTATTTTTAAATTCATTTAATTATAGCATATATTTATTGACCAATTCTGGATACTGTTTTATAAGATGTGTTTATTGATAGTTCCACACACTGTGAGAATGTATGTGTGTGTGTCTGTCTGTATGTGCAATACTTATATATAATAAATTATATAAATATATATATAATTTTGATCATGTTTTTCTCCCCCATTATTTCAGATTCTTCCCACCTTTCCAACATCTCTCTCTCTCTCTCTCTCTCTCTCTCTCTCTCTCTCTCTCTCTCTTTCTCATGCTCAAAAACAAGCAAACAGAACTTCAGCCAGATTAATACTGGATTGCAAAGTGCATCTTTTGTCTGAATATTATTCATACAAAGTGGCTATTTACAGAATAGAAAAGGATTTCTTAACCAACTATACATCTAATAGAGGGCTAATGTCCAAAATAGCTAAAGAATTTTAAAAAGTAGATATCAAGAAAACAAATAACCCAACTGAAAATGAGATAGTGATCTAAACAAAGAATTCTCAATGGAAGAAATTCAAATGGATGAAAAACAGAAAGAAATGTTCAACATCATTAGTCATCAGGGAAATGCAAATCAAAACTACTTTCAGATTTCATACCTTTCAAAATGACTCAGATCAAGAAAACAAATAACAGCTCATTCTGTTGAGGATGTGGAATAAGGGAAATATTCATACATTGCTGGTGGGAGTGCAAACTTGTACAACCAGTATATATCAGTTTTGGTGGTTCATCAGGAAGATGCAAATTGGTTTACTTCAAGATCCAGCTATCTCACTCTGGGGCACATACCAGGGGCTCCTTCATCATACCAGAGACTTGTTCAATCATGTTCATTGCGGCTTTATTTGAAATAGCCAGTTGGGCAGTGGTGGTGCATGCCTTTAATCACAGCACTTGGGAGGCAGAGGCAGGCAGATTTCTGAGATTGAGGAGATCTACAGAGTGAGTTCCAGGACAGCCAGGGCTATACAGAGAAACCCTGTCTGGAAAAAACAAAAGAAAAACCAAAAATGACGAACAAAACAAAACCAAAACCAAAACAGAAACTGTAAACAACCTAGATGTCCCTCAGTGGATGAGTGGATAAAGAAAATGTGGTACATTTATATAATGGAATATTATTCACTTGTTTAAAAAAATGACTTTGTGAAGTTCACAGGTAAATGGCTGGAACTAGAAAAAGTCATCCTAAGTGAGATAACCCAGACCCCAAAAGACAAATATGGTATGTATTCATTTATAAGTAGCTATTTACTATTAAGCCAATAGCTAAACCATAATCTGTGGTGCCAGAGTTCTTGTGTATAAAGTATGAGACTATAGTAGGGGGGCATATCTCCCTAGGAAAGAGAACTAGAATTGATAGTTATGGATAGATATGAGGAGCTGGAATGGGAGGATCGAGTTGGGAGGGGGAGGATATAGGGAATTGAGGGAAGGAACATAGGAGAGATAGCTAATATTAAGGGCCATTTGAGAGGTATTATGGAAACCTAGTACAGAAGAATCTTCCATATATATGTATATGTATGTGTATGTGTATGTGTATGTGTATGTGTATGTGTATGTGTATGTGTATGTGTATGTGTATGAAGTTTATCTGTATGAAACTGTCAAATAATGGGAGAAACAGAACCCCAACTGACTATTACTTGTCACAATTGAAGCATTCATTGCAGGATTTGCATTACATCTAATTAAGTTGTTGGCCAAATGAGTCCCATGGACACCTCCAAATGACCCAGGCTATTGCCAAGGCTATAGTTTTCTCTCCACAATCTGACAGCAAGGCCCTATTGCAGTTAATGCTTACAATACTTATGCAACTATTTGTGGAGAGAATCTTTTGTGTACTGTATAGAAGCGTCATCTGTCAGTTAAAAAAAAAAAGCTGCCTGTTCATGTAGGCAGGAAATAGGAGGTGAAATTCTGGCAGAGAGATGGAATTCCGGGATACAGTCAGGTGTGGGAAGAGAGTCACCCTGAATGCTGATGGAGATGGGTGTATGAATGTGAGGAGAAGTAACTAGCTCTGTGGCAGGACTTAGAATAAATGGGTTGAGTCAGTTAGGAGCTAGTTGGGCCTAAATTTTAGGCCTAAGAATTTATTCATAAATAATTCAGTCTTAAGAGTTGTAATTTTGGGAACTTGTGTGCAGGTGGGAAATACCTTAGCTATAAATGATGCCCAACATAGGGCTTTTAGAACCCATGCTTAGAGTCTGAGAAAAAAGTCCTAGGTGAAAGGAGAGGAACAAACACTTTCCAGAGCAGTTTCCTAGCCTGGTGGGAAGCTGAATCCCTTTAAGGGAGAGTGAGAGGATGCCCATGAGCTAATCCTGCTGAAAGATGCCAGAGCTAACCCTGTGGCATCTCTCGGGCCAGAGCCTGTTGGCACATTAGTTATGGCATCTCCCAAGCACAGCATGGTTTTAGGGAAAGGTTGAAAAGCTCACTAGAGAAAGGTAGACGACCTAATTTGGGCCCTCAGGAAAAAGCCTACAACCACCCAGAAAAAGGGACCAACCCAAAGAGGGCAGGACTTTAGTGAACTAGCAAAATCAACCTGCCATGCATGCAGATTTTCCTGGAGCTATGGCAGGACTGAAAAGCCCAAAACTTCTGAACTGGTAAAATATTAAATTTGAACATAGGAAAAGAGAAAAAAACTAGGTATAAATAATCATAGAGAAGAATAGTTTTGAATTAGTAAAATGAAATCCTTAGAGAAAGAATTAAATAAATTTAAGGGAATAAGGCACATAAAGATGTGAGGCCCAATGCTCAAAAGACCCAGATCTTTCAGAGTCTATTTAATGCCATTTTAAAGGGTTTAGAGGTTAAAAACAAAAGAGAAAGTGACAAATGACCTAGTTAGAATTGGCATATTACTACTTACGATGACTATCACATTGGTAATCCATATTTTAATCCTGATACCCAAGAAGCTTCTTATACCTTCTCAAAGAAAAGAGCTTTAGAGGACAAGAAAAATGAAAACATAGACAAACATTAGAAGAAAAATTAGGAAATGTGATAAATAAGAATGAAGAAGATACTAAGATTTTAGAGACACAACAAGGGGAAAAGGTGAAAAATAAAGCCAAACCTTAGAGGAAAAATTAGAAAAGTTAAAAATAAAATTGAGGAAGAAAGTGAGACAGAGAAAGAGAAGGCCAGAACCTATAGGACTACCTTGTAACTAGACTGCAAAAAGGTAGTATATATCTGTTAAAAATCCTAAAATGATTTTGCAGCATTGTTAAGGTAATTAAAAGGAAATGAAAGAAAACCACAGGGTTAACAAGAATTTTGGTGGCAACCTATAGAGAGAAGATTTTTAGAAATTTATTAAAGCAATAACAACCTATGGCTTACATTTACCATATGTCACTAAAGATAGCCATTGGCCAATTGCTGGGCAGAAGGTACAGATGGAATGTTCAGGTCCCCAGAGGAAAAGGGGATGCAAGAAAGGTGCGTGGCAGTGGTGGCGCACGCCTTTAATCCCGGCTCTTGGGAGGCAGAGGTAGGCGTATTTCTGAGTTCAAGACTATCCTGGTCTACAGAGTGAGTTCCAGGACATCCAGGCAGAGAAACCTTGTTTTGAAAAACCAATAAAACAAAATAAATTGGGTTATTTGGTTCTTTGCGGTCTAACTTCTTGAGTTCTTTGTATATATTAGATATTAGTCCTCTGCCGGATGTGGGGTTGGTGAAGATCTTTTCCCACTTTGTTGGTTGCCATTTTGTCCTTCTGACAGTGTCCTTTGCCTTGCAGAAACTTTGTAATTTTATGAGGTCCCATTTGTCAATTCTTGATCTTAGTGCGTAAGCTATTGGTGTTCTGTTCAGGAACTTTCCCCCTGTGCCCATGTCCTCCAAGGTCTTCCCAAGTTTCTTTTCTAATAGTTTCAGTGTGTCTGGTTTTATGTGGAGGTCCTTGATCCACTTGGAGTTGGTCTTAATGCAAAGGGATAAGAGTGGGTCAGTTCACATTCTTCTGCATGTTGACCTCCAGTTGAACCAGCACCATTTGTTGAAAAGGCTATCTTTATTCCACTGGATGGTTGTGGCTCCTTTATCAAAGATCAAGTGACCATAAATCTGTGGGTTCATTTCTGGGTCTTCAATCCTATTCCATTGATCTACTTGCCTGTTGCTGTACCAATACCATGCAGTTTTTAACACAATTGCTCTGTAGTACTGCTTGAGGTCAGGGATATTGATTCTCTGAGAAGTCCTTTTATTGTTGAGAATAGTTTTAGCTATCCTGGGTTTTTGGTTGCTCCAGATGAATTTGAGAATTGCTCTTTCTAGATCTATGAAAAATTGAGTTGTGATTTTGATGGGGATCGCATTGAATCTGTAGATTGCTTTTGGCAAGATGGCCATTTTTACTATATTGATCCTGCCAATCCAGGAGCAAGAAATATTTTTCCATCTTTTGAGGTCTTCTTTGATTTCTTTCTTCAAGGACTTCAAAAAATGGGGTACAGAGCTAAACAAAGAATTTTCACCAGAAGAAATTCAGATGGCCAAGAAACACCTTAAGAGATGTTCAACATCATTAGTCATCAGGGAAATGCAAATCAAAACAACCCTGAGATTCCACCTCACACCAGTCAGAATGGCTAAGATTAAAAACTCAAGAGACAACAAGTGCTGGCGAGGTTGTGGAGAAAGAGGAACACTCCTCCACTGTTGGTGGGACTGCAAGATGGTACAACCGCTCTGGAAATGAGTTTGGCTGTTCCTCAGAAAATCGGGCATGTCACTTCCAGAGGACCCTGGCATACCACTCCTGGGCATATACCCAGAGGATTCCCCTGCATACAATAAAGACACATGCTCCACTATGTTTATAGCAGCCTTGTTTATAATAGCCAGAAATTGGAAGGAGCGCAAATATCCCTCAAAGGAGGAATGGATACAAAAAATGTGGTATATTTATACAATGGAATACTACTCAGCAATTAAAAATAATGAATTCATGCAATCTGTAGGTAAATAGTTAGACCTGGAAAATATCATCCTGAGTGAGTTAACCCAATCACAAAAGAATACACATGAAATGCAATCACTGATAAGTGGATATTAATGAGCCCAGAAGCCCTAAATACTCAAGGCACAATTAGCAGGTCAAATGATTCCCAAGAAGAAGAAAGGAGAGGACCCTGGGCCTGTAAAGATTGGATCCAGTTTTGTAGACCCAGAACAGAGAAACTGTGGGGGGAGGGGGAATGATTGGGGAATAGTTGGGGGGGAGAGAAATTACGTATGGTAGGGGGGAACTGGGAAAGGGGAAAGCCTTTGGAATGTAAACATAGAATATAGAAAATAAAAATTAAAAAAAAAGAAAAACGAAGTGGAGACATTTTCAGATAACTGAAGATTTTCATCTAAAAAAAAAAAAACCAAAAAACAAAAACAAACAAACAGAACGGAGAAAGAGAGTTGGCCATGCTTTGGATAGAGGAGAACCAGGCAACCATGTGAGGTATTGGGAGGAACTGTGGGCTGTGGCCATTCCTATAGGGGTTTGGTCAGAGATATTTAGCAAGGAATAGACTCAACTCATCAACTAAGTTAGGGCAGGTGGGAGGTATGTAGCTAAGAGCGCTAAGTTGAGGGTGCTTTTTCCAGGCAGGAGATAGTAGCACCCAGCAATTGTGCCAAGAAGCCAAGTTCAAACTGAGCAACTGTGCATGTGTCCTTTATCCACGGATTCAAGGAAAGCCAAGTGGGAACCGGTAGCACCATGTTATAGTACCTTCTCCAAAACTGACCATACAATTGTTCACAAAACAGGCCTCAATACATACAGGAAGACTGAAATAATCCCATGCATCCTATCAGATCACCATGGACTAAGGCTGGTCTTCAATAACAACAAAGACAACAGAAAGCCCACATACACGTGGAAGCTGAACAACTCTCTACTCAATGACAACTTGGTCAAGGAAGAAATAAAGAAAGAAATTAAAGACTTTTTAAAATTTAATGAAAATGAAGGCATAATATACCCAAACTTATGAGACACAATGAAAGGAAAACTCAGCTCTGAGTGCCTCCAAAAAGAAACTGGAGACAGCATACACTAGCAGCTTAACAGCACACCTGAAAGCTCTAAAACAAAAGGAAGAAAACACACCCAAGAGAAGTAGATGGAAGGAAATAATAAAACTCAGGGCTGAAATCAACCAAATAGAAACAAAAAGAACTATACAAAGAATCAACAAATCCAGGAGCTGGTTCTTTGAGAAAATCAACAAGATAGATGAACCCTTAGCCAGACTAACCAGAGGGCACAGAGACAGTATCCAAATAACAAAGTCAGAAATAAAAAGTGAAATATAACAACAGAAAATGAGGAAATTAAAAAAGTCATCAGATCCTACTACAAAAGTCTATATTAAATAAAACTGGAAAATCTGTATGAAATGGACAATATTCTAGACAGGTACCAAATACCAAATTTAAATAAGGATCAGATAAACTCTTCAAATGATTCCACAAAATAGAACAGAAGGAACACTACCAAATTAATTCTATGAAGCCACAGTTACACTGTGCATTTTCCCTTGGAGATGGAATGGTTTCTGTGTAATCAGAAACCTGTCACAATTTCCATTCATGGACAATTTCATAAGAATTTTTTTCTACTTTTATCTACTTCTATCATGTTTAATGTTCCAAATAGATTTTAAAAACTGGTTGAGTGCATATTACTTTCAGCTTCAGAATATATCATGTATATTTAAGCATAATTTATGTATCATAAATTATTTTGATGACTTAAAATGTCAATACTGAATTGAATATTTTAAAATAAATTCCATTAGTTTAATAAATATTCTGTTGTAACAAATCAATCTTTTCCATTGTTCAGTTTCTGCCTTTCAAGGAACTAACCTTGAACTTGCCAATGCACTTCCTGCTGTTACATTTTCCAACCTTTCTTTCTTTATAAGGACAAGTTGTGCTCAACCCATAAGAACACTTGTCTTATTACAGGGAAGAAAATGTTTTGTGAAGAATAGAAGATAAAATCAATTACAACTCTTGGACTGAAAAAAGAAAAGAAAAAGAAAAGAAGAAAAGGAGGAAGGAAGAAGGAAGGAAGGAAGGAAGGAAGGAAGGAAGGAAGGAAGGAAAAGAAGATTGTGTGATTGCTTTGATTATTTTGTAAATAATGCCAAGAAAATAACAGTGAGATTTCAGTGTGCCACAGAAAAATCTTCCAGAAAGCCACAACTCTCTTCTTCCTAACAAAAATGAACTGAAGACATTTTGCCACAAGTAAGAATATGTATAATGTACCAGGTGGTCTAACTTTTTTAGTTAACTCAACAAAAGAGGCTCTATCTATCTATCTATCTATCTATCTATCTATCCATCCATCCATCCACCAATTCATCTATCTATCCATCCATCCATCCATCATTCATTCATTCATTTCACTCCATTTCTTTGCATTGATCATTGACACTAAATTCTTGAATACAATAGAAAAGGAATCATCTCCATGTCTTAGTTAGGGTTTTACTGCTGTGAACAGACACCATGACCAATGCAAGTTTTATAAAAGACAACATTTAATTGGGGCTGGCTTACAAACTCAGAGGTTCAGTCCATTGTCATCAAAGGCAGAAGCACGGCAGCATCCAGGCAGATATGGCGCAGGAGGAGCTGAGAGTTCTACATCTTCATCTGAAGGCTGCTAGTGGAAGACTGACTTCCAGACAACTAGGGTGAGGGTCCTAGGGCCACACCCACAGTGACACATCTATTCCAACAAGGCCACACCTCCTAACAGCGTTACTCCCTGGGCCAATCTTATACAAACCATCACACACTCTAACAGAAAGCTAGCCATTAGCTACTCACCACAGTGGTAGAACACATAAGTTCTTTTCCACTCTCATTGATGTGCTATAGTGACTAGAAAGCCTTAAGGCTTCTTTATCTGTATGGGAAAAAATTCATCATTGCTTCTCTCTATAATGCCCAAGCCTTAGTTATTAGTCTCTGTATATCTTTGGCATAGTCTACCATGAGATGAGGAGCCAGTGCCCACACACTGATATTACCTGAGAAATGACTATAAGTAGTAGATGCATTTCTCTGAAGATGTAGTAGGGGTAAGGATCCAGGTGGAAAAGTCAACTAGGCAAGCCATCAGCAGTGAGCTCAGGGAGGATTTCACCTTTTAATCAGGTACCTTAGCCCTATGTGCTTGGCACACAGGTGTTTAACATCTCTCTGTATAAATACTTGATGTTGGTAGGCTTTGGAGTTGAAGTATCTGTTGCCCAGAAGTGTCTGATTGTTGTTATTGAGGGCTGACTGTAAGATGTGTTCCAAGGACAGCCAAGGGACTGGCAGAAACAAGCAGAGGAAGGAGAGTGCACAGTAAGCTGTTAGGATGTTTACCTTTGAGGAGAGCGAGTGAGCTGGAGGATGCCACTTACTGTTTGAATTTTTAAACTAGTGGATCTACAGGTCACTTTTATGCATTGCCAGCTGTCCTGGGCACCAGGCTTCCCAGCAGCTTCAACTCTGAGCTAGCTGCTCCCAAGACTATCTCCATTGTCCTCTGTTGAATTAATATTTGTTAATAAATCTTGGCTGGGGTTACTACCCACATCAATGGTTATGACCTTAACTGAAACACACACACACACACACACACACACACACACACACACACGCACACACGCACACACGCGCACACACACACAGAGTCTTTATATTTTAATATGTCTTAAGTAGCACAGTAGTTGGGCAACTCTCTAGCCTCTAGTCTCTATGTTGCTAAATCTACCTCCCACCGATAACTCTGTTACTACTTACTAATTTCTATGTTCTATCTTGGCCTCTGTAAACCTCTTTGTGCAGCCCTCTGGGACATACTTCCATCGCCAGAGCCCAGGGTACTCTCCTTGCTTCTTTTCCCCACGGCAGCCACTGTGTCTCTCCTCTCTCCACACTCTCCTAAAGCATGGTGGATCTCCTTCTCCTCTCCTCCTGATCCCAAGCCCTGGAAACCCTAAAATCTCTCCTTTGTATGTCCTCCCCAGCTATTGGCTGACATCTTTACCAATCAGAACTCAATGGGGGCATGTTCCCGGAAGTTATGTGCAGTCTCTCGTGCAAGCGGTTTGTTCGAGAAACATAATTAGCACTAGCCATACAAGCAGCTATATCCTCTGTGTTCCCTCACTATCAGATATTCTTCCATTGGACATGCTCATCGAGGTGACATCAGTAGTCTTGTTTCTGATGCATTTCTAAAGTTATCATCCTTTAAGTCAAAACCACTCTGACTACTCTATCATTTTTATTTCTAGGAGCATTACCAGGCTTATTTTCATCTAGATTTGAAACATAAGCATTCTGGGCTGCACTGCCTCTGAATTGCAACATTCATTAGCTTCAGTTGCCTTGCCCATGGAGTCTATTCTGCACTACAGCTCTGCACTGCCTTCTGCTTGGTGGACTTCCCTGCGTGCTCTCACATTGCTAAATCCATCTTATCAGCTACAGACCAGTGATTCGTCACATCCTGTGGTCTTGTTCTCTAGAGTTCTCCTGCCCCTGCTCCCCCTCAGCTCTGAGCTGTCAAAAGCAGTTCAGTCATCCATTGAAATTTTCACTTTTTAAGGCTTATATTTATGCTTTGAAGACACCACATTTACTACCATTTCCTCCCTTAGCTCCCATCTCTCTTTTTCCTTCTCTACTACAAACAAATATTATATAGCAGAAGGACCTTTGAATAAAGTTCTTGGGTGGCACTGAAAAGTAAGACATCCCAGACTTTGCAGCATGTACATACAGACAAGTGAGAAATAGTTGGGTGACTTAGGCCATAAGGACAGAAAGAATAAACAGGAAACCCAAATGGACAGAGTGGAACAGTATCTCTAAAGAAGAACTTTGAAGCAAAAATGGGTGACATGTGAAGGAGACCCCTTAATTAGCAGGGGTTCCTTTCAGATCCTAGGTTAGGCACAAACTACACCCAAACACCAGTTGTCACAGAGAGCGCCTTTATTCAGCAGGCTAAGAACGTTAAAGTGGCTGCCTTCTGACTAACAGAAAAATAGCAGCAAAGGACCTTGAAGGTGTAATTTTTAAGAAAATAAAAAGGGGAGGGCTCTGTTAGAACAATCTAGGGTGTGGTGGTATATTTTGATTGGACATGTTATTTGGGTGAAGGGGCTTTTGATTGCTATACTTAAATATTTTGATAGGTGGACCTTAGTTGTCAGCCTCAGGAGGAGGAAATGGCCACATAAGGGAAGAGACCTTGGTGGCTCTCTTCAGGAAGGGGAGAGAAAGGCAAGGCCTGACAGAATCGTGCTGGTCACGCTTGAGCTGGCCAGAGGCCCTTCAACAGGTATTCAGTGGAAGGAAGGGCGTTATCTACTTTGCAACTTCAAACACACATGCTGGGTGCAGTGTAAAGAAATCATTCAAGGGAAAGTTCTCAGTCCCCGGTGGAGAAACACACATCTCTGAACACATCTGGGGAGAACCTGAGAATCTGCATTCAGCACAGACTCCCAAGACATGCACTCTTTGGGGAACCACTCACTAAAGAGAGTGGAAGCAGGAGTGGACAGCGAGCTAGGAGAGTTGCTGTTCTAGGTGGACAATGAGGGTGGACTGGAGTAGACAAGCATCAGAGGGATGGACTACAGAGAGAGTCCAAGAGATCCCATGCTGGGACAGAGCCAAGGTTGCAATGCATAGGAGGCAGGGAGGAGAGGGCAGGCAAGCAAGGTACTCTCCAGTGAAAAGGGCTCAAGTGGACGGGATGCAGTTGCTGGAAGAAGGGGAGCCTGGAAGGAAGCTGGAGATGGGGGGGTCAGAGCTGAGTTCAGGGTGACCTTCAGTCCTTCAGTAAGAACGTAGGCTCTGTAGGCAGCCTTCCTGGGTTTGGACGCCAGCCTAACCCTGTCTCAGCTGGAGAAGCTCAGGACAATTCTTCAGACTGGCTGTGCTCTGTTTTTCTCCATTTAACACTGTTAAAAATAGTATCCCCAGTCTAGGTCTTAAGGAAGGTTGACTGAATCCGTCTGTGCATGTGGAGTTTGGTATATTGCATGCCGCCATTTCTGAGCTAACATTATCAATCCTTAATACTATCCATCTCAGGCTTTTCTAATTTGATTGCTTTGCTTATTTTTAATCTTCTATATAGAATGCCTTTTAAAAGCCATTTCTCGCTTCCATTCTCACTTCCCCTCAGAGTTAAAATTGAAGGCCACTTCTACGATGCTACCAAACTGCCCAGGGACACCGTGGTCCTTGCTCAGCTCGCACTAGAAGTCATTTATCACCTGGTTTTAGAACAAAGTGTCCAGCCGGGTGTTCTGAAGTTGTCTACCTAGGTCTCATAGGAATTCCCTTCGATGGCCGTGGTAGAGCCAGTAAAACAGCAGAGTTTCTGATTTTCATGAATCTACATGGTCACTAGGAGAGTAAACCCTTAAAATTATCGTGGAGCACTGAGGGAGCCAAGTCGTATGTGTTTTTGATGAATTACACTCGCACCCACAGAACAAGTTTTATTTGTGACTTGTGAGATTATAGTTTGTCATGTGAACAAATGCTGTAGTTTAGCGCTTTCTCTCTCTCTCTCTTTCTCTCTCTCTCTCTCTCTCTCTCTCTCTCTCTCTCTCTGTCTCCCTCCCTCCTTCCCCTCCTTTCTCTCTCTCTCTCTCTCTCTCTCTCTCTCTCTCTCTCTCTCTCTCTCTCATTCTCTCTCTTTCTCCCTCCCTCCCTCCCTCCCTCCCTCCTTCCCCTTCTCTCTCTCTCTCTCTCTCTCTCTCTTGGATCAAGTACTTAGCTGCAAAGTATTTTCTTCTAGGATACAAAGAAAATCTATGTTTGAAAAACTAAGTAAATCTTTTCACTTATACAGACAACAGACAGACGACAGACACACAGACGTTTTCAACAAACCACTTCTGTGTTGTGCTTTGATCATTTCTCCATGCCCTTCTCCATAGTCTAAAGGAGTCTGTGTGAGCACACCACTACACCTCCAATACAGAATGAGTTTTTCTTTTTCTTTTTTTACATTACAAAATAAGCTAGAATAAATCCATTTACCAACCAATAGCCCTTGATCATCTCTTTTCCCCAAGTAGGGCATAAATGAATTACACCACAGAAAATAGGAAATTCTTTAGAAATTGCAAAAAAAAAATCAGGATGAAAATAACAAATATTTTTCATCTTTGGTTGAGTTATTGCATTACTTCTTTAAAATTATGATCTTACCTTAATAAATAATCAAACAAGAAGTAATGCAATTTTTTATTTTTGTTGTTGTTGTTGTTGTTGTTGTTGTTGTTTTAAACAGTGTTTTAGATAACTCAGGCTGGCTCTAAACACTCTGTGTAGTTCACACTGTTTCTGTGTTCCTAATCGTCCTGCCTCTGTCTCTCAAGTACTGCCATTGTAGGCATTTGCCAACACATTAGGTTCTAATTCTTAATTAAAGAAAAATTGGAGATGGTGAAATGTCTCAGCGGGTCAAGGCTTTTGCCCCCAAACCAGGCAACCTGTGTTGGCAATCCTCAGGAGACTACATGATAGAAGGAGAGAAGAGACCATACTGCTCGCTCTCTCTCTCTCTCTCTCTCTCTCTCTCTCTCTCTCTCTCTCTCTCTCTCACACACACACACACACACACACACACACACACACACACCACTGCAATAAAAAGATTATATTTTAAAAAGAAAGTTTTTCTCTATCACATGGAATTTACACCAATATTTAAATTATGAAGAAGCTATGGCCGTCTTGGACTTTGAATTCTTCTCTGCATTTACACCAGAGCTGCTTCCATCCTAGACTTGCCAAGGCATGAAACTTCTCAATCCTTTCAGTTTCTCAGATAATGCCCTTCTGAGCAGAAGTACCAGACAAGGAAGAAAACTAGGCTTGACATGCAAAAAAAAAAAAATTGTATAACATGGCCCTGTAGATTGTGTGAAAAGCAAGGGTTAGTTTTCAAATTTACAACATTTTATAATCTTCTCTCTGAATTCCAATGTCTCCACTCAGGGATTCTAGGCAGCTGTGTTGGGTGCAGTCCTTGTCAAGAGGGCAGCTGCACAGGTGGACCTCTGCTGTCCTGTGGAGGTAGTGAGAAGGTGCATCTGATCACAGGCTTATGTTTAAAATGCATGGATACATGCATGGAGCCGTTAGAATAGGAGGGTATTCCTTCCACTCCAAGGTCTGCTTGGGTCCCCCTAAGTGTACACAGCAGACAATGATCCTCATTTTGGGGGTACAGTACGATCATAGTCACAGTGAGGTCGAACCTGCTCATCTTATAGGAACATCCTGGCACATTCTTAATTTTTTTTTGTTTTGTTTTTTGTTTTTTTCAAGACGGGGTTTCTCTGTGTAGCCCTGGCTGTTCTGGAACTCACTCTGTAGACCAGGCTGGCCTCGAACTCAGAAATCTGCCTGCCTCTGCCTCCCGAGTGCTGGGATTACAGGCGTGTGCCACCACCACCCGGCCAACATTCTTAAATTTTAATATAATATTTTTATAAATTCTTTGAGAACTTCAAAGAAAGTATTTAGAAATACCCGCCACACTGTTCCTCCTAACTCATCTCAAATCTACTCCACCTCTTCCTATTTCAGACTCTTTTTGTTTTGTTAAATAATCCATTGCGTGAAATCTGGGTTTCCCATGAGTTCATGGGTTTAGGGCCATGCATGAGTGCATGGTCAACCCACTAGGGGTTCCACCCTTAAAGAAAATTGGGTCTCCAGCCTCTCAAAGGGACAGAAATGCCGCTCCATCTAGGATAAGTTCCCAATCCCAGGAAATGGGCAAACTTGCACAAAAGGATTGAGTGGAATAAATTAAAGGTGAAGGTGATATATTCTTATACTCAGTATTAATACAAGTGTTGTTTTCCATTGCCATTTGGAGTTTGATAACTCATTGTCTAGGGCTGGATATTCAGGGTTCTAATCTGCAGACCAGGACATCTTGTGCTTTTCCCACTAGTGATCCCTTTTTTACTGAGAAGTTTTTACAGTTTAGATAGATAAATAGGTGGATGGTTAGATAGATAGATAGATAGATAGATAGATAGATAGATAGATAGAAAGAAAGATAGATAGATATGATAGATATGTATGTGAAAAAATTATTTAACTCAAACATTTATGTGTACATGTGTTTTTCCTACATGAGTGTGTATTCACCCTGTGCATGCCTAGTGCCTATGGAGGCCAGAATAGTGTTCAGATCCTCTGGAAGTAGGTTTAGCTTTGGTTTTAAATTGCCGCGTGAGTGCTGAGAACTGGACCCAATTTCTCTACAAGTAGAATAAGGGTTCTTAAGCATTGTGCTGTCTCTCCAGCCATCCTCTCACCTCCTAAAAATAGTTCTTGTTTATACATATGACTTACTTATTTACTAAAGATGAGAGAACTTTTCCAGACTATTGAAGGGGATGTGTTTGTTTATTTTAACATAAAGTATTAAATGTTGACTGGATATGTGATACTTCAGGACATAAAATATTAACTTTTTAGTTGATTAATATTTTAACTTTATAATTGTTATTTCAGTGTGTAAATATGTAAAGCAAAGGGAAACTATGTATAGGGTCATTTTATAAGTTTTTAGAAATTCGGTTCTAATGTCAAATCAATATTCATTGAGCATTTATTTTTATGACACTCTAATCAGCAACTCAAACAATATTTTGACAATTGCATACACATATAGAATATATTGCAATCGTACACTTCCTTACCCCTCTTCTAGCTTTGCTGACTCTCTTCAATCTAACTAGTCCCTGCTTGTGTGTGTGCACATACATCTGCATTGAGCACACCGAGCAATGTTCTAGGCAGTAGCCCTAACATGTTTCTCAATGGTGTGGGTTGTTTATGTTATACAGAATCTGTTTATCTCTTTCATCTACTCTTGTTAGATACATAGTCACAGCTTAATACTCTTCAACTTTTGCCTACAGTCAAGAGGTCAGGTTTTCTTTCTTTTTTTATTAGATATTTTTTATTTATGTTTCATATATTATCCCCTCTCCACATTTCCCCTCTGAAAACCTCCTATCCCATTCCCCATGTTCCTGCTCACTAACCCACTCACTCCTGCTTCCCTGTCCTGGCATTCCCCTATACTGGGGCAGTGAGCGTTCACAGGTCCATGGGCCTCTCCTCTTACTGATGACTGACCAGGCCATCCTCGGCTACCCATGTGGCTGGAGCCATTGGTCCCTCCATGTGTACTCTTTGGTTGGTGGTTAAGTCCCTGGGAGCTCTGGGGGTCTGGTTGGTTCATATTGTTGTTCCTCCTATGGGGATGCAAACCCCTTCAGCTCCTTTGGTCCTTTCTCTAGCTCCTCCATTGGGGACCCTGTGCACAGTCCAATGGTTGGCTGAGAGCATCACCCTCTGTATTTGTCATGCACTGGCAGAGCCTCTCAGGAGACAGCTATATCAGGCTCCTGTCAGACAGCACTTGTTGGCATTCACAATAGTGTCTGGGTTTGGTGACTGTCTATGGGATAGATTCCCCTAGGAGGTCGGGTTTTCTAGGGAAGCTTTCTCCTTCCATTCTGAAGGTCTTGTGGTGGCATGCGGTAGTCACACATGAAGCTTGCAGTGTGAGCAAACCCACCCATCCCCACCACCTACCAACAGTGAAAGGCAGACATGCCTTGCTAGTCTTCAGGGAGATGGTTAAGAACTCGAATTTTACAGAGATATTTACATTCCTGATGATCTGCAATATTCCCATGGAATGTCACTGAAATACCTAATCACTCACAGGAAAACATCCCCAACTAGTGCACGAGAAACTTGATCTCTCAGCTTACCATCAGTCCAGGAACTGGAAACAGCCCATAGCCTCACTGCCTCTCCAACTCACACACTGCTTGGGAACAGAGAAAAGTCATACTCTGAGTTTGAAGCACTCTTCATGAGTTAATGCAATAGAACACTGGGGTGTGAGTATTGAGAAGGAAGTTTGAAAGGCACAAATTAATCTACATTCCTATTTACACACTTTTCCAACACTGGGGCTTGAACCTAGGACCCCATACATGCTGAGCAAGCACTCTGTCACTAACTATATGCCAGTTTTGTCTGCTTTGTTTTTATTTTCATCTATTTTCACTAAATTGCCCAAGCTGGCCTTAAACCTGAGACACTCCTGCTTTAGCTTCCTACGTAGCTGGGATGAGAGTCCTGTGACACTGGATATGGCTCTATTAGCTTTTAAAATTTGTGTCAAAATACACCTAACATAAATGTATCATTTTATTCACCTTAAACAGTAAATATACTGTTTAAAGGCATTAAGTGTGCTACAATGTTGTGCCTTCACTCCCCCTAGTTCCATTGTATTGCAGTGCTGGGGTTTTACCACTGTCCACTTCCAGAACCTTAAAATCACTATTAACAAAATTCCCATACCTAGTAACAGTTTGCTTTTAATCCCTTTTTCTTCCTCAATCTTGTGGTAGTCACTAACCCCTAGTAATTACTCTCTGTCTCCTCAAATTTACTTGTTCTGTATATTTGAAATGAATAGAAACTGACAAGTCCTGACCTTGTGAATGTGGCTCCTTTCACTTAGCGTATCCCCCCCCCTGCCCTCGAGGCAAAAATTGTACCAGGAGCCAAGACTGCATGCCTTTCTCCCTCTGAGGAATAGTCTGCTGCATGTACAAACTCGGTGCTTTCTTTCTCCGCTCATTCACTTATGGACATTTCCGTGGCTTCCGCCTTGCCGCTTTTGTGAGTAGTGGTTTTAGGAACCTTTTTCTCTTCTCTTGGGGAATATATCCAGAAGGAAGTGCTTTGCTGATCATTGCTAGTTTGGTGTGAACTTGTGAAGGGACTACTAAACTTGTTTGCATAGAAACTGCTCCAGCCTCCGTTCCTGTCCTTAAGTTAACCCTTGTCTAATCTTCACAGCCTTGCAAATGCTGGTCATTTCCTAGCTTTGTAGTAACCGTCCTATTTCACACCTAGTACCTGTGAAATAGAGTGTTACTGTGCTTTTGGTTTTTTCCTCTGTTGACCAATGGTGTATCCACCTTCTGTGCACTTCCTGTCCTTCTGTGCCTTCTGGGCACTCTTGTCCACTGACATAGCTTCATTAGAGCAATGTCTCTTCCATCCCATTGCGTATTGTTCATTTGAGTTGGTTGTCTTTGGCTGTTGACTTCATTTGATTTTTTAAAGGCAAGGTTTCTTGTCCATTAGTTTTGAATGCTCTGATAAGGGGACTGGCCTTTGATTCTGTTCATATCTTTATCCTCAGAGCTGGTGCCTGACCTATTAGAAGGAGTTCCACAGCTGTGATTACATCATGGAAGGACCTTGAGATGGGAAATTTATTCTTAACTATGTGATCCCACAGTGATAGCACAGATGTTAATAAATGGAGGCTTGAGAGAGTCAGAGTGGGGGGATATGAAAAACAGAGACAAGTCTAGAAGGCTACGCTTTGATGAGGTAGGAAGAAGCCACGGGCGAGGCCTCTAGACACCTCCACAGATAAATGCAGGTCTATCGACATGGGGATCCGAGCTCCTCAAAGCCACTGATTATGAGAACTACAGGATTAAATATTCACGCTGTTTGGAACTATGAAGTATGTAACAAGTTGTTGTAAGAGTGAGAGGAGAATTTCCAATATATTTGAAGGCACGAAGTGTGTTTACAAGTCTGATAAGAACTTCAAGGCTCTGGCAAGAGGGAGGCACCATTGTCTCCATAGACTGTCCTCCACACAAAGATGGTTGGAACCACTGAGCAACTCACATAGACACTGGCCGGCCGACATCCTCCACGTGCCTCTTCTGTTTATTGTCATAGAAAGGAGCTGCTTGGGTATAACTGTTCAGTAACCATATCTGTGCAGAAACAGGAACTAGGAGGAAGAAAACTTGGTAAAGCTTGTACATTTTTGTGTAAAATCTACTTAATTCTCACTAGAGGTCAGTAACAGGCAAAGATAGAGAAAGAGTAAGTTACAAAACAGCAAGTATGAATCCAACTGAGGTTTTCATAGTTGACTTTCAAAAGTAATGGAGAGATTATAAATTATTTGAAATAACAAATATGTTTTAGGGAATGTGCATTCTTTGTTTGGTAGGTAGTTGTCTGGGAAGCATAAGCTAAATAAGATGCACTTCTTGTAAATGATGAAAGCAGAGGGTTTTTGTCAAATGTGTGAGTCATGAGATGGGGTTTGTCATGTTGGCTCCCCTCTCTTATCTTCCACCACCAGGTCCCAGCCCAGGAAACCACTGATGAGCTTTGCCAGATTAAATTTGTTCTGTTGACATACAAACTTCACTTTATGTCAGGTTTCATATTCGACCCACGATTATGACAAAATGGCAGGTGAGATGGACAAAAGTTTGTAAAATGAGAAATTTTCTTCTTGCTCTTACTTTAGCAATTGATGGTCTATTAAATTGCTCTTCTAATAGATAGGTTGTTTTGTTTTCTGATTTGTTTTATTTTGAGGGTTGTTTGGTTTCTTTGTTTAGTTTTCTTTTCTTTTTTCTAGAATATCTTCTCAGTTTTTTTTTGTTTCCATAATAAAATATCTTGACAATCTTATTAACATTTTAGGCTTGATACATTTTTCTTCTACTTTTGTTTCTGATTGCTTTAGAACCCATGTAAGTAGTTGTGTTCCTCATCAGCTTATGTGGGCTGTTTCTAGCTAGCTGTTGGTTCAAGATGAGCAGAAGAAACTATTCGGACTGACTCCCATATAGCATTCATAAGAACGATCTCTAAACAAGTCCTGACATTTCCCACGAGACATTGCTTAAAAACTAGGAAATATAACCTAGTAACAGGCCGGCACATGTTAGGGTTGGACCAGGCTGGGAGGTGGGGCTGCAAAGGTGTGACTCGTTATGAGGCTTGGGGTCATGTTGGGGTGGTGAGGTGAAGCCTTGGCAGAACTGGTTTAGTTGCTACAAGAGTCTGCTGTGATGACATGCATCTGGATGTCCTCTGCTTTCTCAGTCCCTCCTCATGCCCCTTTTCTTTCCACCTTCATCTGGCATAGCTCAAAGGCCTTCAGCAGTACCGGCCTCACGCTCCCTCTTGGATCTCTAGTGCCCTAAACTGTCAACTGAAAGCATTCCCATTGTACACTAAAAATCCCAGAATAGGAAAAAGCCTCAACTTGTGCTAAAATTCTGCAAGGTCAAATGACTTCTACTAGAGAGTTAAAATGTTGCACACCATAGTTAGAAGGCTTTGGGTTAACTTCAATCTCCTTGAAAAAAAATCCCATGTGTGTGCAGGTACCTGAGGATGCCAGACAGAGAGTTTGATTTCCTTGAACTAATTATTATGTGGGTGCTCATCACTGAACTTTGGTTCTGTGATAAAAGCTCTCTTAGCCCATGAGCCATCTCTCCTTCCCCATCAGAACTTTAGACTCCAGAGAGCCAAATAACCCTATTAAAAATGGGGTACAGAACTAAACAAGGAATTTTTACCTGAAGAATTTCGAATGGCTGAGAAGCACAAGAAATGTTCAAAATCATTAGTCATTAGGGAAATGCAAATCAAAACAACCCTGAGATTTCACCGCACACCAGTCAGAATGGAGAAGATTAAAATCTCAGGAGACAGCAGGTGTTGGCAAGGATGTGGAGAAGGAGGAACACTCCTCCACTGCTGGTGGGATTGCAAGCTGGTACAACCACTCTAGAAATCAGTCTCGCAGTTCCTCAGAAAACTGGGCATGACACTTCTGGAGGACCCTGCTATACCACTCCTGGGCATATACCCAGAGGATTCCCTGGCATGCAATAAGGATACATGTTCCACTATGTTCATGGCAGCCTTATTTATAAAAGCCAGAAGCTGGAAAGAACCCAGATGTCCCTCAATGGAGGCCTACTGGACCTGTTCTTCTGACATATCCTCGGATGGTTCCACAGATGTTGGACAGCAAGGAAATAGCCAACTCTCGTAAGACTGGAAAAACATACCCTATAGCCATCCTTCTATGTTCCCCAGAGACATGTCGCCCCCAGTGTCAGCATGAAGTAGCCAGATATCATGGCGACCTTATTCCTGCTTCTCCATCACCTCTTTCTAATTCTTCTTTTTTTAAATAAACCAAAGTGGGGGAATGTTGGTATTCTGTATGGACTTCACACTCACAGTTACCTGGCACTAGCCAGGTATGCTCCTCCCCACAGTTACCTAGCAACAGCCAAGTAGGCCTGGCCCACTATAAAGGGGGTTGCTTGATCCTCCTCTTTCTCTTGCTCTCTCACTCTTCTCTTCTCTTCTCTTCTCTTCTCTTCTCTTCTCTTCTCTTCTCTTCTCTTCTCTTCTCTTCTCTTCTCTTCTCTCTTCTTCTTCTTCTTCTTCTTCTTCTTCTTCTTCTTCTTCTTCTCTCTCTCTCTCTCTCTCTCTCTCTCTCTCTCTCTCTCTCTCTCTCTCTCCCTCCTGGGCTCTTCCCCTCCCCATTCCCTTTCTCCCTCTCTCCATGTGTTCATGGTCAGCCTCTACTACTCTACTTCTCTACTTTCTCCTTCTCTCTGCTTTCTGCCTCTACTACCCTCTTAACTCTCTTCCTCATGCCCTTAATAACTCTATACTATACCATCATGTGGCTGTCCCCTCAGGGGGAAGGGATGCCTTGGCACGAGCCTGCTGAGGCATCCACTTCCCCCATACCTCCCCGCACCCCCATAGAACATATTTTATACCCCTTTATCTTTTTATGATCACAATAGTTATCTATCTTCTTGAATATGGAGAAGTTGAGCTTGTGCCTCGCTAGAGGCTTCCTACTGACTAGTACTCATGGTATTGGAAGGTACTCTGCATGCCATGATAGGAGACAAGTAATCACCAACCTAGCCTCAGTCTACATTACAATTGTAACCTGATTGCAAGACCCACTGGTACAACTGGGGCACAAATTTTGCAGGAGTGACCAATCACTCCCTGGTTAAATTTAAGGCCAACATCACAGGAGAGAACCAATTCCCAACACTGCTAGGATGGCCAAGAACCTGAGACTGGATAGGACATGGATTTAGGGGGAAACCAGATAGTATTGTTCTGCTGAAGGAACCTAAAATGGCTCCTGATGACAATCTTCTATGCACATGTATCAGTGTTTTGCTCAGCCATCATTAGCAAAGTCTCCTTTTGCAGTAGGTGGGAACTAGCACAGAGACCCACAAGTAGACCCTAAGCAGAGAATGAGAGGCTTTGGAACAGTTAGTCCTAAATGGGATGTTCACCAAATTGTTTTCCATTGGATTTACCCCTTTCCTCTGCTTTTGGTTTACACTTTGGCTAAGAGAGGATCAGTTGTATTCTGCCCTCTACTGCCTTACCACAGACTCAGTGAAAAAGAGTTAATTAATTGCAGACTGGAACCTTTAATGCCATGCATCAAAAAGAAAGATTTCTTTTTAATATAAATTGATTGTAGAGGCACTAATTATAGTGACGAAGGCTAACAAATGAATCAGACCACATTCTAATAAATGGAATGAAAATTAAGGAAAAGAGATGCTTAAAAATGGCCAGAAAAAGATTTTTTTCCTTAAAGATCTGCTCACAATGAAAATGCTGGGCTGGGTGTGTAACTCAGTTGGCCGAGTGCTTACCTAATTTGCTTCAAGCCATGAATTTGATTCCCAGCACCACATAAACTAGGAGTGAAGACACATGCTCATAATACCAGCACCTGGGAGGTAGGGCCAAGAGTGTTATCCATGTAGCCCAGGCTGGCCCCAAACTTGGTACATAGCCATATATGCATACCAAGATATACATATGGCAATGTACCAAGTTTGGGGCCAGCCTGGGCTACATGATTTCATGTCTCAAAAATAAACAGACAAAAAGCTAAGATTTCTAATTAAATTCTGAGCTGCAAGAATGGATGAAGACTAAAAAGTGAGTTTTCAAATGTATGTAAATCAAAACCAATGAATATTTTCAGAGCACTTGAGTTTAAATGTAATTTATTTCTAGTCTAGATGAGGGACTTGTGCATTAGTGAGCATTCTTTGCTGCAAATGTTAAACATGATCTCTGAGTTTTATAAGCTAAGAATCCCGAAGCTCCCATTTGATGTCAGAGGCTCAGGCTGATAGTGATGGTCTAGACTAAGCCTCGGCCAGGGGGCTGTGAGGAATGAGGAGCACTCTCTACAGCCTGCTGCACAGGCTTACAGAATTAGATTCCTAACCACCGCTCCTTCCCTCAGCCATTTTAGTTATATCCCACAGGATACAATTTGCTACAAGTCAGGGATAAAGAGTTGCTGGCTTTGGCTTCCACAAGGAAAGTGACTCCATTTCCCCCCAGAATCCCACAGTGGAAGCTTCCCCAGGTGATCTGAGATGGCAGTGGAACTGGATGGCTGAATGCTGAGCAGGCAGAGACCAATCAATGATCCCTGCTGACGTCACATTCGCCAATGAAGACGCCATGCTCCATCTTTACATCTTTATCCTTCAAAGTATACCTTACTTCTGATGAATAGAGTGAGCTACTTCTTTACAATGACGTGCCCAGAGTGAGACCAGTTCTCTAAACACACACTAGATCAATTCCACTTTGCAGCGAGCCACAGGTTGGTTGTTCCATGCGTTGGACTGCAAGAAAAGAACATCATTCCATAGTGTGATGGTGCTTTCTAAGACGAATGGGAGCAGCAAAGGCCAAGGATGGGTGTCTGTAAACCTTTCCCAAGGTTTGATTTGATTTGTTCTGCCTGAGCAATGGACACCTTGAAGGCTTTACTCTGAACACAGGTTTGCAGAATCCAGTGGCAAACTTAGAACCACATGAAACACAAACTTTGTAACTGGGAATGGAGGTTTTTATAACTTTAAGAAAATGAAACTCTATGTAGTTGTCTGCTGTTTCTGAAGAAAGCCTCGAGAAACTCATTTTACTCCTCCCTTCTTTAGATGCCTGATGCTGTCCTTATCAGGGAGAAATATTAATTTTAGTCCTTTCAGAACAAGTCTTGCAGCAGGAGTGTTGAATCTTTCCGCCTTGCAGCATGGTATCATCTATAATTGTATTCATACCTGTGCTGGCACGCATGCAGCCTAACACATGTAAATTGGTCCCCACACCTGACTAAAGTCTAGTCAGTTTCTAAAGCTGCCGCCAGGTAATAGTGAGCTTGTACAGAGGAAACAGAAAAATCATTATGGCCCTGGCCTGAGTTGTCCCAGTCAGGATTTCAGACAAGAATGAGTGAGCCTTAACATTATTTCCACAATTGTTCTTTGGTTCCCCCTAGGCTGGTGCTGGTATTCTTACCAAGCGTCAACTAAACCGCATATTCATGGGAAAGTAAATGTTCTTAACTTCTCAAAAATCTCCTAAATGTTGAGCAAAATTGGCAGAGTAAGTACTATAATCTCTAAAAGCAGAGCCCAAAGCCTCTGGGACACAAGGGATTAAGTGTATCATAAACCTTCAGTTGGATCAAGTGGTAGATATTGTACATTTCCTTTTCTTGCCTCAGCTTCTGGGCATTTAGGATGTTGGAGAAGGCATTAGCATGCTATGTAGTGTTTACAAGTTCAGATAACTATAAGTGAGGGCCCAACATTTAAACTGCAGCATGCACTGTGAAGGTTGCAGAGTTGTATAAAGCCAGCTATGTCTCATTGACAAGGATACATGCAAATTCTTTGGGCAGACATTATTCAATGCCTTATGTTTTCCATTGTCAACTGAAGTTCTTAGGGGCAATGCTTCAGCAGTGCCATAATGAGGCAAGAAGGTGTCTGCTACGCTGCACATGCCAGGTTGCCTGAAAGGGAAGATTCCACAGTCATTGACTGCAGGGTTATTGCAGAAGAGTAGCCAGCTTTCTCTTCATTCAAGAGAACAATGCTGCATTATGATGACTGAAGAGAGGTTTCTATTGCTCAGCTCTAGTCTCTCTCTGTCCTCTATCCAAACAAACCTAGCCTAATGAGTTGATTAACTATATTGCTCTAGCACAGCCCTGTTCAGTGAAGAATCACATCACTGTGTTCAGAATGTAGAGCTAGCCTATAGCTGCCTGGAACCCACTGGGATAACAATAGCCTGTATTCATCTTTTTCTTTTGGTTTTGATGCTCTGTGGTCTTTGAATTTGTTGATTTTATTTTTTTAAGCCAGCAGTGACCCAACCATTAAAAACTTTACCTTATCAGGATTTCGCTTTGGGTGGGTAATATGATGGCTATTCTTGGTTGTCAACTTGATTACATCTGGAATTCAATAAAATCCAAAAATGGATCTTAGTGAGGGATTTTGCTTACTTTGAAAGAGGAAGATCGATCGACTTCCAATCCAGATCTTTAAGGTATGAAGACAGGCATTTAACCCAGATTGTTGATCAGATCTAATCTGGGCCATGACTTCTGCTGGAAGTGTATATAAGGACATGGGAGAAGAAAGCTTTTGTTCTTTGCCTAGGTGAGGTAAAGAGCACTGTAAGAAATCCTATAGAATCAACTAACCTGTGCCCATAGGAGCCCACAGAGACAGAACCACCATCCAAACAGCTTGCACGGGATGGGCCTAGGTCCTCTAAACACATGTAATAGATGCATAGCTTAGTCTTCATGTAGGACTCCTAACAACTGGAGTAGGGCTATTTCTGACTATTACCTGCCTTTGGACTCTTTTCCCCTAACTTTGCTGCCTTTTCTGGGCTCAGTAAAAGAAGTTGAGCCTAGTCCTACTGCAACTTGATCTACCAAGGTGGGCGGCTATGAATGGGAGGCCGCCTCCCATGCATGGAGGTGGAAGGAGGGGAGGGAACAGGGAGGGGCTGTGAGGAGAGGAGGCAGGGGAAGCTGTGATCAGGATGTAAAGGAAATACATTGAATTTTTAAAAGTAAGGGCAATAATTGTAAAAATTGGGATCGTGTAATTTAGGATAGTGATATGTGGGAAAACCCTATTGAAGCTGAGAAATTTGAACCCTCAGATTCTCAAGGGCTTTTCCCATCTAAAGACATAGCTATTCTACCCTCAGAGTCACCCCCCTGAAATTCTACCTTTTTATTGTTTGCTAAACCAGCAACTTTATCTGGAGAGAATGTCAGGCAAGACAATTCTGATGTCTCTCATGACACATCAATAGTTGCCTCTATACCTATACCCGGACTTAAGGTAAAGCAGGCTCCTAGATGGGAGGTAGAATGTGTAATCCATGAGAAGGTGTACTATACTTCTAAAGAGCTTCATGATTTTGCTAACTCATTCAAGCAGAAGTCTGGGGAATATGTGTGAGAGTAGATTTTAAGGCTGTGGGATAATAGTGGAAGCAACATATAACTGGATCAGGATGAGTTTTTTTATATGAGCCTTTTGAGTGGAGGTTCCAAGTTTAATGTGGGAGCTTGCACAGTTAAAAAAGGTGTTGAAATTTTGTGTGAATTGTTGACTGAAGTATTTGTCAAAAGATGGCCCACTGAAAGGAGCTGGAGATGTCCAATATCCAGCTTAGTGTTGATGAAGGAATTTTTAAGGCTCAGGGAAAATGCAATGCTAGAATAGGTATGATGTGTAAAACCTAATCCTCCACAATAGGAAGGTCCAGAAGATGTGCCCTTCACTAATCCTATAAGATGCAAAATGATTAGAGCACATGTGAGCTTTGTTGTTGTCATTTATCTCGTGCAAGACCTTAGGGCTGGAGATGCTGCTGTTCTGTTGTATGAATTAAATGCAGTTGGTTTAACTTGGCTCTGAGGTAGCAGGTTCCAGCTGGAAGCACTGAATCATCAGAAGCAAAGTTATCATACTCATCATAATGGGCAGCACAGACAAAGTAATGTAATAATGGCCTAACCCATAATGGTCAGCACAGGCAAAATGAACTTTAAGTTGGCATGATTTGTATGGACCTTTAGGGCTAGCTAATCAATCATTGTGTTTCCGGGCATGAAATCAATAAGTGGTCTACTGAATTTTTGTTTGATCTGTATAGCACAAAAATTCTCAAACAAATGACAGGAAGATTACATTGGATGGTGGTGAAAGGGAATCCGTGAATCAATTTCCAGACTTGAGCCAGTTTGTAGACCCAGAACCCCTTAAATGAAGGGATGGCCATGTTTCCCTGAGGAAAGACCTTAATACAATATCCAAAAATTTTACTGTTAGCCTTTCTCTACTGCTTCTCCAAGGAGACCTACAACCTTTTACAAGAGTACCTCACTGAACACTGAAGGAAAGGAAACAGACTTTCCAGAGTTTGTTGGATACTGTCTCTGAGTTGACACTGATTCTGTGAGATTCCAAAATACATTGTGGCTGTCCAGTTAAAGTAGGGACTCATGGAGGTCAGCTGACCATTGGGGTTTTGACTGAAGTCTAACTCAGAGTAGGTCCAGTATGTCCCTGAACTCATCCTTTGGTTATTTTCCCCAGTTATAGAATGTATAATTGATGAAGATATACTTAGAAATTGGCAGGATTCTCACACTGGGTCACTGACCTGTGGCGTGAGAGCCATTATGATTGGAAAAGCTAAATGGAAGCCTGTAGAGTTGCCGCTGCCAAGGACAATCGTGAATCAAAAACAGTATCACCTCCCTGGAGGAACTGCAGGAATTAGTCCCACCATCTGGGACTTGAAAATGCAGGGGTGATGATTCTCACCACATCTCTCCTACTGTACAGTGCAGAAGACAGGTAGATTGTGGAGACTGACAGACAATTGACTATTGAAAATTCAATAGTGATTCTGACTGCAGCTGTTCTACCAGACATGGTGTCCATACTTGAACAGATTATCATATCTGTTAGTACATGGCATACTGCTATTGATCTAGCAAATGCTGTTTTCTCTTCAGCTGTCCATTAGGATAAGAAACAATTTGCCTTCAGTTGGCAGGGCAGCCCTATACTTTTAAAGTTTTGCTTCAAGGATTTTTTAACTTTCTAGCCTGTGCCATGATTTAGTTAGAAGGAATCTCGATTGTCTCTTCCATAAAACATTACATTAGTGTACTATATTGATGACATTATGCTGATTGGACTACGTGATCAGGAGGTAGCAACTACTTCTGACTGATTGGTAACATGTACAAGCATCAGAGAATGGAAAATAAATCCAATCAAAATTCAAGAGCCTTCTGCCTCAGTGAAATTCTTAGGAATACAGTGATGTTGGGCATGTAGAGATATTCTTTCCAAAGAGAAGGATAAGTTATTGCACATGCCCCCTTCCACTATAAGGAAGAGAGACAATATTTAATGTCATATTTAGGTTCTGGAGACAGCACATTCCTCACTTGGGTGTGTTATTCAGCCTATCTACCAAGTAACTTAGAAAGCTGCTAGCTTTATATAGGGCCTGGAACAGGAGAAGTCTCTTCAACAGGTCCAGGCTGCTCTTGCATCATATGATCCAGCAGTGCTGATGGTTATTTGAGGTATCACTGTCAGATAGGAATGCTATTTGTAGCCTTTGGTGAACCACCATAAGTTGACAATTGGCCACCAAGTTACCATGTAGCCTGAGCTGCCTATCATGAGCTGAGAATTATCTGATCCATCAAGTCACTGCACAGCAGCAATCCATTATTAAATGGAAGTGGTATTTAGGTGATCAGATCCAAACAGATCCTGAAGGCATAGCAAGTTACATTAAGATGTTGCCCAAATGACTATGGTTTTTGTTACAATGCTATCTGCTGTCAAGAGCACACTTCTGGCCTCATGGGTTGTGCCCTATGATCAGTTGACTGAGGAAGAGAAGACTAGGGCCTGGTTACTGATGGCTCTGCACAGTGTGCAGGCACTACCAAGAGTGGACAGCCACAATACAGCTCCTCTCTGGGACAGTCATGAAAGTCACCTGTTAAGTGAAATCTTCACAGTGGGCAGAACTTCAGGCAGTATACAAGATCATACATAGACATGGACAGATATGTTCACTGATTCATGGGCTGTAGCCATGAATCATGTAGCTAGATAGTCAGAGACTTGGAAAGTATATGATTGAAAATGGTGAAAAAGCCATCTGGGGAAGGAGTATGTAGATAGATCTCTCCAAATGTCTGAAAGATGTGAAGATGCTTGTGTCTCATGCAAATGCTTATCAAAGGTGACTGCAGCTGAGGAGGAGTGACCCAGACTGGGGACAGTTAGTCTTTGCCTCCATACATTCCTGTCATTGCCCAGTGGACCCACACATAAAGTGGTCATGGGACAGAGATAGGCATTAGACATGGGCTCAACAACCTGGACTTCCACTCACCAAGGTGGACCTGGATACACTAATGCTGAGTGACAGATCTGCCAGCAGAGACACCAACAGTGTCTGTGTTGTGAGTCCCAGACATGGCAGCATTGCATGGGGTAGCCAGCCAGTGACCTGGTGGCAGGTTGACTATATTGGATACCTTCCTCCATGAAAAAGGATAATGCATTATCTTTATTAAAGTAGATATTTGTTCTTATTATGGATTTGCCTTTCTGGCATGTAATGCTTCTGCCAAAACTGCCATCCATGATCTTACAGAATGCCTTATCCACCATCACGGTATTCCATACAGTATCTGCTTCTGTGAAGTACTCACTTCACAGCCAGAGAAGTGTGACAGTGGGCCCACGATTATGGAATCTACTGGTCTCACTGTGTTCCCCACTGTCCTTTAACAGCTGGCCTGATAGAAGATGGAATGGCCATTTGAAGACACTGTTATACCAGCCAAGAGGGATAGGGGTAGGTTCTCCAGAAGGCAGTATATACTTTGAATCAGCATCTGATATATGGTACATTTTTTCTTATAGCCAGGATCCACGGGCCCAGGAATCAAAGGGTAGAAATGGGAATAGTTCTATCACCCCTATAACCCTCTAAACTATTTTTGCTACTTGTTCCTATGGTATTCAGTCCTACTGGCATAGAGGTTTTAGTTCCATGGTGGGGAGTGCTCCTTCCAGGAGCCACAACAAACATTCCATTGAACTGGATGCTCAGACTTCCCCCTGGTCATTTTGGGCTTCTACTGCTCTTAGGCCAAAAGGTCCATGAAAGGAATAACCATGTTAGGATGGGCGATTGATCTAGATCACCATGGATAAATTGGACTGCTTCTACACAATGGAGGTAGGGGATTATCTCTGGGGCTCCCCAGATCCTTTCTGGCATCTCTTGGTTCAGTCATAACCTATGATTAAAATCAGTGGGAAACTACAACAGCCTTTTCCACGCAGTATGACAAAGGGCACAGACATGTCAGGAATGACGGTATGGTCATCTGGTCATCTTTCAGGAAAAGAGCTAAGACCTGCTAAAGTTCTTGCCGAGGGTGGAGAAAATACAGAAAGGGTAGTAGAGAAAGTCAGTGTAAACATTAGCTAAGGCCACATGACATTTTGTAGAAAAAAGCATTATAATTGACATGAACGTTTCTGTCCTATTTTGTTAAGAATGTGTTTATAAAGATAATTGTTTCTTTCTTCAATTTCTTTATCATGTGATATAATATTAATTAAGACAATATCAATAATTATCATATTTAAGTTTGAAATACTAAAAAGTATTCTCCAAAGGACAATGTTACCTAGTCTCAATGTATAATACAGTTGTAGTTGAATGAGGAATAGTTATATCATGTTAGGTATAACTATGACCTTGTCAAACACATAATACATTTGTGATTTTTGTGATTGTACGTGAGATAGTAATATTATTCTTAGGCATCATTGCGACTTGTTTATTGTTTTCATTTGGAAATTTGTGATGACATAGGGATATATGATTGTGTGCCAAGTTGCAAGGGGCGGAATTGAGATGGTTATTCTTGGTTGTCAAGGTGACTACATTGGGGATTAACTAAATCCACAAAATGGAGGGCACGCCTGTGCGGGAGCTCTGACTGTTTTGACGTGGGAAGATCTTGTCGTCCAGATCTTTGAGATAGGAAGACACACTTTTAACCCAGATCTTTAGTCCATGTCTAATCTGGCCCACGCCTTTTTCTGGAAGCCTGTATTAGGACATGGGAGAAGGAAGTTTCTGCTCTTTGCCTGCTTGCTCTTGCCTTTCTGGATGTCTATCTTGAAACGTCAAGTAGTTTAATGGTACAGATTAGTGCATCATGGTAGTCTTCATTATGACTGGAATTGACAGTTTACTATAGGGAAAAGAAATGTTAAAGATTACTCTTTAAAACTTGTTTTTTTTTTGGGGGGGTGGGGTGTGTGCCAATGAACCACATGTATGTGTCTAAAATTTAAAAGGCAAAGTAATATAATCTCTATGCCAGGAGGAAAAAAAATAAAACACTTTTAAAAATGTTAAAATTTATTTTAGTAATTATTTACGTGTGTATGTATGTATGTATGTGAATGTATGTTCACACGTGTATATGTGCATCCACAGAGGCCAGAAGAGGGCATCAGATCTCCTTGAGCTGAAGTTAGAGGTGGTGATGAGCTGCCTGTCATTGGTCCTGGAACTAAACTCAGGCCCCATGAAAGAGTAGGAGGTGTTCCCATCCACTGAGGCAACCCCTAATTCCCCAAAAGATTTAAAACTAATATTAACAAGCTTGAGCAAACACCAAGCCCTAGGCTCACTGCTTGTAAGTCTGGACAGCTGACACACCTGGGTGAAATGAGCTTCCTCTCTAGGTACTTCCACCCTGAGGAAAAACTGTTTTTGTTTGTTTGTTTTGCTACTTTGTTTCTAACCCAATTCTTCGGTAAAAGAAAGCTCAACATAATCAGTTAACAAAACAAGCTACAAGCCCAGATTGGGTGACCTCTCACTAGACTACTCTATTCCCATCTATATTATCCCATATAACTTTCTCCAGGCCACCAGCTGCTCTCTCTCAGCCACCTCTCCATCAATCCCTCGTAGCTCCTCCCCTTCCTCTTTTCCCCGTTGCTCCTCCCCTAGACTCCCAGCTCCTCCCACTTCCTCCTGCCTAATCATTGGCTCAAGCCTTTATTTGAAAAGGTAAAGTGGGGAGAAGGTTCACAAGGCAACTCCTCATCTGCAGTCCCTCTGAGGGGTGGAATTAGCATCAAAATACAAGCCCAGGGCTATCCACAACACTTTCCCCTTTCTTCTTTTCAAGAAGAATTTAGTGAATGCCCTTTGCAAAGCAATGTGCCAGTGTACAAATCTGTGTGTGTTTCTATCTTTCAGACTTCACGTTGACTTCTGCATACACTCTTAGAGCTGCACACAGTGATACAAGGACTAGGGGCAGAAAGAAAGAAAGAAAGAAAGAAAGAAAGAAAGAAAGAAAGAAAGGAAGGAAGGAAGGAAGGAAGGAAGGAAGGAAGAAAGAAAGAAAGAAAGAAAAAAGTAAGAAAGAAAGAAAGAAAAGAGGTGATGGCAACAGAACTTTAGAATTTGTGAAGAAAGCTGTTAAGTAATATTTAATCTGAATTTTGAATTCAAATTATGCATTATGAATTTTGAATTAATAAGGAGACAGTTCTGTTATACTGGGTCTCAAGACTGAAAGACACAGGGTAAAGACACCGCTGAGTCATGGTCAAACTCAGCAGTAACTATATCAGTTTCCCCATTTTTTGTCCATAGTTTTATGCCTTCATACTTCACCTGTTGTGTTTGAGACCTTGAAAGAAAGTGTACATTCTATGTACTTGCTCTGCTTTTAATAAATACTATATATAGATTCGCATATACATATATATGTTTTGTTTTATGTAAGGTCTTCCTGAGTAACCCAGAATGCTGTCAAATTCATTACCTAAACGATTGTAGCAGTGGTCCTTTTGTGTCAGCTGACTGAATTCTAGGATTATAGGCATGTGCTTTATTTAGACTTAATATTTTTAAGGGTATCTGACCTAACTCCACTAAGATGATTTTATATGGATCTTTAGGTAGAGAAAAGGAAGCCACTTTCCTGAACCTGAAGATTCCATATCTATAGATTTGACCCATCACAGATTTCGGAGGAGTGCAAGTATGTACATTTTCCTTTGTTATTTCCAAAAATAACGTAGCAAAACAACTATGTATGTAGTATTTACTTTATATCCACCATTAAAGTAATCTAGGGGTAATTTAAAGAATGCAGAAAATGTAGATTGTATTAGAATGTTGCACCATTTGACTTAATGGATTCGAGCATCTGAGGATCCTCTGGCATCTCAGAACCCCCTTCTGCCAAATGGAAAATCTATTTTACTACACAACCTGTCTCCAAGCAATGGCTCTATTAGTACCTTAAAACTTCCTTTCTGTAACAGAACCCCGGAATAACACTCTGCTCCGTCTCCTAACTTCTTGTTCCTTTTCCCATAGTGTCAAGATGAGTATTTCTTGGAATGGGGCGCGCAAAAGGATCAGCCTACTGAGCAGAGCTCACGCAGACTTCCCGGGCTGTCTGAGCTGCGTTTGTGCGGGCACCCAGGAGACCTGCGCAGAGCCTGGCTCGCCCTCCAGGACTTTACCCAGAAGGCCGAGCTTCACTCTCAGACCAACATGCTGGGCAGGCCAGCTGGTGGGTGAACAGGTCCTTTTGGCGGTTTTGTTTTTCCAGCAATGTGCTCCCCTTCTGGCCCAGCCAGCTCGAAGTGTGAAACGGAGACCTCTGTCGGAAGGAGCGGGCCATGGCCAGACAGCGGTTTGGCCTCCTTCCCCTCTGCCTTTGGTCAGCTTGGGGAGGTGAGGAGGTGTGGACATGTGCCACAGTGATCGGATGGAGTTTTCGGGCACTGGAACTCTGCTATGTAGATTCTATCGCTGGTATTTCTCTTCAGCGCTGGAGCTGCAGGGCTGGAAGGATTTTTGTTTATCATATGCACTAGAAAAAAAAAATCTGTCATGGGCTAGAATGCCGGAATATTTAAATCCACATTCACTGCAGGTAGTGTTCTCCAACCTGGTTTGTTTTGTTTTGTTTTTAAGCTAATCTATGCCCTCCAGCGGTATAAACTGGAATAACTTAAAATAGTACCATTCCTCTTCTCACAATTGTGAACTAATTAATTTCACCTACTTGACAAATTTTTAAGGAACTTCACTAAATTTAAGGCATTCTTCTTGCGCGTGCGTGCGTGCGTGCGTGCGTGCGTGCCTGTGTGTGTATTCGGTATTAGAGACCTGATTTAACAGAGCTTGGATTGGCTCCCTACCATAAACCTACTTCCTTTTCTGCAAAAGGCTTTTAGACCAGCTAATGTGGAAAGAACAGGTAGAATAGTGCCTGGCACATTATAAGTATTAAGTCAATATTAATCATTATCATAACCACCGCTAACTATCTCCTACGTGGTTTTTAGATTTTTTTTTTTTTTTACCCTTTCATATTTGAATCCTGAGTCAGTTGTCAGAAGATAACCCAAGCTGGCTTTGTACTCAACTGTGTATGGAAGGATGGCCTTGAACTTCTGATGCTTTATCCTCAACCCTAAGAATGCTGGAATCGCAGGTGTGTGCTACCACACCCATCTTATGTGGTGCTGAAGACGGAAGCCAGGGCTAGGCAGGCACTGTACCAGCTGAGCTCCGTCATTAGTCCTTTGCTGCTTTAATGTTCCAATGGGAACAGTTTTATACATGATCATGTCTAAGGTTGGAGGAAGCCATGTAGTAATCTGTGCTAGGGAGTAAGGCAGAGGGAGCTAACTGAGAGCTTGCCTCGGTAAACTAAATGGGAGGAAGGGAGGGGGAGGAAGGAAGGGAGGGAGGGAGGGAGGGAGGGAGGGAGGGGGGAGGGAGGGAGGAAGTGGGGACAGAGCGGGGAGGACACAGGCAAGCAAGCCTGAAATCCTATTCCATCCTTTTAATTCTAGTTCTGGGGAGGTAGAGATAGGTGGATCCCTTGACTGCACTGGCCAGTCAGCCCTAGCGTACTTCACAAGTTCCAAGCCAGTGAGAGAAGAAGATGAAGATGAAAAACAGTATTTAATATTCTCTGGCAGTCAGTCACACGTGCGATTCCCTACCCGGCTCGATTTTACAAAGGATTAAGCTTGGTCTACTTTCTTGCCTGTACCACATCTGTTTTGTTAACATCCGGTACTGCCCAGCTTCCTTGGCCTCTTCTATGTTACCTGTCTCAGGCTCAACGTTGTTCTTCAGGCTCGTGAGGTGTTTTTATATGTTTTGGTTTTGCATAGGGTATATTGCATGCCAGGCATGAACTTTAAGGCTGAGCTATCTTCCAGACCCTATTATTATTATTATTATTATTATTATTAATTTGTTTGTTTAAACAAGACCTGGAATTCACACTCTTACTGAGTCAGCTTCCCGAGTGCTGCAATTACAAGCATGCTCTGTTACGTTAAGAGGTTTATCTTTTAATCTGTTTGGTTGGTTGGTTTTTAAACATTAATCCGAGTAGCCAAACTTGTATTTAGTTATTACGATATATGGCTACATTAGAATATAAACACATACTATAACATGTCATCATGGGTCGTCTTTTTTTAATTTCTCATTGATTCTTTATGAATTTCACATCGTGCACCCTGATCCCACTCAGCTGCTCCCCATGCTTCCATATCTGCCCTTCACCCTTGCAAACTTCCTCCCCAAAACAAACAAACAAAAAATATCTCTGAAGAAGCTGTGGCGTGTCACACAGTAGACCCTTTTGCCCAGTGTTTTTTTTTTTTTCAAATGTTCTTTGCCGTGAGTCATGGGTCTGGTTCAAGGTCTCTGGCTTCTGCTACACCATCAGTACTGGATCCTCACTGGGACTCCTCTCGCCGTATATCCTGCTGTTGCCCTGTGCCTTGGGGATTCTTCAGCTTTGGATCTGCAGGACCCGCCCCTCCACGCGCTCCAGCAGTTCACAGACGGGGCAGATATTGGGGGTGGGCCCACTCAAAGCCCTGGATCTGGACTGGCAGCTGAGTTATTCACGCAGCCAGCTGTCCTGCTTTGCCCAGGTGAGGGGTGGCACCACTTCTCCTGCCTGAGGCAGCTGGAAAGCGCACACATTCCCTGGGGCGAGTCCTCCCACACTGTACAAGTGTCGAGGGGCAGGGTACATCAAGAGTTCTAACGTGGATCATTCCTCCTTACCCATGTACAGACTCTATTCCTTTGATGGACAGTTGGCTGCTTGGGAGGAGGAAAATTGTTTTGTTTTTTGTTTTTTTTAACGTATCTGTTAACATTTAAATGATTAATTGACGGTATAAAACTTTTTCCAGAAATAAATATATTTTAAAAATGATGCTCAAGTGAGATTTTTGTAGACTAAAAATTTTGGAGATCAGGAGAAGCCTGCCACCTAAGCTGAACTCTCATAGCTCCACCCACTCTGAAAAGAAAATTTATTTCTGCAACTACAAATGGTAGAAATGCCCCAAGTCCTCTTCCTGTCCCATCTCATTTGAATTCTGTTGGTAGCAGGTGATGTAAAGACAGAAAGCATTAGGCTCTGAGAACACAAACTGATTGGAAGTATGCTTGTGAATATTAGGCACTTTTAATTTTGAGCTCACCATCTTCTCCCATGACGTCATGGGTAAAATTATGTACCCACATTATATACAAAGCGATACTACTTCTTAGGTTTATAAGAATACCAGTTATTTGCCTATGGATGCATTGTAGCCTAAGTGCAGTGTAAGTGTATTGTAACAATCGACAGTGTGGTCATTACAGTTGCAGTGTCAAGCAAGTGGCTCGATGGTTTTGGAAAGTGGTGTTAAGATGCTGTAGGACTCAATAAACAGCAGACGGTGAGTATCTGCTTTGTCTGTTATCCGCTTCTTCCTCTCCTTGTTCTTCCTGAATGCAATACTTTTTAAAGAATTCTTATAGTTCCAAAAAGGTGTTTTACTTTGTTTTGTGTGTATCAGACTTTTTTTTATTTTTATTTTCTATATTCTATGTTTACATTCCAAAGGCTTTCCCCTTTCCCAATTACCCCCCACCATATGTCCCATAATTCCTCTCCCCCCCTGCTATTCCCCACTCATTCCCCCCCCCCGATTTCTCTGTTCTGGCTCTACAATACTGGATCCAATCTTTACAGGCCCAGGGTCCTCTCCATTCTTCTTCTTGGGAGTCATTTAACTTGCTAATTGTGTCTTGAGTATTTAGGGCTTCTGGGCTCATTAATATCCACTTATCAGCGATTGCATTTCATGTGTATTCTTTTGTGATTGGGTTAGCTCACTTAGGATGATATTTTCCAGATCTAACCATTTTCCTACAAATTGCATGAGTTCATTATTTTTAATTGCTGAGTAGTACTCCATTGTATAAATATACCACATTTTCTGTATCCATTCCTCTTTTGAGGGATATCTGGGCTCCTTCCAATTTCTGGCTATTATAAACAAGGCTGCTATAAACATAGTGGAGCATGTGTCTTTATTGTATGCAGAGGATCCTCTGGGTATATGCCCAGGAGTGGTATGCCAGGGTCCTCTGGAAGGGACATGCCCAATTTTCTGAGGAACCGCCACACTGATCTCCAGAGCGGTTTTACCATTTTGCAATCCCACCAACAGTGGAGGAGTGTTCCTCTTTCTCCACATCCTCACCAGCACCTGTTGTCTCTTGAGTTTTTAATCTTAGCCATTCTGACTGGTGTGAGGTGGAATCTCAGGGTTGTTTTGATTTGCATTTCCCTGATGACTAACGATGTTGAACATCTGGGAAATGATCTTCACCAACCCCACATCCGACAGAGGGCTAATATCCAATATATACAAAGAACTCAAGAAGTTAGACCCCAAAGAACCAAATAACCCTATCAAAAAATGGGGTACAGAGCTAAACAAAGAATTTTCACCAGAAGAAATGTGGATGGCCGAGAAACACCTTAAGAGATGTTCAACATCATTAGTGTGTATCAGATTTTAAATTCAACGATTTTATTGTTAGGTTTGTGTTCTTTTGAGAAGAGGCTAAAGTGATAAAGGCTTGCAGTGACATCCGTGTGTGATCCGTGATCTTTGTCAGGGCTTTCTAGTTGCCGTGAACTTCAGTTTGTGCTCCAGAACTGAATGGAAGCGTCAGTAAATGCTAGGGCTCCTCAGCGTAGTATTTTATCCTTCGCATATCTATACAAGTGCGCTTGTGGAGGTCAAGGGAGGGCTTCTGGGAGTGGTCCTTCCTCCACGGGGCCCAGGGGTGAAACTTGGGTTATTAGACTTGTGCAGCAAGGGCCTCCCTCTGCCTCACCATTTCCCTGGTCCTAGTCAATTAGTACCTTGATCTCAGATTAGAAGAAAAAATGTAGTCTCCTCATGCTTTCAAGGGCAGGATAAGCATTTGAAATACTCTCTGAACTGGTTCATTTGAAGTAAGAATGCTATCATAGTGGTTTGAAAAGGCCCATATGCTTCCAGAAATAACTAGGGTGTAAAATGTTTTTTGGTTTCTGTCTTACCTAATGATTTAACTCTTGGTTGTTTTTCAGATACGTCTTGAGTTGTATGTCATAAGTATATTTAGCTCATTACAAAAGAGAAATCCTGGGTGGAGGAGGTGCCTCAGTGAGCCACACAGGCCTGATGAGCTTCAGAACACATAGGAAGCCAACACAGTAGCACAAGCATGTATGTGCAGGTATGCCTGCACACACGCGCACACGCGCGTATACACACACACACACACACACACACACACACCCCTACTACCAGCTATGGTGAGTTATCTGTGTAATGTTAGTAGTGAGGGGGCATTAATGGCAGAAAGACCAGAGGATGGTCATTCGTGGCAATTGTGAGTTTAAGGCCAGATAGGGACAAACGAATGAATCTGTCTGATTTTAAGGCTAGCCAGGAATACACACTGAAGCACTGTCTCAAAAGCAAAAACAAACCACTCCTTTTCCAGATAGCTCTTGAGTCTGGCTTTTCTGTTCCTGTTGCAGGGCCAATATGAGATGGCACAGCGTAGGAGACTGAATGAAGATGTGAAAGAAGTCATAAGAAGGCTTCCCGAGGACCTTTGTAGCAACAGAGTGTCTCACATGAAGAGAGCCCTGGACCTGACCATGAAGCATCAGGCCATGCCTGTCTGAGTCGTGGACAAGTATGAGGTGGTAGATCAGGTTTGATATGTTGGTCGCTTAGGATGCAGATTCAGGAACAGGAGAAACATGCTCACTTGTGCACTCTAGTGTTCTCCAAGTCACGACTCCACATAAGTAGCTTTCAGCAGCCAAGTGAGGTTAGCAGAGAACTGTCAGCTCTAGTTTAGATAACAACATGGTGAGACTTGAAGCTGAAGTGATATCTAAAATCATGACGCTGGTCTCTAGTATGGAGGGACTAGACTAGAATCCGGATTCTCTGCCTCATGGGCTGATATTGTTTCCCCTGAACTGTGGTTCCTGCCTTAATGAAAAGTTTTAGTTATATGATGTCCACTGGGTGATCTTCTAGCCCCTGGGATGGGTTGGACTTCTGTCTTCAGACGCCATTGACACCAGGCAAGAGGCTATAGGCTTTCTTTCTCCCTTGGAACTCTGCTGACCTACACTCTGATCTTTGTGAGGCTTCACATTCAAAATGCACATAGTTCCTAGAGATTGGGAATATAGTTTTCTAAGTTACCAGCAAAAAGTAAGTCATTGTCATTAGTTTCATTCGTGGTTCATGGCCTGTTTTCTTCTTCTTCATTCTTTAGGACAAATTCTACCTTGAGCCCTATCTGAAAGACAGGAGAGAGAAGAAGGGGCAAAATGTGATCTGTAGTTGAGATCAGTGAATATGCCTCCCCTCTCAATGTATTTTTATGATGTTGGTTCAGCCCAAATCACAGCTTAAGAATTATTTGCCTGCAGATGCCACACTTTAAATAAATATTGATTGTAAGTGTTGTTGGGATGTTTGAATTCAGATTCTTATTCTGATCATTGGTTTCACTTTCTGACCATTTCTTCCTGACTTTCTAACATATTTTTAGTTGCTGATTAACTGCTTGGAGAGGAGAGAGGCTGCCTCAGTTATTTCTTCACTGGCTAGAGAACCGGCCAGGTTACTAAAGGACACAGCATTTCATACAAGCTGAATGGTCAGCTTTAGATTCCCTTTGTAGGTTTGAGACACTGGGAAGTCATAGTAAGGCCGGAACTACAGGTGTGTAATGGGGGAAGGAGTGACCAGCTCTGAACAGATATCAGCTTCTAAAGTAACCAATGGAAAGAAGAGAAAGTTTACCCTGGGTTCCCAGGACTGGGGACATGGACTGTCCTAACACGGCTTTCTATCTAAATTTATTTTGCATCCTGCCCTCCAGAGAGAAATTATGTCTGTATCGTAAGCCTTTCTGTATATACAGGTGCAAATGCCCCCGTGCTAATCAATATGTAGGTCAGATAATTAAAAAATAAAGCATCAGGAAAATGAGGGGGAAACACTAAGACAAACCATACTTTGTTTTAAATGTTTCTTTGAGAACTAGAACTGAGCTGGGCATAGTACACTCACCTTTAATCCTAGCACTGAGGATGCAGGCAAGCCTGGTCTACATAGTGAGGGTCACATAGACCCAGTCTCGGCACACAAACAATACCCCACATACCTGGGTGCTCATCAGCAGAGATTTTTCAAATCATAGGCTAATTTAAAGATGCACGTTTTTCTCCCTGCTGTGACTTGTGAGGCTCTTTGATGGAAGTGAGCAATGATCTGCAGGGGGCACGGCAGTGGGAGGAACTCCCGCCTTGTGCACAAGATGGTGATCTACAGACAGCAAGCTGCCGTTACAGTGAAGACGCACAAACTCATCCAAGTGTGCATGTACATGTTACATTTCTTTCACATACACACAAAAGATGTTCAAAAAGACGCTTCTGTTGGCCTGTACAACATGATCCTACTGTATTTTAAAGCCAGGCGTGGTGGCATATGCTTGTAATCCCAGTACTTGGGAGACAGGTATCTAGCTTTTGAGTTTGAAATCAGCCTCAGTTGTACAGTGAGACTATTTAAAAAAAAAAAGATATCTTAAAAGACTAGAAAATACTAGAAAGCTAATTTGTTTAATTTCCGGAAAAACTTTCCTCTGATTATACTTTGAAACCCATCTTGAAATTTATTCTTTTCAGTGCGTTATTTTATTCTCCAGTGCGTTAGAGCCTTCTTTAAAAAATGGTTTTGCTTGTGATGAAAGGAATTCTTAAACCTCATTAAAGCAGAACAAAAAGCAATACCAAGAGATGGACTCCTAGACTACCACAGATGAGTTTGGATTTTGGTTTTGTCTGGTTTTGCTTTAAAAAATAATTTTATTTTATGTCATGTGCATTGGTGTTTTGTCCGCATGTTTGTGTGAGGGTATTAGATCCCGTGTAATTTGAGTTACGTGCAAGCAGTTGTGAGCTGTCATATGGGTGCTGGGAATTGAGCCCAGCTCCTCTGGCAGAACAGCCATGCTCTTAGTCATTTCCCCATGCCCATAGATGAGGTTTTGACTTAACAGGAATAGGATGTGCCAGGCCATCCACCTCTTCATGGTTGAAACTGTGGCAGAACAAGGGTGACCTCCCATTTGGGGGAGACTTCCTCCGCAACCCAAGCCGCTGTCTGCATCACTTGGCTACTGAGTTCTAAATGAGAGCCAGTGTGCACACATTTCTTGGAAAACTTAGAATGAAATTAACAGCAGTTTGGGGTTTTTGTGTGTTTGGGATTTTGTTTTTGTTTTGAGACGGGGGTCTCCCTATGTTGCTCTGGCTGGCCGGCAGCTCACTATGTAGACCAGGCTGGCTCATCGTGATTATCCTCCCTCTGCCTTCCAGGTGCTGGGATTAAAGCCACGCACCACCACAGCTGGCTTCATGTTTATAGTGCTGTGGATTATTCTGTTCTGCTTATTGTTTAGAATAAGTAGGGCCAGGATTGGGATCACTAGGAGGTGGGTAGAACTTGTGACCAGGCCACTGCAATTGACAGAGGGGAGCCTCTCTGTTAGCAAGAGCTGTCCTGTCTGCAAGCCACTGTGGGACATTGAAACAGCTGAATCCATGTCGTTCCAAACTGGTTCTGGCCTCAATCCTTGCACTTCCTTAACCTTAGGAAGACCAACCTCTGTGCATTTCTTTGTTCAACTGTAAGATAGAGCTAATGATAGAATGTATTTTTACAGCACCGTAGCAATATACTCACTGAATTATGTTGAGACCTTACAGCGCAGGATTATTTGAGGGAAACACCAAGTACCTTCAAAAATAATTGAAGCCTGGTGACCATGGCTTGAGGGGCTCTTTTCTTTCTCCTAGAGTCGCTCACTCCTGCTCTTCTTGAACACCTGACTCTCAATGAAGTTTCTGTCACCTAAGATGATCTGTAGTGACTCTGATGAGCATGGAACCCAGCTGGTTCCAGACTTTGCCTTTCACACTGACAGTGTTCCTAGGTTTCAAACATGTCCCCTCCTGCTAGTTTGCCATGCACCATTTAAAATGTCTTATTTACTCTTCAAAGTTTCAGATTGATCTTGGCTTGAAATATATGGCCTTTCTAAACCTTGAAGGAAGACCTGTTTGTTACTGAGACATGGTCTACGTTCTGTTTCTTTATCTTGCTGAATTATGGAAGTTCGTTTAAGACGGAAGGCTGGCTTAGGTTCCCTGCTGCGTCACGCACCCTTTCTGTTAACAAAACGTGGGAAGGCGAGGAAGGCATGCTGGGATCGTGGACTCAGATGCTGATGCTGGCCTGATTCTCTATTGCACACAAATATTCAATGATAGTCTCTGCGCGTGGCACCATTTGTTCAATCGGTAACACTACTGAGGCTGTTTTCAAGTTATAGAATCTTAAAATCTAAAGCATAATGCTTTCATGGATCTATGCAAGGACTCTTTGTAAGGCATGCATTTGCTCTGCATGAATTCTAACCTGCTAAAAGACAAAGGTAAAATGAAAACTAGCTCAAAGTCCAAAATCTTACAGCCATAGTAATTCTTCCAAAGTCACAAGCAGGTGCTGTGAGTGGCTTTGAAAATAAGCACAGTGCTTGGAATTAAAAGCTTAAGTGAAGATAAAGCTCACACCCAGATCCTTGACAGCCTGGTGTATGAAGAACTGGTTGGTTTGCACTGGGCCTGAGAAGCCCTTTAGAGCAATGCCTCAGAGGTGTATGGTAAGATAGATGCAACAGCCCTTTCCTTTAGGAAGCAGGAATCCCTTTATTACAAGCACTCAAATTCTGCCGCTAGGGGGCAGTGCACCACAACTTTGCAACTGGAAGGCACTACACCGGGAAGATTTATCCATTTTGTACCCTCACCAACTCCCCCTCCTTCATTTTTCAGGATGACAACACCTTGCAGGTTTATGGCCGTCAGGAGAATTTACTGCTAAGCTATATACTGATGTAATGAAATCTAATATATGCCGTGCCATGAATTATGAGTTGTTATTTAGTTTGGGGATTTTATTACTTCAATCACTTATGACCATTTTTCCTTTTATATGATTGCTCACTCTTTAAACATACCAGATGACTATACATGGAACACCTAATAAAGCCCATATATGTTAAAACATTGTTAAGATATAAATGTTTTCTTTTATTTGCCATAATTTGTTTAAATTTTGATTACATGAGTGTTGGTATATAAAAAAGCATAGCCTGGGACCAGTGGGAGGGCTTGGTGGGCAAAGGGGCTTGCCACCAAGACTGCCAACCTGAGTTTAGCCTTGGAAAGAACTCAACCTACAAGATGTCCTCTGACCTCCAGACACACACACACACACACACACACACACACACACACGCAAACAAATAAGTGTAAAAATATAGAAATATCAGTCTTTAAAAAATACCCACAGCGTCTTAGAATCTAAGATGTCAGATCAGATCATGTTTCTAAGTTACGTTTTACTAAGAAATGTGCTTGTCTGTGTCAAGAAGAGCTGAAATCATTACTAGGTACATTTTAGCATATGTGCCAAAAATCCTGTTGATTTATGAGTGTTTTATGACAAACTATTTAAATAATTCTGGATTCTGACTAGATGTTCTACAGTAGAAAGAATGTATTATTTGTTTAACTTTGTATTGAATATATTTGCCTGTTTTTGCATTAATGCCAGAAATGTAATTTTAAAATAAACCCCCGTGAAACTCCTGGTAACATTACTCTATTGAATTAACGTTCCATGAGTATTCTATTTTTTAAATTTTACATACCTACAAATTGTATTTATAATCTAAACCAAAGGGATAATTATTTCTTTTTTGATGACTCAGCTTGCAGTTTCTTTCCGAATCAGGCACTAAATTTTGCTTCGCCACTAAATCTGGAAACTCAGGTACGAGGTCAAGGTTCATTCTCACAGCGCTCCAGCGGTGCGATGAGAGGACCTGGCTACAGAGTGGGTATAGCTCCTTTCGGCAGCGTTCGCAGCCTGTGGTTTAGTCTGTGAACTGTACTGCGGACGTGAACTGACGTTGATGAAACACCAGCCTTGCTCCAGACCGGGCTCCAGCATCCTCTCACGTTATCTCCCTTGCATCCCCCTGTCATGGATGCTATTTGGCCAATGGCATGGAGTAGAAAATTGGACTTTAAAGGTTCATTTTTAACACGCATACACTTTCACAAAAACACTGACACAAAAGGTTCATGTAAATGCACACATTGTGGCACAAACATGTAACCCTAGTGTTTAGAAGACTGAGACAGGAAGATCTCCGGTTCAAGGCCAGCCTGGGATACACGGTGAAACTAAATGACCCAAAACAAAGAAAACTGAAGTTCCTCTTATTGTTTCAGTACATAATTTTGTGGCTATCAGAGGAGGGAGAAAGTTCATGCATTTATATCCCAGATAAGGGGAGATCTAAATATAACACATGGGTTCTCAGTCATTAACATTTGGGCTGAATAGCTTGTGGAGAGCTAGTTAGAACTATTGATTGTTTAGCAACATCTTTGCTTTCTCTACACCACATACTGTGGCCATCTTCCCCCTGTTACTGGCTGCTGTGGTTTTGTTTCTAGGAGCTGAAGAGATGGTTCAGTGGTTAAGAGTACCTGATGCTCTTCCAGAGAACTGGGGTTCAGTCCCCAGCACCCCCCATGTTGGCTCATAATTACCTGTAACTCTAGAGCAGGAGATCTCTACCATCCTCTGACCTTCACTGACAACAAGCATGCACATGGTTCACATCCATCCATACATACATAGATACATACATGCATACATGCAGGCAAAAGTATTCATACACATAAGATAAAAATAAATCTGACAGTGTTTGTCTGTCCTGACAAATGTTCCTGGGGGAGCACGTTGAAAAGCACCTCTGCAGGGAATATGAGGATAGGACCCAACATGGAGGAGACAGATACACAATTAAATATGTAAATGAATATGGCCATATTACCTGCGATAACTGTGGACTTGGTGCAATGAAAACATGCGGAAGAGAAACTGAATTAGTGGAGGTGGGTGAGAAGAAACCTGTTTCCAGAAGAGTGAGTCAAGCCAAGATGGAGGTGAGGGGCTTGTCAGGTAGAGTGAAAGGTAGTTTCACGTTGGTGGATTGACATTCGCACTGATGGAGGTGTGGGACAGGGAAGCTGGAAGTTACATGTCCCAGTGAGCTGCTCGGACTTCATTCTGTGTAGAGAATGGCGTGTTGAGAGCTTTAGGAATGTGAAGGTGTTGGGTGCACTGGGGAATAAATATTTAATGGTTCATAATACTTAACTGCCAGTTTACTTTTTATAAAAAAAATATTTATAATAACCTATTCTCCTTCAAACAATTGAAAGCCCCAGGCACTGCATCTCTCTCTGTCTGCAGTAAGCCATTTTCATTGAAAGAAGTCTTTGAGATTTTGGTTGGAGAAAAATTCCTGTTCAGATCTACATTTCTTTGAGTAAACATTTTTTTTCACCTGCTTTGCCCTCAGCCTTTGTGCCTATTTTTATTTTCATGGCTTTTCCCTTGTTTGATATTTTTCTTCTTGCCCTCCCTCCAAGTTTTGGTCAGTTCTTATCTGTGTGTATGAGTTCTTTATATATTTAGATAAGATTCTTTTTTCTTAAACTTGCTGAAATGATACTATTTTGTTGTTTGAATTTTGTTTTGGTTATTTTTATGCTTTTGCAACTGTTCATGGTGGGTTTCATCAAATAGAAGTTTCTTGTTTGGATATAGCACAAGCTATCAATGCTTTCTGTGGGTTTGCCTTTAAGGTTGTATTTAAAGGAGACACCTCCATCTCCTTCAAGATTTCATAAATATCCGAGGAACTTTTTTCATCTTGCACTTTTGGCTATAAGAAGCAAACCCATAAATACTTTAAATCTCTGCAATTTAGATACATGTTGTGAACACAGTGCAATTTTTGTTTTGTTTCGTTTTGCTTTGCTTTGTTTTTGAGGAAAGGTCTCACTATGTAGTCTTGGCTGGACTGGAACTCACTATGTAGACCAGGCTAATTTTGAAGCCATAGAAGTCTGCCTACCTGCTTGCCTCTGCCTCCTTAGTGCTGAATTTAAAAGCCTGCACCACTACATTGGCCCAAGTGAGAAGAGTATAATTATTTGAGAGCTCATAGCTTTCATTTTGAGGTATCATCTAGAAAATGGGTTAGGTACAGGGTCAGGGTAATAGACATGGGAGGATCCACAAAGTGATTCTGTCGCGAGGACTCAGGTTGCCGATCAGCCTTGCTGTGAGCTTCTTTGGAAGATTGCTCCACAGTGCTGGATGCTTCGGGGCCACTCCGCCCTTCTATAAGAGCCCCAGAGTAACCCAGTCTATACAGCATATCTCTAGGCTGATTCATCCTACAGAACTGCAAATTCTTTTGTTTCCTCCCTTCCAACCCTGCTTACTATCATCTACTCTCTGTTTCTACATATTTGATTTTTTAAGATTCTGTATATACATGAGATTAGGCAGGCTTTTCTTTTGGTGTCTGGCTTATTTCACTAAGCACAATGTCTTCCAAGTTTGCCTCTCTCATTGTAAATGGCAGCATCCTGTTCTCTCTTCTATTAAATGATACCTTGTGGCATATGCACACCACGATTTCATTATCCATGCGTCTGTAATCAAACACCAGTTGTGTCTACATCCTGACTACTTTGAGAACTCTTGTATGCTGAGCGCAGGGTCACAGATAACTTCGCAAAGTAGTCCTTTTGCTTCCTTTGGGCTCATACCCAGGAGTCACACTGCTACATTCTATGGTATTTGTTTTGAGGAACATCACATGATTTTTCATAATGACTGCACCAACATACATGCCTATCCCAGTGTACAAAGGGCTTGGACGTCTCTCCACCCTCACCGACATTTGTCGTCTCTTGTCATACTAGCCCCAGTATGTGGTCATATCCCTTTGTGGAATTGTTTGCATTGCTCTAAACATTGGGGGTGACAAGCACCTTTTCATATTCCTGCTGGCCATTTTTCTGGATTCTTTGAAAGGCCATCTCATTCTTGGCCTGTTTCTATTTGAATTTTGAAGCCTTCACAATGTACTGTTCAGGCAACCTTTGCACCTATGCATTTAACTCCGGCTTCTACTCGTTCTCTGCTTGTGCTGTGGTTTCTAAGCTACACCTGATAAATGAAATCTTTAGTTTTGAAAACAGTATACAATGTACACTGTCTCCAGTGAGGTGGCGCTTAGACTCTGCCTTTAATGCTGGACGATGCCACCCACAGCAGCCAGCCTGGTTTCCAAGCTGTGCTATAAATCACCTCAGACACTCACAACCAACCAACCAAACAGACAAACTCCCAACAACTGGTCATGCAGACCCAGTCAGAGATTGAATTGACTGATTAGGGATGCAGTCTTGGGTACAGATGCTTTTAATGTATAATTAAGGCAGAGAAGCACTGCTGTAAAGGAAGTATTCTATCTGAGACAACAGTGCAAAGGACCTGTGGCAGAAACGGACTGGGATAGCTGCTAAGGAGTTGGTAAAATAGAAAGCCAGGAAGGAAGATGAATCCAGATGGGAGAGTAGGAGAGTGGCCCTGAGGTCAGAAAAGGGGTGCAAGGCATTTTAGATTTAGGGAAGAAGTGTAGAGACTGTATAAAGGCAACTGGAAGCCCTGGAGGGTTTTGAACAGTGAAATATTATTATAAAGCTAGAAGTATATATAAAACAACCTCATTCTTTTGAAGGAATGCATAACCCTCTGGATTAGAGATGGACCATAATTTATTCAACCACTTTACTGTTGATTGACAGTTGGGTTGCTTCCAAACCAGCCCTGCTACAAAGAGAACTGCAGAGACGATCCCTGTGCACGTGTATTTTAGAACTGTTACGGGATCAAGTCCAAAAGCTTAAAACAATTTAGACCTGGAATGTGGTTGGTGGGAAGGGGGTGAAATCATTTAAGTTTCCCTGTTGTTGCAAGGCAGTGAGTGGGAGCCTGTACGCTCGAGTGTTTCAAATGAATGTTCCATATCAGCCGAATCAAGCTAGTTCTAGCAGACCATCAAAATTTTGCAAGCGGCCACTGAGGTATCTAGAGAAACACTGATGTGCTAGGAGCAAAGCCACACCCACTGTCCCTGAGATGGAGACTTTATTTCCCTTTACGTTTTCACACACTCTGCCCTCAGTTCCCTACAAGGTATTTATCCAACAGAGCATATGTCTAGTCCGCTTTTCAAAAATCCTCCCATAAATCAGAATAGGATTTTCTTCTTCGATAAGTATGCTTTCTTAAAAAGCTTGTTTGTCACTGTCTGGAGGAAAGGAGCCTAATATGAGTGATTCTCTATGCAACGTTTCTTTCTCATAATCCATTTACGACTGCTGGCACATGCTTGTGTACAATTAAGTCTTAATTCGTCCATACAGTTACTGTTTATTCATACGTGGTCCTTGGTGTTGAGGTCCAAAGATGAGTCACACTCAGCCTTTGTTCCTTCTTGAATTCACAGTGTGTAGGGAGAGCAAAGTCCAGAGAGCAGAGAATCTCAACTCAGCGTAAGAATCTCTTCATGTTAAGCAGGGATGCTGATGGGCCCAGAGCTGGGGGGGTTGGAGGAGGATGACATTCATTGGATAATGTACAACATAAGCAGAAATCTGTTTTTGAGAGACTGTCATGGCAGAAAGGTATATGCTGTGACAAATTAATAGCTTACAACAGCATGAGCTTATCCTCTTGTAGCTGGGGAGGTCAGAAGCTCGAGGTGAGTGTTGCAGAACTAAACTCAAAGTGCTGTCAGTACTTTGGCCTTCAGGATAGTCTGTTCCTCGACTCTCTTGGCATCCAGAGGCCAACCGCATTCCGTGGCCCTATCACCCCACTATGTTTCCATTGGCCCATGACTTCACCTGTCCTTTCCTGTCCTGTCTTCCTAGTGTGAGAATTCTCAATGTTTCACTGAGTCTGAGTAAAATGTTCAGGGTCATGTTTTCACGTCATGATCCTTCACTAGATCATGCGTGCAATGATATTTAGCCGTGAAAGCACCATTAGTCACCACGTGAGGGGCAGGAATTAGAACATAGTTGGGAGGATGCTCTTCAGCGTACCACAGAGAGCGAGGCCAAACAGCCATGGGTGCGTGTAACTGGTGTTCTTCCCTGGGACTGGCTGAAGCATGGAACTAACCAGATAGCTATTGGGCCCTCCTCTGCCTCAGTGATTTCTAAGCTGTCCCTGTGCTTGCACTGTTTCTGAGAGACAAACACTGCCAGTAAGAATATGTAATTGGTGAAGCCTGGCCCGGGTTCACAACAAGGCCAGGAAGAGGCAAATGACTCCTGAGGCACTGGTACCAAAAGACAGGGACCTGCCTCTCAGCGGGGATTGATTACACCATATTAGAGCTGTGTCAAAGACACACAGAATTTTGCTTTCATGGCTATTCGGTGTTGGAACAGCAGAAAAGTGACAGTCAATTAAAAAAAAAGCCAAGTGGGTCGGGTTAAGAGCAGAAAGGGGGCATCTCATCCAAAGGGCGAGCCTCAAAGCCACTGCACTGCAGAGACCAGTAAGCTCACCCACATCTCAAATCAAATGCTGGATTTTGGTCAGCCAGTCACTCTTTCCATGATGTGTCAGCAGTGGAGAAGGATCCCAGTTTGTGACTGTATATGACTTTGGAGGGTACTGGCTGAGTGCCCTCTTGACAGGAGACTATAGGAGGCTCAGCTCAGGTAACGGATCGTGAACCTAATGGATCATGAACCTATGTGGGGTGGCAAGGAGTCTGTCTCATCAATGGAGAATACCACAGTGTATTCCTATCACTCTGAGTATGAGGTCAGCAGTTTGAAGAATCTCTGGAGACACCTACCTGCCACTGGATGCTCCAGAGCATAAGAACTCTGAAGTGCATTTCTCCAGCATGGTGAATAACAACGAAGGTACCCTAAAAGGATAGAATCAGGTCATTTGTGCAGATCTCAGTGCTCTGGTTGCTACACACACACACACACACACACACACACACACACACACCAACATATTTGGGAGCCACCCCCAAACTAGGACGTTAGCCACCTCAGAGAGTATGATCTGGAGAGCCTCAGGCGGGAGAGGAAACCTGCCCAGCTCCCAGACAGCAAACCAAGTCTAGTCAGCAGAGGCTCCTGGTACACAAGAGAAGTTGCTAAAGTGAAGACAGCTCTGGCAGACATCACACGCTTATGCAACACTGGCTGTTCACCAGCGTGAGGCCTAGAAGATGAGAGTCCACAAGCTGCCTGACCTAACCCGTCCCCGGGTGTAGCAATGGAAGTCTCCAAGTTTCAAACACCCAGAAAGGAGCTGCTCTGACATATTTCTGTCTTATTTCTCACCTTTCTGTCTGCAGATTTACCTAGTTTTGTTTTTATATCGTCTTCCTTATTCAGTACTATTTTTTGTTTTCCTTATTTTTTCTTTTACATTTTTAACCTTATGTTCTCCCTTTCTACCATGGTTATAGGGGTATTGGATTTTCCGACTGTTTTTTAGGATTTTAGTCTCTTTCCTACATGTGTCTAATTTTGTTTTCACTTTTTCTGATAATTGGGAGTCTTAGTCACTCTTTTATTGCTGTAAGGAGGCACTGTGACCAAGACAACTTATACAACTGGGAGTTCGCCTTCAGTGTCAGAGGGTTGGTTTATTATCACCATGATAGGGAGCATTGCAGCAGGCAGGCAGGTGCTGGAGCAGTTGCAGAGAGCTCACAAATAATCCATAAAGTAGAGAAAAATGGGCTTGACTTGGGCTTTTGAAACCTTCACCTTCCAGCCCACCTTCCACTCAATGGCACACCTTTTCCACCAAAGCCAAGCCGCCGCCTCCTCCACCTCCTCCTCCTTCTCTTCTTAGGCCACATCTCTGTCAACAAGGCCATACGTCCTAATTGTTTCAAAACCATTCCACTAGCTTCAGACGAAGTATTCAAATCTATGAGCCCATGGGCACCAGTCTACCACACTGGGAAATTTTTCTTTTCTCTTTGTTTAATTCTTCACATCTCTTGCTCTGTTTCCTCTCTCCCCGCAACATTCCTCCCCACTCGTCTTTATCCTTTCGTTCATTTATCCTTGCTGCTCTTGTATTTCCCCCTTTCCTGCCTGTTTATGATCCCATTCATAACCATGTCCACTTTCACCCTACATAGTTGACGTTGTAACATTCTACATTAGTTTTCCCACTTCCTATTTTAGGGCTGTTTTTTGATATATTAGATTATGAGTGGGTTTTAATCTTCCTTTTACTAATCCCATTTTCAAAGAAGTTCATGCATATCATAAAAGGCCCCGAATAGTCAAACTAATCCTAACTAGGAAGACAAGTGCTAGCAGTGTTGTAGTAACTGCTCTCAAATTATTCTTCAAAGCCATAATAATAAACTCTGATATTGTTACTAAGGTAGGGGATGTAGAACTCAGTCTCTGTATCTACAGGCATCTGGTATATGTCAAAAACATACATGGATGAAAAAGACAACCTCTTCAACAAAAGGTGCTGTAAAAAACTGAGTATCTACATGTGAAAGAATGCAATTTCTCTCACTGTGCAAGAAAATACATTGAAACTGGATCAATGACCTTAATGTGAAAGTCAAATGTTTGAAACAGCTAAAATTCAAGATTGTCAAGGACTTTCCAAAGGGACTTACGTAGCATAGGAAGCCATTCCACAAATAATCCAGGGAAGCAATTCCAAGATCTGACAGACAGAATTACAGGAAATTAAAAGGATGAAGAGAACAACTCTAAAGAGACAACACATAGGGTAAGAAAAGATCTTTGCCAACTGTACAGCAGACATAAGCTTACTTAGTCTTTCTAAGAACTCCAAAAATCAAACACCAAAAGAGCCAGAAAATCTATTCCATGGTTGGAATAGTGACCCGAACAGATAGTTTCCAATAGAATAAATGAGGAAGGCGAAAGAGTATTTGAAAAGGCACTCAAGGGCCTAAGCCATCTGGGAAATGCAAATTAGAACCACCTTGAGATTTCATCTTATTCTAGTTAGAATCACTATCATCAAGAAGACAAAGGGAGAGATGGCTTAGTGGTTAAGAGCACTGTTTTCTCTCCCACCAGTCCTGAGTTCAATTCTTAGCAACCACATGGTGGCTCAAAACCATCTGTAATGGGGTCTTATGCCCTTGACAAGTATGTCTGAAGACAGTGCACTCATACATAAACTAAAAGTAAACACAGAACAGAAACCAAAGGACAACAAATGCTGGCAAGGATGTGGAGAAAGAGGAGCTTACGGACATTGCAGATGAGGATGTAAATCAGGAAGTCACCTCCTCCCCTTTTTGTACGTCCCATGGCAACCACTAGCAATGAAATGCTTGAGTTTGAATTTGCTGTCAAAACATTACCAAAGAAGTCTTCCAACCCACAACCTGTTGCTGATTTATTGCCATGTAAATCATACTAAGTACCCAACTATTAGAAAGTTGCTTCTCCAGGTCCCCATATCCCACTACAAGGAAAATCTGATAGCAATTTGAACAGGCAAGAATATGTCTCCCATTGCCCTCCAGCACAAGGCTTGAGTCCTAATGTCCTTGATGGGAAAATAGCAGGGTTGGTTGTTGCTTAAAACTTGGTGAATAAAACTTCTTACAAAAGCTACAAATCAGGTGGGACTTATCCTTGGTTGGGGTCCCTGCTGGAATGATCTGAAAAGAACACAGTGGACCCGTTTGCTGGAACTTGTTTTGGGGGTTAACCTATGGCTGACCAAAAGCAGAATCAATCAGTTGGGACACAAGTTCTTTTGTTTTTCTTTGCCTTCCAAAATGTCTTTCCTTGCCAATTCACACCGAAATTTTGATTCTGAATTTTATTATCTTGGATGTAGAGTCCTGCTTAGGACTAACACACTGCTTAGCTGGCTGACCCACACTTCTTATTTGCACATTGCTGAGGCTGTTATCTGCAAATCCTGGGAGCGGGGAAGAAAACGGATTCGCTGATGAACAACTGTTTCACATTAGGACTTGGTTGACTTATGAAGTATCAGTCCTTGACACTTCAACTTGGAACTCTGTCTTCATCTTGATGGACCTAAACTCAGCTCCATAGTTCAGTGGTCCTCAGAGAAAATGTCTATGGACGTCCAAGGACTGAAGATGGGATCTGGGAGTAGAAGGGTTAGGGAAGGCCCTTGTCTTAACAGAAAGAGACTCTATTTGAGAAATACTTGGGTTTCTTTAAGTTTAACTATTGTGCTTGAGTTAAAATTAAGACGTGGAAAAAATATTTTTAGTTTTCTCTCTCATAGTTTGCAGAAAAAAAAATCTTAATCCAGAATTCTGTCTACTCTGAAATGATTCCTTCGTAGTAGCCACAGAATATCCATCTCCACTATCGGCCCACAGGAACAGCTTCATAGAAATGCTGTAAGAAATTCAGACACATGGGATCCTTAAGGGAGGAGATGCAAGTGGATCTTGTTCTGTGGCGTCATGAGCTCCACAGTTCCACCTGAGCAGCTCACTTCAGGCAGTGTGGCACTGGGACACAATTGGCAACCTCGCAAACGAACATGACAACATTAGGCCAGCTATTTGGGACTAGAGAGGAGGAAGGAAGTCATCCCATCTTCTGGCTACAGGATGAGTGGAAGAGGGGCTTAGCAATGAGGAAAGTGGTCTGGATTTGACCCATGCACACACTATCTCTCTCCATCACTTTTCTGGTGCTGGTGAAGACTTGCAGGATGGCCTCCCATAGAGATGGGGTTTTTCCCCCCTTAAAGATTTATTGACGGCAAACTTAACTCTTTGAACTGGTAACTGAAGACAGGCTTCAGAGCGGAAATTAAGTCCTGAGCCCTGTAAAAGGATTAGCACAAGTAATGATCGCAAGAGAACATGTTTCCTGTCTCCTTGCTCTCTGCCTTGTCACAAGATGAGAAGGTAGCTTGCTGCTCACACACCAAGGGGAGATCTCACTAGACAGGGCACCTGCTGGTGCACTGATCATAGACTCACCTGTCCCAGAGAGTGAGAAACCCATGTGTATGTAAGCACCCAATCTATGGTATTCCGGGAAATCAGGTGGCTGACTGATACAGACAGGGTGAATCTTTTGTGTTCGGTTCCTTAAGCTGTTCATCTTCCTGTGCAGGCACTTAATCCAAACTGCGCATCCTTGGAGCACCATTGGGTAGACAGACAGATGTACACACAGCAATGGTAACTGAACCCTACCCTCCAGGGTGGGCATTACCATTGCCAGTGCAATGGTGCAGTGCCTCTCAGTCTCTGTGACGGGTTGCCTATGATGGCACCCGTGTTCCTGTCCTGACTATAGACTTGTGTAGTTCTCGCTGTTCCCAGTAGCGTTCGCTTTAAGTCCGTCACCCAGGAAAATGTGCTGGTGTTGTCTAGACCACTAGGTTATCTGTGTACCTTTACATAGGGGCCAGGCTGGGACTGTATGCAGTGTTCGAGGATTCCTTAGTCATATTTCCTGGGCTAAAATAGCGTCTCTGGTGCTTATCAACAGAGTGGCTTTTGAGCAGGTAGTTAGCCTCTTTATGCCTTTGGCCCTATGGTTTATAAAAAGTGGGCTGATAATACTATTATTAGTCATTTCATAAGACAGTTGTGAGTCATGGGGCAGGCTCGCAGAGCCATGTCTGGCCACTTGGTTAGGCCCTTAATTCCTGCTGCTATTATACTTTCCCAGAGAGTCATACAGAACAAAGTGTTTTCCATGACCTTCGAGTTTCCAGTGGAAACCAAACCATTTTTCCAGGTTTGGTTTCCTTCATTTCTTCACCTATAAAGACAAAAGAGCTCATTTTACATGCTTTGGTCATGACACACAGAGGCAAGGAGGTCGCCAGGGAGGACAGTGAATCTGGGTCTTGAGAAATCGACAGAGACTGGTCCAGACTGGCATTGGAGCACTTTGTTAATTCCTCCTCCGAGGTCCAGGCTGCCCCTGTGGCACTTCCCTTCTTCCTCCCGTTTTGCCCTCTCAGGGGGTGACTGGATGTATGAGACAGAGGACAAACACTGAGAAAGAGAAAGGTTCATCCTATTGCTTAGTGATAGCTTCAGAGCAAGATTGGACTCCCCAGAGGGTCACCTGGCCTGGCCTCTCCTCCTCCACCATCAACAAAGCTTATTTGTGCTTTGCGATTGAAGAGAGTAAAGTCCTAGATTCATGTGTTGGTAAAGAAAAAAAAATTATCTGGCCCATATCTTTGTCCCCTGTTGTTATCAGCAGATCGACGGCATCCAAAGTTTTCTGGCCTCAGAAAGCTGAGATTCCCAGCTGTAGTTTTCTGAGTAAGGTGAGACTGACCTTGGGGTTTTGTATTTATGGTTAGATTTTTGCCAAGCAAACCAGCTTAGTGAAAAACATGGAACTGAGACTGAATTCATAGGGCCAAAACTTGAACAGTAACAAGAACAGAAACTTGGCATTGGGGTTCTGCCCTGTTTCTGAAATACGGCTCTTGTCCTCTCCCTGGAGTGCCGAAGCATGTGAATCGAGATTGAATTCAAAGGAAACCGATTGGCTCTCCCACAAGCAGGGTGGGAGATGCGTCACTTTGCGTCAGCAGCGTTGCTTGAAGGTGTCGCTGGCACCGTTCGAGTCCGATGATCAACTTTCACTTTTGGCTGGGAGGGCTTTGTTATTGGAGTTTGTTTAAACCAGAATCCTTAGAGTCTCCTTTTGAACAGCACCATCAGCATCTTTCTAAGCAGCAGAGAGCTCCTTCCCTCCCCCTGGTCTGCTCTTAACAAACCAGGCCATGGCTATTGACTTGATCTGGGCTTCCACACAATAGAGTTGTCAGACTTTTTGAAGTCTTGGTAACTCTACCCCACAGAATGAGAACTCTGGTGAGAGAAAGGTTTCAAAGATCGCAACTGCTAAGAAGGCATAACGGGCAGCTCTTCCCCCATATTGGCAAATAATAATAAGGCACCAAAACCCCCAAAACAAACAAACAAAACCTGAATGAAATACAGGTTAAGAATAGCTGCTTAGAGCCAACCATTGGACTGGGTGTGGGGTCCCCGATGCAGGAGTTGAAGGGTGGTCTAGAGGAGCTGAAGGGATTTACAGCCCCATGGGAAGAACAATGATGTCGGACACCCAGACGCCCCAGGACTCCGAGAGACTAAACCATCAACCAAGGGGTACACATGGTTCCAGCCAAAAATGTGGCAGAGGAATGCCTTGTCAGGCATCAGTGGGAGGAGTGGTCCTTGGTCCAGTGAAGGCTCAATAGATGCCCCAACAAAGGGAAATGGGGGGGGGGGAAGGAGTGGGTCAGGAGGGGCATATACTTGGAGGCAGAGGATGGGAAGATGGGGTGGGGGGTTTTGGCGAGTGGGAAACTGGGAAAAGTTTTAGCATTTGAAATGTAAATGAAGATTATATTCAATTAAAAAATAGCTGCTTAGGGACTGTAATGAAATTCATTTCCAGCCATCAGATTTCAAGGGTAGAAATAAAGATGAGCCCAGGATGCTGAAGCAAACAAGAGAAGCTATGTAGGACTTAGGAGTTGCCACTGCTACCAGGCAGTGGCCATGGAGTATCTTTAGTTGGAAAAGAAAAGATGGGTCAGAGAAGAGAGGAGAAGGTGCGAGTTGGGTGTGTTGAGTTTCTATGGCTCCATGCTGTCCCGAGCTACCATAAACATCATGCAGATAGATGATGGCAAGGCTTCTTATGCAAGTATACATTAAAACACTCACCACCCAACACATGTTTGAGAAGCAGATGAACCAATGAATGCATGATTCCCACAGGAGACGCGCTCCACAAAGGTAATCTGGTGTCTCAGAGAAGCCCAAAATAACCCTGATGGCAGGTACTTAAGAGGGAGTTTAAGTGAGAAGCACAGAAAGCAGATGTGAGACTTTGCTCAAGTTTCTCCACCCCTGGTTTTCCACTTGTCTTCCAGTTCACAAAGCCCTTGCTCTCTTGTCATAACCCATACTGGTTTGGGTAGAGATCTGAGAATTAGAGGTGTATAGCAAATCATTATCACAGTGACATATCTCTACCAGGAAGTTGGGTAAAATACAGGCATCTCAGAGGAGTGAAGCTCTTCCATTGACTAACAGGCACAAGAGAAAACACATCAGATGACTTTTCTTATAAGTTTGCTGACACTCCAGCTCTTCAGTACCACTTGGTTCTAAATGCATTCCCAAGGCTCACGATGAATCAGCTTCTCTTCTAGGCTAAGAGGATGAACCCTCCTGAAGTAGGTGCACACATACCCACGTGTGGTTCTAAGCCTGGAGAGCTGTTGATCTAAAGTGAAGGACCCATATTCTTTTGCTGCCTTGACATCTTGTAAAATTAAGTGTTTCAAAGGGCCTACTATATATTCTCATCTCTCCTCTGCCACGCCCTATCCTAGCCGAGGAGTCCAGTTCTGCATTCCGTCTCAGTATCCCCTATAAAGCTTATGTGAACACTAATGGTGACAGGACAAGGCTAGCAAGAGTGAGAGTGATGACACAGGGCCTCTCTTAGCCATTTTCTATTGCTGTAATAGACCACCATGACCAAGGCGACATACTAAAGAAAGCATGTGATTCAGCTGGCCATTTCAGAAGGTTGGAGCCCATGATGGCAGAGTCAAGACATGGTGGAAGAACAGCTGAGAGGTCACAGCTTGATCCGTAAGCAGGAGACAGAGAGCACACTGAAAACAGCACAAGTCTTTTGAAATCTTGAGGTCTGCTCCACAGTGACACACCTCCTCCTACAAGGCTATGCCTCAAAACCCTTCAAAAACTGTTCCACCAACTGGAGCCCAAGTATTCAAACACATGAGCCTAAGAGGACCGTTCCCCTTCCAACTACCAAAGGGGACGACAGATCGTGGAAATATTGAAAGCAAAGACAAGAGGATGCCTGGTAGAGCTTTGTGTGGAAGAGGAGAAGGGAGGATTGGGAATGACTCTAAGACTGAACCATCTGAAGAGTAGGGATTCCACTGTGTATACAGGGCAAAGAGAAGAATCTCATGTGTATAGAAAGAGAAGAAAATCTAGACACTTGCTCAATTTGGGGAATGTTATATCAAGATGTCTGTTAGACACTAACGTAGAGGTTTTGAGTAGCAGTTAGCAGATCAGTGTGGAGTCTATGAGAGAGGCTCGCTCTGAAGATGTGAGCCAAAAAGTTACTAGTGCACAGATTACATTTGAACCTGAGGCCACACAGCTCTGAAACCAGTAGGAGTAACTTTTTGTTTTAAATCACTTTGTTTTGATTGACAGGACTACCAATGGCAACACTAACATAAGCACGACAAGTTTATGTTCTTGAGTCGAGGGGACACATTGCTGTCCCCATTCATGGAGCTTATCTCTGCATATGTCCTTAAATAACTCTGAGAAAATGGATCACAGTCACCCAGCTGATGACTCACGTGGCATTGATACTGAGCACAGACTCAAGAACGTGGAAGATTTGAACATGAGTGATTGCGTAGAACCCGTCCAAGCTTTCCTGCTCTTGCGAAATATTGCCCTGCCTCCCAGCAAGCCTCCATGAGCACAGTTTGATCATGAACTCTATGTGATCCTTTAATCTTCACACCCAGAGGACACACTACAAACAGAATGTTTCCAAGAACAGGACCTCTTACACTGAGACCTGAGTGGCAGGGACTAAACCTACAATCCCTTGGTTTTGAAAACAATACATTTTCAGAGTGACTTTGAAGCCCATCTGGGCCATAGAGTAAGACCAGGTTTTGTTCTTCAGAAAGTATAATAATTATGAGGACTAGACTCATGGATTTCATATAGACAAAAATATATTTAAGTTTATCTTTTGAAGACAACAAAGAGGGCTTGAGTCAAGGTGTGTGGTACTTAAGTCTTGCAGCAGATTGGAGACAGGGCCTGAAGGAACATCCACCATCACTGAAATCCCTAGGATCTGGGAGTGACACCATAGCTGCCAAGGGTCTAATTTAAGTCTGTCCTACTCACTGGTCAACATATTGGACTCTGGTGTTAATATAATATTAAAATAGCATACATGGTTAAAATACAGAAAGTGCATTGATTGTTTGAGATGAAAGTAAAAGAAAACTTGCAAAATCATTGGGCAACTTGGGAGGGAAACCATTTTAAATAAACAAATCACATCATTACACATCATTAAAAAAAAAAGGTAAGTTGAAATAATCCAAAGCACAAATTAATTGGGAGTGGGTGGTGTGGTTATTTTGAAAACTGTGGCAATGACCTTGGCCTCACAGCTTCCATACTTGGTGTAAAGCCCTGTATTCACTGCTTGAAACGGCTGCCTCATTTACCACCACAGCTTCCATTTTTACTTTTCTTGAAAAGGAACCCAAAGAAGATTTAAATCAAGGAAAGTAAAATATCTTACTTGGGAGAATAAATCAAATCTTTTGCTCTGATTTGCTTCCCTAATTATAGGACTTTGAACTGCATGTCCGTTTGTTTGAACAAAGGTTTAAACCTCTCAGGAGACATCTCAGGTAGCAGAAAGGACATAAGTGATAAGACCAAATCCCAAGCCCGCCCTTCAGTTGCCACACCGTCCTAGGCAAGTGTGACCAGCTCTCTGGTGTAATGCCCTCTCTAAGTGGGTGAGGTGGAAGCAAAGAATTAAGTCAAGACACACAGCAGAACGAGGTGCCTGGTTCTACAGTTCAGTGGAGGTCAGGGGCTGTTTTTGTACACACCTGTAATTTATACCAGAAAGCAGCTAAGAAGCTCCTGGTCTGTCTTAGTCCTACCATACCAGATGCCGTAGGTTCTGGGATGAGAACGACAGTCCTTGTCACTTACGGACTGACCAGCTTCCATGCTTCTCTCAACAAGCATTTATTGAGCACTTACTATGTTATGATAGAACAAAATATAGAAGACCTCCATCTCTGTGGGTCCAACCAACTGTGGGTGAAAAATATTTTTACTTCTATTTGTACATACACAAAAGTATAGACTTTTCCTTTCATTGTTCAGTAATTCAGCATAACATTTTTATAACATTTATAGAGCATCCCTTCTATAGAGTTGTAGGCTTATACTACACGATTTACTTGAGAAAACTCCAATCTGGGTATTCTGAGTGGAGTAGTCCATGTCCTCTGATCCTGAGGGATGGCTGTACTTCATGTTGTTCTGATTTTACTGAGAGAACCAAGGAATGCTCCTCCTCAAGGAGCTAACTTACCCTGTGGGAAACGGTCACAGGGTGACGAATGCCTAGCAGGTCTGTACAGAGAGAATGCAGAGGTTGAAGAAAGATGGTGATGGTGCTAAACTCAGGATGCCTGGACGCAGCTCTCTGAAGACAGGGACCTTGAGAAGAGACCTCCAAACCACAAAGGAATGCTGAGGGTGAGGGGCTCACAGAGAGTACAAAGCTCTGAGGTGGGAAGGTGCATGCTCCTGCTTGGTGTAGTTAGGACAGAGGCGAGAGCAAAGGGGGCGAGGCTGGAGTTGGCCTAGGGTCAGCGGGCAAGTGTCGGAACCACATGCAACTTTAACACAGCTCTTTTGCCAGTGACACAAGCAGGTGAGAAACAGCTAGTTACTTCATGGACAAGTGAAGGCAGAGCTGACCTGTCCAGGCATTGCTAGCTGCTAGCGCATTAAGACAATGAGATACAGCCTCAACTAATACTTCTTGGGATAACTCTAACCAAGCAAGTTGGAAGGATAATATGATAATAAAAACTTTAGGCATTGAAGAAAATATCAGAAGATAGGAAGATCTCTCATGCTCATGGATTGGTATAACTAAGGGTGAAAATGGCCATTTTACCAAAAACAATAAAAAAAAAAAACTAACACAATTCTTCACAAGTCTTGAAAGGACAATTCTCAGCTTCACATGGAAATGAACAAACAAGCAAACAAACAACTCTTAGGTTAGCTAAAACTCTGAATAAAAAAAAGAACTCCCAGAGGCATCACTATCGCTGACCTCAGATTGTACTACAGAGCTATAGTAATAAGGACAACACAGTATTGACACAAGGAGAGACATGTTGAACAATGGAATCTAATGGAAAACCAAGAGGTGAATCCACACACATAATTTTTGATTAAAAAAAAAACAGAAAAACACACTGGAAAAAAGACAGCATCTTCAACGGCACGTCTGCATGCAGTAGAATTCAAATAGATCCGTACTTATCACCTCACACAAAATTCAACTCTCAATGGATCAAAGACCTCAACATAACACCAGATACACTGAACCTGAGAGAAGAGAAAATGGAGGAGAGCCTTGAAGCCACTGGTACAGGGGACAATTTCCTGAACAAAACACCATTAGTACAGGCACTAAGATCAACAATTAATAAATGGGACCTCATAAAACTGAAAAGCTTCTGTAAACCAAAGGACACTGCCACTCGAACAAGGCACCTGCCCATAGAATGCGGGAAAGACTTTACTAACTACACATCCATTATAGGGTTAATATCCAAAATATATAAGGAAATCAGAAAAGTAGATATCAATTAACAATGGAGAACCTATCAAAAGAGGAAGCTCAAATAGCTGAGAAACACTTAAAGAAATATTCAACATCTTTAGACACCAGAGAAATGCAAATCAAAACTACTTTGATATTGCACTTAAGCCTGTCAGAATGGCTAAGATTTAATAGAACAACGGCAGCTCATGCTGGGGAGGGAGTAAGGAGAGTAAGGAGAACACTCATTCATTGCTGGAGGGAGCACAGCTTGTACTCCGGAAGTCTGTGTGGTGGTGCCTCAGGAAGATGGGGCTTGATCTACCTAAGATCGAGCTGTACCACTCTTGGGGGTCTATCCAAAGAATATCTTATCGTGCCACAGAGACACTTTCTCCATCATGTCTGTTGCTGCTCTACTCATAATAGTAAGAAACTGGAAACAACCTAGATGTCTCTCAACAGAACAACGGATAAAGAAAATGTGGTCTTACAGGGGAAGTTTCCCTATCTGTTTCCCTAATTTGATTGACTAAATAAAGACGGCAGAAGCTGGGCAGAGATATGGAGGCGGTTTTTCTGGGTCCGAGAGAGGAAGAGGAGGACACGATAGAGAAGGAGGCCCTTTTTTGACCAGGGAAGAGAGAGAAGATGGCCACCATGTAGTCTGGCTAGTTCAGGTTAGACCCGGTGGTGGCCTCCGCCAGCAGAAGAATTCTAACATTGAATAGCTGATGAGTTTAGGACAATAGATTCCGAGCCCAGCAGTTGTGACATCTGACTGATTTTTAAATATTAAGATTGTCTGGTGTTTTCCATTTGCAATGATTCACGTGGGCAAGAGAGAGGGCACTGCTGCATGACAGTCTTTGGTGGTCGGGAGAGCCAGTCACGGGAGTGGATGGCCTGTGGAACTCGAGTGGTCGATCCAGGCATTCACAGGACGGACAGTAGCTGGCGGTTAGCAAAGTCAACCAGGGGAACCGGCGGCAGTCTTGGGGAAAGGCCAGCGGAATACATGGTGGCAGCTGTTCTTGGAGCACAGCCAGACCTCAAAAAAGCGCTGGCCAGCAGGCAGGTGGCTGGAACAGCACAGAGCTGAGTGAGACAGGGTGGGCATTGGCTTGGTGGACTAACTGCAGGAGGTCAAGAGAGCTCAGGAGGAGCTCTTGAGAAGGAACAAGTGTGGCTTTTTAAAATTACACGAGACTTGGTCCATTTACACAAACGGACCATTGCTCATCTATTTAAAAGAATGAAATTATGAAATTTGTAGAAAAATGGGTAGAACTAGAGAAAAAATCATCCTGAATGAGGTAAATCAGGCTCAAAAGGACAAATATGATATGTATTTGCTTATATATGGATAACTCCATGATAGATAACCAAGCTACATCTGTAGACCCAGAGAAGTTGGGAATAAAGAATTGGAAGGATAGATAGATCTCCCTAAGAAAGGGAAATAAAATAGATAATTATGAATGATGGGAAGGAGGGCTGGAATAGGAGGATCAAATGAGGAAGGAGGGAAGAGGCATGAGAGGAAGGAAAAATGGGACGGATGGCTAAAATAAAGGACCCTATGAGGGGCAGTATGGAAATAATGCGGGGGAGGCTTCCTAAAATCCATATAGTTACCAAAACATGAGGGAAAGAGAGTCCTGGCTGTACATCTCTAGTTACTAAATGAAGCTTCTAGTACTGGATTGGGTTACATCTACTTGAGTTGTTAACCAATGGGGCCCCATGGGAACTTCAAACAAGCCTAGCTCTTGCCAAGAGCTTATTGTTGAAGACAATACCTACCCAATGAAATGGACATGGGAAGCCGAGCTGGTGCCCACAAAGAGCCATCACCCCCATGTGCTAGAGCCTCTGGACATGACCAAACGCAAAACATAAACGCCAACTTGGCTACAAACTCTTTGATCCACAATGGTGCTCTGCCTATAAGATAAGCTAGGACCATGGTGGCATAAAGCTACCAGAGTAACCAACCAGTATCTGACTTGACTTAAAGCCCACTCTAGGAGGTGGAACCCATAGCTGACACCACTTGTGTGTCCATGAAACTAAGACTAGTTAGTCCAGGAACCTAGGGTAAAACCAAATAATCCTGTTCTTCTAAAAGGATGTAGCAATAAAATGACTCCTAGTGACATTTTGCTATACTCATAGACCCATGACTTCCTCCGCCATCATCAGAGGCTTTTTCCTCCAGCAAATGGGAACAGATGCAGAGACCCACAGACAGACATTATGCAGAGTGAGAGGAAGACCTTGAAACACCCAGCACTAACCATCAAATCCGTGGATCCCCACTCCCACAAGTTTTAGGGAACCCTTCATTAGAGGAGGCAGAAAGAGTGTAAGAACCAGACGGGATAGAGGGCACCAAGGAAACAAGGTCTTCTAATCCAATAGGATCAGCACACATATGAACTTGCAGAGACTAAAGGCAGCATGCACACGGCCTGCATGGGTCTGCACAGGATGGAGTCCTAGGATTAAAGCGGTCCAATGCCTCCATGCCTCCAATCATAACCCAGACTGTATCTCCAGTTGATAACCACTGCAAGTAAAACTGGTTTTCTCCAAGGGAGTCTCACTGGGGAAGCAAACCACTCTTCGGGGTAGGTTGCGTGCCCAGTAGAGAATGGTCAAGAGAAAAGGAACTCAACAGCATCTTTGGGAGGTTCCTTGTCACACAATGGTGAAAAGACTCTGTTTTGTGGTGATTGTTGCTTGTTTTATTTTTATTTAAATTTAAAAACTATTTTTCTTTAATTTCACGCTATAAGTCCCTTGGGTACATATTATGGTTTCCAGCTTAGCATTTTTATGAGATTCCTGAGTGTGTGAACGAGTGGGTCTCTGTGTCTTTATCTGCCTTTTGTGCTTTGGGGGAGGCTCTTTTCCTTCTGTTTGCTTTGTCCTATTCTTGTGTGTAAGGTTTTGCTTTCTTATATTCTAATATGATCTCTTAGAAGCCTGTTTGTTTTCTAATGAGAGACAGATAGGAGAGGAAGTGGGGGGGGGACTGGGAGGATTATAGGGGTAATCTACTCCTATAATCAGGATACACTTTGTAAAAAAATATTTTTTTTTGCTTTTTTTTTTGAGACAGGGTTTCTCTGTGTAGTCCTGGCTGTCCTGAAACTCACTCTGTAGACCAGGCTGGTCTCAAACTCAGAAATCTGCCTGCCTCTGCCTCCCAAGTGCTGGGATTACAGGCGTGCACCACCATGCCCAGCTCCATAAAAATTATTTTTAATAAAATAAAAAAAAGACAACTTGTTTACAATCTATTGAGATCAAGAAACAAAATGCTACCACGAAACTGATGACAGGCTGCGTGGAACTCATTGGAACTCCACTGAAGACAGCTCAGTGGCACATGTGGGGCTCGGGTTCACCCACTGCTCTTTGTCTCAGGCTTTAATTGACTCCAAGGTAAGCTCCCTGTGACTTCTCTATGAGGAGGTCTTTGTGGACAATATAGTATGCACAAACCATATTTCCCTCCTGTCACAAGATTGGGCAAATACCACTTTGGTGTTCTCCTCAACACAAGCTTTTGCTCTTACACTGCCAGTGTGTTTCTCGGAGTTCAGGCCTTTAATTAGTCTGGAGACATCTGTGTACACTGAGAACTAGCAGAAAATGTACAAGGTCGCTGTTTTCAGGGATAACCCACATCCTCTTGCACTGGGGCATCTGTTGAAATGGGAGGAGGGTTCTTTTTTTATTAGATACTTTATGTATTTACATTTCAAATGTTATCCACTTTCCCAGTTTCCCCTCCAGAAGCTCCTTATCCCATCCCCCATCCCATGCTTCTATGAGGGTGCTCCCCCAATGTACTCCCACTAATCTCACTACCCTGGCATTCCCCTACACTGGGGAATTGATCCTTCATAGGACCAAAAGCCTCTTCTCTCATTGATTCCAGACAATATCTTCTGCTATGTATGTGGCTAGAGCCACGGGTCCCTCAATGTGTACTCTTTGGTTGGTGGTTTAGTCCCTGGAAGCTCTGGGGGTCTGGTTGGTTGATGTTCTTCCTATGGGGTTGCAAACCCCTTCAGCTCCTTCAGTCCTTTTTATAACTCCTCCATTGGGTCCTCATGCTCAGTTCAATGGTTGGCTGTGAGCATCCACCTCTGTATTTGTCAGGCTTTGGCAGAGTCTCTCAGAAGGCAGTCATAACAGGATCCTGTCAGCAAGCACTTCTTGGCAAACCCAATGGTGTCTGGGTTTAGTGTCTATATATGGGATGGCTCCCCAGGTGGGGCAGTCTCTGAATGGACTTTCCTTCAGTCTCTGCTCCATACTTTGTCCCCATATTTTCTTTAGACAGGGGTCATTCTGGGTTAAAAATTTGGAGATGAGTGGATGGCCCCCTCCCTCAACCAGGGGTCTTGCCTAACCTCTGAATATGGTCTCTACAGGTTCTCTCTCCCCTTTGTTGGGCATTTCAGTTATTCTCATCCCTGTTGGGTCCTGGGGTCTTCTTGTTTTCCTGGCATCTGGGACTTGCTGGTGGCTACCCCCAGTTCCCCATCCCCCATTACTACACACCTCTGTTCAAATTCCTGACCCTCTGTATATCATCTCTGTCAGGAGGAGGATTCTTGAGAAAGAGCAATAGTTTTGGTTCAGTCAAGAAGGTATAAAAGATGGCAGTTACATAGAGAATTCTCAGTTAATCAGCTTGGACCGGAACTACAACCTACTCTGAAATACCTCACTTTGAGTTAATTCTTTTTGGTATTTATATTGTTCATCTGGAAATTGGGTTAATAATTGTATAAAGCTCACAGTGTAGCCATGGGGACAAAATTAGTTAACACTTAGAAATCAGGTAACAGCTGGGCATGATGATGCATGCCTTTAAGCCCAGGACTCAGGAGGTAAAGGAAAAGAGAAGTCAAATCAGATAGGCTTGATATGGACCTAGTGTTCAATAAAGATTAGCAACTTTTCTAATTAGAATAGTGCCTATTGGTATTAGGGTGTGGTTTGGGTGCCTAGTATGTGCTAGATCCCATTCCAGCACTTACAAAATTCTCATTAAGTACCCAGAAATGAACAATTTGAACGTAGGAATTTGATGGACCTGACACAGTACACCCTTGGGAACCAGAACAGTGATATGATCAAGTCCCACAGAGAGCGGTGTTGGGGAGGAACTGGAAAGGCAAGAAAGTGAGGTGAGCAGTTCAGGCGGCAGACACAGTGTTGATTTCAAGATAGTTGACAGCAAAGGGACCAAAGAGAAGAGCATCGCTGGAAGGAGGCTTTAGGACGAGTCTCCCAAAGGGCTGAGGTCCAGGCTGACATAGTGGAAGTGCTATGCCTTATCAGGAATGTCCCTCCTTCCAAGGGACACAGGCTTCTTTTGTTACTCTGACCAGAGAGAGGCTGGTAGAGAAAAAAAAAGAACATAATCCTGCCCTTTCTGAGCTGGCCCTAGAGAGTAAAATATGGAGAGACCTGCTCAGACGCCGTCTATGGGTTCCTTTGTTGACTCTTGGGGTCGTGGATATGCCTTCTCTGTGCTCCTAAAATGCAGTGTGCTGCCATAGTAAGCCCATCCTCGCACTGAGGAGGCAAACAGCCCTCACCATGACCCATTAAATCTGGCACATAATGCGTACCTGACATTATTGTGGGGATGAATATAGCAATGTTTTCCGCTGATCAAAATGTAAACTACCATCTATTTTTGAGTGAGGTGCAAACTTCTCTCAATGGCTAAGTCTCACGAGAAGCTCATTTGGCCAGTGAGAGGGGCTGACTCAAGTCTACAGACTTAAGCTAAAAATGCTCTGTGCAAGAAGCTAAAAATGTACATGCATGTTTATTGGCCCGTGTTTGCCGGAGATACGACACAGGTGGGATAGTAATCGAAGTTAGAATCAGTCACTTAGCTTTTAAAAGTCATGAGTCACTCTGGGCAAAGAAATACTGGGGAGGTGAGACCACAAGCCATTTCCAGTTGAAAAACTCGAAGCACGAAGCCTTATCAGCTGGATTTTACAGCTGGAAAGTGGTAGTGTTGGAAGGGTAGATGATTTGGCCGGTGTGCTGGCTTCAGGGACATGTGGTAGAGATTATAAGTGATAACTTTCCCATGAAATGTGTCAACCAACCACTATGCAAGTCATTCCGTGTTCCAACAGAACTCTCTAGAAGGGGGGAGGTGGCAAGAGGAAGATGATTAAGCAGTAAAATTTTTTTTCGAGTGAGGTGAAAATGTGTCCAAAGTATATAGACAAGGAGAATATTAGAGTCAGTCAGAGGAGACCCGAGGAGCTCCAACTGTTTAAATAAAATTGCCATTTTATATTCACAGAGGGCCAGATTTTATCCCAGTATAGCTAGCAGGAATTCTTTGGAAAGATTCCTGGCTCTTGAATTACGTGGTGAGAGTGAATTGGGGCCCTATGAAAATGATACTTGGTGATTTTATTCAACTGCCTTTAAACCACCTAATAGACTTAGACTCCCTGGCCCTCCCGTCTCCCGTTGCCACAGCTCTGGGCCAGGTAAAGATGAACATTCAACAAATCTCAGTTATACGTGGAGCTGGCTTTTCTTCCAGCTCCATAGCTTTCGTAAAGGAAAAAGAACTCTTGCAATGACTTGTGTGTATGTACGCACACCTGAGCATGCACAGTCATTTCTACAGAATATGTACGCGACGCAAAGTTGGGCCAGCCACGTGAGCTAGAACCGTTCTGCACAGCCTTTTAAAACACTGTAAGAAACAAGGACACCACAGCTAGCCGTGGTCATGTGCCTTCTCAGGCTGTGTCTTGTCGTGGATAGCAGATCCCGAGGACGTTCATCTGTCCCCTCCCGCGTCATCCCTCTGCTGCTTCCCCAATAATCACATTATTAGCTCTGATTCTTAAAATTGTTTCCAGCCAACTTGGTCTTTTCAGTTGTCCTTCAGTTTGGGGAGTTGCTCCCCTCAATCCTTACATTTACATTCCAGCCTCCTCTTCCTTAATGCTCTTCTTAATATTGTGTGTGTGTATGTGTGTGTGTGTGTTTGTGAGTATGTATGTGTGTGAGTGGGTATGTATGTGTGTGAGTGGGTGTGTATGTGTGTGTATGAGTTTGTATGTATGTGTGTGAGTGGATGTGTATGTGTGTGTATGTGTGAGTGTGTATGAGTGTGTATGTATGTGTGTGAGTAGGTGTGTATATGTGTGTGTGTGTGTGTGTATGTGTATGTAGTGTGTGTATGTATGAGTGTGTGTATGTATATGAGTGGGTGTGTATGTGTGTGAGTGTGTATGAGTGTGTAGGTATGTGTGTGAGTGGGTGTGTATGTGTATGAGTGTGTATGTGTGTGTATATGTGTGTGAGTATGTATGAGTGTGTGTATGTATATGAGTGGGTGCGTATGTGTTTGTATGTGTATGTATGTGTATGTGTGTATGTGCGAGTATGTGTGTGTATGGGTGTATATGTGTCTCTGTGTGTGTGTGTGTGTGTGTGTGTGTGTGTGTGTAGGGCTGTGTACAAGCCATCATGCACATGCGTAAATTAATGGTAAATTAGAAGTCAGCTTTCTCCTCCTACAGTGGGTTCTGGAAGTTAAGCTTAGGTCATCAATCTTTCCAGGCAAGTGCTTTTACCCACTAAGCCAGCTCACCAGCCCTTTTTTCTTTTCTAAGTTCCTAATGATATGGAGGTAAATTTTATTTGGGTTCATTTCGTTTTTATTACTACCATGGTTTGGATGTTAGATGTCTCCCTAAAAGTTCATGTGTTGGGAGCTTAGCACTTAAGGTAGTAATGTTGGGGAGGGGACGCTCCTGAGAGGTCCTTGGGTCACTGGGGTTATTCTCAAAAGAGATTCAGGCTGCTTTCACCGGACGGACACTTGTTCTTTCTAGAAGGACTCTTAGCCACACCCTTTCTCTGCTCCCTCGTGGGGATGGGATACTTCCTCCCACAGTGCTCAGCTTGCTGGGGGGTCCTAACGAGAGCCTGCACTGTGGTGTTTGCAGCTTGAATCTCCAAAACTGTTGATTTTGATAGACTTCTTTATAAAATCAGCCTGAGTCATAGGTTTCATCGCAATGACTTTTGACCCTGACCAATGCGTGCCAGCTTTCAGGACACAAGCAGAAGTGCAGAACAGCTTGTCAGCCCGTGTCTCAGCTGTCTCACCGCCACGGCAGTGACAGAACAGGTGACAAAAGCAGCTCAAGGAAAGAAGGTTTGATCTGGCTTCCAGCCTGGGGACAGTCTCACAGCCAAGCCACTGCAGCAGGGTGAGAGGCAGCCACTCACAGTGTAGCCTCATCAGGAAACAGAGACAGACCAGTGTTCTCAGCCTCCATTGTCCTTAGTGTAGAACCCCAGCCCATCGGTGGGGAGTCTCAGTTAAAGATTTCTGAAAACACTCTCCAAGACAAAAGCCAAATGTGGGATTCCGTCAGAATTCTAAATCCCTTTAAACTGACCAATCACAAGTCCAACCTTTGCCAGCCTGACACCAAAAAATATTACCCTGAAATGGTAGCATTGCAACCGTAGCTGTCAAGGTCTCAGGTTTTATCCTATACTGCTCCATCTATTGTGTGCTGTCTGTCTATCTGTCTGTCTATCTGTCTATCTATCTATCTATCTATCTATCTATCTATCTATCTACCTATTATCTATCTATCTACCTATTATCTATCTATCTATCTACCTATTATCTATCTATCTATCTATCTATCTATCTATCTATCTATCTATCACCTATCATCTATTTATCTGTAGTTCTGGATGAGTCCTGTTAATAGTAACCATGATACAACTAAACATTGTCCTATTTTGACATTCTAACCACCAAACAACCATTACTTTTGAGGTCAACCTCATGAAAGTTTTCAGAACACAGGCTGATGCAGCTAGATTATTTGCCAGCAAAGACCATGTATGGCCTCTAACCTCACAGAGTGTCTGTTCCCCCTTTGGAATATCATAAACTGGGCCTGTAACATTCATATTTGTCTTGGTATTTTGGGCTTCTACACTCACACCTAAATGTCACATGAAGCTTCGTACAGCAGGTGTTGGTGAGGATGTGGAGAAAGAGGAACACTCCTCCACTGCTGGTGGGATTGCAAGCTGGTACAACCACTTTGGAAATCAGTCCGGCAGTTCCTCAGAAAACTGGGCATGACACTTCCAGAGGACCCTGTTATATCACTCCTGGGCATATACCCAGAGGATTCCCTGGCCTGCAATAAGTACACATGCTCCACTATGTTCATAGTAGCCTTATTTATAATAGGCAGAATTTGGAAAGAACCCAAATGTCCCTCAATGGAGGAATAGATACAGAAAATGTGGTATATTTACACAATGGAATAATACTCAGCAATTAAAAACAATGAATTCATGAAATTCTTAGGCAAATGGTTGGAACTGGAAAATATCATCCTAAGTGAGGTAACCCAATCACAAAAGAATACACATGGAATGCAATCACTGATAAGTGGATATTAATTAGCCCAGAAGCTCTGAATACTCAAGACACAATTAACATATCAAATGATTCCCAAGAAGGAAGGAAGGAAAGGGCCCTGGTCCTGGAAAGACTTGATCCAGCATTGTAGGGGAGTACCAGGACAGAGTAATGGGAGGGGGTGATTAGGGAATGGGCGGAGGGAAGAGGGCTTATGGGACTTATGGGGAGGGTGGAACCGGGAAAGGGGAAAGCACTTGGAATGTAAACAAAAAATATAGAAAATAAAAATAAATGAATAAAGCATCCTAGGCACGTCTAGTTTTCAGCTCTAAAGCCTTACACATTCCTTCTACATCTTTAAAGACTCCATGGTCAGGTCCATCACAGCGACACCACCACTCCTGGTATCTTTTCTATATTTTTCCATTGCTGTGACCAAACACTTTACAAAAGCAGCAATGAACCGTAAAAGTTGAATCTCCCAACCTTTTGAAAATATCCAATTTGTGGGCACAAATGCTAATAGATGACCACTTCGAAGCATGCATTGCTGATAGCTTGTTTTAGGACAGCTGCGGTTGTGCCACCCCTCCCCCCCCATTACATTTTCCTGGGAGCCTGGATGCAATAGCCTGAGATTTTAGAATGTTGACATCTCAATTGTTTTTATTTATCCCGCCCCCTATTCCCCTTCTCCCTTTCCTCTTCCTTCCTCCACCTCCTCTTTCTCCCTTTCTTCCTCCATCTTCTTCTCTTCCTCCTACTCCTTTGAAAATAAATCCCATTGGATGATTACATTGCACTGAAGCTCATAACAAATCACTCTACAGCCAGTACAATACTGTTAAGCATATGGTCAGACTTTAAGTTTCTAAAGCCCTCTGGATAGAAAAAAAATTTGTCTGACACATCAAAAGCCATGACATAGAGACTGGAGAAATGGCTCAGTGGCTAAAAGCACTGACTAGTCTTCCAGAGGACCTGGGTTTAATTCCCAGTACCAACATAGCAGCTCACTAGTGTTTCTAACTCCAATATCTGGCACCTTCACGCAGACATACATAGAGATAAAACACCAATGCATATAAAATAAAATGAATAATAAAAAATGCCATGGGGTAGTTAACCTAAATGTGTTGAGTATGACATGCTAGAATTTAGGATGAAGATCACTTCTTGTGTTTAAGAGCTATCTGGTTAATCTACTACCAAAGAAGAAAGGAAGAAGGATGTCCCCTCCTCTAATTCCATAGGGCCCAACCTCAGGGCTGCTTTCATGCCTGTCCTCCAGGTCCAGGTAGTATCATTTAGAAGAACAGAAAAGAGAGTAAACTCCTGACCCTAGCTATATGGATACAAAGAATGGAATTCTCTCAGTGCAACACTCACCAATGGGAGTTCTTGAATACTGAAGGACAAAGCATCAGGAATCACTAAACACTAGGGTACAAGCACCCCCTAAGAACCAAAGACACACAAAACATCTCTGGCTTTGGTGTTTCTGACTGCTTACTTCTGCCACTATGATTGGGGACTTCAGCATCCAGTACCTCCGTTTTTTTTGACTTTCCACTTCCTCTGACTTTTCCCGTAGCTTCTGTTGACTCCACATTGTTAGGAATTACCATTTCAGTCATCTCAGGAATAAACTCCACCTTGCTGACCGGATCCAAATGGAGTTCCTGTTCTTAGGCCTCAGAACCAGAACCCAGCTTCTATCCTGCTTTTCCAGATGTTTCATGTTGTCTGCTAACCAGTAAGGGAGATGAAGAGGGAAGATGCTGTTATCCTGTTATCTAAACCAAGGCACATAAGTCATAAAAGTACGGTTCATCTTGAGTTAATTGACTACAGGCACCTTGCCCTCCCCTCTGTTCCCTTACTATTTTAAATACAAAGCCAGAGTCCAGAAGGGGACCTGACTACAAAAACTGACTCAAGGCCTCAGGAACCAGGTGACCCAGATAAGGCCGGGTCCCCAATGCCAACTTTCTGGCTTAACGCCTTGTGTCAAAGTACTGGTCAATGCAATAGCTCACCCTGATCTCCCTTGCTTTGCCTTCCAACCCTATAAAAATGTTGTACAATCTCCCTTCATGGAAGCAGTTCAGATCCCAAACTGGTCCCTTCCCTGAGAGCTCAGAAAATAAAGCTTTCGCTTTTAAGTTTCCATATCTATAGTGAATTTTCTCAGCTTCTACCCTGGACCCAATAGCCTCTAAACCTTACATTATTAAAAAATTATAGCACTTCCTACATTTTGACTTCTAATATCCCACGCTTCTTTGCCTGATACCCCAGTTCAAAACTTTCTTATTGCTATTAGCTCTTTTAAACAATTAACCTTGGAGAGACTAAGGCAGGAGGATGCAATTTGAGGGCAGCCTAAGTCACATAGTGAGACTGTCTCCAAGTACACAAAAAGAGCTTGTTTCTATTTGGGGGCGGGGGTGTGTGTGTGTTAAGTTAGACATGTTCTGAGAGAACCAAAACAAAAACAAAAAACAAAACCAAATAAAAAATACAAGCAACCAAAAAAATTTTTAAAAAAATCACCCATCAACTTTAACCAGACAGTGGCTTGATCTAGTTGCTCAGCAGGCTGGGGCAACTAGAACCCAGAGGGCAGCCAGGGAACAGAGAGAGTCCATCTTAAAAATAAAAATGGCTTTGACATCTCCTCACTGTCCCTTCATATCATCCCTTCTGTCCCGTCCCTTCCCTTTCCCCAGCCTGGCCCTCTAGTCCCTGGTAGCATCCCTCCTAGGCCACTCTAAGGAGTAGCTGGCCAACACAAAATAAACTTTTGTTTTATGGGCTTTTTGTTTCATCTTATTTTATTCTGGCTTTTTCCCCTTTATATTATTGGTCTTTTGCTTGTCTGTTTTGACTTTCAATTTTGTGGTTCTATGGAGTTTTGGTTTTGTTGGGGTTTTTTTTGGGCGGGGTGGGGGCAGTCAAGACATGGTTTCTATGTTTAGCCCTGGCTGTTCTAGAACTATGTACATCAGGCTGGTCTTGAACTCAGAGATCTGTCTGCCTCTGCCTCAAGTGCTGAGGTTAAAGGCGTGTGCCACCACTGCCCAGCTTGTTTTTGTTGTTCTAAAAGGGGAAGCATGGAACATAAAGTTGGGTGGATAGGATTCTGGGGAGGGTCTGGGAGGACTTGGGGAAGGGAAACAAAGTACCTTGTGTGGGAAAAAAGAATAAAACAAAACATGCCCTGGTTTCCCTGCCTCCCTTTCACTTAGCCATCCTCATCTGGAAAACCCAAATTCCATATCAACACAGCTCTGATGACGCATGCCTGGCTGCAGGCAGGGAAACACCCTCTGTTCCAACTTCTCCTTTAAGTTGTTGAACATCAGGTAAGTTCTCTGCACACCTTGCAACCTGACAGTGTTTCCTCCTCAGCTTACTGTTCCTTTCCCCAAGACAATATTATTCCCTCCTTAGCCCTTGGATCCCTGTTGTCTCAGTTACGGTTTCCATTGATGTAAAGAGACGCCATGACCAAGGCAACTCTTATAAAGGAAAACATTTAATTGGGGCTGGCTTACAGTTTCAGAGGTGCTCTATTATCATAACAGGAAGTATGGCAGTGTCCAGGCAAACATGGTGATGGAGGAGCTGAGAGTTCTACATCTTGTTCCAAAGGCAAACAGAAGACTCTCTTCCAGGCAGCTAGAAGAAGGGACTCAAAGCCCACTCCCACAGTGACACACTTCCTCCAACAAGACCACACCTACTCCAACAAGGCCACACCCACTCTAAGAAGGACACGCCCACTTCAACAAGACCACACCCACTCCAACAAGGCCACACCCACTTCAACAAGGCCACACCCACTTCAACAAGGCCATACTTGCTCCAACAAGGCCACAACTCCTAATAGTGCTACTCCTGGGCCAAGTATATTCAAGCCACCACACTTGGACACTAAGTACTTCTGTTCTCGTATCAAGAGAAAACTGAAAAAGCAAGAGGAGAGCAACTTCATCTTTCTGATCCAGAATACACCTGGCTCTAACTTCCTATTTAGCTTTCTCTTTTTAGAAAAAGGAAATTATTGCTGAGTTTGGGGGCTCCAACAAAAAGGGCTGCTGGTGCGTATTTATCTTTATCTTTCACTATTTGATATGCTACTACATTGACTCCTTATTAATAATCTGTCTTCGTTAGGGTTATTATTACTATGCTGAAACACCATGACCAAAAGCTACTTGGGGGTGTATGTATATTTAGCTCCTAATTCCATATAACCATTCATCAAAAGCAGCAAGTGCTGGAACTTGGAGGCAGGAGCTGATTCAGAGGTCACAGAAGGGTGCTGCTTACTGGCTTGCTCCTCATAGTTTACTCAGCCTGCTTTCTAATAGACCTCAGGACCACCAGGCAAGGAATAGCATCATATATAATGTGCTGGGGCTCCCTACCAATCGCTAATTAAGAAAATGACCTCAAGGCTTGCCTACAGCCTGATTTTATGGAGGCAACTTTTCAATAGAAGTTTCTTCCTCTCTGATGACTTAGCTTGTGTCAAGTTGACATAAAACCAGCCAATGCAGAAACTCTTCTAAACAGGAGTCCATTCCCTAAACAACTTCAGATTTCATACAGCGAGTGCGTGGGTGCGTGGGTGCGTGGGTGCGTGCGTGCGTGCGTGCGTGCGTGCATGCGTAATCTGAAAGGGAATTTTTATGTGCAGGTTAGTTGGTTAGTTTATCAACTTGACACAAGTTTGAATCATCTGAGAAGCAGGAACCTCAACTGAGAAAATGCCTCCAGCAGATTGGCCTATAGGCAAGTCTTTGGAGGCATTTTCTCGATCAATAATCATTGTAGGAGTGTGCATGGTGCTTCCCTTGGGCAGGTGGTCCTCTGTTGTATAAAAGTATAGCAAACTGAAGAAGCCGTGAAACACCCATCAGTAGGCAATGTTCCTCCGTGGTCTCTGCTTCAATGCTGCCTCCAGGATCCTACCCTGACTTCCATGGTGACTGACTACAAGATGTAAAATCAAACGAACCATTTCCTCCTCAAGTTGCCTTTGATCATAGAGTTCATAACACTAGGAATCAAACTAAGACACAGTGTCTGCACCTCCTCCTTCCTCAATCTTCCTCTCACTCATCTCTCTAGACAAGGTCGCCATCATCTCCACGTAGCCAATAGAGCCTTCCAGACTCTGCCCAGTCTGCCCTCACGTTCTCTCTTCACACTTAGGGACTCATGATTACTTTGCTACAGGGCATAATTTTACACAATTTGTTGACATATTTATTTCTATTAACATTCATGCAAGTGCTAGAATTCCTTTCCTACACTTTAGGAAAATGAGAGGCTGCGTGAGTTTCCAAGAATCATAAACCAATTACAGCAGAGCTGAAAGTGAAATAAACAGCAGCTCGCAGCGGAGACTTCATCTGTTCCTTCGGTGCTGCGTGGCGTCTTTATTACCCACCCTCATCGCCCTCAGTCAGAATTCTCTCCTCTCACTTCAAATCCCACCTCATGCTCTTCCTGTCTCTGCTTCTTCTGCTAGAGAAGCCCTCTTGCTCTCTCTTTCCTTCCTCCATAGTCTGCCCTGAGCACTCCTGTGTGCCCTGTCTTCAGCCCGGTGTGTCTGTTTCAACACCTTCACTCTTCATTCTTTCATCCTTCATGCATCTAATGCATCAGTTGTATGCACCCCATTGTTCCCAGAAGAGATTCCCAACAGGAAGGGATAGACCTTGAACAGCAGGACTCCAGCACTAGACTGAGCATTCTTTGCAGAGCAATATGCCCTTAAGGATTCAGAAAGAATCTTAGTATACGTTTGTCACCTTCGAGATCTCCAAATATTCTTTCTTGGGATTTAATTCCTCCTGGTGGGTTGTCCTGAGAAGCACATCAACAGCATTGGGATTTATGAGAAATTTACATATTGCCATTGGGATTATGAGAAATTTACAATGCATGCACGATAGCACTTTGCAGGAGCATCAGGTGGCTGCCTACTCATCCCTTCACGCCTGATTTCATGCCCCTATGCTTCCATAGGGATGACCTGACCGTGCCTACAGGCTGCCATTGACTGCATTCTGAATAGTAGTTATATCTGTTGTTCAGTCCATTGATTTTGAGAATTCATTAAAAATAGTTTTGTACTATGTAAATGCATAAACTTGTCCATGCATATATATATATACATATACATATACATATACATATACATATATATATATATATATATATATATATATATATATATTTCCCTTAACCTTGTATTGCATACAAAACAAGCTTGGTATTTTTTTTATTTAATGAACAGACCGTGCATCTTGGTGTTAAGCTGCTAGATTCTAGCTCTGAGTGCTCACAGACTATCACTGCCCAACTGCAAGCCATTCATGCACCCCATGCAGTCAACAACACAGCCACTATTATCTAAACTTGGACACTACAGGGCTATAGTGTTCATGGCCTAGTAAGAAGTGGCACATGGGGTCTGTACGTTAAGAGTCAAGAGTCAAGTGACACTCGACTTGTCATGACTTGGTCCTCATATTCCTGAGTGGCACAGCACACTGTATATGCCTAGGCATTCCCCCAACAAGCTAACACGTCCCCACCTCAAGACGCTTGCATTCATGTTCCCGTCAGCCATAAAAGCTCCTTCTTCCAGAGCCTCATTTTGTCTGGGACTCTGCTTGAGTTCATGTCTTTAAATGCATGCCCTGGTGGTTCCTAATGTTCTCCACCCCTTATGTGTGTTTCGTGTTTATGATACATAGAGCCCCTGGACATCAGAATGTATGATATCTTTTTGTCATTGATATTTTGGTTACTTTCTATTTCCCTCATCACAAAAACAGGACCTGTGGCACATTTTTATCTTTCCTAATGAGAGATCTGATATTCCATTAGCGTGTGCATGCCTTCTAATAGAGCCACCCAACCCTGACTCTTGGCTTCAATGGGGTGTATCTTAAACATTTGCTTTCCTTACTTTCCTCAACTTCTTTGATAATGGAAGCAAAGTCCTCATACAAAACAATCTCCCTTATCCCTCCTTTTTCACATTCTCATGAATTCCTTCTCCTATTCTCTCTCTCTCTCTCTCTCTCTCTCTCTCTCTCTCTCTCTCTCTCTTTCTCTCTCTCTCTCATTGTGCCTCTTGTTCTTTTTATGTTACATATGGCTGCCTTCATCTAGCACTGCCCCCCCCTAGATTCTTCCTTTTTTACTCTGACCTGGAAAAGAAAACATCTGTGGGGCGATATACCTGTGCACACAGGTTTTTAAGGCGTTTTCTTCTCCTGGCTGAAAAAATGGGAGACATGCATCACTTGCCCCTGGGGTGACTGTGGGCTTGCTGCCCAGCCTGCCGACCAGGTGCCACTGTCAGCTGTGCATGACTGAAGGCCTGCAGGTTACATTGGAGTTTCATGACAGTCTCCTCCAGAAAGGTCACGCAAAAACATTTCTCCTGGAATATATTGTACTAATCACTTTCAGACCTTGCCTTGATGTCCCCGAAGCTTCCCAGGAACCATCTGAATGTACATTCCCGTGAGAGTCGAGTTCGGGACACAAGAACATGTTGAAATTAAACTGCCTGATGACTTTAGACATTGCTATGCACATATTTCTAGGGTGATCTAAAAGAACAGTGTAATTTCTACTGGAGGGCCAGGGGTTGTGTTTGTCTATCATGCGAAATGGCAGGAAGGGAAACACATATTGATTTTTGCAAATGTAGACTTTTATGGTCTCCAAAGAAATGAAAGAAATCAGAGGTTCTGTTTGCTATTGCCATATGGGACCTAGTGCGAGAAAAATTTACCAGCCCGCAAGCCTGCAGTTTCTGGTCTTAAATCTTAGCTATGAATTGTGTTTTTCTTCTTACTCATGGAGAGCCTTTAGACATTTAAATGGGGGGCTTGCTTGCCTGTCCACTGTAGTTCAATGCAGATACCCTCTCTGGATTAGACTGCTTAACTCCCTCTAGCCATGAATTTTCCCCCTTGACACATGTATTTCTTTTGGGAAAGTGAGGTCAGGAGGAAATATGTTAAGTTGACTTCTCTGTGGACTGTATGGGAAGTTGGGTGTGCTGGGTAACGCGTAAGCTTGAGGTTTTGAAGCAGACCTGGATGAGACTCTTGTGTTCTCTCCTATTTCTGTAACTGAGACAAGTTATTGAGGGAGGTGGTGCTGAAGAGTGCTTGAGAACATGGGCTTCTAGGTCTGACAGCTTAGGTTTAAATCTTGGCTCTGTCACTTCTCCTATGATCTTAGACCATTGGCTTTAACTCTCTGGGTATTAGTTTCTTCTTCTTTAAACGAATGCTTGCTTTCCTAGATGCTGAATACGTCAGATACTGTATGTTTTAGTTACTTTTCCTTTCTGCTGAGTTGTAGCAAGGCAACTTAAGGGAGAAATAGTTTGTTCTGGTATACAGTTTGGGGGTACAGTGCGTCCATCGTGGTGGGCAAGCCCTGGCTACAGAGCTTGAAGCAGCTGGTCGCATTGCATCCACAGATGGGAAGCAGAGACTGAAACGTCCTGGTACTCAGCTCATTTTCCGTTTTTCATTGACTCCAGGCTCTAAGCCCAGGGAATGTCACTGCCCATAGCTACCACGTCTCTTCTCATCTCAATGAAATAGTCAAGATGGTGTCTCACAGGCTTAGCCAGAGATTAACCTCCCTGAGACGGCCTTCTTGATGTTCTCACTGCTAAGCCATTCTAGACGCCATCTGGTTGACAATTGATACTGATGATCACACTGTGGATGAAGATCTAACCTCAGTTTCTGAGAAATCAGAAGGGTGGGAGAGACAGAGTCACACTACTGTGACTGGCAAGCAGCCTCGGGAAAGGGGCAGATCAGCTGAAGGAAGACTACAGGGGTAAGATTGCTACCTACAGAGCCAAAGGAGAGCCTGATACAGTATCAAAGGAGATGTCAAGGTGGAAATGGGCAAGAAAAAGAAGAAAGAGGAAGGGGATGTGGATGATGGAGGGGAACAAGATGATGGTGATAAGTTCTTACAGCACAGTTCTTCCCCTTTCTATAAAGCATTTTATATAAAGGGGGTTTCCCCCCTTATAATTCCCTCCTTTTAAGGACAAAACTGAAGTGCAAGGTCATGTAAGATTTGTTTGTAAAGTGTATAGCGTCTGGTTTTTGTGTAGTTTACTCTACTGAGTGTCTTTAGATAGCTCTGTCCTGATGGTATTCTCAGCAGCCACTAACCGGAAATGGCATGGTTGTGGTGTACAGCAATGTTATTTACATGCGGGGTCAGTGTCCTCATTCCTCTTTCTGTTCTCTGGTCTTGTTCATACGAAAATAATTCTTTTGCGACCCGAACACCACTTTGTAATCACAAAAGTGAATTACTGCTATCGTGTTGGCAGTCCGAATGTTTTAAAATAAAATTCAAATTTTTACTAGAAGGAAAGAAAGCACGGTATGTATGTGCAAGAGGATATTATTTAGCTGCAGAGAACAAATACCCGATGCTTTCCTCACGTGAGGTAAGAAGATCTTGAGAGAAGAGAGTGGGAGAAGTCCGCCACAGGACGGGGACAAGAGACGATGAGCTGAATGTGATTGCTGTGCATTGCCTATGTGGCTGAAAACATAGCAGGGCCAATTATTTTATACAACGGTATGCCAGTTTAAAAGAAGAGCACACCGTTTCTTATTTATCTTCAAAGCATTGGCATTGCAATAGAATAGAAAAAGGAAATTCTTTTTCTAAGGGCCTTTTGGGGTGTGGTCTCTATTGAGAATATCTAGAAGCCATCTCCACAGAGAGGGAGAACTGGAGGATCAGGGGAGAAAGAAGCCTCTGGAGTGTGTCACAGGAGATGGAACTCTCTGGAGTATTGTGGAGGTTGGACTGAGGAAGGAGACGAGTAGTCAAGATGTGGAAAGGCCACAGAAACCCTGCTTATTTTAATCTGTGAAATGCAAGGTGAACAGGAGAAGCCTAGAGACCTAGGCGTGGCTGAGGCTGGAGAATCGTGTACAGGGATTGCTGCTATCCTGCTTTAGAGACGTGAAGCAAATTGACGCTGGGATCCCCATCTCCTCTTGACACTTGGAGTCTACGGCAGCTTCTGCAGGCACAGGGAGGGCTAACAAGGCATGGGAAGTATGCTATTCCCATGCTGAAGCAGTCTCTTGGGTGAGAAGCTTTACAAAGTTGACATTTCTGCAGGAGGACTGAACTTTAGTCCCTTTGCTTATAATCGCTATCTCTGTAGTTCACCCCGCTCTTCTTATCCATAAATGGGATTGATAATCATAACACCCACAAAACACATACTATAAATATGGGGCTCAAATGAGTTATGGGAATGGCCCTTGAATGGTACCTGGTAGCCAATAAGCACTAAGTACAAATTGTTGATTAAGGGTCATGTGATATAGGATGGGTGATCTTGGTTGTTAGCTTGACTCACCAGATAAGGGGGAACCTCAGTTGAGTTTGGGCTACATGAGAAAGGTGGCAGCTGATCCTAAGCCTGGGATCAGCTAACTCGAGGCTTTCTCCCATGGTTTCTGCTTCTGTTCCTCCCTAAGTGCTTGCCCTGACTCGTCACAGTGATGGATTGTGACCTGGAAGTTTAAGCTAAATATACCCTTTTCCTCCCAAGTTACTTTTGGTCCTAGTTGGAGGAGCTTTTGTTTGTTTGGTTTTGTTTTTGTTTTGTTTTGTTGTTTTTATGAGAAAGTGTCTAGAGCAGAGAGACCTCATAACTATCTGCTCTAAAGATAAGTGTGAGCCCTAGGCATTTGGAGTCATGTTTGACATCTGTACCATCCAGCTAGCTGCTACTATTGCTATCCTGATGAATGCCCCAGAACACAGGAACAGACCAGAGAGGAGCAGTAATAGGAGATCCTCCTCGGCACATTTTCTAAACTTTAATGATTCTCGTTGACTGTGGCCCTCACTTAGTGTGATGGCTCGTTTCAATGGTCAGTTTAACAATCCAGAACCACCTCAGAGAAAAGAACAATGAGGGCTTGGCTAGCCAGGTCAGCCTGCGGCCATGTCCACAGATGGTTATCTTGATTGTGTCCATAGCGGAAGAACAACCGCTGTGTGTGGGCAGGGATCTCTGGAGTATAAGAAGGGCGGAGAGCGCTAGCCGAGGGCCAGCGTCCACGAGTCGGTTCACTGCTCTCTGCTCCTTACTCCGAAGCCATGTGAGTGGCTGCTTCGAGTTCCTGCCAGCCTGACTTCCCAGCATGGATGGAGATGTGGAATTGTGAGCCAAAAGCCATTCATATTTTATTAGGGCATTTTGTCATAGCAACAGGCAAGAAAACGTAAATACTTTGTTGTGTTTGTATTTCTTGTTTAACTTCATTTGAATGCGTTTCTGTGGGGAGAAATGTACTTAAAGATTCTTACTATACCTAGAATTTTCTTTTATAAAGAGGCACTAACCCCTCAGCCCATCCCCACTCTGGTGTTGGACAAAGTCTTTGTGTGAAGCTGTTTGAGGCAAAAGCATGGGCCATGTGGTTACCTTCCACCCAAATATTCTATTTTCAAGCCACACCACTATGACATTTCCAAAGCGTCAGATTTCCTTCATGTTCTACACAGAGCCCGGATCTTTGGGAGACAAGATTAACATCTTACCAAAAAGGTAGAAAAGAAACCCGGGATCCAGCTGTTCCCAGTGTAGGATACCTGGATGCTATGACCAGCCTCCCTCCAGAAGATCGTGAGCCCCAGATTAGGGGCTGGCTTTGTCCTTTACTGGGGAAGATACCACCCATCCCCTTAGCTCAGCAGCTGTGGGCTCTGGGGTTAGTTCTATTTTCTGGTTTGTTTCCTGACATGGAGAACTGAGAGCTGCCACCACTGCTGTCCCTGACACACACCGTGATGTTCTTTCCATCACTCGGGCAAGCACTTTGCTCTCACATCGAGGCCTTAGCACAGCTGTGTCTCTACCCAGAGTGCCTGGCCACTCCACCAGGAGACTTTGGTCATTCTCTCGTTTTATGCCCAGCAATTCACCACTCCTGTTTTCTTTTTAAATAAATAACAACTTTAATTACATGCTTCTCAATTATTCTAGAATTTCGTTCTTATACAGTTCCCTCCTATTTTTTCTAGATATTCCAGATGTGGTTCCATCATTACCACTGGTCACTTGCCCCACTTCGAAGAGTGACTGGAATGTGGTTAAGTTCTTCGCTATCAGTTTTCACTGAGTATACTGTGATGTCTATCTTTAAAATTTCCAGGGTCAGGCGTGCAGTGCAGTGGGAGACGACTTAACAAGCATACACGAAGCCCTGGGTTTGAATCCAGTACCAGAAAAAAACACAAAATTCAAGGCAATTTGCCCAGTGTATTTTATCAGTACCAGGAAGGTGTGGGGAAGGAGAATCATGAGTTCACGGTCAGCCTTTGCTCCACAGTAGAGACCAGCTGCGAAACACACCTGGGGCTCTGGACACAGCTTAGTGGTGGAGCGTTTGCCTCCCACAGGTAATGCACCTTTTGCTGTTGGAATGGTGTGATGGAAGTGGTAGGTGACTACCGAGAGGGGTGTTAAGAGACTCACCGATGTTTATGCTTTACCAAAACTGGTCCTCTTCCTTTGCAGAGTGAATATCGAGTTCTGTCGGTAACCGCTGGATAGCATACCATGTTTTTCTTTCCACTTTAGATCCCAGGAAATGGAGCTAATTGTTTAGGTCCTCAAACACTCAAGACAATGGACATCAGCTGGCCAGCGCACGCACACTTCAGAGGGGGTTCCCTTACCTCCAAGTTGTTTCTCGAGTGTGTGGGGGTGCCCGCACTTCCCGGCCCAATGCACCAGATGTAAGATCCAAAAGAAAAAAACGGGGGTACTCCAGCACCCCATGCCTCAGAAACCGGCACCCCGAAACACTCACGAGAGACAGACCTGATGCAATTTGCAAGAGGATTTTCATTTCCAGAGCTCTGGGGGGTTACAGCCTCCCCACGCAGGGTAAAAGAAGTAAGCCCGCCTGAGATGGCTCGTATAGGCCTTTTATGGGCTTATAACAGAACCCGCCTACCACAAGCTTCCAAACCAATCAGTTCAAACCATCCAAACCCGAGCTCTCTGAGAACCTATCAGCCTCTCACAGAAGCCGGAAGAACTAGTTAAGTCATTTCTGCTTACATGGCCACCACGCACAGGGTCGCGCCCACCCTCCCCCACTGGCGTTGGGGACCCAAGTGCCCCCCACGTGCCCAGGCACGGGGGATTCCTAGCTTACAACTTTATCCTTTCAGTCCTAAAGAAGTGTTTGTTTGCTACAAGATTTCTCCCTTTGTCCACAGTACAGGAAGATACTCGTCTTCCCCAGTGGCTAATGGCAGGGAAGACAAAATACTTGGTCCAGAAATGGGCGGAGGCCCCCTGAGACTAGACGGCCGGCCGGTAGCACAGCTTCCTCGTCTCACGGGCTCGCTGCCTTAGCACACCGCTTCTGCGGCGGCGGATGCTGAGTCCTGAGCGGAAGGCGGCACTTGGCCAGAGCCTCTCCCAGCTCGGATGCGACCCTAAGTGCGCGACCTTGTTTGTAAGCGACTAGTGAGAGCTGGGGCTGCTGTTCAGCCCCTGAGGCAGTAGAAGGAAGATGGGGAAAGTCTCCTAAATAACTGTCCGTTAGAATTATTGTATTTCATCTGGTTTTCTTTTCTGTACTTTGAAGCCTTGTTTGTGAATTGAAGTAGACGTAAACAAACACATAGATTATCACGTGCCGTGAGTTGTTTCTGTGTCTTCCTTGTTGACACCAAGTGGCTCCAGGCTCGGGCTCAGCTAGAAAATGGTCATCGCTTCCTTCTTATTCCTTGTACTTTAAGGGTTGAGTCAAATTTTAGAAAAAAAATATATATTTCTATCTATTATATTATTTATAATAATACATATGGTGATGTAAACTAATAATAGTACATACATACAAACACACATCTATGCATAATCCATAAGCTATTTGGGAGATCCTCCAGGGGGCGCTCCACTGCGATGGCCACATGTCACAGCCCTAGGGAGGGGCCTAGGCTCATTTGAAAGTCAACACTTCCTGGGGTTCCTGTTCAGTGGTATCCTGTTTGCAAACTGAGTCATCTGAATGGAAGGGAATTTCGGACTCCTTCTGACCAGCAGACTCAGTTCTTCGAAGGAGTTGCACCCAGGATGCACAATGGATCCCCCGGGGCACAGTACCACCTTCACAAGGACAGCACACCTTCATCTAATTTCTCTCTCACCCGTGTGTTATTCACCACATTATGCCCAATAGTGCTCACTGAGAGTTTTCTCCAACCTCTTTTTAACCTGCATATGATTCCATGAGCAGTGGAGGGTGACCAGTTACAGCTCTGAACAGCACAGCCAACACTGTTGGTACTCCTAGACCGAATATCCAGGGCGGAAATGGTGGCACTCTTTTTAGCCCAGACAAGAATGGGACAAGCAGGGGATCTACTAGCTTGCTGCTTGCAGAGAGCCCTAAATTCTTCAAACAGGAGCACCTTCAGCTTTGTGCAGTGAACCGGTAGTGTTGCTGTCTGAACGCCAGAGGGCGCGGCTGTCCCGTTTCTGAGCCCTTTGGCTGGAGTTCTGCTCTGTGTCAAGAACCTGACAGATCTGGCATCTTGAAATAAAGCCAAATGTTTTAATCCAGACACGAAGTACTTGGCCCCTTTGAGGCACATTCAGGCAACCATCAGTGAGATACGGCAGCACCGTGACCAGGTTGGTTTAAATGCTTTCTGAGGAGCAGAGTTTTCCAGGCAGAAGAGCAGGTTACTGATTCTATGCAAAAGAAGGGAGCCTTCTGGGAGGAAGTTGCAATTTCAACCAGAGGCTTTTAAAACTCGGTCGTGAGAATTATGTCAGAACTACGTATTGGTTCTTCGTTCTCTGGAGTGTCACAGAGGATGCCACTCTCCCCCCAGGGGCTGATGATCCGCCTTTGGATCCCACCAGATGGATCTAATTTGAGAGGCGGTAGGAACTATTGTAGTTAGGACCTACCTTCAGGAAATTTTCAGTTGTTGGTGATAGTGAGCATGCCTTTGATGGTAGACCGGATCCACAGTCTCTTCTCCTTCTGCACTCGATGTTCTCGACGGTCTTGCTACCCAAGCACATGAGACCAAGCCACCCCTGACTGAAGCCCCTGGAACATGAGCTAAATAAATCTCTCCTACTTGAAGTTGTTTATGTCAGACAGTTTGCAGCAGTGATGAGAAATATCATGAATAGCTCCCCATGACCAACGTTGTTCCCAGAGTGTCCATCTTAAGGATTGCTGTGCACTGGGGCTGGGTCCTTGCTTTAGGAAGATTTTCTTTTTGTAAATTTTATTCTAGTCAGAGGCAGGCTATAGAGAAAGCACTTATTAAGGAAATGAAAACTACAATCAGACTGTGTGTATGTGTGTGTGGTGTGTGGTGTGTGTGTGTGTGTGTGTGTGTGTGTGTGGTGTAGTGTGTGTGTGTGGTGTGTGGTGTGTTCACTTCTTTGTGCTATAGCCTTTTCTTGTGTAAATAGATTAAGTTTATCCTATGTGAGCCTCACAGAGCAATAACAGCAGGTCTCAGCAGGAAGGAGAATGATAGCAGTTGTTTAAAAAATAACACCACCACTGGGTAGTAGCAGTCCATACCTTTAATCCCAGCACTCAGGAGGAATAGGATCTCCAAGTTCAAGATCAGCCAGGTCCACAGAGTGTGTTCCAGAACAGCTAGAACCGCATGGAGAAACTTTGTCTCCAACAAAACAAAACAAAGCAAAACAAAACACCACCCACAAAAACAAACAAACAAGAGAACCAAAAGTTTTTTTTAATTAATTAATTTTTTCTTTGTTTCTGTGGGGGTGGGGCAGTATCTCTCTACATAGCCCTGGCTGTCTTAGCATTCACTATGAAAACCAGGCTGGCCGCAGACTCACAATCTTCCTGCGTCTGTCTGCCTCCTGGGACTAAGATGTGTGACACATCTTGGAGATGGCGCGCTGTGGCTGAGGGAGTAAGTCCCGATCCAGAGGCGGAGACCAGAGGCCTCCGGACTGGATCCTCTGCTCTGCAGGGCCAGACTCACCTGCCTCTTCCTAGCTGGCTGTTGGGTGTGTAGCTGGCTTCCTCGTGTCCCTCAATGGAGGAATGGATACAAAAAAATGTGGTATGTATACACAATGGAGTACTATTCAGTCATTAGAAACAATGAATTCATGAAATTCTTAGACAAATGGATGGAGCTGGAGAACATCATCCTAAGTGAGGTAACCCAGTCTCAAAAGAATACCCATGGTATGTATTCAATGATAAGTGGATATTAGCCTAGACTCTTGGAACACCAAAGACACAATCCACATACCAAATGATGTCCGAGAAGAAGGAATGAGTGGACCCTGGTTCTGGAAAGGCTCAATACATCAGTGTAGGGGAATACCAGAACAGGGAAGTGGGAAGGGGTGGATGGGGAAGAGGGCTTATGGGACTTTCGGGAAACAGGGAGCCAGGAAAGGAGAAATAATTGGAAATGTAAATAAAGAATATATTGAATAAAAAATGAAAAAAAATATAATGAAAAAAAGATGTGTGACACAGTACCAAGACTTTTTAAATTTTGTATGTGTGTGTGTTTGTGTGTGTGTGTTTGTGTGAGTGTGTGTGTGTGTGAGTGTGTATGTGTCAGAGAACATGTGTGTGTGTGTGTGTGTGTGTGTGTGTGTGTGTGTGAGTGTGTGTGTCTGGGGGGAGTAGAGGCAGTTGCATCATTACATACATGTGGAAATCAGAGGACAGCTTGCTTGTATGTGTCGGTTTTCTTCTTCCACCACGTGGACTCTGGCATACAATTCAGGCCATCCAGCTTGGCTCTGAGAGCCTTTCCTCGATGGGGCCCCAAACCACATTGCCCTCTTTCAAATTCATGTCTTCTTTTTCCTTTGTTACATGCATATGCGTCTAGGTATACACATATATACATACATACCTTCCTAAGTATAACCTGCTTAGTCTGTAGAATGTCACTTAGATGCATGTTTTCATGCATGTTTTCTGGGCTGACCACTTGATACCTACTCAGTGAGCTCCTCCTTTGGGACAGCTTTGTTCTCTGCTCTCAGCTTAGTAGGGATGACATACCGTGGCAACTCCCCATCGGGATCGCCAGCCTGTCCTGTGGGACATCAACCTTCCCTGGGAGGCTGCACTCGGGGTTGTGACAGTTCTTTCCTGACATTTTGTCATCTGACCCATTGGAGAGAGAAGAGGCCATCTTCCTTGATGCTATTTGGAAAAATGTTGGCAAAAAAGTCTTGCTCAACCTACTACCTGTTTTCCTCCAGATGCTCGACCAATCCTGAGGATGGACTGAGGTACAGCAGCTCAAACAACGCTCCCGTGTTTGTGTTTGTGTATGTGTGTGTGTGTGTGTGTGTGTGTGTGTGTAAGTAAATAACACTAAGTCAACAAAAACAATACTGATGCCACTGGAGGTCAAGAAGAGGAGAAGAAAACTGTAACGTTTCCAAAATATTAAATGCTGGGCACCCATATCTAATGTTCACAACTGGGTTTGATGCTAATGATTATTTGTTAAGATTTTCTTCTCCAAAGACCCAGTGTGGGTTTCAGTTTATCCTACAGGAAGAATGAGGAGGAGAACTCTAAAGGATTACTGGGCAAACTCACTTACACATCCATGGTTTGTTTAGTTTCTTGATGACAGTGTTTTGCTGATCAAGAGAACTTTCTTTTTGTATCTGTGGTCTGTCTCTGGAGACTGTATCTTCTGAAGAGAAGAGCACGGATAGTCCCCCTCAGATATATAAACACAAATAGGTACCGCTGCCCTTGAGCAATAGGTAAATCCTATGGTTTGTGTATGAACTATTTCCCAAAGTGCCATGTTTTGAAAGCTTGGTCCATAGCTGGTGAATCTGATCACCAAGCACTAACTGGATCACTGGAACGTGCAAACTGTAAAGATCATACTGAGCAGACTGTTGGGGGAGTGGCTTCATAAAGCAGCTCCCTTAGAAGGACAGTCTTGTCCTGTCCCTTTCTCTCATTTCTGTCTGACAGGAAGTGAACAATTTTTATGCAGCGCCTTCCTGCCCACATGCTTTGCTGCACCAAAGGCCCATGGTGATGGTGGGAACCTGTCATGTTTTCAAACCTCTGAAAACCTGGAGTCCACATAAGTTGTCTTCTTCAGGTTGTCACAGCATTGGAACACTGAGTTACAGCAAAATGGAACTCTGAGTCCAAGCAAAGATGTTCTTTCCAGTCTCCTTAACAAGCGGTTTGAGAAAAGGCACAGGAACATGAACAAGACTAGAGCAGGTCCTTGAAGGAAAAGAAATAAGACTCCCAGTCCTTCCTCGCTCATTATGCTGTTTCTGACAGGCTGGGATGCTCTCGGCTATGTTTGCAGGCAGAGAGGAGCCCCAAGGCCTTGTCGAGAACTCACATAAAGGAGAAGGGAACCGTTTATTTTGGCCCAGTGTATGTGTGAGTCTGGGAGTCACTCTTGACCCTGACATCCTGTTTGAAAGGGCAGAGTTGAGACCAAGGCCTGAGAAGGAACACTAACCCAAATGTGCCCCATCCTCCTCGGTGGATAGTAAAACACAAAGGGGAGAGGAGAGATATACTCCCCTGAGCTCAGTATGTCTCAGTTATACTCCAGAAGAGGTGGGAAGGAGGTGGGACTAGAGAACAAGATGAAAAGAAGAGGCCCCTCAGAAGACTCCTTGATTTTGATTTAGTTGATTGTGCTGAGGATTAAATCCAAAGCAAGAACTAAGCAAAAAGTCTTCTCCCTACCCACGCATCCCAAGTCCTAGTTACCTGATTATTAGAAAGGGCTTGAGACCTTCAGACACTGGCTTGAAGGAGCAGTTCATCCCAGAAATTTGGAAACTTCCAATAGCAGAGAGCTTAACTGTTTACCTATGATTTGGAGCGTTGAGCTTTGAAAGCTGTTGCTTTCAGGAAAGAGTTCTCAGTGTGGAATGTAAGGAGTGGTATAAAGGGAGTAAGCTTTTTAAATTTGTCTAGTCCTTGCTGCGTTATATAGCTAGAGCAATTCAAGAACGGTAGCCCTGATCTTGGTGTTCAGTTGCAAGTACGGATATGCATGCACCAGAGAAGGGAGGCTTGACCCTGAAGACCTTGGGGCATCTGGAAGCTGGAGTTCGCATTTGGTAGATGTAACTAGAAGTATATAGTCACCCTTTTTAGTTCAGTCGTGAGGACATTACCCATGGGACTGCCGCTGACCTCACCCTGGATCCGTGGTTGGGCATGCCGCATCCACCGGTTAACAAATATTACCAACAGCAAAGAGTAGTACTCCAAAGAAACCTGCCTGCTGAAACACGTCTCCTCGCTCAGAAAGGGCTTGCATTGCAATATGTTCTAAATGTGACGTGTTTGAAAAACTAGTGTCTGAGTTAAAGATGTTAGGGTTCTCTCTAAACTCCACCCCACAGTTACCTGGCAACAGCCAGATATGCCCCGCCCCACTGTTACCTGGCAACAGCCAGGTAAGTCTGGCTCAGTATAAAACTCTCTCTCTCTCTCTCTCTCTCTCTCTCTCTCTCTCTCTCTCTCTTACTCTTTTGTCTCTCTCTCTTGCCTCTTGCCCCCCTGTTCCCCCTCTGTCCCCATTCCCTTCCCCCCTCTCTCCACGTGGTCATTCATGGCCGGCTTCTACTTCTCTCTCCTTTTCTTTGCCTTTCTCTGTCTTTCTCTGCCTCTACTACCCCCTAAACTCTGCTCTCCATGTCCTAAATAGACTCTCTTCTATGCTCTGCCATCGTGTGTCTGGTCCTTCAGGGGGAAGGGATGCCTCGGCATGGGCCCGCTGAGGCACCCCCTTCCCCAACAAACCCAGGGCCTTGCGCATGTGACGCACATTCTGCCATTGAACTATGTCCCCAGCTGGATAGCACACTTTATATCAAGGTCAACATGCCTTCCCCAGGAATTTAACCTGACTCAAAGGAAGATAATAAGCTTTTCATTTCTGCACGTTTCTAAGAGTCCATGTGTAACAAGCAGATGCTCGCCCTTGTGGCTAACTCCATCATTCTAAAAGGCATTGCCATGTGTTTTTTGTCTCTGCGGTATCTGTAGGAAAGGAGACAGTGAGGTGATGTGATTTATATAACAAAAACACAGAATTAATGCTTATCAGGAGGAAGAATGGTAGCGGAACTGGAAATGAAGGCTGGGGGTGGGATGGGGTGAGGAGCAGCATTGGCCAATGAGATCACAGACATGACTCAAAAGAGGAGTCTAATGCAAAACCCTCTTGTGCTGTCTGTCTAAGCCAGCTGGCTGACTCACTTCCCAACGCCTGCGATGCTGCTTGCCTGATGTGGCAGCCTGTATACTGGGGGAAACAGAGGCCAGCGGGATGATAATTACACCCCAGGCAGGACTGCAAGATGAGATGGCCCTAGCAAGAAAACCCAGCAAGGAACAGCATTGGAAAAGAAAGAAACTGAGGGGCAGCCTCCTCCAAGAAAACCCGCAAATGCCAGAAACACGCAGACAATGGTTTCCCACCGAAAGTCCCAAGTTAAATATTAAAGAAAATCTACAGAGGCAGGACTTTCCGGTACCCAGCCCGTCAGCCATGAGGGAGGGTCACATGGGGGGCCACATGTTCCCCATGACACTGCAAGGGTTCGCATGGATTTTGCTCACTACATTTCTTATGGGTGTTCATCTACCTAATCCTCAAGAATGTTAACCTGCCCTGGAGATCCCCAGTACGACCCGCGTTCTTCTTCTAGAGCAATACATTTGAAACCTAGCAAATTGGCGAGCGAGAGCTAGGAATACCAAGGTTAAGTTTTCTGTCTACATAGTTGAGTTATAAAAGAGTCTGGAATTAAGGAAAAAAAAATCCGCCTTGAGCAGTCGTGTGAAGATATCTTCCAGCTCTTTGTGGGGGAGAACGGCAGCTTGAATTAATTGGCACCGGTGATTGCTTTTCTTTCATCTCCAGCCGTGGAAGAAAGATAACCACAGGACTGCAGTGATTATAGTCATCAGGGTGATTTGCTAAAGGTAAACCCAGCTGCTGGAGTCCCAGGGGTTCTGTAAACACTTTGTCAGTCTGCACATTTCGCAGACAACTCTTAGGGAACCATCCGCTTCTTTAACAGGCTTCTTCGGGTGAGCCCTGTCCTCGGAGATACTGGCTCCAGCCTTTAATCCCCCTTTCATTTCAGCTGATGCCGCTAATATTTTTTTCAGTCATCAATCATGTGGTCAGGGCAACGGTGTCCTGCGGAAATCTGAAAGCTCTGGTGAGGGTGGTGTGATTTGCCCTGAGAGTTTGGTTGGTGGCCAGGAACGGCCCCCTCCTGCTGCTGCAGAGCGCCCCCACTCTTTCCTCGGTGGAATCGCAGCATCTTTGGCTGAGGCGGCTGAGCATCTGGGTAGGCAAGCGAGCGAACAGAAAGGGCCTTTGCTAACAGAAGCATTTATTTCAAAGAAATCGGGTAGGTTGCTGGTGTTTGCTAGCTTAATTTCTAGCTCTCTGCAAGCTAAAAGGTATTGGAAGAGTCATTTGGAAGAAACTGTTAAAACTAATGATCTGCGCCGGGCGGTGGTGGCGCACGCCTTTAATCTCAGCACTTGGGAGGCAGAGGCAGGCCGATTTCTGAGTTCGAGGCCAGCCTGGTCTACAGAGTGAGTTCCAGGACAGCCAGGGCTACACGGAGAAAACCTGTCTCGAAAAACCAAAAAACCAAAACCAAAACAAAGCAAAGCAAAACAAAACAAAACAAAACCCTAATGATCTGCATCTATTAGTAAGAATTTCACAAGGCTAGGCACAGTGGGCACTGCCTCTAATCCCAGCACTAGAGAGTGGAGGATGAGGGTGATTCAGGCAGAGGTAGGTAGATCTCTGTGAGTTTGAGGCCAGCTTGATCTATAAAATGAGTTCCAGGACATCCGGGGCTATACTGAGAGAGCCTGTCTCCTGAGTTGAACAGAAAGCCAGAGGCCTGGTTTATCATCTCATCTCTGTCACTGAGCCTCTGTGCGTGGCTGTGCTCTGGAGCTCTCCTCTCCTCTTCGAGGAGTAGGTCACAAGTACTCACTTTGCTTCTATGCGCCAGTCAGCGATCTAAGTGTCCTCCACCTGCATCCTGCCTCCAGCTATCACTCTAGATTGTCAATGAGATAAGGTCACGTGAGGAATTTAAGGCCAGAACATCAACAACAAAGCATGCAGCTCTAGTGGTGGAGCCGGAATGGGGCCCTGCACAGCGTGGACCGCTATCCTACTTGGCCTATTTGGGCTCAACTGTACCTGTCGATCTTTTAGACCTTTCTCAGGTGTATGCTTCTCCTTGTCCCAGTGGTTAGGAATTGCTCCAAATTAAATACCCCTAACTTTTTCTTCCCCGTGGTTCTTTGTAAATCGTTGTCCTGTGACTAATATATCTGTGGATCAAATGTGTTCGCTAGGAAAAGATGTGAATCGATAAAAAAAAAATAAAAGATGTGAATTGATATGAAGGGGATTGGAGACCGTGTGAGACAACAACATTCGCTGAAGGAGGTTTCCTTCCTTTATCCCTCACATCCGCGTGACCCCCACTACAGGACTCAGCAGGTGCTGTGCAAGAGAAGAACCATGCCGTACCTGTCTGGTACGGTTAAAGCCAGATTGATACGGAGTCGGCTAAGCCAGAAGCCTTCTGGGTGAGGCTCGTGTGCCCGCAGGACGGATACCGAGAAAGCACCTGAGGGTGTGAACGGGGCCACAGCGCTGGCTCTGTTCACGACCCTGAGTAGTGGCGGATGAAGCCGGGGCTGGGTTGTAGCGAGCCTTGAATGCCAGGAGGAACCGAGATGTTTCTGAAAGGAACGGGCCATTTTAAATTTGTAATTTCAGTATTTCTGTATTCTACACCCAAATCGATATCCTTGGCAAGGAGAAGGCTGCCTAATATAAGCTAACTTTTAAGACGGGGTCAAGTTGAATTCATAGCTGTGCTATGAATTAACAACAACGACGAAATCCAGCGCGGGAATTTTAGAAGTGGCTGCACTCAACCACAAAAGACAGCAATGCAGGGAAGAAGTCAGTACTTGATGGCATAGCTTTGAACAACTATCAAATAATGAAAGCCTTGTGCAAGATGAGGAGTTTTCTCTATCATTTTTTTTGTTCTTTTAGTGCCGAGGTGAGGGAATAAATCTATTAAGGGTTACATTTAAACTAAAGAAAATGTGTATCTGTTTCTCGTGGCAGGAATTACTTATTTCAAAGCTGAAAATAAAAGGTTTATCCTCTTTGAGTCTTAAATTAAGACTATTGTAAACAGAAAAAATTTCATAAATAATTTTGTTTCTTGAGTTTGTAATACAATTGCATCATTTCCCCCCTTACCTTTCCCATCTTCAGCCCTCCCATGCACACCCCCTCTTTCTCTATTATACACATGCATGCGCGCACACACACACACACACACACACACACACACACGATTCTAAATACATAAATACAACGTGCTTGGTCTGCATAGTGTTACTGGTATGCATGTGTCTTCAGGGCTGATTAGTTGATACTGGATAACCAATTCCTGTCCCCTTCCCCTGAGAAGACTGCTTCTCCCACTCTGCATTCCTTAGCTGCCTGTAGGTGAGTTTTAAACTGTACTTCTGGAGTTCTGTGAGAAGAAAACAGGAAAGACAGAATGGGGAAGGGAAACGGGGAGGCAAGGAGAAAGAGGAGGGGTGAGATGGAAACCGGGAAGGTTCAGAAGGAAAGCAGGCTCTGAGCAGAGCCCAGGCGGATGCAGGGATGGAGGTCTCAGGCCGTACAGGGTCTGAAAAAGAAAATACCAGAGCAAACTACAGCGGGCACGTCAGCCTCACAGGCCTGAGGCAGCATCAGTTTGACCCCTGATTCTCTTTACAGGCTGACGGGTTACCATGGTTACTGTGTACAGCCTGGCTTGAGCCTGTTGCCGAGGATGGGAGCAGCCCTTCGTTCCAGCTCAGAGACTGGTGTGCTCTGTGAAAACAGGCAGAGATTAGAACCAGAAACTTCCCCAGGATGGATTAAAGGACCTAGGCTGTCGCTGGGATCTGACATCCGTCCAGGCCGAGCTTCACCTCTGCCTTGGCAGAGATGGCAGAGTCCTGTTGAATCATGCAAAGCAACTGGGATTTAAGACAGGAAAGAAGAAATCCGGGGTGAGTTCACAGTGGCTCTTTAGGGAATCCTGGCATTTTGCCATGCAGGATCAAAAGGGCAAGAGAGAGTGACATGGATATAGGTGTCACGATATGGATTCATTACCATATCATGTGTGCCTTGCCCAGAGGCACACAACTGAAATTGCATATAGTATGTGAATATTTATTATAATATTTAGCCACTATAAACATACAACATTTAAATTTCTGTAAGTTACCCTTGGAGTTCTTTATTTTATTAAATATGAAGGCGTACAAAGGGCTACCCATGGATTATAAAGGATTATAAGGAAAGGACCATGGGCCCTAAGCTCTCGACTTAAGTAGGGGAGCTTGACTAAGTCCCTTACTGTTTCTTAGGCACAGTGCCTCATGTGTAACAGAAGAGAGTTGGGACATTGAGTCTTCATTGTGCTGGCCTGCCCTCATCAGCTGGGACTGTAACATTTACATGGGGAAAGTGACAATAGCCCAGAGCAAGGACTGCTGCAGAGGGGACACGTGGGACTTGCAGAGTGGCTGGGTCAGTAAATCAACTGTGTGCAATCATGACCACTTGACTTTAGTCCCCTTTAGCACCCCCACAAAAAAAAGCTAGGTGTTGTCCTGTGTGCCAGTAATCCCAACACTGGCAGGGGGAGGGGCAGAGACAGGCAGATTCCCGGGGTCTTCTAGGCAGTCAGTTTAGCCTTATTAGTGAGCTCCAGGTCCCAGGGAGAGATCTAATCCCAAACAATAAGGTGCCTCAATCCTGAGGAATGATACTCTCAGGAAGGACCTACAGCATCCGTGTGTATGCGCACACATGTGCAAGCACACCCACAAGCACACAGTAACATAGACCACATAGCCACAGATACACATGATTCTGGAATTTTAAGCCTGGGGTTGTCTCTTGTGTAAGTATTGCATACTAATGAGGAGCCAAGAAAAGAAACAGAATTGGTACCATTAAAGAAGACAAGAAAGAGAGATGGTTTGGATTGAAGACTGTTCTTCCTTAGAGCTCAGCTAAGCACTGAGCGGGCACACCGTGTCCAGAATCAATGTGTCAGCTTTTCATAAGTGCATAGAAATGTCCTTTACCCTTTAATCTTCCACAAAAAAACCTGATATAGAGAATTCTAATCTTTATTGAAACTGTCTTATCTAAAACAAAAACAAACAAACAAAACCAAAATGAGCAGTTGTGGGCACTTCACATCCACATAGTTGGAGGGGTGGAAGGGGGGCTGGGTTTTAACCTCCTTAGGGATAACAAAAGTTTCCCTTGACATCTGGGTAGCTAGGTAGAAAACCACACTTGTGCCTATTAGGGGTTGGCTATGAGGGAAAAGTCCAACAGTCGACAAAACAATCAAAAGCTTGTCCTCTTGGGCTGGAGAGATGGCTCAATGGTTAAGAGCACTGAATGCTCTCTTAGAGGTCCTGAGTTCAATTCCCAGCAACCACATGGTGGCTCACAACCATCTGTAAAGGGATCCGATGCCCTCTGCTGGTGTGTCTGAAGACAGCTGCAGTGTACTCATTACATGAAATAAATAAATAAATCTTTAAAAATACTTGTCCTTTCACCATATTATTTTCACAATTCTGTTTATTTATTTTATTTTATTTTATTTTATTTTACTTTAAAACTTGTTGCTAAAAGAACATTGCAAATTAAAAATCATCACATACTAAAATTAACCACATACCAAGACCAGACAACTCAATACATGTCTATATGCTTAGCATAGCCATTTGATCTGGAAGCTACAGTGTTTCACATTAGATCTTACATTTTCACTGTCAAATACACTTTTATACACTTATCCACCACCAAAACTGGAAAGTCCACAACAGAGTAAAAACAAGAGATCCCTTTTGTAACTTGTTTGTTGTCTGGCAAGGGGACCTTTCTTGAGCTGTGTTCTATTAAACCTTTGTACTTTTTGTTTTGTTGGTCAGAGACCAAATCCCTATCAGGAAGACCCAATCTCACCTTCAACAGAAGATGCTCCTGCCTCAGTTTCCCAGATGGCACATGTGTTCCACATGTCATCTCTTTCTCCATTTCTCTCTCTCTCTCTCTCTCTCTCTCTCTCTCTCTCTCTCTCTCTCTCCTCCCTCTCCATCTCCCTCTCCCTCTCTCCCTCTCCTTCTCCCTCCCTCTCCGTCTCCCCTCTCCTTCTCTCCCTCCCTCTCCCCCTAGGTAAACACAATTTCCATTTAGCCATTGTACCCATGTTAAAGTGTCCAGCCAAGCAGCATGAAACATGTTGCAATATCAGACACCACTGCTGCCACCCACTTCCAGAACTTTTTCATCTTCTCAAATTGGATTTTTTCCCCATTAAACACTAATTCCATGTTCTCCCTCTCCACGGTTGCTGGCACCCAGTAGCCTACGTCCCATCTCTGTTCTCTGGTTTGGAGACCAGTACATTACAGCTCTAGCTGTGTCATTTCATAATCCTAGCATTTGAGAAGCGAAGTCATGAGCAGTAGAGCCTTTGAAGCCATGTAGGGTTTACGCTAACTTTTCAAACTTTTCAATCTTGTGTTTATTCATGTCAATATAAAATCCCAACCATTTTTTTCAGATGTAAAGTGCTTATTTCATGAGTAATGAATCTGCAACATTTCTGCATTTATTTTAATGGCTCCTGGAAGAAGATACATTGGACCACTGTTTTCAAACCAGGTGGTTGGCACTTTGGTGCAAGACTTTAATCCCAGGGTCTGAGTGGCACAGGTAATAGCATCTCTGAGTTTGAGACCAGCCTGTTCTACATACTGGGACTAGCCAGGGCTGCATAGTGAGACTGTCTCAAAAACAAACAAAACAGCACTTGGATTTAAAGTGATAAATAGGATATATTAAAATTTGTCAATGCAAACTTATGCCCTAAATATTAGCATAAAATGTATTCTCTCTCTCTTTTTTTCTGCTGTGGGGAGAGCATTTCACACTTCTGGGGGTTGGTTGCATTGTGAAACCCCACGCCCATCCCCCTGCTCTCCATAAAACCCCATAAGCTAGCAGACAAGACAACATAAACAATCCAGGCATGCTCCTTCAGCTCATACTATTTAGAGTTCTGAAGCTAAACAGGTTGTGAGGAATTGATAGTAAACGCCAAATTCTCAGTGCATGTAAATAACCCTGAATCTGAGAACCTCTGTTTTCCCAGAGCCCTAATAAATAGACTTTTTAACAGCAATCTCATGTAAAGTAGCCATGTGCTTACAATTACCCAAACATTGTAGATCCCCTGTGTGGAATTTCACATCTTTATTGCTTCTATTTTAATGTTTACAAAGTTGGTAGTAATTTATCAAACCAAATCTGATCCTAAACAGGAAAGAGGACTTCCTATGTAATTGTAATTTTTCGATGCAGGATTTGGCAGGAATCAGGCTGTTCCTAGAGCTGACTCTTTTGACTTTCCTAGGAACCCTGCGTGCTCATTTGAGAAGGTACTTTGCCCGCTCCACTAACGTATCCCCATACCTATTAGCAGGCAGCAATGTGTTTTTAATCTAGAATATTTGGACGGACATAAAACATGTTGAATCATTACACAGAGGGAGTGTTGCCACAAATTCACAGTGAAATACAGTAAAACTCCTTGCGTCAAACAAACTTAACCTTTTTAAAGAAGTTACTTACCAAAAGGAATGTTTTAAGAGAAAAAGAAAACTAGATCAATGAAAAAAAAATTGTGCATGTCAATCCAGAACAGAAGCAGAAAGATTGAGAATGGCTAAAATTAACAGAAAACTCTGCTATTTAAAAAAATATCAAAATATTCAGCTACTTAACTATTATCACCATCCTCACATCTGTGAGGATTTACCCACGCTGATGAATCTGATCTTTGATGTCTGAATTGTACTGAGAGTGTTCGTTATGACATCGCTGTGTATGCCCCTGGTGTAGGCAACATAGACTTTACACAAACTTTTCAAACTGCACAGAAGGTTTAATTGCACAAAAGACCTAATCTTCACAAAAGACCAAGGACATACATACTTTCTCTTCCATCTGGGTGACAAAGTTTGCTAGGAGTTGTTTAAAATTTATTTTTTGCTGATGGCTAAAAGGTGTAGATATGGGATGCCATAGTAAAGGGAGGGTGTGTTGAGTTTAAACAGCCAAGAAATGGCAAGAGCTCAGGTTCCGGGTCCCTTCTGTCACCAATGCAGAGTGGACGCACCTGCAGTCCGCTTCATTCTCTCTCTCTCTCTCTCTCTCTCTCTCTCTCTCTCTCTCTCTCTCTCCCACTTGTTTTTAGAGACCACTCTGAATTAACCATTCCTATAGCCTGGAATGCTTACAGAACAATACATTTATCTGGTTCAGATAGGGGATGAAATGTATTTGTTCATCGGGAATAAGAATCATTAATTGGAAATAGAGTTCCATGCTACAGATTTCCCTTAGAGATTTTCCTTAAAAATCAGGACACATCTTCAAGTCCTTGGCAGGTCATGCATCCCTACTTGATGGTGTAGGGCAATGAGTTGGCAACCTGAACATGGACCAGAATCCTTATGCCCTCAGCAGGGCATGCTGAGAAGGAAGATGTCTGAGTCTCAGCTTGGGCTTTCTGACTGGGCAGACTGGGGGTCAGGCTGATGCCCCCTGGTCAGGCCCACTGGCTGGGAACCACACAAGCTGCAGTCTGACTGTGTCTCCATCACCTGCCAATAGAACAACAGGAGAGCAGGAACAGATTGGCCTGGGTTTTCCATGAGACCTTGTCTTTTTTGCAAGTCCCCAGATGCAATACTCTAACTTTCTGCCCATCTGCCACATGGCACTCACCAAATCTCTGATTCCTCATTGAGGTGCTTTGAGTAGGTATCGTCTCCTATTCAATAGACACATGGTTTTAGATGCTTAGCTCATAAGGAATAGTACTATGAGGAGGCGTGGCCTTGTTGGAGTAGGCGTGGTTTTGCTGGAGGAAGTGGGTCAAGGGGTGGGGGTGGGGCAGACTTTGAGGTTCAAGTCTGGCCGTGTGTGTCACAGTCTCTCTGGGCTGCCTGCGGATCAAGATGTAGACCCCTCAGCTCCATCTCCAGCACCATGTCTGCCTGCATACTGTCTTGTCTCCCGCCATGATGATAATGGACCACTGGTCATGCAGTCTCTTCCCAGTAATAAAACCCTAAGACATTCATTCACCTCAGGCTCTGTTTAGCCAGCAGAGCAGGAGGCCCACAGTTATGAAATGAATACTGTGTCATCCAGCACAACTCCAAAGTTCATCTCATCAGAGTTCTCTTCATTAGTCATTCTGGTAGAGACACCATCAAATACACAAACAAAAGAAGTGCACTAAAGTCGGGCGTGGAGGCTCAGTTTTCATTTCCAGCACATGGAAGGCTGAGGCAGAAGGATTGCAATGAGTTTAAAGTCAACCTGGGCTACATAGCAAGATTCTGTCTAACAGATAGAGGTGTGTGTGTGTGTGTGTGTGTGTGTGTGTGTGAGAGAGAGAGAGAGAGAGAGAGAGAGAGAGAGAGAGAACATCATATTTATTATCCAGTACAAAAGAACTGTGCATTTTTAAACAGAAATGGAATGATAAGACTATAAATTGTGTGAATCAAGGACAATCTGCGGGACTCACGCCTCCTCTGCCCTCTTCCCTAGGGCCCCAGTGTCCTCCAGCTGCTCAGGACCTCCATGTCTGACACCTTTGATCTGCCCCGGGGAGTGCTGCCCCTCCTCTATGCTAATAGCTTTTATTTCGCTCACTATTTTTTTAATTAAAAACTTTTCTGTGTATGTACAATGTGCTTGCATAGGTGTGGAGGCAAGAGCTCAGGTTTCCTCTTCAGTCGCTCGCTGCATTACTCGTGTGTGTGTGTGTGTGTGTGTGTGTGTGTGTGTGTGTGTATTCACATGCATGTGCACAAGGCAGGCTGGGGCTCACACACTTGTGTGCTCATGCATGTGGAGGCCTCTACCACTCTTCATGTTACTCTCTGAGATCATGTCTGCCTTTGAATCAGGAGCTTCTGTCCATCGTTTCCATGGTACCGAGGATCAAACTCCGGTCCTCACGCTTGTATGGCAAGGGTTTTACAGACTGAGCCTTCTTCTAGTCCCCACGTTCTTCTAAATTCCTTTAAAAATGTCTTAAAGATGTATGTGTATTCCTCCATGCGCTTATATGCATCTTGCGTGTAGGTGCTCAGCTGAGGTCAGAGGGCAGCCCATCCCCTGGAATCAGAGTCAGAAGTGCTTGTCAGCCGCCTATTATGAGTCCTGGGGCTGAACTTGTGTCCTAGGCGAGAGCAGCAGATACCCTTTTCTGTTTGTTTTGAGACAGGGTCTCATTAAGTAGACCTGGGTGTCCTGGCTGTCCAGGAACTCCCAATGTAGAGCAGGCTGACCTCAAACATCCGGAGATCCACCTGCCTCTGCCTCCTCCAAAAACAGGGGTTAAGGGGGTGTACCGTCCAGCCTCAGCATGCCCTCTTAATTGCTGAACCATCCCTCAACTCCTTTTTACTTTTTAAAAAGACCTTTTCTAAGATGGAATTTTATGAAAATGTCAAAAACAGTATAGCAGAAGCCATCAAGTTGAAGCAAGTGTGGGAGACGCCGGGCCTGCCTGTCAATCCCAGCGCATCGGGGTGCTCCAGGAACACAAGGAAACGGAGACTTAAATCCATAACCACAGCTGTTTTTGTAAGTAGTTTTCCTTTTTAAAAAATTTTAAAAATTTTTTATTGAATATATTCTTCATTTACATTTCAAAGGTTATACCCTTTCCCCGCTTCCCCCTCCCAGAAAACCCCAAACCCATCCTCCCAACCCTTGCCTCCAAGCAGATGCCCCTCCACTGAACCCACTCCCCCTACCCCCCCCCCTCGATTCCCTTTCTTGGAACATCTGTTGAGCCTTCATAGGACCAAGGACTTCTCCTCCCACTGATGCCTGACAAGGCATTCCTCTGCCACACTTTTGGTTGGAACCATGTGTACCACTTGGTTGATGGTTTAGTCCCTGGAGCCCTGGGAGCCCTGGTTGGCCGACATTGTCACTCTTCCCATGAGGCTGCAAACCCCTTCAGCTCCTCCAGTCCTCCCTCCAACTCCTCCACTGGGGACCCCACGCCCAGTGGTTGGCTGCTAACATCTACCTCTGTATCTGTAAAGCTTTCTTTTCATCAAAACTTACCTGTGTTAGATATGTTCTACTGGCTGGGCCGACTTGTCTCACCTCAGCGGGAGAGGAAGTGCCTCACAGAGACTTGAGGGGGGTTGAGTTGGAGGGGTATACAGAGAAGGACCATCACATGCTCAGAGGAGAAGGTAAGGGGGATGGGGAAAATTGTGGGAGGGGGAGATTAGAAGGGGGCAGTGAGTGGAATGTAAAGTGAATAAGTAAACAAATAAAATAAAAATAAAGAAAAAACATGGCCATGTTAAATCTTATTTCTTTAAGGCCATTCTCAGGGTATCTAATGTTACTAGACTGTCCGCTCACCAATTTATTTAGAGGTGTCTGAGGGTAAAGCACGAATTCAGAGCCAATCAGATAAGGTTTACATGTTTTATTCTGTCCTCAGAAGAGCTGTGCTCTAAAGAAGAGATTTCAGGGCACTGCAGGGGGCACATTCTTCCTGACTGCTTCCAGGCTGTGTCTTCAGGGTCTCTTAAGACACGGGTTTCTTCCTGTGACGGTGGGATTGCACTACCATTCTAATAGGTCAGACACAGATTAAAGGAGTTCCTTTTCAATAATGCTTCAAATGTTAACTAATTAAAAGGAACCATGTTTTGTTTCTATCTTGACTCGGGCTCTTATTGTATAGTTCTCGCCTGCCTGTAACTTGCTACATAGACAAGCAGGCCTCAAATTCTCAGAGAGCCCTGCCTCTGCCTCCGCGAGTGCTGAGATTAGAGCTTTTCATCGCCTCTCCCCATCCTCACTGGGACATTCTCTTTCCTTTACTTAAGAGAAAATGTTCTCCCTGATCCAATATGAAAGAATCGTTAATATTTAAGAACCGTTAAGAGCACAAATTTAAGATAGTAATAAATGAGGCAATTTTATTTGGTTTTGGTCTTATATTTCTGTGTAGCGTATCTATAATTTATGAATGTTTGGCGTCATATTCGACGTACACTTTAGGGGTGATCTTCCAATTCATTTAAATAATTTCCTTAAAGAGATTAATTGGGAATATCCGTTTTGCCTATGAGAAGCAATTTTCCAAGTGTCCACAAGAGGGCGGGAGATACCACAGATGTCTGTCTGTAACTGGGTGTGAGTCTTGAGTGTCTGATCCTGGTGTAAAAGCTATCAGGGCCAATCAAAGACCGGAATTTTTCAGCTCACATCAAGAAACTCTCAGTGTTTCAAAATCTTCCTCCCAAAAGAAACTGCCGAAGAAATGATTAGAGAGTCTAAGAATAGTCTGGAAACTAAAAACTCCATAGCAGTGTTTCAAAGACTCAGTCTATAGTGTGGAAACCTAAAAGCAAATCTAGTGATAGTTGTTCCTTATATCTTTACTACCATAACACATACAAATGTGCAGGAGTGTGTGAGCATGTGCATACACACACACACACACACACACACACACACACACACACAGAGAGAGAGAGAGAGAGAGAGAGAGAGAGAGAGAGTTGGAGTAATGGCCTTATTGAATCACTGTTTAAAACACACTTTAGAAGGGAAGTTTTAACTATAGGAAATGTTGGTTAGGAGTCTAATGGCTTGGCTCCTGTTATATTTCTGGCTTGCTTGTGACCTCCAGCCTTTTGTGTTGGTTTTCAGTCTGTTCTCTCACCTGTAAGTGACCACTAGAGCCTTTTTGGCAAATGGAACTTTCTTCACTCAGATCCAAGGCTGGGAACAAAGGCAGCAGCCCCCGCCCTGGGCTGATCCTGAAGACAGAAGCCCACATCCTTTGTGGTCCCCCCCCCCCCCGTCTTCTGCCTTTGCACTATCTAGTCTGCAGAGGGGCTGTAAGCCACGGGCAATGGGGCCCGCTGCCTTGTTTCCTGTTTCCTGATAACTCGCACCAGATAAGGGCTGTTGGGCAAAACGAGCAGAGACAAGGCCAGCAGGAAACAGGCCGCTGGGGAACAGGGATCCAAACCCACGAGTCAGCCTTAACGGAGCTGTGCAGCGAGAAATGCGAAGGGTGGTACATAGCACAGGGTGCTGCCTTCATTTCCCAGAGGGCCAGGATGGAGCCAAGCCACAGGAGGATGCCTCTCCTGGGTGTCACTACAGTGAGGGCAAGAGACAGGGGGAGAGGCAGCAGAGGTATTTTGAAGGCGACTGGTTTGGCATTTGACTTTAAGAGATGAGGGCGTCATCTCTGGATAACAGTAATGTAAGAAGGACATGCACACCAAAGACAGAAGGAGCATGAACAGAGAGATCTTTTTGTCTTGGTGGGCTAAATATCTGCTAAGTATTATTTAAAACTTCTGTTCCTTTCTCCTTTCTCAGCTTTACGCTGGTGAATGATAATTAATCATCTAAATCCCAGAAAGATTTAGGAAGAAACTAGAGTCCTTCCAGTCCCAGATAGGCCATGAACTTAAGCATTCCTAAGGGACATAAAATGGGTGGGGGTAGAATCAGAACCCCTGGGGATCAAGAGCAAAGCAGCCACCCTCAATAGCCTAGCAATTAGGAATACCGACGATACAGAAGCAGCAGCGTGATCATGGGCCTCAGTTTCCCTGTCTGTAATATTGAGATAATACAGCCCTTGTCTCATGATTATGGGAAACTGTTTGCAAGGGCCATAGAGCCAGGACACACAGCAGGTGTCCAGGGTGAGAGTCATGCCTCGGACATTAAGGAAATCAGAGTAAATGGAAGGGGAGAGGGGACCAAATTGCCTCTCCTCAGGCCTGCAGGGTCCCAGAGAAGACAAACAGGGCAGGGCACACACTGAGACACAGCCACCTCCGATCAAACCAGGACAGGAGGAGCAGAATGGCAGACCCACCCCTCCCCGGGTCTGTCCCTGGCTGTCTATCTTTTGGCTGGATGGCCTTGGAAAACCCAGTTATCTCTGAGCCCTTTGTTCCCCCTCTTTTCTGAATCCATGAAAGTGGAATAATTTACAGGAGGACAGTTGGTGCGTGAGGACCCTGTAAAGACTCTGGACAACTTCTGTCTAGAGCGCTGTGGGAGGGAAGCAAGTCTTCACCGCCAAATCTAGCAACATCCAGGCTCCCGGGAACCGCGGAACCGCGGGGCGGTGGGCGGGGAAGACACTGGGAATCTGGGGACAGATAAAGGAAACTCGTGATGGGGCGAGGCTGAGCTGAAGAGAAACAGATTGGGGTAGAGCTGAGGAGGGAGGGGTCTGGTGGAAGGGGAGAGAAAGGGTGTGGATCAGAAAGTTGGGAGGCCACAACCTAAAGACGAAAAGCAGGCTTGGGGGGCAGGGGCGGGGTGAGGAGAGGTATCGAATCGGAATGGGAAGGAACTTGGGGGAAGGAGGAATTCCTGAAGACAATAGGAAAGAGGAAAAGGGAAGTACGGGTGCCCAAGAAGAGGGAGCTAAGTCCCCAAGGGGCCAGAGAAGAGTGGGATCCCACGATCGAGAAATGAAGCAGCTGGAGCAAGCGCCAGAGATTGAGGTCTGCGAGAGGAGAGCCTGGGGCCTGCAGGGGAGCGCCGCAGCTCTGAGCTCGGGTCCAAACTCCGGAGACTGGTGGCCTTTGCCTGACCTCGAAGGTCGGGAATAGACGCGGGGCTTTGTGGAAAGCAGCATCCTACCAAGAGCATGGGGCTGGGAAGGACTGACACCCCCCCCCCCCGCCGCGCCTGGCTTCCCGGGCTCAGGGCTGAGCCTTGCTGGAGCTGAGGGGGTGCTAACCACCCGCTAGGAGGGTAGGGTGCCACTGCCAGGAGCCAGGGTGCAGCCTGCAGCAGAAGCACCCGCTCCGAGCCAGACGCTGCCGACTGGGACGCCGACGCCGCTCCCTGGGTCCCTGGATAGCCCGGCCGCCGCCGACTCCTAGGAAAGTTCGGGCAGCTAGCGGGGACTGACTCCCCGGCTCAGGCAGCGGAGGATTGACGCGCTCGCCCAAGCCAGCTCGCCCCGGGTGCTGCCTGCGGGCTCTGGCTCCCCAGCCCTGGGACAGCGGCGCTCGCTGGGTTCCCGCTCGCCCAGCCAGCCAGCGCTCTGGACCCCGCGGGGCGCTCCCAGCTCTCACCTCCCCCGCACGCGTCCCGCGGGGGGCGCTGAGCCTCGCCACCACCCCAGCTCACCGCCGCCCCCCACTCCACACCTCCGGCCCGCACTACCCGCCGCCCTCCCCATCCCCGCAGCGCTGCTCTCCCCTCCTCTCCCCACCTCCCGGCGAGGGGCGGGAGGGGGCGTGGCAGGGCCTGGATTTGTGTAGCTGCTACCCGGCTCCCCGCACTCAGAGTCTGCAGGAGGAACGCGGCCCCCGCCGCTGTCCAGCCGCTCCGTGCCTTCCACGCTCGGCGCAGCCGCCGCTGTCGCCGCCGCCTCTCCGGGAAACTCAGCCGCTCGCTCGCCATGGACACTCCTAGGGTCCTTCTCTGGGCGATCTTCCTCATCAGTTTCCTCTGGGATTTGCCGGGTTTCCAGCAGGCTTCCATCTCCTCGTCCTCCTCCACGGAACTGGACTCCGCCAAAGACGCGGGGAACCGCAAAGAAGGGAAGATGCCGCGGACTCCGCAAGAGAGTGCCGAGGGCCCGACGCCCCAGGAACACCGGCCGCGGTCGAGCGAGCTCCGGCGGCGGCCGCCGCCTGGACAACCTCGGGGGCAGGAACCGCCGGGCAGGGGGCCGCGCGTGGTGCCTCACGAGTACATGCTGTCAATCTACAGGACTTACTCCATTGCCGAGAAGCTGGGCATCAATGCCAGCTTTTTCCAGTCTTCCAAGTCAGCTAATACGATCACTAGCTTTGTAGACAGAGGACAGGGTAAGTGGCACTGAAAGCGCCGGGCTCTTCTCCGGTTGGAGCTCCTCAGCCAGAGCGCTACCCCCCCCCCCCCTGCCCCCGGCTCTGGCAGGAGGCTGCTTTTGTGAATTCCCTTCGCATTCTGGACACCCCCCCTTTTCTTTTCTCAAACCCCAAATTCTGAGTCCAGCTGCAGCTTTCCAGTCTGCAATCATCCCTTACTTCCAGTCTGCAATCATCCCTTACTTTCATACTTGTCTTCTCTGTTTTTCCTTCCTGTTTTCTCTTTGGCCGAAAGCATCGCGGCGGTCACTGGTCTGGTAACAAGCCGAGGAAGCACAGGGGGAAGAGAAGTGGTGAGCGAATGAAGAGAGACGGAGAAGGGTCAGAGAAAGGACTGAGAGACGCTGGCTCCGAAGCTCGCGAGGGTCGCGGGCCCTTAGAGCATCCGTGAGAGCTTTCGAGTCGAGTCTCTCAAGTCTTTCAAGGAAAAGCCCGCACAAGTTAGCCAGTGGGTCAAGGCAGCCCAGTCTAGGATCGGTGTCAGGCAGTGCCTAGATCCGGTAGCCCTGTGGGTTCTCCCGGAGTCCTGCATAGGGTGTGGGGGAACACCAGCCAGGTGGGCACCCAAGTGCCTTGCGGCATCGGTTTTTCTTTTTCCTTCTCTCACACCTGATAGTTTTCACGCCACCGGCCAGGGGATGGGCTGGAACTGGGACTGCTAAAAGCGTGGGTTTGTTGGGGGCTTACAGTAAGTACTACAGGAGGACCCTCCTCCACCCTTCCCTCTCTGAGCATCTCGGGGGACGCAACCCTGGTTCCCCGTGCCAGACAGGGAGCACTCTCGTCTCTAGCTCCCCCCTCTTGGTATTACCGCTGGTCCACAGCCTGGGCAGTGTCTCAGGGAAATCTTCAGATATTGTGGAAAGTTCCGCCGGCGCCTAGAGAGGAAAAGTAATTCAGGAAAAAGAAAGAAAGGAAGAAAGAAAGGAAGAAAGAAAGAAAGAAAGAAAGAAAGAAAGAAAGAAGGAAGGAAGGAAGGAAGGAAAGAAAGAAAGAAAGAAAGAAAGAAAGAAAGAAAGAAAGAAAGCAGAGAAAAAAAAGGATAGGACTGCAGACAGAGAGGAAGGTACGGAGGTGAGAGGCGCTTCCCGTATTTCCAGACTTAGCTTAGACTCCGTTTCTAGATCCACAGGTTCGGGTTCAGTGAAAAAATATCCAGAAACTCAAGAACCCCCAGGACTGGGCAGAGGGAAGCACTCAGCTCCATCTATCTACCTAGATTGTTTGCACCCCTGGAACCTTTCCAGTGTAAGCTAACGGCCCCCTCCCCCACCTGCCCCAAGCCCTAGTTAATCTCCAGCCTCGAGCCTTCCCTCCAAGCTGCTTTTCTTCTTTTCTTCGCAGCCAAGGTTCTGGCCCAGCCAGGTACTCAGCTACAATCCGGGGTCAGCTGGGTTATGAGCTGCTGAAAGGTCCCGATGGCAAATTAACGCCGCCGTATTTTATGACGATTTCAGGGATAATAAAGTCACCTTTACAAAAGGACACGTGGCTTCTTCGTATTGCCGCTCTCGAGGTCTTGGACCTGGGCATTCGAACTCAGCGCCAACTTCTTCCTACCGCGCTGCAATGCAAAAGTTTCTCTCCCAGCAACTTCTCTGTTAACCTCCTAGCATCTCTAGTACTGTGGCCAGAGGAGGGTCAGAGAATACTGCTTTAAGGGAAGAAATCCTAGAGGCCTAAGCTCTCGGGCGATGGGGTACGTTTTTTCTTTTCCTGGGAAGTGGCAGGCTCTCCCCTCTTAGCCCAGGCAGACGCCCTTGTTGGTTCACTACTCCCCGGAGCGTTCCTTGGCACAGGACCAAAGGACAGCTATTCCAGGGTATCTATAGGAGACTTTGGAATTTCAGAAAGCATGAAAGTCCGCCTGTCTCTGGAGACCGCAGAGCTTGCCTAGACACCAGCACCCATCAACCCCTGTTTGCCCTGCAGCACCTACACACTCTAGAGCCCAGGCAGCAGGCTGTGAACCCACGGGTTCTTCGAGCACGAGCACGAGGTGAGTGAGGTTTGGGGAAGGGAAAGAACGCTGTTCTTTTCCCACGGTCAGAAAGCCAGATAGACTGCGCATTCGACCTCAGAGTGCATTGACGACGAGGCTGCCGGAGATCCCTAGTCCGAGGAGACCGGGCAAGAGCACCGGGACTCGCAACTTCAAAGCCTCTGTCTCCTCCTCGCTCGCTAAGTTGGAAGGAAAACTGTTAAGAGGGCAGCTGGAGTACTTGGAAGGCTGCGATGCTAGCTAGTCTCAAGCCTTACGGGTGTAAAGGAACTGGGAGGAGGGGGGGGGCGTGCAGAGAGGGACTGGAGGGGCGTGCGGAGGAGGAGGGGCCGGATTGCTGGCTGCAGCCGCAGCTTGATAAAGGGAAAACCTCACTTTCCCTCTCACTGATTTTGATTTGATGTGTCACCGGCGGTGACCTCGGGTTGGACCTTCCGGGGCTTGCTTAGCATTGGGCCCCTGATTGGAGTGTTTCGACTCAGCGATCTAATTGAGGGTTCATGTCATAACACATCAAACGGTGTCTAGTCTCCCGTGATGGAAAGGGACCCGCTAACCGCGCATCCTCAGCTTCTGGCGAGGACTTCCGCCCCTCTCGCGCGGGGGTTCTCAACGTGCCAAACTCTTCAACATCCCCTCCCCCAAGCCTTGAGTGGGCAGGCAAGGGAAAAAAGGGTGGTGGTAGGGGGGGGAGCCGGGAGCTGAACCAGTCGCGCTAAGTTGGCCCCTTGCCTAGGGGAGGTTTAAATCACCACAGAGTGGTAGGGCAGGCTGGTGGCCCGGGAACCAGGGTCCCTCTAGGGGGAGGAGCCTCGAAGTCCGTTCACAAGCTCCAAGACACTTGCTGAGAATTGGTTAAAGGTCTTGCTCACATGGGGACTTTAACGTTATACCTGAAGCTGACGTTTGAGAATGGGAGGGCTGGAGTAAGAGAGAGAGAGCTCCAGAGTCACCAGCAGCCTTCTCTTCAGTCCCGAGAACTGCTCGCTCCCTGTCCGACTCATCCCGAAGGGGGGGGGGCTTATTGCAAGCTTTGATAACACCCCTGAAAGGGGAAATAACAGTAGCTAAGATTGATTGACCTTTTCCTGTGGGCCAAGTACTGTGCTAAAAGCTATGACGATATGAATGAGCTCATTTACTTCTAGGCTCCCGCGGCTGTGTTGCTTTAGAGGTGAATTAAGAAAGACAGAGAAATTAAGTTGCTCGAGGTCACACAGCTTGTGAGAGGTGAGACTGGAGTATGGGTAGTCTAGACTCTGAATGATAAATACTATATGTGTGGATGGGATAAGGATAAGAAGTTTCTAAGAAGTATGTTGAGATGCAGAAGTTTTTCTTTCTTTCTTTTTTTAAGGGTAAAAGTGAGATTTTCTTTCTGGCTTGATGTGTTTCTGTGGTACTTAAAGACCCAATTAGTAGTTCTCCTGGAGCTTTGGATGCAAGGGTCTGAACATGTGCTGTGCCTGGCTTCGTCTTGTATTTATTTAGCAGAGGCAAAAACTACTACTTTGTGGATGATCTTTTAAACGCGGTTTCATGCCGTGCCTCAAAAATTATTTTAGATTAGGTAGAGATGGGAAAGTGTGTTTGTGTGTGCTGGTGGGGAGCTGAGATCACAGGATAAGAGTGAACCAGGTTAGATATGAAATTACAAAGACAAGTAGTTCAGAGACCCTGGACTCCTCCGAGCCAGCCAAGTGGGGGTGGGGGAGACTGAACTTGAGAGAGAGGTCCTGCTTTGCAATTTATGTGGTAAGTGCCAAATAATGTGTGTGTGTGTGTGTGTGTGTGTGTGTGTGTAAAACTTTCAAGGCATCAAAGATGAAAGGAACAAATTGAGTCTAAGGTTACTTCTGTGGGTTAGTTTTCCCAGTGATTTTGAAATAAGAATAGTTGTTATCGTTGTGTTGTTGGTACAAGCCTGCTTACAGAAAGAAGGCAGCAAAGAACAGATAACACCAAAGAAGAGAAGAAAGCATCCTTTGGAGCTGGGTACCCCCTAGAACCCAGACAGGGAGCGTCTGCTCTCAATCTTCCGTTCAGAGATTACAAGGAGGCAGAAGTATGCTAGGGACAGACAGAGGTGGGCAGTCTCGTGCTTCATGGTTTCCTGCTATTGAAGTCTGCCTGCTACATTGTGTTTATGCAGAACGGTGGGTTCTGCCTCGAGTAATCAACAGGGCAACGCTAGTACTCTTGCCTGTACCCTGTTGTCGTTGGCAAACGGAAAATGAAATATAAGCGGGGAAGTATTTTAATGGGGACGGAGGGAATTCGCAACTGTTAATTATTTGGTGACCTTGTATTCGATTTGTTTGAGTCCCTTATAAAAACACTAATTCATACCAGACGGCCAAGGGAGGGAGCTGGGCAGAAGGTTCCAATCTAGGCTTTATTTCCCCGGAAAGAGAGAACAGCCTTGGAAGGGGCTTGCTCCATGTGCAAGTGAGTGTGTGTGAGGGGTGTGGCCAGAGGACTGGGCACAGAGCTGGCTTTGTGGCTTGGGCTGAAGGATCTTCCTAGTTGGGTTAATCGGGGGTTCTGGGGAAAGCCCAGGGTGGGACAAGGAAGTCTTACACTCCAAAGCTTGTCCACTCTACTAGTTGGAATGATTCAGGTACACCTAAGGCTGTAAGCCAATCCCCAGAGCCATAGGCTCGTAGATCAACACCAGTTGCTGTCTTGGGATCTGTAAGGGGCAGCAAAAGGGAAAAGACAAGATGCCAAAAAAGAACAGGAATCCCGTGTGGTCAGAGTGCAGGTTGCAGGAAGTCTTAGCCAGGGAGGCTTGTTGGAGGACATCCAAGGTTATTCTCTTCTCTGGGTGCTCTGGGAACTTGGAGCTTTTGCCCAGGGCATAATCGCTAGTGGGGGAGGGGAAGGAAACCGTGCTCAGACACCCCCTTTCGTTTCTGCACATCAACAAAAACAAAATTCATCAGAGCCACGGACCCTGTACCCCTTTGTGAGTTCTCCCTCGCTAAATGAATCAGGATCGGGAGTCCATTTGTTCTGACCAGGGAGCGTCAATATCCCTGGATCCTCTGGGAGCTCATGTCTGTCGTGGGAGAGAACATTTAGGGTAACCTGTTTCCCTCACCTGGAGTTCTTGAGTGCTACCCCACTTCTTCCAGAGACTTTCCAGGGACTTTGGGGGGGCAGGGCGATGATAGAAATGTGCCTGGTAAAGGAAGTTTTTGCTTCCTGAAGGACTGTTGTTTGCATTACCTTGGCTGATTCAACCTTAGCTCCTAGGGCCTTTCAAGAACAATAGAAATAGCCCCTTCACCTTTTAACAACCCAGCACCAACTGTGATTTTTGCGGAATCAAGGCACAGTCCTTTTGGTATAGAATGTGGGAGTAAGGACCCATCACAGATCCTTTGACAGCCCCCATCTAAACCCTGTATGCTTATTTTTAAGTTCAATTTGAGTTAAATTATGTCTCCTGTTTACTGGAATTAAATAGGTCCCCATTGCCCTGATGGGTTCCAGGTACACCTTCTGCTTTCAGATATACACACTGGTACTGCCTGGGGTGGCGAACTGGGTCCACTCATCACAGAGGAACGGCAGGAGCTTAAAAGTGACCGAAAGCTGCTTGGTGGGGAGACAGGCTCTGACTGCAGTTAGAGGCTGGCATCTGGGGCAGGGCAAAGCTCACAGACCAGAGTGAGCTGTACAAGAGCAGGGAAGGGAGGGTTTCTGGCACTAATTGGTGGCAGTTGAGATTGGAGTGAGGACCATAAGGCGGGACAGGACAAGAAGAAACAGTGTTCATGTTTTGCACAGCAAGCTTCTGAAGGAGAGGGGTGGTCCAGCCGCTCTCCACTTCCCAGTAGACTGGAGCTTGGAAGCTAGGTGGGGGAAGAAACCTGAAAAGCAAAAAACAAAACAAAACAAAACAAAACAAAACAAAACAAAACAAAACAGCTCCTACTGTGTTCTGCAGCTGACACTGGGAACCTCATTTTGCTCCATCGTTGAAAGAGCAAGATGAATGACTTAGAGGAACTCTTTCTTCAGAGATTGCACCTGTTAGGGAGACTTCTTCAAAGCAGAATCCTTGGGACATGGGAACACAAGAATCTGTCCACCTTCCAGTGCATCTTTGAACCTTAGCCTTCTGTTACTGCCGGGTTAGCTGGGAAGAGAGGCTGCATGAACCATCCACTCATCTTTCTGCTTCTGAGCTGATGAGGCCTGGGTGGAGCTGCAGATTCTAGGAGGACTTTAAAGCTCAGGCATCCCCATCAGTGACTCTTACCAGGAGATGTGGTGTGCTTCCCCTGAGCTCTTTGTAGATTCAATCCCTACATTTCCAGAGAAGCCACCTTCCAGTCACCTCGGTCCTCCTGGTCCTTAGGAAAGACGTGCGATGTGGATCCCTGTGGCACTGGCTACCTCCTCAGCTTGCAGAGGAAGGGTGGGAGCTAGAAGGGGTGGTTTTGATATCCTGGATGAGGTTCAATTAAACTTTAAGCTGCTGTGATTGGGAGCCCAAGGTAAGACACAGCTGAAAAGACCAAAGCCAGGGCAAGTGTCCTTGACCTTGGTTAGTCAATGTCAAAGAGATTTTAGGAACTTAGCTATAAAGTAAATGTTTCATCTATGGAAACAAAACTAGGCCTCCATTTTCTGTGCTCAGTGCTCAGAGGGAGCTGGCTCTTTCCTTCATAGCTGCCCAGAAATTAGCAAAACTGAATTTGGAGTTTTCACATGTTGAGGCTGGACCAAGGATCAGTGATGTAGCTTGGGTCAGGTGAGAGCAGGTTCCCTTCTGAATGGTCACTTTTTCCCACTGAAGCAGACCCTGAGGAGGCAGCATTGGGAGTTCTCTGCAGGGTCCAGGTAGGTGGCAAGACCCTACCTAACCAAGGAGCCTACAAGACCCACGATCATGTGAGAAGGAAAGCATAGATCCACCATGCAGAGAAATAAATGAAAGAATGAATGAGAGAGAGAGAGAGAAAGAGAGAGAGAGAAGCAAAATCAGACAATCCATGATTGGTTCCCAGTTCACTCTTGAGATTGGAAGAGACACAAAAGCTGAAACGTACAGTAAGTTGTGAGTGAAGGCACCAAGAAAGTCAAGAGACTCTGAGAAGGTAGACCAGTTAGTGTGTGAGCAGGATGTGTGCCCTGACAGAGCCCCCAAAGTGATCTATGAGAGATGCAGCGTCAGCACTGAGACTCGGGTGTTCATTTCTATGCCTCCTTCCCTCCATGTAGGAGTAGGGTTTTGTTTTGTTTTGTTTTTGCTCTTTCCAGGTACAGATAGGGAATATATCCTTCTGTTATTACCCATGATTGGTTCTGTGGACAGACCATATGTTTTGTAGGCAAAACATACCAAAGAGAGGAATTACAGGCTCCTCAAGGCTGGACTTGCTCAGCCAGGGAGACTTAAGGGGTGTTGCATAGGCTAACACTGCCTTGCTGCCTGGTGGAGACTTACAAAAGTGGTTCAGTCTTTAACCACTGGAATTTAATGAGGAAGACATTCGTCATCTGACACTGTGGTGTTGTAAATGAGTTTCAAAGCTGTTGTTGCAGAAGAAGCCTTGGTTGTCATCAGAACTCAGATGGGTAGGAGCCTGAAGTCCTTCCAGTTTCCTTTGCCCATGTTGCTCAACAATGTTTTCCCTCTACTCCTAGAAATGTAGTAGAAATAGCTGGACCATGGCTGTTCAAGGGGTCCAAGAAGATGATAGCTAAATCTCTTCCTACCAAACCAGTAGACAACTGTAGTAAGGTTGGCTGCCAGTTTCCCTGTACCATACGATGTACCTTGATTCTGACCTTTACAGTGACCCTGCCAGATATGCAGGTGATTCTCCCACTTTGTAGATGACGCATATGAGGCTGGGAAGTCGTGTGATTAAGATACCAAATCACAGATAAGGGTTGGAAGAAAGGGCATCTCTCAGACTTTTAAGTGACCGTGCTCATCTCTCTCTGTCAGTAGTAGCTAACATGGGAATGACATTGTCAGAAGTTACATCTCCTATGTGTTCCTGTGAGCTGGCAACGCTGTCTCCACTTCCTAGAAGAGAAACAAGATTTGTTTTTGCATATTGTCTTCCAAAAGTCATAGTGTTGGCAATCTTTCAGCTAAACTGCCTAGGGAATGGATGACTCTCGGAGACCAGCTGCCTGAGCCATCCCTCCTTCCTTGCATGAGCAGTGAAGAAGAACTAGCATCATCTTAGAGGCTCGACTGTGCACAGAGATCAAGGCTTGTGTTTAGAGTGATGCCACAGGTACAGGAGCCAAGCTGACAGCGCCAACATGACTGGTCAGCCTCCTGGGTTTTCATTTATAACAACAGCTTTCTCGGGGGTGAATTTTATTTTTATCTACAATATACATCCTATAGTACTGTCTAGAATAATGGGCTTGTGGGCCTGCTGTGACACCTTCATCTATGTATCACTGCATTTTGCTTCAACCCTGTTTCCCACGTCCTGCGTTCCCAGTGGCTGCCCCACCTCCATCTAGTCCTCTTTCAGCCTCCGTGTCTCCTGGCGTTATCCTCTCCTGCTTACCATTCTTCCTCACTGCTGGGCTTTAAACAAATATGTATTTTTAATTTTTAGCTGACACGGTGTTTACATATACTTATGGAGTACAATGTGAAATCCTTATGTATATACACACACACAAACACAAACACATGCACACACACATACACACACACACACACACACACACAATGTGTAACCATTGGCTCACAGGTGACTGTAAGAATTATAAAAGCTAAGGATTTATATTTTCCCCAACACATAGTAAATATTACACTGCTGTCTGATATTGCAACCAATGCTCGGGGTGGTCAATAATAGTCCTGAGGTCAAGCAAGAGCACTCAGGGGTGCTGTGTAGGATGCTTCCAAAATGTTTTCTTCATGAAAATTCGTAGTAAAGGGCCGGATTTTGCAAAGATGGGCTTGGGACTGCCTAGGAGGTACTGTATCCTAGGGGCACAGTAAATAGTCCAAGCATAGATTGTCCCCTCAGGCTGTCACACCCCTCAGGGAGGGGCTTCTGGAGCACCCCTGAAATATTCTAACTTGACAGACTCCTGACACTCAGCGTGGGGATGGACCTGAGACCCCACCATTGCTCCAGACACATCCGTGAAGTCTGAGCTTCGAAGTTTTCCTCTTAGTAAAGGAAAGGGTGACCCATCCTGGGGAAACTGCATCACAGTCAAGAATTGATTTGAGCCAGGCGGTGGTAGCACACGCCTTTATTCCCAGCACTTGGGAGGCAGAGGCAGGCAGATTTCTGAGTTTGAGGCCAGCTTGGTCTACAGAGTGAGTTCCAGGACAGCCAGAGCTATACAGAGAAACCCTGTCTTGAAAAAACCAGAGAGAGAGAGAGAGAGAGAGAGAGAGAGAGAGAGAGAGAGAGAGAGAGAGAGAGAGAGCCAAAATCTAGTGGCAGGCTTCCCCTTTCTTTTCATCCCACTGCACAGTCAAGGTCTGTGTAGAGGAGTCCTGAGCACTAGTACTGATTGCAAGATGCTAAGTTAAGTCTTGGTGCTCTGAAGTGCCTTTCCTTGAAATGACTAACAGCAGAGCTTAGTTTAAATGCTTGGTGAAGGGGTCTGAGCGAAGCCATCAAAGCTCTGAGTTCAGTGAGCCTGGCACCAAGGCAGCATCCAGTTAATACCCAAAGCTACTTCTGGGTCCACGATAAGCTAGGGTCAGGAAGGAAGCTTAGTTTCAGAGTTCTGGAGTATTCTTTGCAAAGATGGGCCATGATTGTCTTTGCACCCCATGGCCTAATTCTACTTAGGGTGTGTGAGTGGGAAAGGTCACATTTTTCTGAGCTTTCTGAGCTGCAGGCTAGCTACAGATTCTGCGCTTCCTGACACAGGAGACATGGCCAGGCAGATGGAGGAGGCTGCTGGAGTCTGACCAGCATCTGTCCCGAGAAACTCAGTTAATGCAGAGAAGAGACACCAGCCAGTGTATAAAGGGCCTGCTGCTGATCCTTTTGGAATTGCACACAAACTCTTGGTTCTGGTCCCTGGGGGTGGGGTGGGGGGAAAGCAAATCCAAGCTGAATCCTCAAGAGGTACATCAACTGTATAAGATCTCAGTGATGTCTTGGGATTCCCCCTCTGTGAGTGTCAGCTTTTTAGAAATCCCATGAAGGCTGGCTGGATAACACCCCTTAGGTAGGAATAACTCCAGGGTACTGGTGGAATATGCTGGCGTGTATCCTAAGCTCAGGCTGTCTGTGGGATCCCTGGCCACACCTTTTCCTCTCCATTTTAGTGTGTGCCTCGAGTCCCTCAGCCATTTACTGTGCCCACCATAGCCTTGTGCACCTGCCTGTCTAAGAAGGCCTGTCTCCGTGATGACTCTGGGTCCTCCTCCTCTAGTTAAATCCTCATCTTCTTAGCTTATATTCATTCTGACTGAGACAACCTTCGAGCAACATCCTCCTATTTGAATTTTTAAGACTTCTGTACTAAGAGCTCCGGATGACGTAATCATAACACAACAAGGAGAAGGTAGAAAGGTGGAGAGTCCCAGTCCAGTCTGAACTGGATAGAAGACTTTCTCAGAGACAAATGAAAAACAAGACACCTTACACCAGAACTGTCAGGATCTGTATTTTGCCCATATTTGTATTTTGCCTGTTAGGAGACCTGTAAAGATTTTCTCCGCATCTGCTGTTATGACTCCTCCTCATTTCCTTCCTCCTCTCCTCTCAACTCATCCTCCAGAGAAAAAGGAAAAGCAGGAAATCCCCGCAGGTATGCCTTGAAAGGCTTATGAACACCTCCGTTGACCGAGGTGAGAGCTGTGCTGTAAAGCAAATTAGTTTGATGCAGAGAGAAGCCTTTCCTCATGAATTACTGAGCATTCTCCAGTTCAAAGAGCCTGAAGCAGACAAGTGTTTTCAGGATGCGCGTGAGATGATTTATAAGAATATCTATGGTCTTAGAAGCCCACAGTGGACATTTATGCAAGGGAGGCGACACCACCCATATTTACAAAAGACTTAGAAGAGATGAGGTCCGTGCAAGGCAGTGCACTGGGCTGGGACCGGCCTCCTGGCCACAGGCGACCCATGGCAGCTGAGCCAGGCTTTTGTTTGCCGGGCCGGTTGGTAAAGTGTTTGGAGCAGTCCTACTACTTGGTGGTCTCTACATTCCAGACCCGTGGTATGCCTCTTCTTGGCTATGTCTTTGCTGCATAGGGCTCCAAAGCAGGTTCAAACATGTGGGGAATGTGGTCTGGAGGGCATCTGTAGAGAGCAGCTACCTTCTTGGGTCCTGTGCTTGGGAGTTAGAGGCTCTGGAGACCTGCGGATGAAATTATCGAAAATTATCACTGTGTCTCTGGAGGAGAAGGAGCCGGCAGAGACATGACATGGTCTAGGGCGGTGTCTTGGATCTTGCCCTGCATCTGGGTTCTTTGCTCTTTCTCTACTGCAGTGACTCTCCTCCCCACAAGATGGGAAATGCAATCCCTATCTGCCTCAGTGGTCCTCTGACACCTAATCCCCGAGCCAACTGAATCAGCATCATTTGGATTATCTGGATGTTCCCAGAAAGGCATCCCCCCTAATCCGAAATATTTTTTTTGTCTCCAACAAGTTCTTATGACGCTAGTTGTTTTTGTTGTTTGTTTAGTATTTGGTGTGTATGGTGTGTGTGTGTGTGTGTGTGTGTGTGTGTGTGTTATTAATGGCCACTACTCTAGATTGATCTCTGATCTCCAGGTTCCTGAGTTACAGATTTCTGGCTCTTAGCCCAGTTGGATGGCTCAGGTAGTTTTCTTAGAAGCCTGTCTTCTCAAGAGAGGATCACAGCACTCACATGTATGTTTGCCTGGGATGCTGTGCCATGCAACTGGGGTGCCTGTATGTGTTCAGGTAGGAGCCTTACAATCACGAGGTAGACGAGCACAGGAGGGAAAGGGGACAGATGGAGACTGGAGGCCATATTTGTGTTCTTTCTCAGGTTCTAGAGTAAATAGTGTGTGCAGGACAGTCTTACAAGATACGACACCAGACAACTTAAGGTTGACGAATCTACAAGAGCCTTTCTCTACAGATGCTTGGTTCAGTTTTGATTCAGATGGGCAGACTATTATCTTACTCTTAAAAAAGAAAGAAAGAAAGAAAGAAAGAAAGAAAGAAAGAAAGAAAGACAAGAAAAGAGCCAGGTGGTGGCGGCACCAGTACTTGGGAGGCAGAGGCAGGCAGATTTCTGTAAGTTCAAGGCCAATCTGGTCTACAGAGTGAATTCTGGGACAGCCAGGTTACACAAGGAAACCTGTCTCGAAAAAAACAAGCAAACAGAAAACCAAACCAAACCAAAAGAATGGAAACAAAAGAATGATCTCTCTATGTTGCAGGAGAGATAAGTAAATAGCTCACTCTTCTTTATACCGGTCCGTTTCTCTGGCCAGCAACCAAATACGTTGCATGAAAACAGAGATGGAAATGATTTCCCAGGGGAGACCAGGATTTATCCCCAACGAGCTCCACAAACACAGTTTGGTCTGTGCCCCCCTCCCTTTAGCCCCTTCCCACTCTTGGTTCCTTCAGAATTCCATATTTGGCCCACAGTGCTGAGGCAGTGGAACTAGGCACATCTACATCGTGCCCTCGACCTCGTCACTTAGTTAGGTAATTAATTTCCCCAAAGCTTGCTTTTCCCACCTTAGAAATGGGACCAGAAATGGTACCTACCCTATTGAACTGTGCAATGTCAGCCCTCAGGACCTTTAGCTGGAACAGCAAGTATTGGCTAGTTTGTCTGTCCCACCCTGAACTAGGGACAGAGGGAGCAAGTGAAGCCTAAGATGACAGATACACCGATCTGGGTAGTGGCCAAGCACCATCATCAGCCACAGCTTTCTATGAAGGAAAAGAAAGTGTGCTGAACTCCGCCCCCCGCCCCCCCGCCCCTCTCCCCGCCCCTCTCTCCGCCTCCTCCCGCCCCCACCCCCACCCCGGGCTGGTTTGAAGGTCTTGGCTTCCATAAATCAACTTCCTGCAACAGCTCTTGTCCCCCTTTACCTCTCCAAACCTCCCCACAGCGCCACCTCAGGTACAGGCATACGCCTTAGGGGGCAGCCAGGCAGCAGTTAGCCCCCGAGTGCTGGCTGGGTGTGGCCGAGGTTTCGGAGCCAGTGTCCGTGGGCTATATGTCCCCAGGCTACATCTGGACAGGCAGGGAGGGTCGGAATGGACCTGGCCCTATTTTACTATTGAAATCGACCCCAACTTTACTAGCTTCTGGGGAAAGCAGGGGGCTTTGGGGATTTTTGTATTTGCTGGGTTGTAAACATTTTATGGGAAGGCAGCCCAGGAAAATCTGCTTAGCTTTCCGCCTTGCAAGTCGAAGTGCTGTTGGCTGCATGCACAAATGGGTCAGAAAAAGAGGTCTAATATTCCATTCGTCCTAAAGAATTTGCCTTGGAATTTTTAAAGTCTGCCAGGCTGCATGGTTAACAAATGTATTTTTTTTTCTCACTTGTAACCAAGAAATGAATCTTTGGGATTCATTGAAAAAAACAGACTATCAGATTGGGTGGTGGGGAAAAGGGGTGGGGCACATCCCTGCCCGAGTCTGTTCTCTTTCCAGGAATGCCTATTTCCCCACGTACAGGAAGAGCTCCGTAGCTAGAAGTGCTAGTTTGTCCATGCCCCTGTCTCCACTTCTGAAAGCTGCGTCACTCTTTAATTTGAGGGAAGGAAGAAAAAGACTGGAAAATACAGAAGTGGCACAGCAGCTGGCGCACTGTCTGAATCATGCTGAGCCTAAAACATCCCAGCTGGACTAGTGGATTTAAAGAATGATTGTTAACTATAAATCAGTTTGGAGTCTGAGGGAAAGTTCAAAATAAGCGCCCCAAAGCCTCATGCCCGAGTCCTCTTCTTAGATATCGATTCAATTAGACAAGCAGACGCGGACATTGATACTTTTAAGGGCAAATTGACAATCACGTTACTTCAAGTTTCTGACCTGTGTGTATTCTAGCTCTCCCAGGGTTCTGGGTCTGTGGTAAGCAAGGACTGGCCATTGTTTTCGCTTCTATAGGTTCATGGAGGGTGTCGGGTGCTTGGGAAAGACAGACCTCCTGACAGATATAGACAGGATAATTGTAGATAAGTTCAAGTGCCGGAAAGGCAATAAGCCAAGGTCCTGTGATAGTGGGCCAGCGAGGCTACTTTGGATAAAGGTGGTGTGGAATGACTTGGAAAAGGGAACATCTGAGGTGTTACTATTGACAGCTCCTGGACAGAAGGGCTAGGGAAGCAGGGCTCAGACTTGGTGACCACGAGGGCTTATTAGTGGTTACACAGCCTGCTGACAGGGAGCCTGGGGAGGCCCCCTCTTGCAATAGGAGTACAAACTTATGTCCCAGGCAACAGCAGAGATGAGGATGGGGTCCGGTCTGGTGTGGTTCATCACCCCACAGGGTATGTATGGTCCAGGCACGAGCCTGGGGGCGCTTAGGCGGCCGAACTGGACTCCCAGGCTGCCTGCCCCCTCCCTCCCACTTCCTCTTGGGGATTGCCGAAGAGCACCGGTCTGATCTCCCTGTAAGTGAAACTGACTGTAATTATTTTTTATCTCGCAGACGATCTCTCGCACACTCCTCTCCGGAGACAGAAGTATTTGTTTGATGTGTCCACGCTCTCGGACAAAGAAGAGCTGGTGGGCGCAGAGCTGAGGCTTTATCGCCAGGCGCCCCCAGCGCCCTGGGGGCTACCGGCCCGACCGCTACACTTGCAGCTCTTCCCCTGTTTGTCCCCTTTGCTACTGGACGCCAGGACCCTGGATCCACAGGGACCAACCCAGGCGGGCTGGGAAGTCTTCGATGTGTGGCAGGGCCTGCGCTCTCAGCCGTGGAAGCAGCTGTGCTTGGAGTTGCGGGCAGCCTGGGGTGAGCTGGACGCCGGGGATCCGGGCGCGCGCGCGAGGGGTCCCCAGCAGCCACCGCCTCTGGACCTGCGGAGTCTGGGCTTCGGCCGGAGGGTGCGGCCGCCCCAGGAGCGCGCCCTGCTTGTGGTGTTCACCAGATCGCAGCGCAAGAACCTGTTCACCGAGATGCACGAGCAGCTGGGCTCCGCAGAGGCTGCGGGAGCCGAGGGGTCATGGCCAGCGCCGTCGGGCGCCCCAGACGCCGGGGCTTGGCTGCCCTCGCCCGGCCGCCGGCGGCGACGCACCGCCTTCGCCAGCCGTCACGGCAAGCGACACGGCAAGAAGTCCAGGCTGCGCTGCAGCAGAAAGCCTCTGCACGTGAATTTTAAGGAGTTGGGCTGGGACGACTGGATTATCGCGCCCCTAGAGTACGAGGCCTATCACTGCGAGGGCGTGTGCGACTTTCCGCTGCGCTCGCACCTGGAGCCCACCAACCACGCCATCATCCAGACACTGATGAACTCCATGGACCCGGGCTCCACCCCGCCTAGCTGCTGCGTTCCCACCAAATTGACTCCCATCAGCATCCTGTACATCGACGCGGGCAATAACGTAGTCTACAAGCAGTACGAGGACATGGTGGTGGAGTCTTGTGGCTGTAGGTAGCGGTGCTGTCCCGCCGCCTGGGCCAGGGACCATGGAGGGAGGCCTGACAGCTGAGTGAGGAGCAGGAGCCGGCCTGGAAGAGGCTACAGGTGGGGGACAGCCTGGAAGTCGGAGCACAGTGGGAGAGGACGCAGCCCAGCCTTCCCAGAACCTTCCACCCCCCAACCCAGAAGCAGCTAAGGGTTTCACACTTTGCCTTGCCACTCTGGAAGGATTCTTTCTTTTATCATTATGCCCCCCCCACCTTTTTTTTCGTCTCCTTGGTTTTGATAGGACATGGAAGGAGAGGAGATGTGTATCTGTTCACAAGTGTTCTGTGGATGGGGGAGGAGCGCGTGAGAGAAATAACCAATTACTTTTGTCCGCATCTCAGATTGGTTGTTTCTACCTGTGGTGTGAGACCTCTGAGATTTTCCAACCAAGTCACAACAGGCATCCTTGGCCGCACAGGATGTCTTAGGGGGGAGCTGGCTAAGAGGAATATGCGAGTCTGGAAGGGCCTTGCCCTTAGGGAAGCCCGAGCTGCCTCCTTCTCCCCTCTGTTCATTCCCATGAATTTATCAGCTCCGCCCTGGCCTCTCCCAGCACAGGGAACTGGGAGTTGCCGTGGACTCAGATCTCCGGATACCTTTACTGTTGCTGGTGGGGGGGGGGGGAAGGATTTGGTATGGATGGAATGACAAGAATTAGTTCATGTGGAACCCCGGGAAGGATAATGAGAAACCACCAGGCCTACCTCTGACCGGGTGACACGGAGGTGCATTACCCAACGCTGGAGGCGGCCCACCCAAAAGCGCTTGGTCATGTTTCTCATTGATTTCTTTGAAAAGAATTTGCCAAAAATTCCAGTATCTCCTTCTAAGGCAAAGGTTTTTTTTTGTTTGTTTGTTTTTGTTTTTGTTTTTTCTTTTTCTTTTTCTTTTCTTTAGTGGCAAGGGGTGGAAACTCTATAATTAAGGGAAGAAGGGAAGAGGAGGAGGAGGAGGAGGAAGAGGAGGAGGAGGAGGAGGAGGAGGAGGAGGAGGAGGAGGAGGAGGAGGAGGAGGAAAGGCCCTAAAAGGTGGAAGGGATACATCAGGAGGGGAGACATCAGGCCCCACAAGAGGATGGAGATAAAGGGCCAGGCCCCAAGCAGGGAAGGAGGAGAAAGGGCCAGGAGCCTCTGCCTCTGAAGTTTCTGAAAATTTAAGTCCCCTCTCCTCTTTCTGACATTCCTGAGAGATTACCAGCCAGCAATAGCCCAGGGCTCCCCCTAGAGAACCGTTTTAGATTGTAATTACCAGTTAGGTGGTGTTTTTACACCTTAGTAATGAGAAGCTGTGAGTCAAGAGTTAGGCTGAGCTTGGGGTGGAAACTGGGATAACAGGGCTTAAGGAAAGAAAGCAGAAGGAAGCAAGAGTCAGAACGCGGGAATACCTGTTCCCAGGTAGCCGAAATCTCTATCCTTCCACAGTCTGTACCACGATTATTTTCAAACATCGCCCAGACAGAGTCCCTTTGAGAAAGAAGCAAGTTCCTTCATCTTTGTCCATGGAATAGTTTAAACTGAGGACCTTGTGTTAATGATTACCGAATGCTTTGGGTTACCCCAACTGGTTTGTTCTCTCCTCATTGAAATCTGTTTCTTGTCTGGTTCAGAGAAAACAAACTGTCAAGGAAAGAGTTGGAATGCTAATACATGGTAATATAAACTGGTAAGGGAGAAAAGACAAGACTCGGCCAGGAGAAATAACTTAAATGCACATTTGCTTTGGATGCACTGCTGTTCTGTTGAGGCTGTATATATTTGTTTATTTAAGATGACTGAAAGTGCAAAGAGAAAACATGCAATTCATCTTAATGTACAAAACGTTATATGCACTCAAATGTTATTTCTAATATTTTTAAAGTTTATATTCGAGTTGTACAAAGTTAAGCATTAATCAGATATTTCATTCTTTCATAATGTTATCATTTTCTTAAATATTATTACAAAATTTTAAGTGTGTCTAATGGAGAGTTTTTTTGAAACTGTCTACCTCACTATAATACAGATTTTGACAACACTAAAGTTACCAGAGGTCGATTAATATTCAGAACATTTTTATAGTATTCCTTCTTGGATGATACGGAACCTGGTTAATTCTGCCTTATTAAACTCATTTTCCCCTTAATAACTCAGCCTGGTTTATGTGGATCTATAGAAATCAGTTTCTAAAGAAATTAGTGTTCACAGTGTTCTGTTCCAGTACCCATTGGAAGACACTAATTGTTTTGAAGGCTACTGTCATGAGCATTATTTTACATAATTTTTTAATTCATAAAATTAAAGCCAAATCCTGACCAACCGTTTAACACTGTTGATAATCTATTTCCTATCACATGGTCTCAAGAACCTAAGAAGGAATTTGAGTCTTCCATAGTTTCTTCTTGAGCCCAGGACTTCCTTAGGCTAAGTATGTGCTCTATCGCTGGTTGCATCTCTGGGCCCTGCTCACTTCTTTAATTACTGACTAACACGCACATCTATGATGAACCACAGGCAATACATACAATGTGTTTTCTGTCTTGTGTTCACTGTACACTGGCAGACTCTTGTATAAGTTCAGGTCTGGAAGTTCATATGTCAGGCACAGAGAGCTGTTGAACCTGTTTCCTCAAGGGACTCAGAAAGTCTGTCAGGAAGGTATTGATGTAGACTCTTATAGAAGAGTAGCTGAGGTACAGAGGACTTAAGCAGCCTGCTCATAACTGTCCAGTCAAGGAGTGAGTGGGTGTTCAGGCTTCCAGACAATAGGACCCAAAGAACTCTTTTGGTCCCCATATGCCTGCACAGACAAGGTAAAGTCAGCCACGGTGTTACAGGACTGCCAGCTGGTGACTAGAGCAGAACCAGCCAGCCACAAGGCATGGCAGCAGTGTTTGCAGTCCTGTAGCATGTTACCCCAGCTGTGTGTGCATGGTGACAGCTCAGAAAGTGGCATGTGGAGGATTATATAGGGGGTTACTCAACCAGAGTTGCTAGTGTTTAACCGTTCAGAAAATGCGATGGTTTAAGTCATCGCTGGGCTTTGGAAACTTCTAGACTTTACCACTGCCTTGAATGTGATTGTGTGTGTGTGTGTGTGTGTGTGTGTGTGTGTGTGTGTGAATTCTGATCATTAAAATAATGATCAATTTACAAGTAGGATATGGTTTCAGAAGATTGGTTATATATAAGTGGGCTTTTTAAGCTTTTCCCCCATGGAGTCAATGTTTCTTGAATTCCTAATCATTTTGTAAATGCTTTATTTTCCCAAACTGGAAAATTCGAAGGCACAGTCTTCAGCATTTCACAAATGATCACCTGGGAAAAGATCATGGGCTCTTTCCTCTGAGCAGGCCTTTTCCCAGAGCTGAGAAGTCTTCACATTTTTCCACTCTTACTAGCACAATACCCAATTCCCCTGACTTTCTAATTCCAGCCCCAAGCCTCATTATATGTGTGTCCCCCCACTTCCCCTTTCCCTATGAGCTTCCATTATTCCCTCTATCAGAAAGTTTATGCCCTAACTTAGGGGAAACACAATCTAATTGAATTATCTAAAGATATAAATATACCTTAGCCCTTAAGATTGGAGATATTTGCAACTAAGAAATATCTTGCTTCATTTGGCTTTCTCTGAATAGTGGTGGTGGTGGTGGTGGTGGTGGTGGTGGTGGTGGTGGTGGTGGTGGTGGTGGTGGTGGTAGAATAGTGGTTGTTGTTGTTGTTGTAGGCAACACACCAGAAGATTCAATGTGTAAGCCAGTTATTCACTGATGATACATGGATGACTAGAGACACCGTCACAGGAGAATTTTTGTGTAATGAAAAAAATGAATTATGAAATTGTTTTTTGGTCCTTGTCATTGGGAAATGTAGCCCAGGGTGGTCCTGAATTTATGATCATCCTTCCACAGCCTCATAAGGGCTGTGATGACAGGAATAGGCACAGTGATGTCCTAACCAAAATATGTAAAATTAGTTTTCAATATATAAAAGTAAAATATCCCATAGTTCCTAATATTCAAAATATTCCTAACTTCTTAAGCTTAATGTATATAGCCCCGTTGAGATAAGTTTTTGTCTTTGTTTTATTCATAGCTATATTCCTAGCATTAAGTGCTAAATTTGCTACTATACCTCTAGCAAATATACTAAATGAATATGCTCATGAATTCTGCTTGTTTTACAAATCTACTGGTAGCAGTCACATTCAAGGGAATGTGTCATTAATGTCTCTTCAACACAAGTTGAATGAGTCAGTTTTCCTTAACTGGTAATTCTAGAGGCTGTAGAGATGGCTCAGTGGTTTAGAGCATACACTGCTGCTCTTCCAGAGGATCTGAGTTCAGATCCTCACATTCATATTGTGCGGCTCACAATCCCCTCTGACTCCAACTCCGGGTGATCCAACAGCCTCTGTGGCCTCCAGGAACATCTGCATTCATGTACACACACACACACACACACACACACACACACACACACACAAGACACACAGACACACAGACACACAGACACACACAGAGGGACACATGGACACACAAAAACACATGATTTTGAAAAAACTCAAAAATTAATTCTTGTCATAACCCTAGCTAACAAATGGTCTTTAAATCTTGCAGATTATTTTTAAAAAAATCATATAACCCAAATTTATTTTAAAATTCCCAACTTTTCTAGCAGATGATTAAACAAAACAGATCCTTTTTGTTAATTAATTAATTAATTATTTTTACACTCCATATTTTATTTCCCTACCCCACATCCACCCTCTGACTATTCCACATCCCATACCTCCTCCCCAACCCCTGTCTCCATGTGGATGTCCCCCCACCTCTAAACTCCCTGGGGCCTCCAGTCTCTTGAGGGTTAGGGGCATCATCTCTGAATGAACACAGACCTGGCAGTCCTCTACTATATGTGTGTTGGGGGTCTCATATCAACTGCTGTGTTCTGCCTGTTTGGTGGTCCAGTGTTTGAGAGATCTTGGGAGTCTGGATTAAATGAGACTGCTGGTCCTCCTACAGGATTGCCCTTCTCTTCAGCTTCTTTTAGCCTTTCCCTAATTCAACAATGAATGGGGGTCAGCTGCTTCTTTCCATTGGTTGGGTGCAAATATCTGCCTCTGAATCTTTCAGCAGCTTGTTGGGGCTTCTGGGGTGCTATCATGCTTGGTCCCTTTTTGTGAGAGCTCCATAGCCTCAGTAATAGTGTCAGGACTTGGGCTGACCTCCCCTTGGGCTGGATCTCACTTTGGGTCTCTGGACCTTCCTTTCCACAGGCTTCTCTCCATTTTCATATGTAAAATCAATGAAGTCAGTTTCTAAGGGTGTGGTGTTTTACGAGTTACAGTAAGTATTCCAATTCTGTTTGAGTCTTTTGTCTGTACACTAGAAACCCAATCACTCAATTACTCAGAGTCACAAGAGACATAGAACTTGTTAGCTACTTTGACAAACCCATTTCTTATGGTTTAAAGCTATTTCAGCTGTCAAACACACATGTAATATTTCATAAATATTTTAAATACTAAATATATACAGATTGTCTCACTAATTTAAAAACATTTTAAAATTAATATGAAAGTATTGACATTGAGGTCTCATTTCTCTAACATTTTATACTGTAATCAGAAATTTCTTCGAGTTAAGAACATTGACAGCTAGTCATGCTGGTCCACGCCTTCAAGTCTATCACTCTGGAGGCTAAGAAGCAAGAAGGGAGGCCGAGAGAGGTGGCATAGTGGATTAGAGTACTTCTGTGTAAGGAAGCATAAGGGTCCCAGTACAACCCAAGCATCTATCATGTTATAAAAGCAGCCAACGACCCCTGCCCTGTGGGGACTGGGACTATAGGAGGATTGCTGGGACTTGCTGTCCAGACAGCTTAGCTGGAGAAACAGGGATCAATGTCAGACAGTGTCTCAAGGGAGTAAGGCGGAGAGTGACAGAGCAGGACACTCAGATATCCTCTTCTGGCGTCTGTAAGGTCTGCACATAGATTCAGTCCCATATACCACATGCATATGTGCACATGCACATACACATACTAGATGCTTATGTTCACATACAAACATATATACCCTATGCATATATGCACAGCACACACACACATACACCACATGCAAATGTACACATACAAACACGTATACCAAATGCATATATGCACATGCACACACATATATCATATATGCATATGTACCACATGCATATGTACATTTGCACAAACGCACATATACTACATGCATATATGCACATATACACATATACCATGTGCATATGTGTGCATACACACAGAGGAACACAGATAGAGTTCAAAGCCAGCTTGGTTGAAGAACAAGACCCTGAAAATAAGTAAGCAAGCAAACAAGGAAACGAGCAAGCATAGACTCTGTCCAACTAGTCCACTGCTAAAGAATTAAAACACAAGAAAATCTATTCAATAGACAGTAGTTGCAAATTTGGTTGTGGATTTGGTTTATAAAAGAAGTAAGTAATTTCTCTCAAGTCAAAAAAAAAAATCAAGTCTGCCTTAAAAGCCACTATAAGAACAGGACTTCTCAAGCTCCTGCCTTTTGGGGGTTCCTCCCCTAGGTTCCAGATAGACTGCCTAACTTTTTCACCTGTTTTGAGTAACTTGAGTCCCAAATTCTCTATCAAGAGGATAGCTAGGTTTCCCCACAGATTAATGTGGTTTTACATTTTCCAGACTCATTTAGGGCTCTTACAGATAGTTTTACTGTATTGAATTAGAAAACCCTTATATAATTCTTCAATACCTCTTTTAACTTTATTACCAAACTTTCTTAATCAGAATTTCTTTGCCTCGAACTCCTTTATTTTTCTCCCGGGGGAAGAGCTACCAAATGACAACTAATGGAAACCACCCATTTTCTGCTTACTTCCTGCCTAGTTCTAGGGTCTCCATTGTCAACTGTAATCATGAAAACATGATCCCGTGCTTGAGGAGTTTAGGAGCTATTTTGTGAGTTACCACTGTGTGGCAGGCACTGTTCAAGGCTCTGGGAAACTTTCTGTGTAGAAGACAAGATAAAGAAAGTTCCAACCTAAAGCTGAGTTTCCAACACTTCTCAAGTTCTCAGAAGCCACTCCCTCTGCCTGAATCCTGATTGCTACAGCTTGTTCTTTCCACTCACCAAAGCTCCATCTGGTTCCTGCCTCATTCCTTCCTTTTAAAGTTCAGCGGAGATGACAGGTCAAGGTGGTTGGAGAAAATGGCTCTTGGGACTGCCATATCTCCAACTGTCCTTTGACATCTCTTAGATGTGGTTATCCCCACAGCGGGGAATTCACTTGTCTGTGTTGTGATAGTCTCAAATGTCCATGAGGTTCAGGGTCACTCATGGAATGGCTTCATCTCCAGGTTTGTGACTATAGCATGGGTTTTTTTTCCTGAGACATATTAACATCTCGTCTTCACTAGTTACTAATGTCTATTGGATGCTAAACCATGTCATGCTGGGCAGAAGAAGCGTTAATGCTGTGCTTTAGCTATATGAGACAGAACGCTGCTTTTCTGACTTTAGAATTTCTGTTCAGACTGAGCAGACTTTAATCTTATAAGGTTTGTGTGGTTTAGGCTTAAAACCATGCATTTATTTTAAGTTTCATCTTTTACTAGAGACGTTCTACTGAAGTTTGTTGGAGATGAGATTGTAGGTGCCTGGAACCTGCTATCCAGTGAACAAAAGATTTTTTCCCCCAACAAACAATTGACAGTCTATTAAGAAGCAATGCTATAATTTTGCAAGTTGATTTGTACTAGTTGCAGAGAGACTTTTAGCTAACATGTCGTTATTGGAGTTCCCTAGTTGGCGACGAGAATGACTCAGTAGAGTGGTCAGAGACCCCTTTGGTGGTCTGCTCTAAGCAGCCATTGCATCCTTCAGATTACCTTAAAGTCTTGAGTTTGGGTGTTTGTCTCAAGGCTTTGTCTGCTATATGTTTGTTCCACATTTAAAAAAATCTCCATTGTTTGTGGTTTAACCTTTTGGTCTAAAGGTGAAATGGCTTACATGTGTAGATGCACCTATTGTCTGATCAGCAATGGGGTCCGTTCTCAGGCCAGGACTTGCTTACACAGTGTGAAAGACACCAAAGTGTTTCCTTCAAGAAAGTATGTCAAATAGGTATAGAAAAGTCTCGATATAGAAAATGTCTCTATAGAAAAATCTCCTCTACAGAAACTCTAGTTCAGGCACTGTAGCCATGGCACTGGGAAGTCAAAGTGAGGAATGGGAAATGGGGCAGGGTGAGGAGGGAGGAGTTAGGAGAAGAGAGGAGGGGAGGGGAGGGGAGGGAAGGGGAGAGGAGGAGAGGGGATGGGAAAGGAGAGGAGACCCTTCAGATGATCTGACATCTGATCAAATGCTTTTATAGAGTTGGTGTGACTTAAGACAGTCAGCATAGATGTTGATATAATATGAAATCTCTGTTTCATCTGTAACTATCTCTGCCTCTGTCTCTGTCTCTCTTTGTCTCTCTGTCTCTCTCTGTCTCTCTATCTCTCTCTGTCTCTCTCTCCCCCCCCACACACACATACACACTCACAGACTTTAAAAATGCATAATGACCATATAGACAGGACTCCGCAATTATTAATTGTAATGATGGTCATTATTTTATTTTGATAGATTTTGGAATATGACTCATTAATTTTTACATTATAATTGTGTGTGTGCATGTGCACATGTGTAAATGTTACAGCTGTGACTGGAGTTTAGAGAGTCAGTTCTTTCCCCCATGTATGTTCTGGGGACCAAATTCAAATGGTAACATTTGGAGGAAAGCATTTTTACCTGCAGAGCCACTTTTCTGGACCCATGACATCTATTAAAAATTATTTTATTTATGAGTGACTATGCCTGTGCCTGTGTGTATATTTTTATGCCCATGTAAGTGTCTGTGGAGGCAAGAAGACATCATTGGGTCCCCTAGAGCCAGGGCTCCAGGCAGGTATGAGTTGCCTGATATAGGTTCGGAAAACCGCATCCTGGTCCTTCCTCTGCAAGAGCAGCATGAACCCATAACAGCCGAGTCATTTCTCCAGAAGTAACATTCCTTTTGGACTGATGATATAATAGTATTAAAATGCTTGTTTTAATGCATCATCTTTTCATTAAATAGTTATGCATATCTTTTGTTAATCTACCATTTGGCAGGTTTGGAGTTCAGCACTTTGAATGAGTGCAACCTTAAATAACAATATCTCTAAGGAAAAGTTGCTGAAATAACTGCACAACAAGATTAGCAATGTTATCGACACCCCCCACCCCCAAAGCATGCTGAAGAGCAGGAGGCAAGTTTCTCTTGTACAAGAATGACACTTTCCTGGTTTCCACTCATTTTTAAATGTTTCCTTGGTGAGACAAACGGCCAAGAGGAGTAAGGCTGTGTGATCGCAAAACCAGTGTTCTATGTAAATTTAATGGTGCCCTTTGAGAACTGGTTTGTGATATACATCATATTAGCCTAACAGAGCAAACTCTAGACTCTTAGGTTTCGATAACCCATCTTAAAGATTTGGACATGACCGTAGCAATCAGTCATAATGCACTGCATTGGGAAAGTGAGCTCTGTAAACAGATTCTCATATAGGCCAAAGCAGAACTTTCGGATTGGGACTAAAACAGAAAAACAAGAAGTATGGCTCATAGGATCAAGTTCATCTGTTTCATGCTGAAACCCCGAAGACAACGGCAGCTTAAACCAAATCCTCTATTTCTCTCATAAAAATCGAGAGCACCGCCCAGAGTTTGCCCTTTCACGGTTTCTATGGTGATTTCTTAGTCAACAAAGTATCTTTACATCCTTTAAATGACAAGGTTCAATACTCAAGTTTGCTATGTAGTTCAAAATAGGAGCTGGAGTTCTGGTCCTCTCATAGGCAGTGGAACAGGCAAGAAAGAGAAAGATGGAAGGCAGGAAAAGCACCCTTCAGCAGCCTGGAGGGAGGATTAGCCGCCTTTAAGGAGCCTTTCTGGAAAGGTCCTCAGACACACTTCCGGCTCACTGGTCGTCTTGGGCTAGAACCAGAAGTGGGCAGTGTGCCTGTTCACTGGCCACAGAGAAATAAATGGAGGTTCTATGACCACGACGGAAAAGAGAAAAGGGAGGCACCTGTGTGGAGTGCTGTCTGAAAGCCAACAAGACCAGCGTGTATAGCCAGACTCCAGGGTTTTGAACCCAAGGCCTCATCCATTTGCAAGCATTCTCTGAGCACCGGCCCCTCCCTCTTCCTTTTAAGTCAGGGTCTCACTGAGATGCCCAAACCAGTTATGACTTACTCTATAGTCCAGCACACCTTGTACTCCCAATCCCCCTGCCTCAGCCACCCAAGCGGCTAGGATGATAGGCTTGGACCATTGCCCAGCTCCACAGTTTGCCAGAAGACAGTTGACATAAATTGTTCCTGCCTGTATGGGACATGTCAGTGGGAACACAGAAGGAACAGCCAGAAACATGGAAGGGATTTTTTTTTTATTTTCCGTAAATCAAATCAGACAAATATATATTCTTCTCAACTGTGAAGATTAATTGTCCAGGATAATGATTACTATTACACAATGCGTCTCTAAGATATCACTTTCTTGAATTACTGGGAAATCATCACCAAAGAAGAGGAGCCAGTCCCTGTCGTCTGGGCCGAGCTGAGGGTCCATTGCTCGTAAGTTTCCAATAAGCATTGTCGGTGAAAGGGTTAAAGATCTGGGCTTCCCCAGGGCTAGCAGATGAAAACCAGTAGGCTGGCATATTATTTTTATTGTGTTGACACAGATGCATTTTCTTAAAGATTTATAAGAAACTTTTAATTTTTAAAAATACTCTGTTCCTTGCTTCCCCAAATTCCATTTAACTTATGTATGTGTCATCTACACTACAGCCTCAGAGGGGAGAACAATCACAGAAGAATTCTCTTTACTCTGAACTTTTACAGACACCAGGAGCTCGGGCACGAGTCCATAGATTACTGCTTACCAGGAAGTGTTCCCCAAAAGAGCTGATCCTCAGAGGAAAAACAATGTGGGGTGGGGGCTGGTGGAGGGTGGACTTTTATGGCACTAGGTACTCAGGAAGAGGGAAAAACAACAGACTGAACTCCAAGAGAAGCAGGGTACCCACAAAAATATTAATTACCAGCCACTCTATCTATCTATCTATCTATCTATCTACCTACCTACCTACCTACCTATCTATCTATCTATCTATCTATCTATCTATCTATCTATTATCTATCTAGTGTCACTAGTAAGTCTGAAAGAAGTCAACCTCAGATGTAGTTCCTCAACCATCTTCTCGCTTTTAGCCAGGGTCTGTTACTGCCCTGCCACGCCCCTATTCGGTAGGCTAGCGGGCCAGGGAACCCCAAGGACTGTCTTCACCAGCAAACAACACCACGTGGCTTCCCGCCCCCCCCCCCCAAGGTGAGTTCTGTGAATAAAACTCAGGCTTGAGCCACAGACATCTTTCTGACTAGGGAAACCCTAGTCAGAAAGATGTCTGCAGTTCATCTATTGATTGACATTAAGTGCATTTCATGAACGCCCCTCCTATCTTCTTCTGTCTACCCGTGCTTTATATCCCTAGTTAGAAAAGTTAAGAAAGTTAGAGAAGTCCTGTGGCTATACTACTAGGGAAAGGCCAAGCTGGCTCTACAGTAGCCACCGGGTCGCTATGCCCTTGGCCCGCTAACCACTGCGTAATATAGTCTCAAAAGCATCCTAAGAATCTGCTCCATCGCTGATCACCTGCAAAGCCTGGGATTTGCTGGAGGAGAAAAAAAAATGCGTGCCATCTAAAAACGCTCCTCCAGTATCTGTTTTGACACCCAAAACTAATTGTGCACTTTTGGAGAGCTTTTTGGCAACTCTTTCTAATGACCAGAACTGTCGCCTCCTTCCACCGCGGCTTGGCAGGGCTCGGACCTGGAGCTGACAGCCCGCGGGCGGGCGGGATGGGATCACCTCGGCCACCGCGTTGACTGCATCCGGCAGCGGGAGAGGGCGCGGCTGCTCCCCACACTGTAGCGCGAATGAGGATGGAGGATGGGTACACTCCTGCTAGGAAACGAAGAAAGCCGATTAAGTAAATGTGATAATTGGCTTGTAGGTGGGCAGATCTCACGTCCGTGCCTTTGTCTTCCAAAACTGGTAGAGTGGCTTGCTTTCCCGGTCGCTCCTTATCCCGGAGATTTGAGCCTGTCCCTCCGCGCGCGCTCTCCGGGTTGACCAGAAGAGGGAGCAGGTTCTGTGGGGAGAAGGAATTCTCACCAGAGGCTGAGAATGGCACCCAGCTCCCAATCTGCTGACTCTGAGGACTAACAATTGTTGAAATTAAAAACTCTCAGAGAGAACAGAAAATGCCTATTATTATTATTATTATTATTATTATTATTGTTATTATTATTATAGTCATTAAACGATGTAGAAAGAGGTTTTAACTAAATGTTCATTTAATCACTTGAAAGATCCTAGCATCGCTGATCCGGTTGTTGTGTTGTCAAAATACAGCCCTTAACAGCAGTAGCTCACCCAGCCCGGAACTTTGACATCTCTGTGATCTCTTCTCAGGGCCTGCCATGGTTCCTGTGAGCTCCCTAAACAGTGTATGTGTAGTGGCCTGGTCCCCAAAATGGGGACACCGGGAAGTAATACAGACCTTTAAAGGGCGTAGCCTAGTGGAAGGTCTGTCAATTTGGGAGGGATGTCCTCAGAAGAGATTGTGGGATTCCTACCTCTTTCTATCAGTTCCTGGCTTGAGCTGGAAAAAACCCTTTTCCTTAGCCACACACGGTGATTAGGATATGTCATCCCCTTCAGAGCCAGAAATCACAGAGACCTCTTGATGACACCACGAACCTCTAAAATCCTCAAGCCTTCTTTCTTAAAAGAAAAGTTACCTGTATTAATGCAGATGTTGGAATTTGAAACACACAGAGGTGTGCAGTGAATTCTGTCTACAAGATGCTTTGAGGTTTCAGTGTGAGGGGCGTTCTGTTCTGAGGAACGCAGGACCCTCCCCCACTCCGCCCTGGCTTCTCTTCTAAATAGTGCGGAATGAAAATAAGCTGAATGAAATCAACTGAGGAGCTGATGTTCTGCTTTAGGGAGAAGTGTTTGTTCCTTCGGAGTCTTCAAAGTCTTGACAAACACTCCTAAGGAAGAGACATTTTGGTGTAGGATTTGATTGTGAGGAGAGAAGGAATTTTGAACTTGGGAAGTGCAGTCGCTGCCTACAGGCAAGGAGTGGATAGAAGAAGAGACTGATTAAATACAACATCAACACCAAATGTCTCCAACTCCGGGATCAGGTGTGTGTGTGTGTGTGTGTGTGTGTGTGTGTGTGGTGTGGTATGTGTGTGTGTGTGTTGTGTTGTGTGTGTTGTGTTGTGTTGTGTGTGTGTGTGTGTGTGTGTGGTATGTGTGGTGTGTGGTATGTGTGTGGTATGTAGTGTGTATGTGGTGGTGGTGGTGTGTGTGTGTGTGTGTGTGTGGTATGGTATGTGTGTGGTGTGTAGTAGTGTGTGTGTGTGTGTGTGTGTGTGTGTGTGGTATGTGTGTGGTGTGTAGTGTGTATGTGGTGGTGGTGGTGGTGGTGGTGGTGGTGGTGGTGTGTGTGTGTGTGTGTGTGTGTGTGTGTGTGTGTATGCTGGGAGAGACCACTGGAAAGGGGGGTCATTTCAGGAGTGAGGTTAAAACTAGTGCAATGGAACCTCCCTGGATTCTGCAAGGGTGACCCTAGTAAAGACTCCTAGTAATGGGGAGATACGGAGCCTGAACTGGCCATGACAGGTTCAGCTCTAGATCCACAGTATGAGAGGGACCCCAAGCCTGACACTGTCGAACGGCCAGGAAGGAGGGGCTGGATGAGCCAGAGGCGTAGACTAGAACCGACACAACTGGAAGAAAAGAAAGAACATCAGGGAAATGATTCCTAAGGCTGTTGTGTCTACTCTCAGACAGGAGCCTAGCCCCCTTGCCATTGAGAGGCTTTATCTAGCAACTGACAGAAACAGATGCAGAGACCCACAGCCAAACATCAGGGCGAGCTCAGGAATGCTGAGAAAGAGGGAGGGGAAGGATTGTAGGAGCCAGAGGGGTCGGGGACACCACAAGAATATGGACCCACAGAGTCAACCTAAGCAGGGCTCACAGGGGCTCACAGAGACTGAACCGATTATCAGGGAGCCCGTCTGGCCTCTGCCCTCTGCCCTGTATAATATGTTTGTGTAGCTTGGTGTCCTTTGGGACTCCTAACAGTGCGAGCAGGTGTGTCTCTGACTCTTGCCTGCTTTTGGAACCCTTTTCCTCCTGCTGGGCTGCCTTGTCCAACCCTGATATACGAGGATGTGCCTAGTTGTATTGTAACCTGTTATGCCATAATTGGTTGGCATCACTGGGAGGGGCTGTCCATTTCTGAAGGAAAATGGAGGAGAATGGAAGAGGAGAGGTGGTAGGAAGGGACTTCGAGGAGAAGAGGGAGGAGAAATTTTGGTGGGAATGCAATAAATAAATAAATAAATAAATAAAAATTAAAAATCTCCAATATCTATGATACTGCAGATGGGACAAAGAATCTGTACCAGGAGGTCTTGGGGGTAAACTCCAGGAGGAATAATATGAATCCAAAGCTAAAACAGTAACAACTTACTGCGAAGTACTGAGGCCAGAATGAACACCATGCAACAGAAATGCACTTGAGTGCGGGGGTCCTCATGTAGGAGAACTCAAGTGACAAGTTCATATTTGAGGAGGACAGATGCACTGATTGGCCAGGGAAGGCCCCAGTTCATATCTCCCACCCTGGTAGAACTACTAACTGCTCCCTGTTCACCGCTCAAGGATCCTCCTTTCACTGGGGGAACTGCAGCCACCCAGGCATTGGTGCACAGGTAGCTAGTGGAGAAGGACAAAGGCAGAGAGAAGGGGATGGATGGATTTAAGAAGGGTGCGGTTAAACCATTAAACACATGGGGTGTGTCCCAAACAGCGCAATGTGTCCTTACCCAAAAATGGCTTGTTCCAAGGGAGGGCACGCGCAACCCGTGTGAGAGACCGCAAGGAGAAGACATAAGATGCCAGGGATGTTGGTCTTCCTAAGGACACAGACTGAGTAGCCATCGGAAGCAGAACGGATGTAACTGAAGAAGAGGAGCAACCTCTGAGGACTGGGCCGGGAACAGAGTTTCCAGGGGAGACACTGTCTAGAAAGAAGCATCGAGGGTTTCTGAGTTCTGCTCCTTGTGGTTCAGCGAAAGGAGACAGGCAGGACAGCAGAGAGGGCGAGTTGAGGAAGGACAGAGCAGACAGGACAGGAAGAGTGGAAGAGTGGGGAATGAATATTGAACTTGTGGTTGCAAGCAGGGAGGGCAGATAGATGGTCAAGCCCAGGAGCCTGTGGTCTGGAGGGTGATGACAACCACAATCATTTAAAAGAAAGTTTCCCCAGGGAGTCTCTCTCTCTCTCTCTCTCTCTCTCTCTCTCTCTCTCTCTCTCTCTCTCTGTGTGTGTGTGTGTGTGTGTGTGTGTGTGTGTGTGTGTGTGTTGGGGTGGGGGCATCCTCTCGGAGACAGGGGAAGGGGAATGGGATGAGGAACTGTCAAGGACAGACCAGGAGGGGCGTAATGACTGGACTGTAGAAAATGACTAAAGATGATAAAAGTATAATTTCATTTTTAATTGTGTGTGTATATACGTGCATATGAGTGCAGGTGCCCCTTGAGGCCAGAGCCATTGTATCCCCGCTAGAGGATGTATCATTACAGGCATGTAAAATCTGCCAGCACATAGGCGGTGGAAATTGTACTCACGCCCTCTGCAAGAACAGTGTGTGCTTCTAGCTGCAGAGCAGCCGCTCCAATCCCATCACAAGCTATTTAAAATCAGAGTGGTAAGTAGTAAGAAGGTCCAGTCAAGAGGCATTATTTGGCTTTCAAGATGGGGAGAATAATCCCTCTGGAAAAGCTAAAGCGGGTGTCAAAGCTAGACGGAGGCACCGCATCAGGAGGCTAAAAGAGGAAGGTCCCGGCAACCCAGAAATGTTCCATCTGCCTGGGCCACACGGTGGGGCTCCATCTCAAACTGTAAAATAAAACATAAGATAATTTCGTGTCAAAGAATCGAAGAGGTAAGTCCTGATGAAATAATGAGAAGTTCACCTCTGCGGAAGAGGTGAAAGGGAGACAGAGGGCGTTGCCCACCACAGAATGGAGAGTTTGAGTCCGCACAGGGAGCGACAGCCAGAGCCAGAGCTAGCACAGGACTGCCGCAGCGGCTGGGGCCATGCTCTCTGCGTACTGACAAGCAGAGCTGCAGCTGGTGGGTTTTCTTCCAGTGGTTCATGGTGGACTGGACGCCATTCAGAAGGTGAGTGTGGGCGTGGCTGGGAAAGGCTGCCGATGGGAGGGTGAACAATAGGAAGGAGACAGAAGAGGTGAGAGAGTGAAGGAGGAGGAATAAGAAGAGGAAGAGGAACAAGAAAGAGGAGGAGGAGGACGACGACGACGAGGAGGAGGGAGTCTCGATCTCTCACATGGCGAAATGCAGACTAGAGAGAGTGGCCAGAGTTCAGGGACACTTAAGAGATCCATTAAACAGCGATTTGGATGCAGAAGGTGAGGGAGAGAGAGAGAGAGCGAGCACTCAATTATTTTGACTATGAGGAACTCGTTGGGAGGGCAGTGAGAGGAGACAGGCCCAGAAACAGAACTTCAGGGATGTAAGAAATGAGCCTGATGAAAGAAAGCAGAGACAAGTTGGGAGCGCTTAAGCCTGGAGGGAGGGTTGAGATGGAGTGAGAATCTGATGGTCGGGAGGGGCGAGGGAGCAGGAAGGAGAAAGGTGGGGGTGGGCATGCCGCCAAGGCTAAATGAGAGTGGTTTTGTCTTGCTTCCCAAGATGGATGGGGAGGCCTGGGTATATTTGGTTTTGATGGGGTTATAGAAACAGAAGGAAAAAAGCTGATGAAAAATGAGGGCGTTTCTGTGGTCACCAGAGAAAGCAAACACTCCCAGCAGATGTTTCAGTTCTGGTCTTTCGGCTTACCACCAGCAGGTCCTGATTCCTGGAGATGGTGGTGGAGATCCGAAACCCAGGGAAAACTGGCAGGAAAAAATGGAAGAGAGGAATGTCCACGGTGGCAGAGAAATGCACCTGATGGGTCCCCAGGTCAGAATCAGTAGCGGATGAGAGAGAGGAGAGGCTGTGGATGGATCCGGTGGCATTGCCACGCAGAGCACATGAGCACCCAGGAAGAGTAAGCTTCTGTAGGTTGTCCCGCCATGACTTCCTCAAGTGGCTGCTCTTTAGGCTTTTTCTAGGTGAGCTCTGCTCTCCTTTGGAGACCTGGTCTCGCACTGGGAAAGAGGAGCCAGATGAAGGTGATTCTCCGTGTTTTCCTGTTCTGTTTCTCTTAATGTGAACAGACACTTGCTTGTTAACCGCGTTACCCTCTGGTTATTGTAGAATGCTGTTCATGGAGGCGGCCAGATGTGTGGACTTGCCTTCCTTTAACTGGCTGCCTTCCTATGGTTTTCTTGTCAGTATATGCCTGTCTCATGTACATAGGCTGAATAGCAACGTATCTGCATAAAGCATTGTTTCTAAGCAGCTGCAATGCATACTTGATGTCATGAAGTAGCAATTTCTGTCTTTAAAGTAAATACCAATGTTTCTCTTTCTGCAAGCCTGTCCAGATGATCAGAAGCCAGATAAGGTCCTGGAACAAACCCGCCTTTACCATCTGCAATGTAAAATCCATCTTGCCTCTTGCCAAAGCCTCCCTTTGCATTAATGGAAGCATGGCTCTTATCTTGATGTATGTGGGGCTGGTGCTTCTTCAGTTCTGACAAGAAAATCAAGCAGCAGAGAACAAAGGGGTCCCAAAAACCACTATTCCCAATACCACAAGGATTTCTCCTCTCCAGCCAAATCACCCAGGAGTCACATCTGAGCAATGGAGAGCAGGGGCGGTATCTGTCAAGTTGACAAGCTGCAAAGTTCTTCTCTTTTAAGTGAGCCTTGTTGCTGATTCGTTGGCCAGCCTTGACTACTCTTCCACAGGTAGTTACATTTAGGAGAATGCAGCCTTTACTTTTTTTGTCTTTCAGAAGCTTCTAAGTGAAAGTGAATAGAAAGAATTAGAAACACCATCCCAAGAACCAGGGCCACAGTAAGCATAGAATTTCTGCACTCAGGTGCCACAACTTCCAGGCTCCATCTACCCTTAAGTTTGCATTAAGCACAACAGAAAAGTTACTCTCCGTGCTTTGAAATAAATGGAAAACCAGAATATTTTATTCATGATTGGAATCTTGCACATCTCAGATATTAAGTGGGGTGATCAATTAGGTATCAATTCTGATAGGTTCTGTGATGAGCTAACAGGGGCTCTGCTACCATCAGAACAGGGGTCTGTGGCCACATCAGATATCCATCATTGCATTGAAGCTAAAGGTGGTTGAATTGTTCGCCGTGACTTCCAGACCTATCACAAGCCAGAGACTATGGAAGGTATTGCTTGGATTCTTTTGGCTATAGCTTCAGGCCAGACATATTGTCTTTAGTTAGTCTGGAGCTGTCTAGAGCTACAGAATGGAGAAAGAGGCCCTCCTATGATTTGGTACGAGATACTATTTTGATAACCAGAATGAATCACCACTAAAAAGCAACTAAAGCTGTTACAGAGTTCATTGGCTTCTAAGGACTCCCTCATTGGACATGGGCTTAACATAGGCACCATCCTCACTGGCAAAATTTGCGACCAGGATCTTAACCATTTCATGACAACCCATAGCATGGTGTCCTCATAAAAAGTTTATGTATTTTTGCAAATACCACCTTCTGTGTCTGCGGATGGATGGAGACTATCAAGAATGAAGCATTCTGCCGAGCAGTGGTGGCACCTGCGTTTAATCCCAGAACTCACAGGTAGAGACAGGAGGCTCTCTGTGAGTTCAGTGTCTACAGAGTGACTTCCAGGACAGCCAGGGTTACACAGAGAAACCCTTTCTTGATAAAACACAAAACAGAACAACAAACAACAAGCTAAGGAAACAAAAAGAATGGAGCCCTCTAACTAGCTCCCAAACCTCAAGATGACGACACAGAGGGATAGTAACTCAAGCCATCTTATTCGGGACAGCCTGAGTTCTTGTCCCTAGGCAGATCATGGGTGACTCACGAGCAGGTAGGTGATTATCATAATCCCCAGGTTTTATTTCACTGCATTTTACTTCACTCATCAGGCAAAGAAAATGGCATTTTTCATTTCTGACTGCCTCGGCCTTCAAGAAAGGTCTCCATGTCAAAGCCAGGTGCAACACGTGATGGGTGCCACGGCTGCTCTTACCACTGCCATCATTTCCAGATGACCAGATTGTGTCCCTGACCTACTCTGTGAATGTGTCCCCCATACTTCACCTCCCTTCTTGTGCACCCAAGAAAGGAAGCGCCTTTGTATAGAAGCCTCTAGACAGGCCCTTTTCCTTCTATCCTATTTACTCCTTAAAACCCCCAAGAACAGAGAGAAATGTATTGACAGGTGAAAAGAAAATAAGGAATTTCCCAGAGTTTAGGGGCGAGCATCAGAAAACAGCCTACTGTAACTCCCTGGTCACCTTGTCACCTCTGTCTTTGGCAGTTGGCATTCTTCCCAGATCACCGTGTGTGTGTGTGTGTATGTGTGTGTGTGTGTGTGTGTGTTTGTGTGTTTGTGTGTGTGTGTGTGTGTTTGTGTGTTTGTGTGTGTGTGTGTGTGTGTGTGTGTGTGTGTGTGTTCTGTTTCCCTGTTGGGACACCTAGATTTCCATTTTATATGGTTTATGCTGCTTTTGAAAGATGATGCTGTTCTATGAAACAAAAGCAAACAGAAAGACAGTAAGGAAGCCAGAAAGAAACAACTAAGGCGGCCGGACTCAGCCTTTGCTTTCGTTCGTTGAGCTTTCTTTATGTGCCGAGTACTGCTGGGTGCTGAACTCTGCAGGGATGCAAACGCCTGCACTCGGCTGTCTAGTTGGGTGAACTTTCCCCCCTTAGGTCACTATTTAAGCCATGTGGATGCTAAGGAGTGGTGGTCCCCATTTGGAGGGCAGGGACAGCGTCTGTGTATACCTGCCAGAAAAGGCTACTCAGGACCACAAAGTTGGGACCTGTGCTAGGATCCCTTTCTCTAGTCTTGCAGCCTCCAGAGCCTCTTAGGGAGTACTAAAACTCCAAGCTTAAGGAATGTTGCCTCGCCCGCCCCCATACTAGCCGACACATCCATCTACATTTTGCGGTTTATCTGAAAGCAGCAGCTTTCAGTCCAGTGGTTTTGACTGTGAGTTTTCTCCCTTTTGCCCTCTCCCACTCCTGTGTTGAGAACACTTGGCAGGAGGAATTTTTGGTTGTCGTAAATGGTGGTGGTAGTGGCGGTGAGTTAGGGATGAGTGATTGCCACCAGCCTTTAGTCGTAGGGAACCAGGGACGCTGCTGAACATCCCTCAACACACAGAGGGCCTTCGACAAGCAAGAAGGCTTGGCCCCAGTGTCAACAGGCTGAGGTTGAGAAACCCTGTTCTGAAGGAAGAGACCGCTGACCCTGCCCTAATTGTGCAACGACAGTCACAACATACATTTGTCAAGCGCTTACTCCATGCCAAACCCTGTTCTTTGGCTTGTTTTATAACAGATTCCAGGGCAGTCTTCGAAGCGTCCCATTATGTTTTTCAGACAAGGTGACTTTGGTAGTGGAAATGGTTTGCTGAAGTCCCAGTGTGATAAAGCAGCCTAGTTGAGAAGGGAACTTCAGCAGTTCAAGTCCGTCTACATCTGTAGCTTCTGGACAGCAAAGTTGGGAAGCAGTTCTTCTTTTTTTTGGGGGGGATGGGCGAACATAGACACGCAGAAGGAGTAGAGAAGAGGCAAACTCTCTTGAGATGGCTGCCTCGTGGAGGGAGGCTCTTGGCAATCATGAATGAAGAAGTACACCTGCCTGGACAGGATGTCATTTTATGACAGGGCACACTGTCAGGCATGTCTCCACCCTTTGGAGCACACAGCTCCAGCTTGCTGAGCTCCCTGCTGTGGAAAGCCAGTGTACAGCACCAGCCAGACCCTCCCTGCACCCTTTGAACTACCACATTGCAAACTTCTTGGCACAGCTTCCCTTGTGGAAACCATAAGCAGATTCTAATCTACCATTAGCATTAATCGGGGTTGACGGTGAACTGCCCCGCTACTAAGTACTGTTCAATCACTGCTCTCCGCGTTCCTTTCCCCGAGATTCCCACAGGCCTCCTTAGTGTGAAGAGCACCTGAGCCTGCCCTGGTGTGTGGTCCCCAGTGAACAATGGAAGCAAAGTAATCTCTGACAGAGCCAGCAGGACCTTCGACATAAAGCAGACATGGGGCCATGCTAGCGAGGGCCTTGGGGAGCAGCTCAGAGCGGGGAAGAGGACAGGATAGAGGCCAGGCTTGGAGGGCAGTGTGGGGGCCAGGCAAGCCAATGATCTGGTGGGGGGGGCACAACCCAGCCAGAGGGAGCCTGCACTTATCCAGACTTGTCACTTTAGTGGATTCCAAAGAGAGGCGCAGACAGACTTCCCATCTAGCCTGGGAAACTAGCTGCTCATGAGAGAAGAATTTCCAAAAAGCTCTTCATTCACGAAGTCGACTTGATAATTATGCATTTTAAAAACTATTCATTATGCTTCAGATTTTATTCACTTTTGCATTGTTGGAGGGATTTAGGAAGCACAAAGAGCCTACATATCTCTAAGCTGTCTGATCGCACGTACATTTGTTTTGCAAATCCTTGTTGCAACCCACTAAGTCCAAGAACTGCTCAGAGGGCAGCAGTTACAGCAGGAGACAGAATAGACATGGCGACCCTGAGAGAGCGGGCATCCTCGAGGCAGAGGCAGAGAGCAGGCCACTGAACCCTGTGCACTGAAGGGCACATTCTGCAGAATGAAACGTAGCCTGTGGACTAAGAGGACATGTTGACAAACCATATATATGATCAGGAGTTAAGATGCAGAATACATAAACAACTCTGATAATGAAACAGCAGTGAAACCCCCACTTAGCGACTGGCAAATAGACATCTCTCAAAGGAAAATACACAGTTGGACAGTAGGCACGTGAAAAAATGCTTAGCTGTGTGAGGGAAAGGTAATTCAAAGCCATGATGAATTATCACATCATACCAGTTTGAATGGTTACTATACAAGAAAAGACGGTTAATATCAAGTATTGTCAAGGATATGCAGAAATTAGAACCACCGGGCATTGGTGGTAGGACTGTGTAAAGTGTGTAGCCACCATGGAGAAAGCTGAAAAGGTAAAAATTGTATCATCATCTGTCCCAGAAGTTCTACTTCTGGGCATATAACCAGAAGAACTTAAAGCAAGGTCTCAAAGAATGTTTATAACTCCAAAGCAGCTTCAGCCACTGATGAAAGCCAGTGAGAACAACTCATTCACATGAGTTAAAAAGTAGAAGTCCTGGGTGTTGTGGCACATGCCACCTGGAACTGCTGTACTTACAGACTGGAATATTATTCAACCTTTAAAAAGAAGAAAATCCCCATGCATAATTGAACATGGTATTGATATATATATATATATATATATACACACACACACACATATATATATATACATACATACATACATATACATACACACACACACACACACACACACACACACATATATATATGTGTATATATATATATACATACATATATATATATATATATATATATATATATTTGGTGTTTTCAAGACAGGGCTTCTCTGTGTAGTCCTAGCTGTCCTGGAACTCGCTCTGTAGACCAGGCTGGCCTCGAACTCAGAATCTGCCTGCCTCTGCCTCCCAAGTGCTGGGATTAAAGGTGTGCACCACCACCGCCCGACTCGATGACATTATGTTAAGTGAGAAATTCTAGTTGAAAAATAAAACCAAACAAAATCCAATTCCAAGTATATGAGTTATCTCTAGTATCAGATTTGTTTATCCAGAACATAAAATGGTAGTTGCCATGGGCCAAAGAAAGTAGTGAATGAGAGAATTTGTTATTTAATAGGGAAAGATTTTAGTTCTTCTAATCAAAGGAGTTCTGGAGATTGTGCAAAGCTGTAAACAGACACAACATTAGTGAATGTGCCACTGAGAAGAAATGATATGGGAAGTGTCCTAATTATGTGTAGTTAAACATAAACAAACTAGTATATGGTGACTATTAGAAGATGATACATGCCCTGGAGACAAAATGAGGCCTAGGGACATGGGAAATGTATCCAGGATGAATTTGGTGCTGCAACCTAAGACGAGATTTTGAAGATTAGAGTCACTGGCAGAGCCCACGGTGTGAAGACGCTGATGGTACGGAAGGGCATGTGAGGCTGAGGCTGTAGCTAGGACTGTGCCAACGAGTGACTTGGTGTCTTTGAAGAACCAGGGACCAGGAGGGGACTGGGCCCAGGTAGGCAGGGTATAGAAGCCTCGGCTTATTCTGGGCATGGGAAATGGCCTGAGGATGTGGCTTTCTTCTTGCCTGAGGACCAGGCTACAGAAGGGCTTGGCATCCTCCATCAGCTGTGCTGAGGAGGGACTCCAGTGGGACTCGTAATTTTCTTTTTAGATTTATTTTATGTATATTAGTGTTTCCCTTGCATGTATGTATGTGCATCAAATATGTGCCTGGATCCTAAGGAGGTCACAAACTGGGGTCATATTATCTACATCTGGAGTTACGCAGGCTTGTTTGCCACCAGGTGGCTGCTGTAGGTCAAACCTGGGTCCTTTGCAAGGACAAGTGCTCAGAACCATGGGACCTTCTCCCCAGTGCCCTTAGCCTTCCCTAGAGTTCTTGCATGAACTCTCTGGGTGCATCCTGTTTCCCCCATTCTCATTGTTCTGTGAGGTGAAGTCCTCTTTAGAGCTTCATGGACTTCTCTATGCACAGTTATTTTCTCCAGAAAGCAGCCAAATGTTAAAGAGCTGGAACAACAACAACAACAACAACAACAACAACAACAACAAAAAGATGGGTGTGTTGAACTTTTATTCTAAGATGATAGAAAATTGCCTTCTAAGAAATTTGTATTTTCAAATCACTCAGGGAATGCATGAGTTTTTTTTCCCCAAAACTATGCAACCATTAAGTATTATAATGTCTAAACATCTCTGTCATTTTATCAGCCTCAAATTCTGGTGGTTTATCTGTTTTTGGTTAGTAGCAACGTTAGCCAACTCTTTGGGTGTTAATTACTGTGGCTTTCTGTTTGTGAATACTCTTGTTATGTCCCTTTCTTCATTTGAGTCGCATTACATGGAGGGCAAGATTCTGTAGCTCATTGAAAGATCACTTGCTGATGTCCTTAAGTTACATTAGATGTCAACACACTAGCTTGGAGATCCCAGGCTGAGGCTTTTCTGAGGCGACTTTGAAGTCACATGGGTTGTCTTCAAGGTCCTTTTGAAAAGTGTTTGTCCAAAAACTTAACAAATATATGGATACGTATGTGTGAGTTTATTACAGTTTTGAGCTTTTTTAAAAAAAAAATTACTTGGATTTCTACATTATCGTTTCATTTGATTGACTCAAATAAGTGGTTTAAAATAACACATTGCTTCCAGAGCCCAGAGCTCAGTGGTTCAGAGCGCTGATTGCTCTTTTAGAGAACCCAAGTTTGATTCTCAGCATCCACCTGGCAACTCACAACACCTTGTAACCCCAGTTTTAGGGGAATCTGACACCCTCTTTTGGTGCCCACCCTCTGTGGGCACTGCACACAGGGGTTGCATAGACATATATACAGGCAAAACACCCATACATATAAAATAAAAGTGAATAGATTTTTTTTCAAAAGGGGGGTTTTTAAAATGCTGCTTTGACTCTTGGTTTTTAGGGTCTATCCCAAGCTCTTGTTATTTAAAAGGGCTAGAGTCATCAGATCAGATTTGCATGAATCTAAGGCCTGAGGCAGGATATGCCAGTCATCAGATCAGATTCGAGTGTGTCTGAGGACTGAGGGAGGATGTTCCTTTGTTTACCTTATCACTCTTTTCATCTATGCTAAATTAAACAGTGTATTTTTGAATGCTAAATTAAACAGCGTATTTTGTTCTGATGATTGAATGCATTTAATTGAGTGCATTTAATCGTTAATAAAAAAATGTTATGCTCACTATAAACAAGCAAGTAGTCAACAATGCCGAGAGAAGAAATGGTATGTGAGGTAACTCACCATGCCAATTGAAGCTTATTTTCCAGGGAGGCGCCAACCCTGAACACTCCAATGAAACATGGATAGTGCTTTTGGGTCACAGCTGCTTGTCAATGCCTCTCTTGGACTATGCTTGATATCATGTACATAAAGACCCAGTGTGAGATGGCCCAGTGGGTGGAGCTGCTTGCCTGGAAACCCACGTGGTGGAAGGAGAGAGCTGACTTGCAAGGCGTCCTCTGATCTCCACATGTGCGCTGTGGAGTGCACCCCAACCTACAAGAGTAGCAAATAACTTTTAAAGAAGTTCATGGACCCAAACAGGGCACACGTATTAATCTCAGACATACTGGATTGTGAGACTCTAGCACTAGAAATGTGATTATACACGGGGCATTTTAGTGCCGGACATTGGTTTCGAATGACTATTATCATCGGGAGATTACTGGCAAATGTGTAGAGCAACTGATCTGGAAAAGGCCTTAAGCCTGAATTTTCGCTTTGTGGATTTAATCTCCACAGACATTCCGTCCTCTGAGTCACACAGAGCCTGATACAGTTGCTGAAACCATGGCTCCTGGGAGCATCCCCTTCTGGTTTGTGACCCTAGGATCACGGAATCTTTTCTAATTTGGCAGTCAACTATGTTTTCCTGAGTTATAGGACTGCCGGGCCAGCCTCACCTCAGATACCTTCGCCCTCCCACATTTTATTTTCAAAGAACTGAGCAAGAGTATTTTTACAAATCTTATCAGATTATCTTTGCTTAGTGATGAGTTCGCTGTCCATAGCCTCTTCAACTGACCCTCCCCTCCGGCAGGCAGTTGCTAAATGCTCAATTTAGGCCAGTAATTGCCTTTCCTTTCACTTTCCTATGGGGTGGCCGGTGTAGAAAGCTGCTGCATTTAGTGGAACAGCTTCTAAATAGGCTGCCTTGCCTCCAACAAAGCAAGCCAGGTCAATTACACCCAATCCGTGCAGTGTGTGGGCGCTTTTGGCTTCAAGGCTAGATCAGGTAAGGCTCCCTGTCTGACCCAACTTGACCCAACTTGCAAGAGTGTCTTTACTTGCTGCATTCAAAGCACTTTTCTCTTTTGAGGCACTGGCTACTGAAAAGTATGCGCTGACCCTGAGGGGAGAGACCTGTGGCCCCATTCTGATTCAGTCATATCTCAGGTAACAATAAAGGTTTAAGCCATCATGTTTATTGGTGTTTTTTTTTAACAGCAAGATATTGGTTTTTATGGGAATGTTGTGGTTAGGCTGCACAATGAGACTGCCTATAAAATACTTGTGTGCATATTTAGCAACAAGATTGAATTACTATTTACTAATTACTCTTTGGGAAATTAGGTAGAAATATTTCGAGACTTGTTTTTTTCCTTCTCAACTTCTTTGTAGAGTTGTCAGAGAAACCTTCAGCCAGTCCCTTCAGGATGTGAGAAACTCAGCTGAGCCAGGCTTTTGTTGAACTTTCTGGTGATCAAAACACATGTTTTAACATTTAGAATTTCCTTTAGACATTCCTTTAGACAATTCTCCTTTAGAGAAAAGAGGCTGTGAGGGAGGTGCAGGAGAGAAAGAACTATGCATAGGATGTCTCCCAAGTTGTCTTTTCCCTCAGAGAAGCATCTGTCACACAACAGGCCAGCAAGGGGACTTTGGGTTCTTGGAGGGCTAAGGACATGGACATGCCCTTACTACTGTAAGTCCAAATATACTCACACAAATGTGTGCACACAGTCACTCACAGTGATGTCTATGCATGGATACACACATTCAGTGAGTCAAGGGCTTGAGAGTAGAGCGGACAGGATTTGGGAGACTCTTGGGTGAATATTTACAGTTAGCCTTCAGTGGGCATTCACTGTCATCTGGCTGCAGAGGAAGCCCTCAGATGTGTCACCAAGGGTCTGTGGCATGTGGTGAGTGCTACCAATGACTGGCCCTTTGCAGTTGATAAAAATCAGAGCTCAGCAGATTAAGTTACTTGTTCATTTAGCTTTTTGGGACAGCCAGGACTCTGGTCTGACTGATTGCAAAGTCAGAGTCCTATCACAGTGGCAGAGGGTTGTTTTCATTTGTTTGTTTTGAGAACTGATCTTAAAGGTTACAGTATCACCTTGAGACCCGAGTCTCAACTTGGTGTGTATTATGAGAATGTAATAAGCATCTGCTCGGCGTCCTGAAGTGTAAGGTTGAGCAGTGTCCCTGGCTCACAGTGCCTCTGCCTGTTCCTTTTTGCTAACTTGTTATGCGTAGGGTGAAATGGACATCTGGGTGAGGAAGATCATCTCCATCAAGAGGACAGGATTTACCCAATCACTTGAAGGCCCCAACAGAATGAAGGGGGACCTCTACTAGCAGACGACCCTTACAACTGAATTGCCACATGGCTGGAACTTCAGTGGTTCCATGTGGGACCCACCAAGCCTCCACAGTGATTGCTGGCTTCATCTCTCTAGAGAGCCCTGTCTCACACAAAGGAACCTACCCTGTATAGGATGGATTTCCTTTAAAACTGACAATGACCAAGAACTTTTCCTCTAGAACTGCGCGTGGCCTCTTATTTTTTCATCCCCAAGGTCTGCTCAACACCATTTTTCTCTCTCTTCTAATTTTGAAAAATTACAGCTATCCCAATTTTCAGATTCTTCACCCCTTTCCTCCCTCCCTTCCTTTCTCCTCATTCATTCGTTAGTTCATTCATTCATTAGTTTGTTCCTTCCTGCCTGCCTGTCTACCTTCTCTTCCTCCCATTCATTTACTCTTTTCCTTCTCTCTCTCTTCCTCCTTTCTTATTTCTCCTCTTCTCTCCCTTCTTTCCTTCCTTTCTTGCATTCATTCTTTTCTCTCCTCCTCTCCCCTCCTTCACTATCCTTCTTTCTTCTCCCTCCATCCTCCCCTTCCTCTTTCCTTTCTCCTCCATCCTTCTCCTCCTTCCCTTCTTTCCTTCCTGCCTTCCTTCTGTATCCTCTTCCCCTTCTTTTCCTCCTCCTCACCCTCCCTCTGCTTCCTCCCTATCAGACTCCCTTTTCCTTCCTCCTCTCCCTCCCTCCCTCTTTCTTTTCTTCCTCCTTTTCTCCCTCACTTCCCACTCCTCCACCATTCCCTTCCTTTCCTTCCTTTCTTGGATCGTTGAGGCAAATCTCACTGACCTACGCTAGCCTTGCTCCCAGGAGCTCCTGCTTGAAGCTTCTCAAGCACCAGGCTTGCAGGTGTGTGCCACAATGGCTCCAAGAATGAATTTGCCAGAACTGGAAGTGGCAAGGTCTTAGCTCTTGGCATGTGCCTGGCCTCACCCCCTACCTTGTCCCCTCAACCCAAGCATGCAGATCAGCCCGCTTCTGTGGATGCTTGTTGTGTGCCTGGCTCGGGAAAGAATAGCAGTGCCCCTAAGAGCTCCCGAAGAAGACTTCTCACTCCTAGGCTTGAGCAAGCCACTCTGAAGAGTTGCTTATCCTTCTGCTTTGTCGGCTCGTTCTCCAGCCTCCTTCCAGCACATTGCTTTGCTTTTCTGTCTTCATCGCAAGCAACCACAGAATGTCCCTTCCTTCTTACTTCTCCATCCACAAATGCACTTTTCTAAAGTCTCTTGGTATTTCCTAGCAATGCTTTCCTACTTTTAGAAAATTACCTCTCCCAAGCCGTACCTCAAGGAGCTGCAGGAGAGAGAATACATGAAGAGAGGAAGGAATGCAGTCGGTGTTAAATTTACTCAGTCCGAGAGGCAGGGGTGTGCAGGTGCATGCTGTCCTACTGGTGAGAAGAGAGTAAATTGCACATTTTTGAAGGTGCATTAACTCTTTCAGGCCCCTAGGGTATCATTTAGTTCACTGGAATAGTAATTTACTAAACAGTACCTTAGGGGACTGAAAAAGTTAATGCACCTCCGAACGTTTCTAACTGACATCAGGGAGTAGTTTATTTACCCAGCAGGATTTGACCTAATAGGTCTTAACTCTGTTTAAGAGAGTCTTAAGGACTTTCTCACTTTCCCACCCTTACATTCCCACTGTTAGCGTGTATCTGTTTGTGAGGATTGGTTTCCAGTTGGTGGTGTGAGTGTGCACACAAATGGCAAGACCTAAGAAAGGCTGCCACCTGCAGCACGCACGCGCGTACACACACACACACACACACATCTTCCTGCACACTTCGAACATATTACAAGTAAGCATGGATGTGTTACAGCCCACTCGACAGTGTTATTTTAGTGACTTGTTGATGTGTATTCTGAAATTGCTTAAATAGTTCTAATTTTATCCAGTAGTTACAGCTTGGCTATTAGAGAAGGCAAAGGATTGCATGTCTTTGGAAAGGCTCTCAAGCCTTTCCCTGTGTTAGGTCCTTCATTTCACAGGGATAAGATGCTTCCTGAATAATCTCAGACATCTTCGACAAGAGCGTTTCCAGATTTAGCGTAATCTTTTTTTCTTTTGCTCATTATGTTAATGCAATACTATTGTAGCATGTCAAAAATTGTCCTCTCCCTCTCCCCAGTTTTTGGGAAGTCAATCCTTACAGAATCATAAGGAAATAATCTTATCATTACAAGAACGTTACAGGACCCGGTCATACATCCCTTCCCATTTGGGGTTAAATGGGTTGTGATTATTCCCAGTAGGAGATACCATATATTTTTTTGAGAAAAACAATTTTTGGTAGAGTTTCCCAAATATATAAGAAGTCACTCAGTTGAGACTGTCCTGCTTTTGACCTTGTTGCAATGCAGTATGAAATAGGTTTAAATTTGACATAGAATGAGAGGGTTTGCCCAGTGACACTGTGTATACAGTTGTAGAGAGCAAACTAGTTTTCAATCAGCAATCGCACCTCGGATAAACCTCATTGGCTATGATATTGCCACTGCGCAAAGCTAGCAAACTAGTTTTGAGCCCAGTACTTTTGTATGCATAACTTTCATAGGGTCATTTAATTTTTTAATTACATCTTTTGCTTATTTTTTTTTTAAAATGTAGTAAAGTAGCTTCCATTTTTCAATGTCAGTTAAGATGGTAATTGAATCCTGGGAGGGACAATTTACACTAAGGACTGTTTGAGGGATCATACAAAGACATATGAAAGCAGAAGCTTCATAAAATATGTACAATTCTGAAAGTAAATATAAATGGAATCACAGAATAACAGAGGCAACAAAACCCCAAGTGAACATCCTTCATCATTAAGCGAACTAACTCTCCAGGGCCAGGAATGGGCTGCTACTGATTGAATGGTTGGCCAAAGGGGCCCCAGGGAAACCATGAAAACCTGCAAATAACTCAGCGTATCTCCACAGCCATTGTTCGCTCTCCACAAACGAATTGTCCCATTGATGAGGACAGCACTCCCAGATTTCGTTGAACCCAGGGAAGTTGAGCTGTGACCAACTAGAGCCTTCACTCCTACTGATAGAGTTCATGGTATTGAAATAGACTGTGCATGCAACTAGAGGAGAAAGGGAAACACTAGCCTAGCTACAATCCCTGCAGTCCACAATGGCGACCTGTCTGCGTGGCACTGGTTCAACAGATCACCATGAGGTAGGAGGAACCAGTTGCTGATTGCATTTAAGGCCTTCTCCATAAGATGGAACCCATGCCTGATAGTGCCCTGGTGGTCAAGAACCTGAGACTATGGAAAAACCAAATTTTATAGTTCTGCTAAAGAAACATAATAATAATTAATAACAAATGACTCTTAATAACATTCCACTATTACACAGATCAGTGTCTCACTCAGCCATCATCAAAGAGGCTTCCTCCTTCAGCAGATAAGTGTTAACACAGGGTCCCACAACTGGACAATGTGCAGAGGGCAAAAGAGAATTCAGTGCCTCATTAGATGTCTTCATCAAACCTTTCCCCTAAGGGCTCAGGAAAATGTGTGGAAGTAGAGGCAGAAAGATGCTAAGAGCCAGAGGGGACGAGGGACACCAAGAAGACAGTGTCTTCTAGACATAGGAAGACAGGTGCACACAGGAATTCACGCTGACTGGTGGCATACACAGGGCCTGCACGGGTCCAAGCCTGCTGGGGTCCCACTGCTGAGATGGGGAGTGGACACGGACTTCCCTCCCTAGCCAAGAAACTGTCTCCATTGGTTACTGATCACAAAGGAAAAATCAGTTTCTCCAGTGTAGTCTAGCAGCAGATGACCCACACAAAATGAACTCCAAGATATGTTGGGAGTTTTGTTGGTTGGTTTGTTTGTTTTCTTTTTTTTTTAATTTTTATTTTCTATATTCTATGTTTACATTCCAAAGGCTTTCCCCTTTCCCAGTCCCCCCCCCCGTATACATCCCATAATTCTTCTCCCCCCCAACTATTCCCCAACCATCCCCCCCCACGATACTGCCTTTTGTTTTTAAACTTTATTGGTCTTTTCCTTGTATATTATGGGCTCTGATTTTTGTGTTTCTATGTTTTTTTGTGTGTATATGTATATGTGCTTCTCATGTTTTTTTCTTTTTTAATTTTCCTAACGGGGGGGGGGGAGTTATGGAGTTGCAAAGGTGGGGAGGTAGAGAGGATCTGGGAGAAATTAAGGGAGGGGCCTGTGATCAGAAGATCTTGTATGAAAATACTCTGTTTTTAATAAAAGAAAGATGGTAATCGAATTCAATGAATAAATTCTTTAACCTCAAGGATTCCATACTGGACAGAAGTGAAAATTTTATGCTGTGAAAGGTATGTCAACCAGTAGAAGATAGAAAAGTTTGCCATATAAGCCCTCTCCCCCCAAACCTCTCTGACCTCAACATGTATGCCATGACACACGTACACACATGAAAACATAATACATACATACACAGATATGCTCTCACTAAATAAACAATAAAATAAACAATTTACCCACAAAATAGTAAAATCAATTGAGATGCTCAAGAACCACCTTTAAAAACATTAGTCATCCTAGTGTGGTTTTCTACATTTAATTCATAAAAGGCATTTTTCTAATGCAGACTCGTGGTCTATGAGTGGAATGATTCTTCTAAAGCTACACTACACCAACAAAAATTCAAAACCAAGCAAACGCCTCCTGGATCCTGAGTGATGTATGCTGACTGCGGGTCTACAATTCCCAGGGCTCCTCCGTTTCAGCAGATGTAGTTATCCAGCTTGAGTGTCATTTCAGGATTTTTACTAATTCAGAGTCTCTTCTCCCCGTTGGATAAAATGCTGCCTGGCTCACTGCAGTACTAAGAAGGGGATTTTATCAACTGGACGTCGGAAGTGCATCTTTTCTGCATTACTTCCTTCGTATCCTGGGAGAACAACAGGACTCTGTGATGGAGATGGTGCTTGAGGGTTTGCCCCTCGCTTCTGCCCTTCTCCAGGGACTGGCCTCTATAGGTGTGAACAACATTGAAAACAGCCACACTTTTATGTTACCAAATGTCATTCTGTAGATCAGAATCTCTTACCTCCTCAATGGCTGAACCTGACTATGCGGATAGCTATTGTCCTGCAGTGTTTTCACGCCTTCATGTTTGAAGGTTGCTTGCGTCATTCCCACTAACCAGTGTATGGTTGAGCTTTCTCTGACAATGGGAACTGACAATGGCCTCATCTCACGGGCAGTGAGCAGGCTCACCAGGAACTCTCATCTGAGTTGTTTGTAAGAGTCTTATTTAATTTGATTTTCCTTGTATTTGGTGTCCCCAAGTGAAATACTCTCATAGGGTGTAGAGGTTGCATAGCAGATGCTTGTCAGAAGCAAGACAATGGCTGACAAGGGGCATCACTCATACGTTAAAATATGATCGAGGCAAATGGCTTCTTTGGGGCTATCCTATGTGTCTTAAAATGTCCGAATGCCACTTACGCTTATATAACCCAGAGAATTCCTCTGCTAGATAAAACTTTCAGTCCTGGTGGGAAGTCTTGGTTGCAGTTGGAAACTGACTCCCTGCACACCACCTAAGCACAGATAAAGTTTATAGGTTAAAAAAAAAATCCCTAAATCCACTGGGTAGATGCAGAGTTCTAGAGATTCAGGGATAGTTGGGCATCTCCTGGCTTTATTTATTGTTAAGTATTTCATGTTTCCAGGGAATTTGCTGGTAATTTTCCTAAGATTTCGTTACACAGGAGAAATACCTATCTATGTGTGAGAAACCCATAGTTAGCCCCGAGTAACAAATAGTAACCGTTATTTCACTCTCATATTTCAATTAGCCGTAATCTTTTGTTTGCACAGCCTTGCGGAGCTGTAAAAATATCAGTCATTATAGTTTAATTACTAACTATCATCCCAGGTGGCTAACCCCACTTCCTTCTAAACAAGCCCTTTCTTCTACTACATTCTGCAAAGCTGTTCCCTGCCTTCTGCATGGACAGTGGTAAGCTGCCATGCCCCTCTGTAGGTCACACCACAGGCTGACTTAAGTCTGGGTTCCTTCTGGCCCTGGAGAGCTGTCCCTGCCGCCTTTCACCTCCTGCCTGGTGCTGCTCCACTCCAGGGCAGAACTGCACTCGGGTTTTATATAATGACAGAAATTGAATGTTTCCTGCTCTACTGTTTATTTAGTAAAACATTTTACATTCCTGGATAGATACCAGTCTGTCATTAATGGATTCTTGGCTCTGGGCCAATAGCTAATAGTTTTATTGGTCCTCATAACAGAGCAATGTGATTTTTTGTAACCACAAGGGGTTCCTTTCTCACTCCTCTCTCTGTCTCTCTCTCTGTCTCTCTGTCTGTCTGTCTGTCTCTCATATCTATCATTCTATCTCTCCTCCCTCTTTCTCTTCTTTTAAAAATGCCGCAGCAACCCTAGGAATGTTTGTACCATTTTCTTTTAAAAGAATGGAATATTTCTCTTTAAATCATTATCTAACTGCTCCACCCCATTCTTCTTTTTTTTTTTTCTTTCTTGGAAAATTCTCACATTATCATGTGATATTTTGAATGGTTTAAATAGGGCTCAGGATTCCATTGCTCAATGCTTGTTTCCAAGATTTCTTACTGCTCTAAGGAGGCCCCATGAGACTCACGTTCTCTGCTGGGTGGTGTCTATTAACCCCCTGCCCCCGGGTTAATAGGGATAGACACCCGGGTGTCTAGGGATAGTGTAGGAAGGATCATTTCTGGAGACTGTCAAACTCTGTTGGATTGCTTTAGAAGCACTTCTGTATCTCTCAGTGTAGTATTGCTGTGAAGAGACACCATGACTCAAACTCTTCCTAAGGAAAACATTCAACCAAGGGTTTGCTTACAGTTTCAGAGAGCTGGTTTGTCATCAACGCAGTGAGGAGCATGGTAGAAAGTACGGAGCTGGAGTAGTAGCTGGGAGATACATCTTGATCCCCAGGCAGAGAGGCAAATATGGAGAATGGGCCTGGCACAGCTTTTGCAACCACAAAGCCCACCTCCCAGTGGTATGCTTCCTCTGTCAAAGCCACACCTCCTAATCTTTCTAGTCCTTTCAAACAGTTCCACTCCCTGGTGACTGAGCATTCAAATATATAAGTCAATGAAAGAAACAGTCCTCTTTAAACCATCCTAAGCTCCATCATTGAAGTATACCTCCAGCTTTGCCCATGTATCATATCTTGATATTTAAATTTTTATCATAAGTTTTTCCTTGAGCTGGTATCTCAATATGCATCTTAGATTGGTCAGAAACCCACTATACAGCCCTGGTTAGCCTTGAACTTGAGGTCTTATGTTTTAGCCTTCTAAGTGCTGGGATTATAAACACGCATAACCATGCTGCTTTAAAACAAAAGCAGGAGCTGGGTGTATTGGCATACTTCTGTCACCAAAAGTATGTGCAAGGTCAGTGTTAGAGAGTTCAGACCAGTCGGAGTAGCAGAAAGGTGCAGGTTCGGAATTACTTCTTGCCCTACTACAAAAGGTAGAGAGTGCTTGTGTCCCTCCCCACCCTCTCTTCCCTAGTGACAAATTACTGTGAATTCTCATCTTAAAACCCACTGGAAATTGGACTGTGAGTCCCAGGATGGCAGCGTCTGTCTGTCTTTCTCCTTCAACATAAAGCCACCCAACAACACATGTCAACAGTGGGTGATTCAGAAAATCTGGAGAAGGCAGAGGGCAGAGCACTCACCTGCAGTTCTCTGTGGCTTTTCCCACTCGTGTCCCAGTCTCACACCTTAAGGTGGTGCTTTTTCTGTTTCTAAATATATGAGAGACCATCATGTATGTGTGATTTTGGTCTCTCATTTTAAACATTTATTGAGTTAACTTAGCTTTAAAGGGTGCATAACATTCCATCCTAAGAGTCATAATGTATGTACTCAGCCCTCTCCTAGTGTGTGTGTGTCTTGTTTTCCTTCCCTTCCCCTTTGCAATGGTGGAGAATATTATAGTGCATACTTTCACCCATAAAAACTCGGCCCCATTCTTAGAGAATTATTGTAGATTTCCCCCCCACTTTCCATACTACCCCCAGGCTATTACTAGGTCCAGATCTGTTTGGTGAATGCTCACTTTCCGGTAGCTAATTCCAGGGAAAATAATTTGCCCAGAAGTCAGTAAGTAAAATTTTGTTTTTATTGCCAGAATTTTATCTCGAAAAGAGGCGAGATTCTGAAATTTTGGCACTCAAGGAGAGGGTCCCAGTTATTTTCGGAGGGAGCTGTCCTCACTCGCTCTAGAGTTATGACATGGCACATGTGCTAGTTCCCACCGGCTGCACGGCAAGCTTGGGGGAGAAAGACTGCCGCCGTGGCACAGGGCAGGTTTATTTAACACTGCGATGTTTTACAACACAACACCAGCTCCGTTAAACACCTCAGGACAACTGTGGGCTTTGCAAGGCAGTTCCTCCCCAAGTAAACTCAAATGACCTCTTTCCACCTTTGAAAGCAATACCTACCAAGGAATCAGATTCAACAAAGAATAAGATAAAGCATCCTAGAGAAATCAAGCAGGATGGGGCTCCATCAAGGCCCCCCTAATCACTCTTGAATCCATTAGTCACCCTTAACTACCAACCTCAGTCTGTGCAATGAATATGTTTTACTGTTTTGGTAAAACTTATGTATAGATTCATAGAGCTCACGAAAATAGTGTAACTGCTAAAGAATAAAAGCTAATGTTCTTTGATATGACAGGCACATATTTTGTTTTGCTGAGCGGATGCCTTTAAAGGTAAGTCTGTTTCACCGTCTAGGTCCCACCCTCTCCTTTCTTCTTGCTGATACCAGAGGCAGACACATCTGGAAAGAGAATGGAGAATTAGGAATAAACACTGGCTCCTGACTGTTTCTGATTACGAAGTCAAGCTTGTCAGTTGTCAGACTTGGAGAGAGCGTTCCCCTGCTGTGTATACAATAGTGCCCCTTCAGCTTAAGTGCTGTGAGGATTGACAGCCTTGGTTAGAGATTTGTGTTCATTCACTTGGTTCTTGGTTAAGGAAAACTCCACCCAGTAGGGGAGAAGAACTTCTTCGAGGCTTCCCAGTTATATGAAAATCCAGGGTGGCCAAGTGGAAGGAACAGATTAGTGTTCTATCAGAAGACGTCCAAGGCACCACAGGACAGAGAAAGTGTGGAGATGATGCTGATTCTTAAGCGTTTCCGTCTGGAGGTGACACACATTATTATTCTATATGTCGTTGCTCTCTTTGGAATGTTGGTCCGGCAAATGATCAAAAAATTGGATTTGGAGCAGGAATTTGAAACTGAAAAACATTCACAGAGTCAAGAACCACATCAAGTTGAGGAATATATATTTTTGTCCTTGCATTAACTGGTTTTCTGTTTCTGTGATAAAATACCCAGACCAAGGTAATTTGTAAAAGAAAAAAAAAATCAACTGTGGCTTGCAGTTCCAGAGGGTGAAGAGTATATCATGTCTTGCAAACATGGCGGCAAGGAGCAGGCACGGCAGGAGAAGGATACCGAGAGTTCCTGACTTCAAATATACACGGGGAAGCAAAGGGAGAACAGACCGGAAGTGGCGCTAAGATTTTACTTTGAAAGTCTTCTCCCAGAGATGGTAACATACTTCCTCTAGCAAGTATGAATTACCTATATGTTTCCAAACGTTGTCACTAACTTGGGATGGAGTTTAAATGCTTGAGACTAATGGGGGTGGGGTGGGGTGGGGTGGGGTGGGGTGGGGTGGGGCTTCACGTCTCATTTAAACCACCACGGCCTTGGCACCTGTGAAGCTGTGGCTGGGATAATGGCTGGGATAACGGAGTCAGTTCTCGGATCTGTCTGGTTCTGGATCTTCCCAGTGGCAGGTGAGCTGGTGACTCGTTTTGAGGGCCGTGCTGAGGAAGGGACCGAGCAGAAGGTGGCCACATGCTTTGCCGTGAGTTCTCACAGGCAGGATCTGCTGTAAACAGGCTGAGAATGTGCCCTTCTTCGCAGTGAGGGTTGCTTTCCCCAGCTCTCTCTCCACAAATGGGTTGTGAAGTAATGCTCTTGTCTGCGCACTCTCCCTTCATCTTGAACTCCCCGTCTCCTCCCCAGGAAGAATTTTTGCAAGCTTTGAAATATGTCAACATAAAATAAGCTTTGAGACAGCTTGAAAAATGTAAGATTCATAATGGACTCCGCTAAAAATACGGTCTGTTAAAAAAACAAACCACACTCGATCTTCCGCACTTGAAAAAACAATCAGATGGAACTCAGCTATCACCAGCTCAGGAGTCCGGGGCCACAGGGAAGCCTGCACTTCCCCGTGAATGTAAGTGTGTCTGCCATGGCCTTTTCAACCACTTGCCTAGTGACCTCCGCGACCTCTCCACATTCTACTTGACATTCTTCAGCCCCTCACAGAAGCTGCCTATTTATTCCATGAAGCCTTCCAGAGGGGTCCTCACGTGACAGTCTCTCTGCCTTCATCCCTGTCTCTGGTGGGTTCATCGGCGACCCCCTCCCACCTTCCAAATAAAGGACGACTGAACTTGTCATTTTTTTTTCTTAGCAATGTAGCGTACCAAGAGTTTGTTATTTATTCATTTTTATCTTTTGATCTGCTAGGGATTAAAGCCTGGGTCTTGTCTACACTCAGCAAGTGCTATACGAATCAGGCATGCCTCAGACTTACAGCCATCCACCTGCCTCTGCGTCCCGAGTGCTGGCATCAAAGGCGCGCACCGTCTCACTCCGTTACTTTGATTGTTATCCATGCACCCGCGGGTGCTGCTTGCAGAGCAGATGGGCGGGTAGGGGTGCACTCTAGGACGTCTCACTTCCTTTATCTTCACTCTCTCCTCAATGCTTTATCAACAGGACTTTCTAGGACTATTCCAGTGCAGAAGAGACGACAGTAAGGATGCTTCCAGGCCCCAGTATTAAAGTGATAGATTATTTCTCATTTCAAAAGCAACGTGGCTCAGAAGTGTCACTTTCACAGAGGTCAGGAAGGACAAATCTGGCCCATTTTAAAGTTTGTCAAGGTTTAGGAGATCGGGGTAAGTGTAAGGAATGGAGGTTGGCTGAGAGCAAGATATAGTCCCATTGGTTTGGTGCAGGTGGTTAATGGGATGGGATTGACTGTGGTTATTAGAAACAGGCTCAAGGGCAGGAGGGAATGTAGATTGGAAGCGGACCAATTCTACTTCATTCATTTTCTAACAGGGTGAAAAAAATTCCTCATTGGTTCTCATTGCTTATCCACGCATGTTCTTCTGTGTTTTGGAGAACATTTTCTTCTATTATTTTTCTAATTTATGACTTTCTTCTCTCCCAGTTACTCAGTGTACCCATACTGGTTAGGATATTTCAATGTAGGTGGTATATATATACATATATATATATATATATATATATATATATATACACACACGCACACACAATCAGATGGAACTCAGCTATCATCAATATATATATACACACATCGTATATATATATATATATATATATATATATATATATTTATCCTACCCTGCTTTGCTCAGTTTATTTTCAGGGGTCAACTTTTCTGCCATATGCTGTTACTGTGTCTAAACTTTTCATTGCCATGAAATAATCTTAGATGATGAAAAAAACAAAATAATTTGACATTAGCAGCCTCTCTTTTTCCGCCACAGCAAAATCAAGTGTAGTGAAAAATGAGCAGCTCTGAGTTTATTCCCTTGGCTTTAGAGAGCAGTATTTCTTTTCCTTTCGGGGACAATCCCTGCCTCTGTTGTCTTGTGATTCTTCCAGGGGCCCTGCTACGGGGTCAAGGACTAGACATGAGACTTAGGCTGGCCTTCCAGAACACCAAACATCTGCGGCCTCCGTAGAGGTCCCACAGTAGTCAGGCTGGCAGCCTGTGACTGGGGTAAGGACAAAGGTAGATTGTAAGCCTATTTTACCATCACGGACTTCAATACCTTAGAGAAGTTCTGCAAGTATTGCGGAGAGGAGAGGATGTTCCTAGACTGCTGGTAACCCTGAGCGGGGTGTGTCAGAAACCAGATCTTCTGAGGAACCACAGCCTGGCTGTGTGTTTCTCACTCTTGATTCATGGGGCCTGAAAATGAACCAGCTCCAAAGGTCTTAGGTCACACGGGAAACCAATTCCATCCCATCACTTTTATTACCTTTGCCTTGTTGCACGACGTCAGAGTTTTTGCTTATTTGCTTTGATTTGATTTCATGTGTATTTGTGATTTGACTGCATATGTGTACGTGCTCCATGTGCCTGCCAGAGAAGGTCAGAGGAGGGCGTTGCCTCTCCTGGAACTAGAAGTCCACACCACTGTGATTCACCAAGTGGGTGCTGGGAACTGAGCCCTGGTCCACTGCAGGAACAGAATGTACTCTGAACCGTTAAGCCACCTCTCTATCCCTACTCTGAGTTTTCTTTAGATCACCAGATATTCGATGGCACACAAACTATTCCTTTATTTTTTTTAATTCACTGAACAAATATTTATCGATGGGAAAAATCCTTAAATCACAAGAGTATAGAGAAAATGAGAGTGTCAAGAGAAATATCTTTATATGAAAAGGGTGACCACAACCCTCGGCTTTATTCAGTTTGCCACGGTTTAACCCAGGAAGGCTTCCAATCTGTGCAGACATGGTGGATTGCAAAGCTTTGATCAAATTAGATAGACATACAGGGACACATGTTTACTGTGTTTTTAAATGTTCGCACATGAGTGTGACTCTTGGGGTATTGTCTCCGACTCTTTTTGCTTTTACTTCAGATCCTTTTTTTCTCCCACTGGGTTGTCCTGTCCAGTTGTGATATGAGTGTCTGTGCCTAATCTTTTTTAACATTTTTAGTCCATGATCGGTGGATGTCCCTGGGAGGCCCCCTCTTTTTTGGAAGAGAAATGGGGCAGCAGTGGATCTTAGGGAGGGGGAGGGGAGAGAAGGGGCTGGGAGGAATAGAGGGAGGGGAAACTCCAGTTGGAATGTAATGTGTGAGAGGAGAGTAAAATAAAAAAAATCCCAAGTGACAAGTGGGCAGATCTCTGATAAGCATCATTTGAAGCTTGAGTGGTGTCTGGATTCTTCTCTGCTTCTGATGCTGCAGTGGAGATGGCTCTGCCTTGAGTGGAGTCTCGGCAGGTTGAGTAGGACCATACTAACCCCTAGTATATGATCCCCAGATAACTTAGTTCCTCCTGAATTCCTCACCTGTAACATTGCAAAGGCCTTGTCTGTCACTCAGCATTCCATTTTCTCAAGTTAGCTGGTATTTCATTAAGATAAAAGTAGGAGAGTGGAGTGTTGAAGTCACCCACAATTATCGTGTTAGGTGCAATGTGTGCTTTAAGCTTTAGTAAAGTTTCTTTCACGAATGAGGGTGCCCTTGCATTTGGAGCATAGATGTTCAGTATTGTGAGTTCTTCTTGATGGATTAAAATGTGGTATGTTTATACAATGGAATACCACTCAGCAATTAAAAATAATGAATTCATGCAATTTGTAGGCAAATGGTTGGATCTGGAAAATATCATCCTAAGTGAGTCAACCCAATCACAAAAGAATACACATGAATTGCAATCACTGATAAGTGGATATTAATGAGCCCAGAAGCTCCGAATACTCAAGACACAATTAGCTAAGCAAAAGATTCCCAAGAAAAGGGATGGAGAGGACCCTGGTCCGGAAAAGACTAAATCCGGTTTTGTAGGAGAGGACCAGAACAGAGAAATGGTGGGGAGGGGGCGGGTGATTGGGGAATGGGGGGGGGGAGAGGACTTATGGGACATATGGTGAGGGGGGGGAACTGGAAAGGGGAAAGCCTTTGGAATGTAAACAAAGAATATAGAAAATAATAAAAAAAAGAAAAAAAGGAAAAAATAGATTTAAAAAAAAGAGAGAAAAGTAGGACTCAGGACGATGTAAAAAAAAATGGAAAGGAATACGCAAGCGTTACTGTGTGGATCTGTCCATATCGTGGTGGACTTCAGCCTCCTTTATTTTTTATTTTTTTTACAGAGTTCATTGCTAGGTTTCTAGTACCAGGCATAATTTCCCTCCTGTAGAGGGGATCTTAATTCTTCTTGGATGGCTGTTGGGGACCACCAGCACATGTGTGCCACTATTGAATGCGTCTGGATATCTTGCCATGTTGGTCACTATTGTGGTGTCATAAATGGGCAAGAAGAACAGAAAGACAAATATCACAAAGGTTGCTTCAAAAATTCTCAAGGAATCATATAATTATATATTTACCTGAAATTATATACAATATAAATGCACATGCACAGACACACACACACACACACACACACACACACACACACACACGGTGAGAGAGAGGAGGGGGAGACACGTGTGCATACACTCCCACACATTCAAATGCACTTATGTTATTTGGAATAACATTCTCCTCACAAGAAAAACTGACTAGCACAAATGCAGAACCAGCAACAAGAAATCTCCTTGTGTGTGATGGTCAGGGTAGTCCAAAGGAACAATATAGACTAATAGTGCTGACCTTGGTGCCTCTCACTGAAGATACCACACACTTGGTGCGCACGTCTCAGATGAGTCAGGCCAGGTTTAACTTGAAAACCTCCTCTTGCAGTTTAGCTTTCATATTACCAGAAAGTATTATGCAAACCGTGAAGTGGGGGGGGGAGCAATTAATAGCTCTTCCCTCTAGGGGAGCTTCCATCGAGGATTCTTCTTTTTCTCCCTTGGCAGCTTTAATTCCTGACTCAGTGTCAGAATGATGTGTCCTTCTTTAAAAGACATACGTGGGCTTAGGGTTTCAGATTAAATACATCTGTGGAGGAAGGTGGTCATTCAAGTTTCTAAAACTCTCCAGGTGATTCTGATGAGTATTTGAGATGGAGAGCATTATTCTGTTTCCCTGAGAAATCTTACAAAGCAAATGAGTGAATAAATCAATAAACAAAGGAATGAAAAAATGAAAGATAGCATGGCTTTTGTTATTACACATACATATACATGAATATACATACGTATACATATGCTTGGGTGTATGCATGTATTCATGTGTGTGTGTGTGTGTGTGTGTGTGTGTGTGTGTATGTGTGTGTGTGTGTTGGCACAGGATTTGAACTCACGGTCTTTGGGTCTCAGCCTCTTGAGGCCTGGGATTATTGGCATGAGCCACCTTGCTAGCCTCTGTAAGTCTTACAGTACATATTATTGCATCGGATATAGAGGGAATCGGAAGGCAGGCTTGGCTCTCAGGGCAGGGGGATATTGTGATGTGAATAATATGACACATGGACATTAGAAAGTTTGTCTTCGTTTCCCAGAGGTTTCCTCACCAACTACTCAAAGCCGACTGCAGCCATAGCAGGTATCATGGGTGGATAGGGAAGAGAAGAACAAGGAGGGTAGGAAAGAATGGAGTCTCCAGGCTCTGACCTACCATGACAGAACCGTTTTTAAGGCGACAAAAAGAAGTTGGTTCTTTTCTGTTCACATCCGAAGCCCTTGGTTGGGTTGGAGTCAACTGGACCACACCCTCAGGCCAGATGCAGTTGTTTCTTTCTAGCTTTCAAAGGAACCACATAAGGGGGGGGCACACCCTTTGGGCCTCCCCTGAAAGAACCTGTAAAAATGAGGGCACTCCCTTGCAAGTAAAATATCCTTGAATGCAACAATGTTTAGATAATTATAGTCTCCAGGGAGCATAATCCTTAAATGGCTGAGATAATTATAGCATCCCAGGACTATGGCACTTCTCTTTTAAGAGCATAATCCCAGGGGCAGAGGGAAGTGGGGACCCCAGGATGCTTCTCTTGCAGGGTCCTCGACCCCCCCACATACCCTGTGATGAGTTATTCTCCTAGAGAACAAACAGGAGTCTGTGAATGCCTGTCTTATTTACACTGCGTCACTAGGATGCAGCATGGAACTGGCACAAAGCAGTGTGTACCGTTGAATGCAGTTAGCCCTGACAAAGAAAGGAGGGCGTGCGTTATCGAGAAAGGTGAGCCACAATTCTCTGCAAGCACACTTCTGATAAGGTCTTAGGAACTATGAGGGTGCCTCCTGGCACAGGGATGGGAAAATGAGAGTCCGCACTTGTGAGTGTCATTGTTCTGTATCTCTTCTAATAAGGTTTCAGAAGGTGCTTGGTTAGGTGGAGTGTATAAAGTTACTCTAGCCCTGGGCACATTAGATCTCAAAGAAATGGATGTTTTCAAAGAAGGTCTTCTTTGGCCATGGGTGAGTATCTAACTTTGGCCAGTAGGGCTTCCTATAATCTACGAGTTTACAAGACAGGAATGAGAAACTGGAGATGTGTGTAGCTGATCATCATTCTTGTGAAAACAAGACAAACAGTCTTTAACTGACCGGTGGTCAGCAGCACCCTGCCCACTTGCAAGTGGCAGTCTGTCTACCAGAGGAAAATGGCGCCATCCCCTTGTTTCTGGGTCCTCTTCCTTGATTTTCTCTTGATTGGAGGTGGCTATCTGAGCCACTATAAGAATAGCTTATATGAGTACATTACATATCGTTTAAGAAACAGGCCATGATCCCATCAAGAATCAGTGCTGGCTGGGGTGATAGGACAAAGGCAAATACTCCCAAGCCTGTTCATTTCCCACCGTCTTCAGGGCTTATCCCTGTGGCTTATGGGAACACATTGCTTTTCCTTTTTATAACCTGCTGTTGTTTGGTTCCCACAATTAGGAAAGGTTGTAATGACTCACTTTGCTTATGGACTCGTTCCTTTTGAACCTTGGCAATGCTCTCTTTTCTAGTTTGGCTAGCTTCAGTGGGGCCCTTGGATAATTTTTATAGATAAGAATAATAACACGCTTTACTGACCTCTATTTCCTAAGCTGGCAAAGGAGGTGCCTGCACAAATTTATCTCTAAGATTACCATGAACCCTGTGTGTATATGTATGTTGTTCTTTACATTAATGTCCTTTGTAACTCTGACCCAATCCCTCACTACCATTAGTTTCATCCTTCTTTGCAGACATATACTGGACACTGGAGGAAAAATTAAGGTAGATACCTTTTCTTTTCACAGTGAATTATGCATGAAAGGATACTCACTAAACAGTACTTTGTCTCTTAGAGTGTGACTGTAAATCTATCCTCCCGAGCCAGAGATTTTACAGCCACATCGGATTCAGTGTCCACTTCAGATGCCATAGGTGTTTCGCTCAGAGATACCCTTGACCTCTTTTCTATAAACTTTCAGACACGAGTCACTGCCACCTTGCTCTGCATTCATTGTATTCTGTTTCCTCTCTGAACCATGTAGGTATCACCCTGGGCATACAGAGGTGGGCACAGCCCATGAGTTGTCAGTGTCTGGGAAGTTCTGTGATCACACCCAGGCTGTAGCAGTAATACTCAAGGCTAAGAAGAAGCTCTGAATGTCTCAGCACTACCCTGCATGCAGGCTCTCTGACACGGGCAAACAGAAAGCAGGCACGGCCAGTGCTTTACAGAGGAGACAGGTGTGCTCATCACCAATTCAAGGTCTGCATTGGCTCTCAGCAGAGTAAGGATCCAAGGAGTGTATGGGACGGATCCCCGCAGTTGTCTATTTTTCACTCGACCAAAGACATTCAACATGAGATTTAGCTTCTAGATGACAGCATCTTTATTTGATGCATTTCATTCTTGTCAACACGTAACCTTAAAATGTCTTAAAACTTCAGGAAAATAGTCAAACATCCGTATACAGGATATGACGTACACTAAAATTCCTCTCTGTGCACCTCACCAACCTCAGTTTCCACTCTTGTCCTTTCCTGTTTTTGTTCTAATACTTTTAAGCTCTACCGGCTTTCTTACATCCACTGACTTTCCTTACATCTCAAGTTCTTCAGCTAAGCCAGTCCTATCCGGACATGAAGACTTAGCATATATGTCACCTCCTCAGAGCAATATCCTCTCAGTTTGGTGCTCCAATCACTGCTGCTTCTCCTACTGCCTTTGCTTCTCCAATCCCCCCTGCTTCTCCAATCCCCCTGCTTTTCCTATCATTCCTGCATCTGCTCTCACCCCTGCTTCTCCTACCATGTCAGCATCTCCTTCCACCCCTGCATCTTCTTCCACCCCTGCATCTCCTATCAACCCTGCATCTCCTGTCTTCTGACACTTGGTTTCCTGTACACAATAGTCTCTTTCCATTTTTAAACTTGCCTTGGACCTTCAGTATTTGGAAGAAATCGATGCTTCATCTCTGTGTTCAAAACACCTTACAGAACTTTGGTTTGAATCTGAATGTCTCCCATTAGTTCATTATTTGCACAAGCCAAGATGGTGGTTTGGAAGGTTATGGAACTCTCAGACAGTGGAGGCTTGCTGGAGGCAGGGAGTTATCAGGGGCATGAACCTTGTCGTTTGATAGCCTGGACTACTTCCTATCCACGCAGCACTTATTTGTAGGCAGGGGCAGCAAAGGTTATTCAACTTTCCTAACCTTCTTCCTTACCTTTCAAACAAGGATAGCAACACCTCCATGCAGGCTTTCTGAGGGGCTGAGAATATATGCATAAGTAGCTAAGTCCAGCACATACAAATGAAAGGGAAAAATGAGAGCGCTAGTTGTTGTTCTTATAATTGGAAGTGTATTGACATCAGACAGAAAAGCTGGATAGCGCCTGCAGTTGAGATTCATGGAGGAACCAAAAGATGAATGTACTCAACCAGAACCGGCTTTCTAGCTAGGTCTGAGGCACAGTCCAGAGCTGGGCCCAGCTGGCTCCCATAAAGGCATTCAGCCACAAGGGGTTATGAGTGATCTTAACTCAGTGAATCTGGAGGAAACCACCAAACTCCACACTTGACAAGCACACCTCTAAGCCTTGGAACCATGTAATATGGTAGAATTAAGTTGAACATATTAACTTTACTCCTCTTGCTGGAGCTACTCTGACCGTTGTGAAGAGATCTATCTGGCTACTGCTGCCTCCCTCAACTCCTCCGCCTGGATGAGCTGACATTTGGAAGGTGCCATAAAAAAAATCACTTGTTTTGTATTGAAAAGACTGAGATATTTGGTATTCTCAGCCTCCGTTCACCAGAGCCTGACTACTTTGAGTGAAAAGAAAAAAAAAAAAGAAGTCTTGGATTGAGTTTGTAAAGGAAGAGGTGCATCTCACAGTAGACAAACCAGAACCAGGTTTTAGGAAAATAAAGAAACTAAAGGATCAGGGAAGAAGAGGTTAACGCTAACGTCCAGAGTGAACCACTCATGGATGACTTCTAGAACTTGGTCAGCTTTAATCAGAGTTCGGCTCAGACTTCCTTGCTAAGTGTGGACTGAAAGATTAGATCGTGAAGCCCAGGAACTGGGGCCTGAGGTCCATTGCTTCTGTTTATTCCTTTTGAGGCACTGGGCACATCACCTTAGTCAACTAACCCTTAGTGAACTTACCTGCACATTGGAGATAGCAGCAATAACTAGTCGCTCAAATGTATAAGAACGAAGAATAGAATGGCTGTTATCAAAGGCTATGGGGTGTCATAAATTGTTACTGATGTTCAATGGATCATTTCTAGAGATCTTCTGTAGTACAGTGATCATATGCTAGCAATAGCATAATATCTGTAGGGCTCCTAACTGTTACAAATGGGACACAAAGAAAAATTGGGAGAAATATCTATTTTAAGAATTATATTACAGTTTTTAGGTTAATTGTAGTAATACCTTCAGTTTATGCAATATGACAAAGTTCATTATTTTATGTCTTAAATATGCACGATTTTGCATATCAATTAAACACCAGTAGAGCAGTTTAAAACTATACATCAGAATAATGTTTACATGATGAATGCTTCAGAAAGCTTGCTTACTCCTAACAATCTCTTGACAATGGAATTTAATAGACATATTGCATCTCTAATAATATCATAAATGTTACACCAAGCATTAATTTATAAAAACAGGACAATAGATTTTTCTAGCTTTTCATTGGGTCATATTAACTGTGCAAAATAGGGATGTTGTGGTTTGTATCTGAAGTGTCCCCTTCAGGCTCACATGTGTAAACACTTCAGAGGACGATGCTGTTCTGAAAGGTTGTGCGACCTTTCCAAGGCAGAGTCTGGCTGGAGGAAGAGTCAGTGGGGGCAGGTATTGAGGTTTGATAGCCTGGGCACATTACTTCTCGTCTGCTTTTAGCCTCCTGATTGCAGGTGCAGTGTGGCTAACTGCCTCGTGCTTATGCAGCCATGCCTTCCCCATTATAGAGGACTGTATCCCTTCAAACTGTAAGTCAAAATAAATCCTTCCTCCCGTAAGTGTCTTTTTTTGCCAGGTACTTGGTCACAGTAATGATAAAAGTAGTTAACACAGGGGGCTTCATTATGACGTCTTCATACACGGATGCAATGCTCTTCGATCATGTTTTGAAAGCCCATTGTCCTATCTTTTCCACTTTCCCTCTCACTGCTTGCAGGTTTGCTGTTCAGAGCTCATTCAACTATCTTTTTTCTACAACTAGGGTCACCTGCATGGAATAGCACTGCCCACAGTAGGCTGGGCCTTTCTATTAACTGTTAATCTCCAAAATGCCCAAAGCTTGCCCATAGTCCAATCTGATGGAGGGGATTTTTTTTTTCAAATACTGCTTCCCCTTCCCAGACTCTAGCTTGTTTCAAGTTAGAAAACCAAAAGAAAAAAATGAACAAACAAGCAAAAAATCCAGCAAACCAACACATTCAGGATCTTTATATGAGAAAAATCAACAATTATCATTTTTTCTAGTCTGGTTTATTTTGCTAACATGATAATCTCCAGTTCTATTTACTGCAAATAACATTGTTTCATTAATTTGGCTCTGAACCAAGAGCTTCATGAATGCTAAGCAAGCAAAATGTCACTAAGCTATATCCCTATTCCTGCTTGTCCTATTTACTTTGAGACAAGATATCACTAAATTGTTCAGGATACACTTTAATTCACTCAGTAGCCTAGGCTGGCCCTAAGTTTGTGATCCTCCTTCCTCTGTATCTTGAATAACTGGTAGACCCACATGATTTTTTTTGACCCACATGATTTTGTTCTTATTGACTGAATAATACTCTATTTATTTATATGGGCATATATGTATATATATTTATATGTATATATATATATATACACACACACAACAATGGAGTATTATTCAATCAGTAAGAACAACACACACACACACACACACACACACACATATATCTCACATTTTTCTTTATTCGTTTACCCATTGATGTATATCTATAATAATTCAACAACGTGATTATTGTGAATAATGCCACAATATAAATAGATGCATGGGTACTTCTATTATATGACTTGATTCTTTGTGTGTGTGTGGGTACAGTGAACTTTATTGATGGCATTCAAGACACTAGGGCTCCCTAGGCCTCTCCTGTTGTGTTGGGGGGTGTCTGGGATGAAAACTGTGTGGGAAATACTGAATGTCAGGGGCTGAGTTGGGACAGGGGTTCTTCAGCAGCCAAAGACGCCTCTCTTGATCTTGTGTCCTTGCTGGGGTCTCCTTACTCCTTGGAAGCCATATAGGTCATGAGGTCCACCACCTTGTTGCTGTAGCTGTATTCATTGTCATACCAGAAAATGAGCTTTACAAAGTTGACATTGAGAGCAATACAGCCACAGCACCAAAGGTGGAGTAGTGGGAGTTGCTGTTGAAGTTGCAGGAGATAATCTGGTCCTCAGTGTAGCCCAGGATTTCCTTTAGTGAGCCCTCAGATGTCTGTTTCACTATCTTCTTGACGTCATCATGTTTGTCCGGGTTCTCCAGGCCACATGTCAGATCCACAATGAGCACAGTGGTGGTAGGGACAAGGAAGGCCATGCCAGTGAGGCTTCCCATTCAGCTCTGGGATGGCCTTGCCCACAGCCTTGACAGCATCAATGGATGCAGGGATGTTTTCTGAGCATTTTCATGGCCATACACTGCAGCTTTCCAGAGGGGCCATCTGCTGTCTTCTAAGTGGTGGTGATGGCATGGACTGTAGTCATGAACCCTTCTACAGTGCCAAAGTTATCATGGATGACCTTGGTCAGGTGGGCTAAGCTGTTGGTGATGCAGGAAACTTTTCTGAGAATCTTGAGTGATTTGTCATACTTCTCGTGGTTCATACCCATCATAAACAAGGGGACATCAGCAGAAGGGGCAGAGATAATTTTTCTTTTAGCTTCACCCTTCAAGTGGGCCCTGGGGTTCTCCATGATGGTAAAGATACCAGTAGACTCTACACCATACTAAGAACCAGCACCACCCCATTTGATGTTAGTGGGATCTCACGTCTTGAAGATGATATTGGGCTTCCCATTAATGACAAGTTAACCATTCTCAGCTTTGATAATGCTGTTGAACTTGCCATGGGTAATGTCATACTAGAACATGTAGACCATGTAGTTGAGGTCAATGAAGGGGTCACTGATGGCAATAATCTCCACTTTGTTAGATGAGGCAGCAGCTGTGGTAACCAGACACCCAATACAGGCAAATCTATTCACTCCAACCATCACAATCATGTCTAAGGGACAAGGCTGGCAGTGTTCAAGAAGATGTGGTTATCACTGGAAAGAGAGGAGCAGATGGCCATATGATTTGATTCTTGACTTATAAGTATACACCCTGGAGTGCTACAGATGCTAAATTTTGCTTTTGAGTAACTTCCACATAGATTTCTATAGTGATCACACTAATTTGAATTCCTAACAACAATGTATAAAGGTTCCTTTCTCCCTTGTCCCATGCAAGCATTTCAAGTGTTTTGTTGTCTTGATGATAGACATCCTGAGTGTGGTATGATGGTAGATTTTTTCTTTGTTGTTGAGGATCAAACCCAAGGACTTGCACATGGCAGTTAAGCCTACCTCTAAGCTATACCACTATTCTCCAGAATAATGATTTTTCAAAAGACAATCAATAACAAAAATAATAATTCATGTAAAAATCAGCCAGAATACATCAATTATGCTATATGGTGAAACCAGAAGGCATATAAAAATAACATAGTATATGGTCCTATAAAGAATCAGGAATTGTTTATTAAGCCTAAGTGAGAAAGAACTCTTGGAAAGTCTTACATGTTTTCTCTGTTTTTTGGTATATCCACATCTAGTTTCTATCATTGGGCCATATTCAACAACTTCGTATTTGATGTGTCAAATCACTTTTCTTCAGTTCAAGTGAGTTTAGACTTCTTGGTAACAGACCACTTACTATATTTGCTCCTTGTCAATAGAAAGCTCATTCTAAAGAACATACATATATGTACTCTGTATTAATTGCTAACTGCTGTAAGAAATGACAAAGAACTTTGTGGCTTATGACAGCACAGCAGTAATACAATTATCTTATCATTCTTGAGCTCAGAAGTCTGAAATGGATTCCACTAGGCTAACCTCACAGCCCTGGCACAGCTATGTTTCTTCTGGAGGTTCCAGGAGACAATATGTTTCCTTTCCCTTTCCAGCTGCTAGAGGCTGGCAACCTGATTAGTGACCCCATCTTCCACTGTCAAAGCCAGCCCATGTACATAATTCAGGATCATTTCCTGGCTTAAGGTCAGTGGATTAGTGAGTGCCGCCATTCTCTTTGTAAGAGTTACCATTATAGGAATTAGAATAAGGACATCACCACATCACAGGGATGGGGCATGAGGACATTATCATATCTATCACCCACTTCTTAAAAGTGTAACACAGGTGCAAGCAAAACTGGCCAATGAAGTTGCTAATTGTCTCCCTTTCCTTTCAAGAAAATGTTAGTTTAGTATAAGGAGGGCATTATATTATTGCTGTGAAGAGACACCATAAACAAGATAATTCTTACAAAAAATTTAGTTGGGGGTGGCTTACAGTTTCAGAGGTTCAGTCCATTATCATCATGGTGGGAAGCATGGCAGTATCCAGGCAGATGTGGTGATGGCGGAGCCACGAGTTCGACATCTTGATCTAATGGCAGCAGGAGACTGTCTTCTGCAGGCAGCCAAGAGAGAGTCTTTCCACACTAGGCAAAGCTTGATCATGGAGACCTCAAAACCGACCCTACAGTGACACACATCCTTCAAGAAGGTGACACCTACCCCGACATTGTCATACCTCCTAATAGTGCCATTCCCTGGGCCAAGCATATTCAAACTACAATAGACAGTGTGTATGAGTGTTCTGCTTGTCTGTCTGTCTGTCTGTCTGTCTGTGTATCACATACATGCCTAGTTTCATGGAGGTTAGGAGAGCACATTGGATCCCCCAGTACTAGAATTATACACAGGGGTGAGCAGTAATGCGAGTGCAGGGAATCCAATATGGGTCCTTCTCAAGGACATCAAGCACTCTTACACTGAGCCATCTCTTAGACTTCAGAGGTACTTTATTACCAAGCCTCATGGCTTGACTTGAATCCCTGCTATCTACACAGTAAAAGTAGAGAACTGATCCCAAAAGTTGTCCTTTGACCTTCACATATGACCATGAATGAATGAATGTGTGTGTGTGTGTGTGTGTGTGTGTGTGTGTGTGTGTGTATGTATGAGTGTGTGTGCACAGGTGCTTGCCTAGCTCCCAAATAATTGTGAAATAGATAGTCACAAGCATCACCGAGCAGTGTCATCTAAATGAGAGTTATTATGATGCCTTTCCATGGAAAGGTTATGTTGAAAAACTTGGCTTCTCAACACCTCATATGGGTTTTGGGAAAGACTGAGAACTTGCACATCCAGTAAGCAGATTTGTGGTTTATGGTCGAATTATAAAATACTCTCACATGCAGGGCTGCTTCCTAGTAAGTACAAATCTCTAAAGCGTACACTCTTCTGTCCAGCTCCACCTCAGCTCATTTTTTCCATTTACAAAACAATGCTACCAGTTTATAAACAACTTTCCTACCAAAGGCTTAACCCCTTGGGTGTTAAGTGATGAGAAAGGTGTACTAATGGACATGTCAAGTGGTCCACCTCAGCAGACTTCCCCTGCCTCAGCTGGTCCTGGGTTATCAGTGGAATCTTTTAAAAATGGCTTTCCAAACAAACTTAACCACCAAGAGGAACAATATAAAGGAAGGAGACTTAAAGCCCCAAATATTTCAAACACAGCTTACAAGGGCTGATGGCTCATACATCACCGGTCCATTTCTGGCCTCCAGACATTTTCCTTTTTTTTTTTTTTTGTAGAGCATCCCTTGCACCTCCAGCCAGATGCCACAATAAAACAATGACTGTTGTCAACGTTACTCATAATCACCTTTGTGTACGTGCCTCTCTTACAGATGCTAGCATACAAGCCAAACCGAGCAGTCTCTATCAGCGTCTTAACTGAACTTCTGGCTAAATCTGTTTTCACTGGCTTTGTGTGTGTTTTAAATATCTTCATTCTAGGGCCCCAAAGGCAAGGAGAAGGTATTACAGGGTAAGTATTCAATGTTTAGAAGATTAAAAACAGGACAAGAACTTGTGCCTGACCTAGTGCTACAGGAAGCCCCATCCCAGATTGTCTGAGAGTGATGGTGAGGAAGGGCCAGAGGGTACTCACCACAGTCAAACCCACTCTCCCCTGTGAGCAAGCATCAGTATTGAAGAACTTAGACGGACCCAGAAGTCCTGAGGATAAACAAGAAGCATGGGACTAAAACCAGAAGGGGGCCCTTACTGAATTGAGATTCTGTAAAGGGACAGACACATGGATGCCAGGATCTTGACGAGAGGGTTCCAGCCTCTTGAATGACATGGAATATTTGTTATTTAGAGAAACTCAGGACTACAGAATATATAGAGGACAGAGAAGTGGCTAAGGAGAAGTGTGGTACAAGAAACAACTTCCAGAATACAGGACCCTTCAAATGCTTCCTTTTTCATTCTGAACAAATCCCATATCCAGCATTTTTCCTCCCTAGGGAGAAGACTATAGCTAAGCTGCCCCAGAGAAAATACTTCCACAGACTCATATATTATATATGTACATATACATACATGCATACACACACACACACACACACACACACACACACAGCCCTCTCCATGGCTTAGTAGCAACTAATAGACTATCCTGAGTCCTATAGGACTTTCACCATGCCCACCTCCCATTTCACTCTGCAGAAAATACCAGGTGTGATCTCATTTGACTTTTGTGTGCTGTGTCATGGTTTTCTAAAAGATACTGTCTCTTTAAAACTATTACCACAATAGTATTACCATAACTAAAATAAATTAACATTAGTTTTATAACATTGTTTAATATCTAGAATTCAAATTTTCAACTGTTTTATAATATAACTTTGTTTCATTTTGCTTGAAAGAAGCTCTACATTAAGTTCATTTCTTTAAAATAATCTTTGTACATATATAGGCATATGTATGTTTCTCTCTCTGTGTGTATGCATGCATATGTGTGTGTGTGTGTGTGTGTATGTGTGTGTGTGTGCACCTGTTTACGTATGCAAAGGCAGACACACACACATGTGTTCATGGAAGTCAGAAGACAACCCCAGGTCTCAGGCCTTGTCTTCCATGTTGGAGACAGGGTTTCTTTGTCACTTGTCACTATGTCAGCTTTGGCTTGTGAGCTTCTGGGAATTCCTCATCTCTGTCCCCAATCCCAACACCGAGGAGTGCTGGGATTACAGCCAGGAGCACTAGCATTAAGGGGTGTGCATTATAGCACCTTGCTTTACATGGAATCTGCACCCCATGAGTCTTTTTGTGAACCCTAGATTAGGTTCATCTCTTGCAGTTAGTTGAATTATTTTTAAATCTCTCTTTTGTATGCTATGTTGAACAAATCAGGGTTTACCATGAGGGAAGATTTAGTGATTGTACCCTCATGGTATACTTTAGCATATTCCTGTGTTCTATATGTCTCCTATAAGTGTGTCCTAAAGGCTAGGGCACATCCAAGTTGAAGATTAAACAAACAAACAAACAAGATTTGAGTTTATACGTTGACAGTCTCATAGATGTCACAAAGCACATTTTGATTATTTTAGCACCACCCTATATCACCTCTCTCCTATTGCCCAGCTGCAAGTCTCTTTACAAAATTCACAACTTCAACTTAGAAAGGGTTTTGTTCGTCTCTGAGGCTCACTGGGTTTAACCAGAATCATCTGTGCGACCATGGATTTGGAAATATCCACTTGGAAATATTCATTGGAACCAGGTGGCCTCCTCAGTGATACAAAAAGTGAGGCACTGAATACCCCGCCCCAGAGTCTATCAGTAGCCTATAGTAAGCACAGCAGGAAGTGGTCGGGTCACATAAGTTCCTTCTTAGTCAGTGATTAACTACTGATAGGCCACTGCTGTTGTGGGACTGTGACTACTGTGGGACAGTGGGGCTGTGTCATGCCCCAAGACCTTTCATAACTATTCTCACTCTCTTCTGACTTACATTCTTTCTGCTCCTTCTGTCAAGATGGTCTCTGAGCCTAGTTCAGGGCTAAACACTTGACTGTCACTTATTTTCAGTACCTTGAGCTGATATATTTCTCTACTAGGAGAAACTTCTCGCAGTAAACTTGACACACCCAGTTATTTATTTATAGAAATATATTTAAGGGTCAGCTTGACACCATGGCCGTTTAGCTCAGTGGTTCTCAACCTTCCTAATGCTGCGACCCTTTAATATAACTCCTCATGTTGTAATGACCCCAACCATAAAGTTATATGCATTGCTACTTCATAACTGTAATTTTGCAACTCTTATGAGGCACAATGCAAATATCTGTGTTTTCTAATGGTCTTAGGTGTCCTTCCCCCCAAAAGGGTTGTTCTCACAGGTTGAGAACCACTGATTTGGCTAAATATCAGGAGTAAATTCACACCCATGACTGAAGACTTCCTTATTCATGGGGTTTTGACTGGATTCACAGTTACAGGCATGAAATTCCTTGTGTGGAACAGGCCTCCATTCCAATAAGAAAATGGTTTGTTATTCTTGCAATAGTTACACCACTCTTGCTCTAGTGGGCATCACTTGTCTGGTTGACATTGTGGTCCATGAGATTCACAGCTGAATGAAATTGTTGATGCTTTTTCAACCTGTGTGGCTGTGTGGCTACTGTCAGCACTCTGAAAGCTGGCCAGCAGGTAGCACACCTCTGGTTCTGTTCCAGCTTGATTTCCCTACACATTGCACCTGAGGCATGTGGCATCTTCAGTAATGGGGACCTAACAACTAGATCCGGTGGGCAACCTAAGAGAGGGACTACAGCCTATGTGGTTGTTGGAGTTTCTGGGTCTTCCCTGACCAACAACTCAAAGGAAGTATCTCAGACATGGCACTGGAGTTTCAGCTTAGTATGGGTTGGCTGTTTTGAAAAGAAAAATGTGCAGGTATTCTTCCACTTGGTTGCATATAACATCCTTTGATTTCTGAAGTTAACAGTTGTTGATGCTCATTCATCAATGTATTAGTATTGTAACTATTAGTATTGTAACTATTGAACCATTCTATCATTCCTCCATTGGCTATTTGGAATAGATCCTTAAAGTGACTCTTTTTTAATTATTAAGTTGTTTATTTACATTCTAAAGTTGCCCCATTCCTGGTACTCCCTCAAGTTCTTCAACCTCCTCGCCATGTCTTTGAGAGGGTGCATTCCTTCACTCACCCACCCTCACTTCCACCAGGTTTTCCCTGGGGCATCAAGTTTCCACAGGATTAAGTGCATCCTTTCCCACTGAGGCCATACAAGGCAGTCCTCTGCTATACATGTTCCCCTGGGACATGAACCAGTCCGTGTATGCTGTTTGGATTTTTATTTAGTCTCTGGGAGCTCTAAGAGGTCCAGTCAGTTGACACTGTTGTTCTTCCTATGGGGTTACCATCCCCTTCAGCTCCTTCAGTTCTTCCTCAAACTCTTCCATATTGGTCCCCAACCTCAATCCAATGGTTAGCTGTAAGTTTCTGCATTTGTTTCAGTCAGTTGCTGGTAGAACCTCTCAGAGGACTGATTAAAGCAATATTACCTTTACCTTACAGAAACTTTGTAATTTTATGAAGTCCCATTTGTCAATTCTTGATCTTAGAGCATAAGCTATTGTTGTTCTGTTCAGGAACTTTCCCCTGTGCCCATGTCCTCCAGGGTCTCCCCCAGTTTCTTTTCTATTACTTTCAGTGTGTCTGGCTTTATGTGGAGGTCCTTGATCCACTTGGAGTTGATCTTGGTACAAGGTGATAAGAGTGGGTTAATTTGTATTCTTCTGCAAGTTGACCTCCAGTTGAACCAGCACCATTTGTTGAAAAGGCTATCTTTTCCCCACTGTATGGTTGTAGCTCCTTTATCAAAGATCAAGTGACCATAAGTCTGTGGGTTCATTTCTGGGTCTTCAATTCTATTCTATTGATCTGCTTGCCTGTCCCTGTACCAACATCATGCAGTTTTTTAACACAATTGCTCTGTAGTACTGCTTGAGGTCAGGGATATTGATTCCCCCAGAAGTCCTTTTATTGTTGAGAATAGTTTTAGCTATCCTGGGTTTTTTGTTACTCCAGATGAATTTAAGAGTTGCTCTTTCTAGATCTATGAAGAATTGATTTGGAATTTTGATGGGGATTGCATTGAATCTGTAGATTGCTTTTGGCAAGATGGCCATTTTTACTCTATTGATCCTGTCACAAAACGGCAACCAACAAATTGGGAAAAGATCTTCACCAACCCCACATCTGTCAGAGGGCTAAGATTTCTCCTCACACCTGTCAGAATGGCTAAGGTTAAAAACTCAGAAGACATCAGGTGTTGGCGAGGATGTGGAGAAAGAGGAACACTCCTCCACTGCTGATGGGACTGCAAGCTGGTACAACCACTCTGAAAATCAGTCTGGCGGTTCCTCAGAAAACTGGACATGATACTTCCGGAGGATCCAGCCATACCACTCCTGGGAATATACCCAGAAGACTCCCCAGCATGCAACAAAGATACATGTTCCACTGTGTTCATAGCAGCCTTATTTATAATAGCCAGAAGCTGGAAAAAACCCAGATGTCCCTCAACGGAGGAATGGATATAAAAAATGTGGTATATATACACAATGGAATACTATTCAGCCATTAGAAACAATGAATTCATGAAATTCTTAGAGAAATGGATGGAGCTGGAGAACATCATACTAAGTGAGGTAACCCAGTCTCAAAAGAATACCCATGGTATGCAGTCACTCATAAGTGGATATTAGCCTAGAATCTTGGGACACCAAAGACACAATTCACATACCAAATTATGTCTGACAAGAAGAAAGGAATGGACACTAGTGCTGGAAAGGATCAAAGCATCAGTGTAGGGGAATACCAGAACAGGGAAGTGGGAAGGGGTGGATGAGGGAGCAAGGGGAGGGAAAAGGGCATGTGGGACCTTAGGGGGATGGGGAAACAAAAAAAGGGAAATGAAATGTAAATATAGAATATATCCAATAAAAAAAGAATATAACAAAGATCTCAAGAAGTTAGTCCCCAAAGAACCAAATAACCCTATTAAAAATGGGGTACAGAGCTAAACAAAGAATTTTCACCAGAAGAAATTCAGATGGCTGAGAAACACCTGAAGAGATTTTCAACATCATTAGTCATCAGGGAAATGCAAATCAAAACAACCCTGAGATTCCACCTCACACCAGTCAGAATGCTAAGATTAAAAACTCAAGAGACAACAGGTGCTGGTGAGGTTGTGGAGAAAGAAGAACACTCCCCCACTGTTGGTGGGATTGCAAGATGGTACAACTGCTCTGGAAATCAATCTGGCAGTTCCTCAGAAAATTGGGCATGACACTTCCAGAGGACCCTGTCATACCACTCCTGGGCATATACCCAGAGCATTCCCCTGCATGCAATAAAGACACATGCTCCACTATGTTCATAGCAGCTTTATTTATAATAGCCAGAAGCTGGAAGGAGCCCAAATATCCCTCAAAGGAGGAATGGATACAGAAAATGTGGTATATTTATAGAATGGAATACTACTCAGCAATTAAAAATAATGAATTCATGCAATTTGTAGGCAAATGTTTGGATCTGGAAAATATCACCCTAAGTGAGTTAACCCAATCACAAAAGAATACACATGAATTGCAATCACTGATAAGTGGTTATTAATGAGCCCAGAAGCTCTGAATACTCAAGGCACAATTCGCAAATCAAAAGATTCCCAAGAAGAAGGAAGGAGAGGACACTGGTGCAGAAAGGACTGGTTCCAGTTTTTCAGGAGAGTACCAGAACAGAGAAAGGGTTGGGGGGTGATTGGGGAATGGGTATGGGGGAGAAGAGGACTTATGGAACATATGGTGAGAGGGGAACTGGGAAAGGGGAAAGCCTTTGGAATGTAAACAAAGAATATAGAAAATAAGAAATGAAAAAAGCAATATTACCCTATTTAATATTAGATTACATGAAAGAAAGATTATAAATACTTGATTCTTTTTCCCTGCAATTTTCTTTCTTTCTTTCCTTCCTTCTTTCCTTCCTTCCTTCCTTCCTTCCTTCCTTCCTTCCTTCTTTCTTTCTCTTCTTTCTTTCTTTCTTTCTTTCTTTCTTTCTTTTCCTTCCTTCTTTCTCTCTCTCTCTTATAATTTTTTTATTAAATATTTTCTTTACATTTCAAATGTTATCCCCTTTCCTGGTTTCCCCTCCGAACACCCCCTATCCCTCCCCCCCCTGCTCACCATCCCACCCACTTCCCTACACTGAGGCATTGAGCCTTCTCAGGACCAAGGGCCTATCCTCCCATTGATGTCCAACAAGGCCATCCTCTGCTACATATGTGGCTGAAGCCATGGGTCCCTCCATGTGTACTCTTTAGTTGGTGATTTAGTCCCTGGGAGTTCCGAGGGTACTGGTTGGTTCATATTGTTGCCCCTCCTATGGGGCTGCAAACCTGTTCAGTTCCTCCAGTCCTTTCTTGAGCTCCTCTGCTGGGGACACTTTGCTCTCTCTTCCATTTTCTAAATGATGAACAATTGCCTACAATGAATGACTTATTCTTAAAAGATGAAAAATTATGTTGGGTTTGCTTCTCTTTTTGCCTATGAGTTTAGGTATGTTTTCCAATTATTCATTTTTCTTTTCAAATAACAGTTTTTCTCATATCAATTATACAAAATGATGGGTTCCATTATGACATTTTCATAATATATACAATGTATTCTGGTCATATCTTCCTCATGTTATTTTTTCTTATCCTCCCAATCTATTTTTGTTGTTGTTTTCATTAAGCTTAGCTTGTCCCACTTTTTCTCCAGTAGGTTTGGCTCTAGAATCTTTCTGATAAGATATTAGTAATCTCTGATAGCTTCTTCGTTAACTGAAATGGCCACATGACCCAGGCTCATTTTGAGGGGTTTTTCTTTAAAAAACAGTCATTGGCAGTCTGGAGAGATGGCTCGGTTGGCAAAGTATTTACTATACATATATGAAGATCTGATCCTGAGTTCCTAGAACCTATAAGAAAATCCAAATATTTGTGTGTGTGGGGGGGCACAAGTGAATCTTACTGGGGAAACAGAATAGATATGGGAGGGGGCATCTCTTGGATGAGCTAAAAACCTAGGACATTGGATACTCAAGTTAAGACTCCTAGTAATGGGGGATACTGAGCTTGAACTAGCTGTCTCTTGTAACCAGGCAAGCCTTCCAGTGGAAGGATTGGGGCACCAACCCAGCCATAAAACCTTTAGTTACAATTTGCCCTACCTATGAGATAGGCTGGTGATAAATGGCACAGAAATTGTGGGAGTGGCCAACCAATGACTGGTCCAGTTTGAGATCCATGCCATGAAACTGGAACCCACCCCTTACACTGCCTGGAGGGACAGGACCCAGAGGCTGGATAGCACAGAGACCTAAAATAGAACCAAACAAAAAAGAAAATCAATGAAATAATTCCTAATGATATTCTTCTATAATTGTAGATATGTGTCTAGCCCAACTGTCATCAGAGTGGCTTTACCAGCAACTGATGAAAACAGATTTAGAGACCCACATCCAAACATGAGATCTTAGGAATCCTATGGAAAATCAGGAGGAAGGACTGGAGGAGCCAGAGAGATCAAGCATATCATAAAACTCCTACAGATTCAACTTCCACGAGCCCATAGGGGCCCACAGGGACTGAATCACCAACTGGGGAGGCTGCATGAACCTGATCTTGGTCCTCTGCACATATTTATAGTTATGTAGTTTGATCTTCTTGTGGAACTCCTAACAGGGGGAGAAAGAGCTGTCTCTGACTCTTTTGCCTGCCTTTGGGACCCTTTCCCCTTACTGGTTGCCTTGTTTAACAGAGGAAGTATGCAGTCTTATTGTAACTTGATATGCCATGGCTGGTTGGTTTCTGTAGAATCCAGTTCTTTTTTGAAGAGAATTGGAGGAGTGGATGGTGGCAAGAAGAATTGCGAGGAGAGAAAGGAGGGGAAACTTTGGTCAGGATGTAAAATTAATATAATTAAAATTAAAGAAGAGAACGAAACTCCAAATTTTATGGCATGTATCTGTAATCTCAGAGATAGTGAAATGGGAGGGAGAGACAAAAACATCTATGGGAAATGTTGGGCCAGCTAGCCTGAACTACTTAGTAAGATTGAGGCCAATTGGAGACCCAGCCTCAAGTAAAAGTTAGAAGGCAACTGACATCTGAGGTTGTCCTCTTACCTCTATACACATGATGTGTGTGAGCGCACCCTTACCAACACATGCACCTGTGTCCACATGAAGGTGCACATATGCATGCGCATAGCATATTTGCAGTACAGTGTTTGGAGAAAAGTTTATATCATGATTAAGAGAAGTCAAAGAGAAATCCCAAAGAATCCAATAATCTGAAAACATAAAGTGCCAGATAATACTTTAGGAAGATCAACTGAATGAAGGATAACATAATTTCTTGAAGGGAAAAAGAATTGCTAAACAGTGAAGAACAATGACACTGCAACTTTCCATTCATCTAACTATAGAACAGAAGAAAATAAGAGGAAAAAGTCAATGGAAGGAAGTTACCTAAAAAAGACTCCTTTCAGTTACCCAAAGATTAAAGCTACAGAGAGGTAACACCCACTGAGAACCAAAGGCAATGAATAGAAAACAGACCAATATCATGAAATGTCAAGATGTTTCAGAGTACTAGCGTTCAAAGGAAGGGCCCCTAAATCAATTATACACAAAAATATAAACAAGTGCAGCTTTGGATGCCTTAGTATTAAGCACTAGAAGGCAATGGAAGAACTTCTGCTTCTATCAAGGTGGCAAGATAAAGATTGGATGTATTCTCCTGCTCAAGTTAAAAATAAATAAGACAAACTATATAAAGCAATATTTTCAAGACATTAGATGCCAGGAAACAAGGGAGAACGATCCAGGAGGAACAATGTTTTTTTTTTGTTGTTGTTGTTGTTAGTTTTTTTTTGTTGTTGTTGTTGTTGTTTTAAGCTCACTGTTATGAGAAAGATTTCAGGTCGCAGAAGTAAATTTAAGATTAACCAACAAGTCTAGAGAGACTAGGGAAGCTAGGGTTCACCAAGCAGGGGAGAAGAGAGATCAGAGTAGTATAGAGAAAATTCAGGAACTCCGTAAGAAGAACATCATCATGTGTTCAGCAGAGTGCCGGTCGGTCAAAATGCTCCTGAAGCTAGGGAAGGGATCGCATAGAAGAAATAAAGGAAAGTACTTTGAGTCCACAGGGATCTGGGGAAAACTTTCTCTGCTTCCTCCTCTCCAGAGTAGGATCCTCATCTGGGTAGAGTGTTCAGAAGGATCTCTGTGCATTAGTGGAAAATAGTTACCCTTAAAGTAAATGACACTATTTATCAAACACTGAGAGCAACACCCAGGACTGGAGAGATGACTCTGCAGTTAAGAGCCCATACTACTCCTGAAGACAACCCACACTGATATCTCCCACATGTAACTCCAGCTCCAGGGGATCCAACACCCTTTTATAGCATCTGCAAGGTAGTATACTCAAATGCACAAAATTGTGTGTGTTCTGTGTGTGTGTGTGTGTGTGTGTGTGCACGCGTGTGCACCCATGTGTGCATATGTAGGGTTGTGGGGAGGGGGGAGTCTGGTCTTTTTTCTAAGGGTTGAGGCCATGAAAGGTTGACCATATTCCAGTGGATAGCTACACACTAGCAAAACCTAGATGTGGGGGCTTAATAAAAAACAAAACAAAACAAAACAAAGCAACAACAACAACAACAAACCACACCAATGGGCAAGAAGTTGGGAGATGGTAGGTAGGTAGGGGCTGGATCTGAGAGGCTTAGGAAGAGAAGTGGAGGATGTATATTTGATTAAAACAGATTCAATAACATTCTCAAAGAATTAATGAGAATAATATTTAAAAAGAAAGAGGAGAGCAGAAATTGACCTTTTTATTATAAGAACTCATATTTACCAAAAAGAAATCTATAGTGCCTTTTGCTCTCTACTGTTAGAGAGTTAGAGAAGACAGTTAACTCCTTAGCATTTGCTCACTGAGATGCTGGCTGTAGCTGGTAAAACTGAATACATATAAAATCTTGACATAGTCTACAATATTTAAATAAGTTCATTATCTACTAATGTTATATTTTAAGTCAATGACATTTTAAAAATGATACATAAAAAGAGAATGAGATGTAAGTAAACTATACAACATTTTAATGGATATTTTAAAATCAAATTTTGGAAAATTTCTGCAAAAGATTCATGAGGAATAAAATACTGAAATATTAAAGGTAGGATCAATACTACTTATTTTTAAAGTCTTATCTTTGGTTCGAATATGGTTCAGGGCTGCACTGTTTAACTTACAGATAATAATTGCTCCAGGTACTGGGAGACTTGGGATCACATGAGCTTTCGCATCTCACCATGCTGAATGATGATTAACTTATCATGAAGGATGGTTTGTTGAAAATTTTAACTTACTGTATAAATGTGAGTTGTTTAAAATAAACTCTACAGTACATTATTACCTACTAAATCACTCGTTCTGATCAAAGGTATATGGTTTCTGATGTCTCCTAACAAAGGCATCAATCCTTTGGGTTGTTTTTTTTAATGACCTTAGCAAAATGAATAATTCTTCTAGATACATTTTCTTCACAGGTGACTAGTGTTGAATGTTATTAACCATCTGTTGCCTTTCCTTTACTCCTCTCAATGAAAGGGCCATTTGTCCAAATTCCACAGCTGCCTTTTTACCCACTGCGTCCACAGTTTGGGCTAGCAGACTGGATGGGACTAAATGGATTTTCTGTGTAGGGGAGTGTGCGCTGTGAAAGTGTGAACCAAGGGGTTGCATACAGGCTTTTGAAAGTGACTGGAAGTTAAGAGGCCAGGTGGAACTGCTAGGAGAAACACACTCTACCTCTGGGATGGCACCTTCCTTGAAGGCCTGTTTCTCTCAAGCATAATTCATCCCCACACATTATTATTATTATTATAATGATGATGGTGATGGTGATGATGATGATGATGATGATGATGATGATGATGATGATGATGTTATTTTCAGGTAACACAATCACCGGGCACAGCAACCAGCATCCTAATTTGTAAGCCATTCTAAGTTAAATCCTCCAGTGGTGGATCTCAATGGATCTGCCACCTGAAACGGTCTCATCCACTTGCTACACTTTGACCTCCACCTGTCTCCTGTCCAAAAAACACAACACCTTTTCCTGCCTCTCCTCTTCCCCTCTCGGAAGTCCCGCCTACTCCTAGCCCAGTGATTGGTTCCTAGAAATCTTTATTTCTAGGTAAGGGTCACAGGAAGTCATCTGAGTACATGATTCAGTCCTCATTCCAGGCAGCCCCTCTTGTGGGAAGCAGATTTAGCATCAAAATACAAACAGCACCAGGACTATCTACACTTGCCCCTTTCTGTTCAATTAAAAGGCTCCACCCTTTCAAATATAAATTGAACACAACTATAACCATCTTGTAACTTAAGTATAAGCTATACCTAATATCTAGTCCATCATCTATGACAATTAAATAGAACACTCTGTTATCTATCCTAACTTTAAAAAGGCTTCTAAATCCATGTGTTATGTCTTAGTTAGCTTGTATACTACCTGAAAACTATTTTCTCAAATATATTCTCTCAATACTAAATAGCCTGAGTTGGTTATGAAACTAAGTAGTCTTTCAACCCCATCAAAAATCCAAGAATGACCAATATTATCTAACACAGCTTCCAGAACTGAGACAAATTATAGAGACACCTGCCTACCTATACAGCCTCGGTAAGTCAAGGAGTTGGAGCATCCGTTTTCAGTCTTCTGGCCCAGGATATTCTGACAGGAATTTTTTTATTTTTTTTTAAAATTTTTATTTTCTATATTCTATGTTTACATTCCAAAGGCTTTCCCCTTTACCAGTTCCCCCCCACCATACGTCCATAGTTCCTCTCCCCCCCCAACTATTCCCCAATCATTCCCCCTCGCCCCCACGGTTTCTTTACAAAACTGGATCCAATCTTTACAGGCCCAGGATCCTCTCCTTTCTTCTTCTTGGGAATCATTTGACTTGCTAATTGTGCCTTGAGTATTTAGGGCTTCTGGGCTCATTAATATCCACTTATCAGTGATCGCATTTCATGTATATTCTTTTGTGATTAGGTTAATTCACTCAGGATGATATTTTCCAGGTCTAACCATTTACCTACAAATTGCATGAATTCATTATTTTTAATTGCTGAGTGGTATTCCATTGTATAAATATACCACATTTTCTGTATCCATTCCTCCTTTGAGGGATATTTGGGCTCCTTCCAATTTCTGGCTATTATAAACAAGGCTGCTATAAACATAGTGGAGCATGTGTCTTTATTGTATGCAGGGGAATCCTCTGGGTATATGCCCAGGAGTGGTATGCCAGAGTCCTCTGGAAGTGACATGCCCAATTTTCTGAGGAACCGCCAAACTGATTTCCAGAGCAGGTTTACCATTTTGCAATCCCACCAACAGTGGAGGAGTGTTCCTCTTTCTCCACATCCTCGCCAGCACTTGTTGTCTCTTGAGTTTTTAATCTAGCCATTCTGACTGGTGTGAGGTGGAATCTCAGAGTTGTTTTGATTTGCATTTCCCTGATGACTAATGATGTTGAACATCTCTTCAGGTGCTTCTGAGCCATCCGAATTTCTTCTGGTGAAAGTTCTTTGTTTAGCTTTGTACCCCATTTTTTGATAGGGTTATTTGGTTCTTTGGAGTCTAACTTCTTGAGTTCTTTGTATATATTGGATATTAGCCCTCTGTCGGATGTGGAGTTGGTGAAGATCTTTTCCCACTTTGTTGGTTGTCGTTTTGTCCTTCTGACAGTGTCCCTTGCCTTGTGGAAACTTTGTAATTTTATGAGGTCCCATTTGTCAATTCTTGATCTTAGTGCATAAGCTATTGGTGTTCTGTTCAGGAACTTTCCCCCTGTGCCCATGTCCTCCAGGGTCTTCCCAAGTTTCTTTTCTAATAGTTTCAGTGTGTATGGTTTTATGTGGAGGTCCTTGATCCACTTGGAGTTGATCTTAGTGCAAAGAGATAAGAGTGGGTCAATTCGCATTCTTCTGCATGTTGATCTCCAGTTGAACCAGCACTATTTGTTGAAAAGGCTATCTTTATTCCACTGGATGGTTGTGGCTCCTTTATCAAAGATCAAGTGACCATAAGTCTGTGGGTTCATTTCTGGGTCTTCAATCCTATTCCATTGATCCACTTGCCTGTTGCTGTACCAATACCATGCAGTTTTAAACACAATTGCTCTGTAGTACTGCTTAAGATCAGGGATACAGATTCCCCCAGAAGTCCTTTTATTGTTGAGAATAGTTTTAGCTATCCTGGGTTTTTTGTTGCTCCAGATGAGTTTGAGAATTGCTCTTTCTAGATCTATGAAGAGTTGAGTTGGGATTTTGATGGGGATCGCATTGAATCTGTATATTGCTTTTGGCAAGATGGCCATTTTTACTATATTGACCCTGCCAATCCAGGAGCAAGAAATATTTTTCCATCTTCTGAGGTCTTCTTCGATTTCTTTCTTCACTTTTCAAACTATTCCACAAAATAGAGACAGAAGGGACACTGCCCAACTCATTCTTCGAAGCCACAATTACACTAATACCTAAACCACAAAAAGATCCAACAAAGAAAGAGAACTACAGGCCAATTTCTCTTATGAATATCGATGCAAAAATACTAAATAAAATTCTTGCCAACTGAATCCAAGAGCACATCAAAACGATCATTCACCATGATCAAGTAGGCTTCATCCCAGGGATGCAGGGATGGTTCAATATACAGAAATCCATCAATGGAATACACTACATAGACAAACTAAAAGAAAAAAACCACATGGTCATCTCATTAGATGCTGAAAAAGCATTCGACAAAATCTAGCATCCTTTCATGCTAAAAGTCTTGGAAAGAGCAGGAATTCAAGGCCCATACCTAAACATAGTAAAAGCAATCTACAGCAAACCAGTAGCCAACATCAAAATAAATGGAGAGAAACTTGAAGCATTCCCACTAAAATCAGGGACTAGACAAGGCTGCCCTCTCTCTCCATATCTTTTCAATATAGTACTTGAAGTTCTAGCGAGAGCAATTAGACAACATAAGGAAGTCAAAGGGATACAAATTGGAAAGGACGATGTCAAACTATCATTATTTGCAGACGATATGATAGTTTACTTAAGTGACCCCCAAAAAAACTCCACCAGAGAACTTCTACAGCTGATAAACAACTTCAGCAAAGTGGCAGGTTATAAAATTAACTCAAGCAAATCAGTAGCCTTCTTGTACTCAAAGGACAAGCAGGCTGAGAAAAAAGTTAGGGAAATAACACCCTTCACAATAGCCACAAACAACATAAAGTGCCTTGGCGTAACTCTAACCAAATAACAGGAATTATTAAGGAATAGCTTATTCCGTCTCAGCAGAACTAAGATGTCCTAGCCTGTAATTTGTGTCCTCTCAAGAATGGTACAGGTCTGCAGGAGAAATAGGCCATTTCTGCCCAGTGGCCACCTTGCCGCAATGTACCACCTCACCTGGAGGTAGAGATGCTCAGCTGCTTCTTTGAGTCCAGGAATGGAAGCTGTGAGGAGCAGATATGTCTCAACAACAGGTGAATAAAGAACATTAAATGTCACATTCTGTGGATTTCTGACAGTTTTCAAAACTATCTATGTAAAGTAATCTGGACTATTGTCTGTTGCCAATCTCAGCTATTCCAAACTAAAATATCTTGAAAACACCTTAACAATAAGCATGAGACATGAATTGGCTCTATGGCCCTTAACTCACAGGCTTAATCACCCAAGATCAGTTTGTAGTGGCATTTCGAGAAGGACTGGATCCAAGCCTTGTGCTTTTAAAATTTTTGCATCAATAGAAGAAATTTATACCAATGAAAACCTTGATTCTGTATCAAAATAAATTCTGTACCAAAATAAGAAATTATAACTTCAAACTTAGTAACTATTGTAAAGATTTCTACCAAATGAGATTATGGCTACAGAATAAATTCTAGCTATTTCCTCCCTGTTCAAATTATAACCATTTCTAAATTTCCCCAAAAGACAACTTAGAATAATTACCTCCATACCTCCAAGTCTAGGCAACTGGGGCGAAAAGTTTTTATAACTACTTCCAGCTAAATGTGGTCAATGAGATATCTTTGAAGGGGGGAAGGGTAGGGAAAATGGGGGAGTCGTTTGGCCTTAAGAAGGTTACACCAACGATTGTTGTAGTCTCTGAGGTCTATCTGTGTCCTAACTGAATCCGGCAGAAAGTCCTTGAGATCAAGAATTCAAGCAGGTCAGTTCAGCACGTCTGACGATGAGACACACCAAGGCTGTATCTTCTGTAATACACAAATCTCAAAACAAAATTTTAGTATCTTCAAGATAACTTTTTTGTTTGATTTTCTGGAATATAGTCTTCAGGGGGTCTTTCTTCATCATATCGGCTCCATATAACTCTGGAAGGTGTATAGATACTAATCACCTTTTCTTAAAACGGAAAGGCAAAACCTTTCTCCCAAAATAGCATGTCCTTGAGCCAGTAACCAGAAACACCTTTAGCTTGACCTCTTTCCCAGAGGAAAAATATAACTACATAACTCAAAATCACAGCCATTTTGAAAATTAAAACAATCCAAAACAAATAAAGTAAACTAAAATACTGTTTGAGCCTATTATTAAGCTTTTTCTATTCTGTTATGTCAGGAAATTAACCCCAAATTCCTGTGGAGCCCATTTTCGAAGAATATGAATTTCCTGTAGACTTTAATATACCATCTATCTGTTGAGCTCTCTACTGGAGCCACAGACTTTCATCAATACCTGTTCAGAGCAGTTAATTATCACTGCTCTCTATTTAGAGTCATTGACTAATTCCCCCATACTAATTCTGAACCACAGGCGAAATTCCCCATGTGATTCACACAAAATCCGTATATAAATCTATCCTAAAAGCAAATAATCCTGATTTAAAAATTCCCAGTTAAATCAACATCCGCTTCAAGAAGTAGGCAGCTTCCATTCTCAGGTTCTCTGACTCAGAGCTGCCATCTTGTCTTTTGTCACAGCAGGGGACCTGAGAGCCCTCTTTCTTTGTTTCAAGGTTCCCTTGCTTGTGACAACATGCAACTCTTCATAGCTTATCAAACCTCCAAATTTCTAACTAAATTTCTAACTTATTGGCTAAGAATCTAAGTTTCTAGTGCATTCTTGCCTGCCACGTTGGCTATCATCTGTTGTGTGAAATTAAAAATCAATCCATGCTACACCGGCAGGACAACAGCGGGCAGGGCAAACAGACAGGTGGGCAGGAGGGCCTGTTGACATCTCAGCAGACTCTCTGAAATCTCTCCACCTGACTCATAAAGTTCCTGTGGTGGGTCATTGCCATGCCAGCCCCACACTTCCGAATTCCCATGGCCTTTTGGGGTGCATGCCTAGCAAACCCATGTTTTGTTGCCTTACCTTTCTCTCTGGTAAGGTAAGGCCCAGTTGAATCACTGTGTGAAGGAAAACACCATACAAACTTAGTGCAGAATTAACAGGTAACACAACCGCTGGTTGCAGCAACAAGTGTCCTAATTTATAAGCTATTCTAAGTTAAATCCTCCAGTTCTGGATCCTATGGGAGGATCCGCCACCTGAATCTGGGACTTCTGCTAGCTTTGTTTTGACCTCCACCTCTCTCCTGTCCAAATAAACCTATTATTTTTTATTTGCGACAATTTCTCTTTGGCTGTCTTGAAACTCATTATGTATAGCAGGCTGTTATCAAACTCAGAGATCTGCCTGCCTCTGCCTGTGGAGTGCTAGGATCAAAGGCACTCACCACCAGGCTCTAATGTTCTCTTTGTAGAACTCTAAAATAACCTTAAAACCACAATCTAAAAGGGAAGGCTAAACACAGGTTTAAGGTGATACTTCAAAGACATTTGTCTCTTTTTACCAACACCAACGGTCTAGGGGAATGGTCTATTGTCTTTCCTCATTCCAAATCTTTGGGCTGCCTGTTTACTTTGAGTCACACTGTAGAATTGAGGCCCCAGCCAGCACTGGTGCTTTTCTGCTATGTAACACTGGTCCAGAGGAAGCTTGCTCATAGTTTGGTTTCTAGATGTCAGTTATTTAATGAAAATAGAGTCTAAGAGAGGAACTTTTTGGATGAGCCATGGAAAAGAAAATAATCTCAGAGAAATAATTAAACATGAAGAAAATAGCTATATGAATTAAGGTGTTTGTGGAAGTTTTATCTATAATTCTAATTTAAAAATTTAGAATATTAATGTCCAATAACAAAAGTAGCTCTCTCAGCATCACCCAGTATCTGTGCCTCCTCCCAGTACTTCTCACCCTGCCCCTACCCTAAACCTCTCCTCCCCAAAGGCTGGGCTTCTGCTCCTCATATCCAGCCTGATTCCTACATAACTCAGTCATTTTGGCTACGCAGATCTCTTGATCAGTGGCTCCTCTCTTCTTCTTTTCTCTCTTCTGCTCTCCTCTCACAGTCTGTTTTAAGTTTCCAGTCATCTTCACTCTGCCTACTTTCTCCCTTATATCTACAATACAAATCTTCTCCATTAGTCATGCTCTTCTCCCCACATTTCATTTTTCATTCAAAAGGCAAACTCCCAGTATCACAATGTCCAATTTCTGGGGCCCACTTGTGATCTTCTGGCTCCTCCAAAGGGCTCGGATCATTTCTCCAGCTCTGTCCTCTGTAGTACTCTAGGCTCCTGCTGGCTCCATTCCACAGTTGCTGTTGTTCTTGGTGTCATCCCATGGTACTTGCATCTTCAAAGTGCCTGGGCTGCACTTTCACCAGTAGCCCCTTACAGGCTCTCTTGATGGTGCTGAGCCTCAACTTCTTAGCATGACTTCTTCTATTCTTGGCCCACAACTGAGCTACACATTGACCAGTGGCCTCTTCTGGGCTCTCACAGTATCAAGACTCAGCTGTTCTAGATGAAACCTCCTTCATGCTTTCAAAACTAGTACCATTTAACTACCAAGTTACTATTAACCACTAAATTTGGTTGCAAGCTTGAGGTTCAACATTGGCCACCTCTGGAACACAACTTGTGTGTGCTGACTCTCAGGAACCCTTTCTAGAAGTTTCCACTTCAGCAATGTTGGTCTCTTCTTAATTGCTGCAAGTTTCTCAGCTCCAGCTGACTAGCATCAAGTATTCTAGCAAAGAAAAGGTTCCACTTTAGTAGTTCTGGAATCTTGTTAATCATAGCTGATTTTTCAGCTCTTGCTAACTAGAATTACATATTCTTTACACAAAAATCCCAGGAGAGTCCTTGATTCCCTCTGAAACTTCACAAGTCATGCCTCTATCATCTGATTGGCTTTCAATATTCTTGTCTTCCAAACTTCTACAGAATAGCTTACTGAGCTCTCCACACTCAACAGTTCTTCTTGTACAAAGTTGCAAAGTCTTTCCATAATCTTCCCCCAAACACGATCAGGTGTGTCACAGAAATACCCCACTATCCTGGTACCAACTTGTCTTAGTTAGGGTTTCTATTGCTGTGATGAAATATCATAACCTAAAAGCATGTTGGGGAGTCTCTTCTATGACCGCAACAAAACACCATGACAAAAAAACAAGTTAAAGAAGAACCAGCTTATGCTTTCATACTGTTGTTCACCACCAAAGGACATCAGGACAGAAACTCAAACAGAGCAGAAACATAAGAGGCCAGATCTGACGAAGAGGCCATGGAGGGGCGCTGTGTACTGGCTTGCTTAGCCTGCCTTGTTCAGCCTGCTTTTTTCATAGAAACCAGGATCACCAGGCAAGGAATGGCACTACCTATAGTGGGCTGGGCCCTTCCCCATCATTCACTAACTAAGAGAATAGCCTATAGGTTTGTCTACCACACAATTTCATGGGGGCATTTTCTTAATTGAAGTTTTCTTCTGTTAGATAGCTTTAGTCTGTGTCAAGTTGACATAAAAGTAACCAGCATAGACTCTCTAATTTTCTTTTCTCTCTTGGCCCTTCTCTCTTCCTACTCCTCTCTTGCTCTCCACATTACCCTATGCCCCGCTTCAGGCTTCTGACAGTGTTCAATGTTCTACTTTCTCTCCCTTCTCTGGACTCCTTACATATCTACAATAAGAAACTTTCCTTCAACTGTAGTTTGGAGTGGTCATGTCATATCCTCTCTTTATTTGTAGTGATCTATTACTATCTGGTATAAATCTAAATAAAGTAATTTGGGTTGTGAAGAAGAGGAGAAGGAGGAGAAGGAGGAGAAGGAGAAGGAGAAGAAGGAGGAGAAGGAGGAGGAGATAGGAGGAGAAGGAGAAAGAAGTGGGTGAGAGAGAGAGAAAGAAGCTCTTTCCCATTCCAGCCTGGGTGAAGTAGGCTTGTGGTCCAGTGAGACCCAGGAATTAAGAGGTTTAGGCACGCAGATCACAGATATCTGCTCCATGGCTGTCATCATGCCACAAAATGGATATATTGAATTGTACAAAAAACTATATGGGTATCGTTTGGACTATGTACAGTCATCAAGAAGTATTTATTAAATTATAAAGAAAAATAAAACTCTACTCAGGAGAGAGAGAGGGGGGAGGGAGGGAGGGAGGGAGAGAGGGAGGGAGGGAGAGGGAGAGGGAGAGGGAGAGGGAGAGGGAGAGGGAGAGGGAGAGGGAGAGGGAGAGGGAGAGGGAGAGGGAGAGGGAGAGGGAGAGGGAGAGGGAGAGGGAGAGGGAGAGGGAGAGGGAGAGGGAGAGGGAGATATCTGAGAGGTTCCAAGGGTGACAATCCTCTCCAATGGCATTTCTATGATGACCTGACCTCCCTCTCTCCCTCCAGTAGACAACACTTCCTAAATATTTTGCTACTTGAGAATAGTGTCAAAAAAAAAAAAAAGAATAGTGCCATAGGTCTGTCAAAACATCCATGACACATGGCCCTTTGGAAATATTTAGGAACCAAACCATAATAAGGTGCATGGGGGAAGAATAAGGACATAACAAAATCATGTATTAGTCTAGGTAGTAATATTTACAACAAGCACTCCTTTGAAATCTCTGTGAGTTCACTTGCTGAAGGCTAGCTCTTGGTTTACAACATGCCCCGTCCAGTTCAACAGGAGAGTTAGAGAAGTCTGATCCCAAGGGTCTAGGTTCTTACATTTTCAGAAGCTTCTGTTTTTAACTGTTAGGCAAATTTATTGCTTCAAATTTATAAAGCCTAACTCTTATTTTAAACGAATATTTGGAATACTTTAACATTTTGTGTTATTTTTTTCTGGAGCTCTTAATATTTCTTTTGTTACCTTTCTTTTATTTTTGAAATTATAATATAGTCGCATCATTTCTCTCTTCCCTTTCCTTCCTCCAAACCCTCCCACTACTCCTCTTTGCTTTCTTTCATTACCTGCTGTTACAAGCATATATGTATGTGTGTGTATATATATGTTTCTAAATACAACCGGTTCAGTATGTACAATGTTACTTATATGTATGTTTTCAGTGGCAACCATTTGGTGTTGGATACCCAGATGCATGCTCTTGCCCAGGTAAGACTATTTTTACCATTCTCAACATCCCTTAGTCACCTGTAGTTTCTTTGTGTACATTTGAGGCCACATATTTTTTCTCTCATCTGTTTTGGCAATATTCACTGTTGTTTTTCTCATTCAGCTCATGTTATTTAATAGAGACTTTTGTAGTAGGTCTTTTTTTTTTTAAATTTTCTCAGTTCCTGTTGTTATGTCTCCCTTTTCATTTCTGATTTTGTTTATTTGGATACGGTCTCTGTGTTCTCTAGTTAGTTTGGCTAAGTGCTTGTCTATCTTGTTAATTTTCTCAAAGAACCAGCTCCTAGTTTTGTTAATTCTTTATATAGTTCTCTTTGTTTCTATTTGTTGCTATTGAAGACCAGTCTTATTACAAAGGTGGTCTGATAGAGTATATGGGATTGATTCAAGGTTCGTGTATCTGTTGAGGGTTGTTTTATGTTGCATTATGTGGTTGATTTTTGAGAAGATATCATGAGGTGCTGAGAAGAAGGTATATTCTCTTGTTTTAGGGTGAAATGTTCTGTAGATATCTGTTAAATTAATTTGTTTGATAACTTTTTTTAGTTTCACTGTATCTCTGTTTAGTTTCTCTTTCCATGATCTGTCCGTTGGTGAGAGTGGGGTGTTGAAATCTCCTACTGTTATTGTATAAGGTTCAATGTGTGCTTTGAACTTCAGTAATGTTTCTTTTACAAATGTGGGTGCCCTTGCAGTTGGGGCAAAGATGTTCAGATTTGAGAGTTCATCTTGATTGATTTTTCCTTTGCTGAGTATGTAGTATCCTTCTCCATTTTTTTGATAATTTTAAAAAAGTTGAAAGTATATTTTATTGGATATTAGAATGGCTACTTTAGCATGTTTCTTAGTATCATTTACTTGGAATTTTTTTCCCAGCCTTTTACTTTGAGGTAGTGTCTGTTTTTGTCACTGAAGTATGTTTCCTGTATGCAGAAAAATGCTGGGTCCTGTTTATGCACCCAGTCTGTTAGTTTATATATTTTTATTGGGAAATTAGTCCATTGATGTTAAGAGATATTAAGCAAAAGTGACTGTTGATTACTGTTATTTGTATTGTTAGAGGTGGAATTACGGTTTTTTTTCCTCTTTTTGGGGGGCTTTTTTGTGGAAAGATTAATTTTTTTTGCTTTTCCTTGGGTGTAATTTCCTTCCTTGTGTTGGAGTTTTCCTTCTATTATCCTCTGCAGGGCTAACTTAGTAGAAATATATTGTTTAAATTTGGTTTTGTCTCTGAATACCTTGGTTTCTCCATCTATGATAATTGTGAATTTTGCTGGTTATGGTAGCCTGAGCTGGCATTTTTATTCTTTTAGGTTCTGTATGACATCTGTCTTCTGGCTTTCAGAGTCTATGGTGAGAAGTCTGGTGTAATTCTGATAGGTCTGCCTTTATATGTTTCTTGACCGTTTCCCCTTACTGCTTTCAATATTCTTTTTGTGTTCTGTGTACTTGTTGTTTTAATTATTATGCGACAGGAGGAATTTCTTTTCAGGTCCCATCTTTTTGGTGTTCTATAGGCTTCTTGTACATTTATGGGCATCTCTTTCTTTAGGTCAGGGAAGTTTTCTTCTATAATTTTTTGAAGATATTTACTGGCCCTTTAAGTTGGGAATTTTTACTCTCTTCTATACCTATTATTCTTAGGTTCAGTCTTTTCATTGTGTCCTGGATTTCTTGAATGTTTTGAGTTAGGAACTTTTTTGCTTTTTGTATTTTCCTTGACTGCTGTATCAATGTCTTCCATGGCATCCTTTATACCTGAGATTCTCTCTTCTGTGTCTTGTACTATGTTGGTGATACATCTGTGACTCCTGACCTCTTTCCTAGGTTTTCCATCTCCAGGGCTGTTTCCCTTTATGTTTTCACTAATGTTTTTATTTCAATTTTTAGATTCTGGATGGTTTTGTGTACTCTTTTACCTGTTTGTGTACTCTTTAAGGGATTTATGTTTCCTCTTTAAGGGTTTCTACTTGTTTACTTGTGTTTTCCTGTTGTAGCAGGAATAGCAGGGCTGCCTCTGTGTAAATGCTGGGGGCTGCACAGCGGCAGAAGCATCTCCTGCAGGAGGATCTAATTGAGGACTACTTGGGAGACTAAGGATTGCTAGTGCAAATAATGCCAGCCAGTCAGGAACTGCTCTTTAGAATAGATGCTTTCTTGGGACCAGTGGGGCGTAGGAGCTTGCAGCAGTGCTCAGACGAGCTTGCTGCAGCGTTTCTCATCTGCTCCTGGAGTCTGTGTCTTTGACTCTGGACCAACTTGCACCCAACCTCTAACCAAGGGCAGGTAGAGTTGGGCAGAGAGCTGTCCAGGGGACAGGCAATATCTGGCACCCAGTGTGGTCGATGGACTACTTCATTCTTCTGTTTTGTGGCTCCTTGCAGACCTCCTGGGGCCTCATTTTTTTGCCTGTTGCTGCAAGTGCTGTGCTCATGGTTGGGCCTGATCTGCTGTTCTTCTCCACTCAGTGCTGCAGTTGTGCCCCCTTCGGTTGCTTCTTCAGTGATTTGGCCCCTTAGTGTTTTATGTTGTGGGTCCCACGAAGGTGAGACCGTGGACCTCATTTCTGTCTTCTTTGTCTTTTCTGTCTGTCTGTCCCGGTAATCTCGCTTTTGGTCTAGGTTCAGTTCGAGAGTAAGCATGACGTAAGCGTGAGGCAAGAGGGCCGTGAGCGTGCAGCGTGGCCATCTTTTCATTTTTCTTTGTCTTTGAGTCAGTGTCCTGTGGCGGGTGTGCGGTGATCGTGCTGTGATAAGTGTGAGGCTGGCCATCTTTTCTGTCTTCTTTCTTTGTTCATTCACTTTCACTTTTGGTCTGGATTCATTCTGGTACCTGACATAGGGGCTAGTGAATGAATAGAAATATGTAACATTGAGGGTGGTGAACTGGAGTGGGGTCGAACCACTAGATATTCCCAGACACCAGGGATGCAAGAGGCTCCCACGACCCAGTGAGGATGACATTAGCTAAAATACCTAACAGCAGGGAGATAGGACCTGAAGAGACCACTCCAGTAGATAGATATGGTCTCCAGTAGAGGGATGTGGCCACTCATGCATCTCGAAATCTTTTTTTATAAGTATTTTTTATTGGATATATTCTATATTTACAATTCCTTTCCCTTTTTCTGGTTCCCCACCCCCCAAAGGTCCCACATGCCCTTTTCCCTCCCAAATCTTTAACCCAGAATTGTTCCGTTTAAAGGAAATGCAGGGCTAAAAAAATGGGGCAGAGACTGAAGGAAAGGCCATTCAGAGAGCACCCCACCTTGGAATCCCTCCCATCTGCAGACACCAAAGCACCACACTACTGCTAGTGCTAATAATGTTGCAGACAGGAGCCTAATATAGCTGTCCTCTGAGAGGTTCTGCCAGAATCTAAGACAGCCAACCATTGGACTGAGCCCGGGGAACCAATGGAAGAATTTGGGGAAGAACTGAAGTTGTTGAAGGGGATTGGAACCCATAGAAAGAACAACAATATCAACCAATTGGACCTCTCAGAGCTCCCAGGGACTAAACCACCAAACAGAAGGTATACATGAGTGGGTCCATGGCTCCCACTACATATGTAGCAGAGGACTGCCTTATCTGGCGTTAATGGGAAGGCAGCTTCTTAGTCCTGTGCAGGCTTGCTACTCCAGAGAAGAGGAGTGATGCAGGAGTTGGTGGGTGGGTGAGGGAGCACCCTCTTAGAGACAAAGGGAAAGGGGCATGGGTGAGGGTTTGTGGAGGGGAGACTGGGAAGGGGGACAACATTTGAAATGTAAATAAATAAAAAATTAATGAAAATGTATAATGTACAAAAAGAAAAGTTTTTTAATAAATATGAGTTTAACCTCAGCAGAATTTTCAGTTAAGGGCAATCGTTCTCTTCTAGATTTCATTTTTCTGATTTCCTATCATTATCTTCAGACTCAACAAAATACCATGGGCTACTCAGGAGATTTTACCTGTCTGTGGGAATCCATTTCGGTGTTCCTCTGTGATCAATGCCTTTGATAATTGCTGTCTCCCAATGTCTTTGTTTTATGTCACAGAATTGGTGAGTCTTCACCAGTAGCAACTTTCCATTAGAGTACTTTTCAATTATATCATTTTGATGAGGTTTTCAGACTAGAAAGTGGTATGCAGCTTTTAACTTGAGAACAAGAGGAGTTTTTACTCATAAAAACTTTTACAGGCTTTCTTAAACCAGGACTCAGTCCCAATGCGATTTAGTTTTGTTTTTGTTTGTTTGTTTGTTTGTTTGCTGTTTGTTTTTGTAAAGGAAACTGTTAAACATAAAATTTAGAGATATTTTGACAGTCCCACCACCACCTCTTTTTGCCTATAGAAAACAAAATAAAACAGAGGCGAGAAAATAGCAACTCATTTCCCAACATTTATTGAGTAAAACATTAGAGTTTTATAGAGAAACATCTTGCAGAAAGCCTTTCAGTTGATAATTAATTAAAAATATCTCAAATCTTACCAATATACTTCTCAGAACACATTTTAAAGAAAAGATATGTGGAAAAACACACTGTCCTGGTCAGTCTCTCTAAATCCGAGAAATGCCAAGTTTTCTCTCAATGCCTTTTATTTAATGAAAGGAACTCACAGTGTGGACGCTGGCAGGGTGTGGTTGGAGAAATAGGCAAAAGCATCTAAAGGTGAGTAAGTCTATCAGGAAAATAATGAAGCATTCTGTTCTGTGAGCTGTTAGCTTACCTTTGCCAAGCTTCACTGAGTTCTACACTGAAAGACCATGTTTTTCATATGAAATGGAGAAAGGTAGGAATAAGAAACAATTTAGATATATTTAATTTCGCCAATTTTAGACCCCTCTGTTTTTACACAGAAACAAACTGTTGTACTCAGAAAACAGTCTGAAAGAGAAAATGTGTTGATGTTGTACTCAGAAAACAGTCTGAAACAGAAAATATCTTTATACTTTCCTGAATTGTCAAAAACATTGTAGTTTTTCTCACCTGCATCTCATACAATAGACAAGAATGTATACGTATATGTCTTTTCATCCAATATGGACACAATAAAAACCTTCCACGGACATTAAAATAAAAGTTATTAAAGTAAAAGAAATTGTATTTTTAAAGTCACTTGCAAACTAGTGGTTTTCAATAAAGCTTTGAAAAGACAGCTTTAGTTTTGGCTAGCCCTGCTCTATAACCCATTTGAAGATATATAGATGATTTGGGGAAAGGTCATGTAAATTAACTTGATTTGCATATCTATCAATCAATCAATAAACTGATTGATCAAATGCTTATAAGCATGTACTATATATTCCAAGATAATCTGGATACAGGATAATATATTCTACACAAAGCATAATGTTTTTAGAGCTTTATTTCACTGGAGTTAAGAGAGAAGCAAGACAAAAAATATATGCTATGATGGGTGGTGATAAGTTCTAGAGAAAAATAAAACAGAAAAGGTTAGTGGGGCACGAAGTGTGTGGCTATTACAACTTTAAACAGTGTGTCCATGGAAGACTTCATCAACTGAAGACCGTGCTGATTAGTTTTTTGTCAACTTGACCTAAATTAGAGTCATCTAGGAGGAGGAAAGCTTACCTGAAGAATTAGCTCCATAAGATTGGACTGTAGGCAAGACTGTGGGCATTTTTTGATGAATAACTAATGTGGGATGGCGCAGCCAACTGTGGGTGGTGCCATCCCTAGACAGGTGGTCCGAGTTATATAAGACAGCAAGCTGAGCAAAAAGCAGAGAAGAAACAAGAAGCATTTCTTCATGGTCTCATTCAGTTCTCTCTCCAGTCTCCTGTTTTGTCTTTCCTCCATGATGGATTGACATTGGATATGTAGACGAAATCCATCTTTTCCTTCCCAAATTGCTTCTGGTCGTTGTGTTCATCATTGTAACAGAAACAAAATGAGAACATACTTAGAAGGGGATGATGATCAAAGCACATGGTTTAGAGAGGAGCAGGGATCGGAGCTGCGTGGACACTAAATGTAGATGCCTTTAGACTGAGCTCTGACTCTTGCTCTTTGATTGGACAATGGGGACTGAACTGAACTGTGGAAACATTTTAGGTCTTTGTAAGAACTTTTACTTTAACTTAGTTAACTTATATTAACTAAAAAGTTATTCTAAAATTCAGCAATAACTTACTTTCCAAATTTTCTCTAGTTGTTTCTCTCTTTTTAGTATATTAACAGCTACTATTACTTTTCTTAACATTTTTTAATAGTTCCTATAAGTACTAGGTTAGATACTATATTCACAGATGTATTCCACAAGATTCACCACCAAATCCATATATTTTCAACTATTCATCACTAGGGTAAACAATGCATTCATAAAGGTAATAGACATGTTGTTTTCAAAATTAAATTATTCTTGAATATGTGCCACTAAGTGCCATGATAGATGTGTGCAAACAGAACAGCAGGAACTCAGAATGGAAACCCTGTTTTACTTAGACAGACAGAATCATGTAATGCTGGAACAAAGCCCTTACAAATGAGTAGGTACTAGCCAAGCAGACATAGTGGAAATAGGAGCAAGAAACATCAAAAGGTAAGTTAGGCAGAGTGGGCAACTGTTGAACAGAATAGTGAAGAGCATCTCTAACGGAAGGCAAGAGAATTCATATCAGGAGCTATTTAGGAAAGGAATTTGCATGTTAATGTTCTCATAACATACATTTTTATTAAAAATTTGTAAAAAATTCCAATTTAAAAAAGAAAACATAAAGTCTTTGAAAAAAATAAGTTTTTGGAAATTTTTATAGACATGAGCATTGAGATCAGAAGTTGAGACTTGTTTGATACTAAACAGCAAATCAATGGCTAAGGGACTCATGTTATGAATGCTGTTCAGGCTGATGTTATAAAAAAGATGTGCCTCATTGAAAACATCAATAGACTTATTTGTTTTGTGGTACTGGGAGGGCAAGCTTAGAACCTCGTAAACAGTAGGCAGGTGATCTACCAGTGAGTCATATCCTTAGCTCATAAATATATTTTTTTCTTTAATTAAAAATAAAACAATTGGAATGCAAACCTTTTTGAGCCCAAGTGATCATCCAACTATTATTTAAAACTTTAGTGTGATTCCTAAATTCTCCAGTGATTTCATTTGTTAATACCTGTTAGAACTGGTTCTGCATGGGGGAAGCTCTTTGGCTTCTGCTTGGAGAGCTACATCCAGGCAAGTGGCAGCATTCTTCCAGAGGCTCCCCAGGGAGCATGACATTTGTTGGTTCTACTTCATTTTAGACTTTGTTCCATTACTTTTTCTCCCTTGGTCTTGGAGAGCACTGAGAACTTATGAGATTAATTTAGGTCAGACTTGCTGAAAGTCAAAAGTGATGTTTTCTTTTTGCAGGAAAAACCCCAGGGGCAGAGAATGCAGGAAATTGCATGTCTCTGTGATGGAAAACAAATGAGCAGCAGAAATGCCCATCTCTGATCATCAAACATGTCCATCACAGCTGCCAATACAGATGTGTTATACTGGCAATGGCCAATTGAACATCCTACACTGGATTCCCTTCATCTCCTGTCCATTAGTGGTCTTCACAGTAATTTTCATAGACACATAAACATGCATCAGAACATGGGGTTTTTTGAAATATAATATGAGCACATATATGACTCAAAGATAATTGATTAGGTTATAACAGATAGGACTATAGAAGGAAACAAAGATCTTAAAGCGATTAGTCATGTTTCTCTTGTTGAATAAACGTCACGGATACTTAATCTTATGATATGCTTATCCTGGGAGCATCACCCCTGTTTTATTATCTGGAGGTAGATAGATATCCTTCAATGGATATTTGAAGAAGATCTGGTTGATAAAGATGAAGCCCTGGTTGATTCTTTAGTTATTGCATACACATGTGAAGAATATTCTTGTGAAGGTTTAAGGAGGCAAACCAAGGGTTGGGAAGGAATTTCAAAATACCACTTGTTCTCCCTAGCTTCTGTCAGCTGTAGCTTGTTATTCTCTGGATACAAAATGTCCCTCAAAGGCTTAGTCCCTAATGCAATGTTCAGAGGTAGCATTTTAAGAGAACTGATGGGTCAGAGGGCTCTGAATTGATCAATGAATTAATCCACCAATGTGTTCATAATTTAATGGGCAATGGAGCTGATGAATAGATGGAAGGAAGTCACTGGTGGCAGGGTCTTAAAGAGTTATTTCGCTTCTGGCTTCTTCTGGCATTTAGCTCTCTCCATCACTATGAGGTGAGACATTTTGCTCCACCACATGATGTCTGCCATGATGTTCTGTCTCACCACTCCCAGAGCCAGAAGCAATGGAGCAAAGTGACCATGAGCCAAAATAAATTTTTCCTCACTTAAGATGGCTTCTCAGGTGTCTTGTCACCATGACAAAAACCTGACATACTTATGGACTAGATTATGTCTATTCATGGTCCTCTAGATCTTGTTATGGCCATTTGTTAAGGCCCTGATGCAAAGTATTTTGGATGCACTTGGGCATGTTTAGAGGCATGAAGAGTGCTATACTGAGGCAGAAATAATTAAAGTGATACCTACAATACTGCCTTTATCTGGGCACATTTTATTACAAACAGGTGTTTGGCAATTTGTTGAGAAATTTGTTGGTTGCAGCGACTGGTAGCAGGCTGGGTACTGCAGTCTTTTTGTGGCTGTGTCTGTGCTGCTGTGGAGCTGATTTAAAGGGAGTAGGCCACTGAAGCATGGGTCCTCTTATACACAGGTCAATCGTGTAATAAGGAAAGCCGCAGCTCTAGATTCACAATACCAAAAATAGGGAAATCTGCCCTCAATATTAAAGGGATCTCAGAACAGAGTTTGAATCCAGTGATTCAAATTCTCCCAACTTCCTTCCTAGGTTTTCAGGGTTACTGAGATAACCAATATTTTCTTACTCCCCTCTTAGATAGCAGATTTCTACTATTCCTCAGTCTAAGAAGCATTTCACAATCCATCCATTCTCCAAATCATTAAATCAAATGTTTATTGAACTTATACTATTCCTAAAAGCTAAACCATGCACCACGAAAACAAACAAAAAAATGAGATATTATACCTTAGCAGAAATGATTAACGTCTCAGACGAATTTGAATCTTGTCATTGCCTCCCCCAATTCCTTTTCCAAAAGAACTCGCATGGACCCCACTGACCACTGCAACTGTGGACTTGTGTCTTCCTCTGGCTTACTCCCAGAGTCCAGGAATCATTCTTGATGTGAGTAAAAATGCCTGCAACATTGAAGATTTGTAGTCCTCTTAATAGAACCAGTCATGGAGAGCATGACTCTGTGTTACTCGTGTAAATTTCTAAAATTATTCCATTCCCCTCCCCTCCCTTCTCTCCTTTCCCATTCCCTTCCCTCCCCTCTCCTCCCTTTCTGTCCTTTCTCTTCCCCCATCTCTTTTCTTTCCTGGTTTTCTTGGGGGATTGAACCTTTGGTTTTGCAATGGAAAGCATGCATTATACCACTTAGCTACATCCTCAACCTTGCTTTATTTTCCTAATGGATTTTTAGATCTCAACTGTATTTTGGTCATTTTATTTCCTTTGATTGGCTGAAAATAAACTTATTTGTTAAAGAAAACTGATACAGACACAAACATTCTGCAGTAAAAAGAATATTTGTTTTCATTTTATGTGTATGAGCATATTGCTTACATGTATGTGAGAGCACTGCATGCATGCCTGGGACCTGCAGAGATCAGAATAAGTTGCTACATCCCCTGGAACTGGAGTTATAGGTGATTATAAGATAAAACATGGAACTGAACTCTGGTCCTCTGCAAGAGCAGTACCTGCTCTTAACTGCTTAACTGCTTAGCTCTTGCCCTTGAATCTTATATTTTTCTTTTTCTTTTTCAAAGGAAGGCAGGGCTGGAGGATGTCAAATGATTATAGGGATCATAATTTTTCACTTCTGAAGAGTTCTGGACTTTCAAGGATTACATACATTATATTCTCATTATACATATGCTCACAGACACAATTACACACAGGCTTGCTAAGCATATTCCCTTAGGGGTGGGGATAATGGTTGGGTATGATGAATGCAGATGCTAATATTCTTTAGTTTTTGAGAATTGTTTACTGTTGGTGTGTGTACAAGTGTATGTATTTGTGCATGTACGTATGAATGCATGCATGTATGTATGAATGATGTATGTATGCATGTATTATGTGGTATTTTGGGTAAGACTGTTTGCCTATTGTTTCAGTTGAGGTCAGAAGTCAACTTTGTAGAGTTAGTTCTTTCTTTCTGCCTTCCCATGGGTTCCAGGGATTAAACTCAGGTCACCAGGCCTATACAGCAAATGCTTTTGCCTGGTGAGTCATTTTGCCATGTCAATTTTTATAAACTATAAAAGAAATGGGGAAAATATGGTTTGTCACAAGCATTAACATAATACTGACATCTTAGTACTTTGAGATTACAGGTGGTTCTGTCTAGCAATACAAATACTTATTTTTGACGTCTGCATTTATTATGTATTTGTTATTTATTGACTTCAGATTTACATATGCCTTTCTATCCTTTCTAGGTTACCAATCATGTGTCAGTCTGAAGTTTAAACTTTGACTTACTTCTAAGAATTCCACAAGCATTCTGCACAGTAAATGGGAGGCGCTATGTTAAAGGTGTTATTTTACTAGGGAGGGTGTTAAAGGTGGAGCCTCTATCAACATACAGTTGAGAATGAAACATAGTTCTTGAACTTGTATGGACACATGATCACATAAGAGTATTCAGTTCAGATGCATTAACTTTTAGAGACACCTATACAGAGGCTAGAATTGAAACAAAATGTTTTCCACTTAAAATTTATTCCTTGTGCCCTAGGCATGCCTGGGCATATTTTCTGGAACCAACTCAGGGTCAAATCAAAATGGAAACAGCATAGTAAAATTAATGGATAGTTATGGAACATCTACTCTGTCTAAGCAATTGTTTCCAATGTTGGTGGGGTAGAGCAGAGATTGGAGGAGTGTAAAGAGAAGACTCATAATTTCCAGGAGTTAATTCTATCTTCCTATGATAGACAAGTGTGTGTGTGTGTGTGTGTGTGTGTGTGTGTGGTGTGTGCATGTGTTTGTGTGTGTGTGTGTGTGTGTGTGTGTGTGTGTGTGGTATGCACGTGTTTATGATGGTAGTGATGAGTACATACAATACCTTTTTGGTACTAATTAGTGCAAAATGCTCAATAAGAAAGAGATAGACAAGGGGCTACTTCTCCATACAGCTACTGATGTGATGCACAGAGAGAAAGTTAAAGATCTCTCATGAACACTGGGGATTTATTTGGAAATCAGACAATTCCAAATTCCTGGAGGGCTGCTGAAATAAACTCATGTGTTACCCGATACAAAGCTGTAGCAGAGAATCACTCTGTTTCTCGCCCCTCCCACCACACACAGGAGTGTGAATACAGAGAGAAGGAGACAGGTGTCTGCTATTTACATGAAAAATTACTCTCCCCCACAATCACCTCCTGTCAATAAAATGCATATTTTCTGACATGCCAATTAGGTGATTCATAATCCAGATGACCACCCCCTTCCATTTAGGACTGCTGGGCTGGGTTAAATGTCTCAAGTGTTTACCTTTGTGACCAGTGGCGTAGATCTGCTCTCAGTCAAACTGGGCCACTCATGACATGTTTGCCTACAGGGTTTCTCTGGAAGTAAAGTCACCATTATTATCAGATTTTAACCTGAACAATGGGTGAGGGCAGTATTTGCCAACAGTTTTTGGAGAAGAATACTTGTTTTTATAGATCTGTGTGTCCCAAATATGGAGTTTGTAGGAAGTTTTACAGAAAATGAATAGGTTGTGTTATCTGAAAGTTCCAAGGAACACATAGGACAGAGCTAGTCATTAAGGGGTCCATCTACTGCTCAAAAGCTGTTTAGTTGGGGGGGTTGATGGCACCAGTATTTTTACCTAATTTCCAAAGATGAAGCTGATAATGAAATAATCATTTTTCCAAATTAATAGAATATTTCAGAAGGCACAAAACCTCACCATTTAATAATGAACAATTTAGTGATTTCCATATATGAAATGACTTTTGTTTTTTAAGGAATTCTAAGAGGAATCAGAGTGAATTAAACTACATTGCACTAGATACACAAATATATTTAATTATACCTCAAATATTAAGTAATGACATATTGATACACCAGCATGAGTTTTTACATTTCTATGATAAAATGGTTAATGATAGTATATCTCAACTTTACCAAATGAAGAACTTCTTAAAACAGTTTTACACTTTATGATTTTAAGAATTTTTCCAGTTTAATTCTGAGGAAAATCCTGTGGAGTTCACAGACCACAGAGATAATGTTGGAAGAACACTGGAATAGAAACTCTGAAAGTTTAGAAACTAGGAACATGCTTTTTGATAGATTAAAGATAAAGTTATGCAGAAACATGTTTGTGAATGGGCAGGACTTAGGAGGAGATTGATTTTTGTTGCTTGGGGGTAGAAGAACAAACACTAGAAATCTGAACTTGCATCTGTTGTTGTAAAACAGTTTGGCTGAATAAGTTGATGAGAGACTTTGGTGTTAGTAAAAAATAAATGGTAAATATTTGCTTGGGATTAAAGATCTTTTTACCCAGAGATTCTTTGAGGTAGGGCATATTCCAATACAGAGATTAAGGAAGCTCTTTCAAATTACAAGTCCTCTAGATGACATAATGCCATCTTCTCTCCCCAAGATTCTGATGCATCCTCTTGCTACCTAGTAAAAGCATCCTAGTTGAGGCCAAAGAAGAGAAACTACTGCTCTTAGCCAAGAGAGTTTGGCTATTAGGCAAGAGAAATGTCTTTAAAAAACATAATTTCTAATAATTTTTCCAAGGGGTAAGTGTCATCTCTGAATCTGTGAAGGAAAAGGCTTACTATGTAATTGGCCCTTTCCTCATATTCTTCTTCCTTTATACATGTTGCAAACGTCTTAATTTTGTCAGTTTGTCTTTTAACTTTATGGTGATTTCCTGGAAATAGGAATTTATGCCTTAGATCTTCTTGTGATGAGAAAGGCACCTTACGTGAGGAAAGGCTTATTTGGGCTCACAGCTTGAGGGTGCACTCCGTCATGGAGAGGAAGACTTGTCTGTAGAGCTGCCCTAGCTGTAGGCAGGAGCAGGGAGCAGCTCTTTACCGTTTCTACAGATGGGAAGAGAAAGGCATGGATGTTGATAGCCTGGCTGATTTTTCCTTTTTATTCAGTCTGGGACCCTAGACCTTGAGATGGTGTGCTTACATTCAAGATGGCTTTTCCTTCCTCAGTTAAACTTCTCTAGAGACGTACTCATAAAACCAGAGGTATATCTCCTAGATAATTCTAAATTCCTAGAAGTTGACAGTGAAGATTATACACAACCAATGAAACTGTAAAAATCAGAAGTTTCTGTTTTATTTGACTTTAATTAACTGTAATTTAATTTGAATAGCTGCCAATAATAATGACCATGAATTGAACAAAAATATTCCATTTCTTTAAAATTTGTTTTTATGTGTACTATAAGGCAGAGGGAATGTTCCTTCACGAATATCCAATTATACTAACACAATTCTCTAGCAATAATTTTTTAATATATAAATCCCAGAAGTGGGTTGCATGCTATCTGCCCCAATGTTCTGCATTCCTGAATGAAAGACACATACGCACCCTTTATATTTTGATATGCCTTAAACAGCCCAACAGCTGGGCCACTTTCTAACCTCCATGTGGTTAGTCCACCTCCTGCCTATAATCTCGAGTTATAACTTACTAAAGTCTATATTCCACTTTGGCTGCCCTGGACCCATTTGGGCAGCCCTCTGGGTCACACTCTCTTGTCTCCTACCTGACTGTGCCTCCCTGTCCTCCCTCTTCCCAGGCATGGCATCTCTTAGTATGTGATCTTTCTCAGTCCCAAGCCTAGGAATTCTAAGTACTGTCTCTGTCTGCCGTGCCTAACCATTGGCTGCTGGCATCTTTATTTGTCGATCAGAACCAACATGGGGACATGCAGACTCTGGCAACATTATGCCAAATCCACCTCACGATTCTTCAGAACTGTGTTTATTTTTTCCTCATTCACTGGAAGTCACTTGGGTCAGGTGTCAAATTCCTAGGCATATGTAAGTTTTTCTGCTTAAAATGTTTGTCCAGTTTTAGTCAACATAATGTTTAAAATGCCAATTTAGCTGGCCAGGCTCCCCCCCCCGCATTTTTCTTCTTTTAATATAATGTGTTGTCTTGCATATTTTCCTTCCAAGTGAAATTTAGAACATCTCACTCCAGTTTGCATGCCTACAAACGTTCTAATATGATTTATTGGGAATGTCAATGATTGCATAGGTCTATTTGGAAAATAATTGATATTTTAATAATACTAAGGTTTTTTTCCATTTGTTGTTAATCTTTTGTATATTTTCCTCTATAGCTTTATTCCTAATTGCTTTGCTTGCTTTTTTAAAATAATTTTAGGTACTTCATAGTTTTTGTTGCTATTGCAAATAATCCCTTTTAAAATTAAAATTTACATGTGGTTACTGTTAGAGTATAGGAAATCCGCTGACATTTAAAAGTTCATTTATTTTGCTGAAACACATTGATTTCGTTAAGCTTTCTTAGTAACATTCTCTATTATTTTTGATTTTCTGGATAATTAGATGCAATATCTTCAAATAGTGTGAACTATATATTTATTTCAAAAATTTATATCCCGTGTGTGTGTGTGTGTGTGTGTCTTTGGTAGTTTGAATATGCTTGGCTCAGGGAATGGTACTATTAGATGGTGTGCCCTTGTGGAGAAAGTGTGTCACTGTAGGGTTGAGCTTTGATACTCTTCTCCTAGCTACCTGAAAACAGTCTTCTCCCCTTTGCCTTCAAACAAGATGTATAACTCTCAGCTCCTCCAGGGCCATGCCTGCCTTGTTGCTACCATGGATGCTACTGTTATCTTGATGATAATGGGCTGAACCTCCAAAACTATAAGCCAGCCCCAATTAAATGTTCTCCTTTGTATAAGTTGCTTTGGTCATGGTGTTTCTTCACAGCAATGGAAACCCCAAGGCAGTATCTATATCCCATAGATGTATGCACGCACAGAGACACATATATCTTTATCTTTTTTTTATTGCCTTGATTTGGCCACCGTTAAAGTGTTTTTTTTCTTTTTTACCTTTGAGGGTGCTCTACATGTATGCCGTGACACATCTAGGTCACAGATGTCCTTCTTCAGCTTTCACCTCTTGGCAGATGACAACTCCAACTTTCTATATCTTTTGGTTGAAAAACTGGTGATTTGGGGTCTGCACTCCAGACTCTTTCTCAAGGTTTATCTCCAACCAACACACACCTCCCTTTTGCACTACCTTTAAAACATAAGCAGGACTATGTCACTCCCTTTACATTTTTTCCCATGCCAATGATGATTCAAGTTGCTTATTGCATTGGTTTCCCACTTGCTCTGCTAATTCTGTGGCAGTAATCTATTCTTAACACCACAAACAAAACATTGTTGCAGGGTGCCATATTCTGTTAGTTACAGCATAGTGAGAAAGTTACCAAGAGTTTGAGGCTAGTCTCAGGTGCACAGTGAATTTGAGGCCAGTTGTGGCTGCATTGACTCTGTCTCAAATAAACAAACACAAACCCAACAGTTCACATTTGCAACTGATGTCATGGCTCTTCTGAAATTTTTCTAGAGTATTCTTTGTTCATCCAGAGGAAGAACTAATGTTCTTCCACTGTCTATTGATACCCTACAATATCTACTTTTATAAACATGGCTTTGATATGTGCTTGTTTATTTTTACACTCTACAGCTCTTTAATCTCTTTAAGGCTATTGTTTAAACATCAGCTTTCCAATAAGCTCATCCTTAACCATCTCATTAAAACCTTAACATCTCCTCCTCTCTCCTTTGCTGTTCAGATCCCCTATACACTCCATTAGCACCCATCATATTCTATATTGCATTTTTCTGCTGTGTCTTCTTGTCTTTCTAGATTATAGATAATCGTGGTTTCTTTAAAAACACAGAAATATTATGGGAATGTGCCTTTATTTTAATCCCAAGTATGGCGACATGGGGCTGCTTTAGATTATCCACAGCAGCTGACTATGATCTACCTTGTGCTCTAGGAGAGGTGTGATTTTGCCATTAGCACATAGCTTCTGTGATTGACATTTGGGATCCTGGGGACTTTACAGAGGGTATATAAATGATGGGGCTTGAGAAGTTGTGTGGTTTGTTGGTTTTTGGTTTTTGGTTGTTTGCTCTTGGTTGTGGTTTCTAAAGTATTCATACACAAATAAGAAACAATAGCAAGAAGATATTAGATATCCTGATAGCAAAGATCATACTTTCTTTCACCAAGGAACTCAATGTCTTTAATCAGCACAAATAGTCTAACAATGTTGTAATCGCCTTTCCTACCCCTGACTTTATTCAGAATTTCTTTCTCTCTCCCCTTTATCCTCCTACCTAGTGTTAGGGTGTTCAAACAGTGGAATATGGATGGAAGAAAGAAGAACCCATAAAAATAACCAAAAGTCTGTCTATGTTATAAGTCCTGAGCAGGCAGGAATTTCTCTGTTTCATTCACTATTATATCCCTAGAACTGACCAGTTCTCAGTTCTAAGTATGCTATGACTTCCCTCTTTCATTCTGCCTATATTAATACTTATTTAAGTGGCTGTGAAATTTATATCGCTAGAACTGACCAGTTCTTAGTTCTAAGTATGATATGACTTCCCTCTTTCATTCTGCCTATATTAATACTTATTTAAGTGGCTGTGAAATTGTATTTGGTTCTACATAAACTCATTGGTTTTGATGAATAATACTTTGTAGTCCACTGCTGACTTTGAGCTTATATTGTTTTAGTCAAGACTTTCTCATTTCATAATAGCATCATGACAGCTTTCTGTTCTGTACTGTAATCACTCAGTTTTTGTATGAGGATGATACGTGTCTCATCAGACAAGTTGAAAAAGTTCTGTATATGATTTCTTCATGTCTTGGAACAGTTTATATAGCAGTTTACTAGGCACGGTTTTTATTTATTTATTTATTTATTTATTTATTTATTTATTATTGCTATTGTAGTTTTATTCACTTTATATTCCATTCTCAGCTCCCCCCTCCCACTCCCAGGTCATAGCTCTATCCTTCCATTCCTCTCCTTACAAATCTCTCCCCCATTGCCCCTCCACTTCTCTTCAGAGAAGGGGAGCTCCCTTTGGGTTCCACCCCACCTTAGGATATCTAGTCCTACCAGGACTAGAAAATTCTCTCCCACTGAGGCCCAACTAGGAAGTCCAGGTAGGGGGAGGGGATCCCATCTCAGGGCACAGAGACGAAGACAGCCCCTGTTCCACTTGTAATGGAACCCACATGAAGACCAAACTGTACAATTACTGCAGATGTGTAGGAAGTCTAGGTTCAGCTCCAGAATGCCTCCGGTGTGGTTGCCCAGGCTCTGTGAACTCCCCTGGTCTCAGGCGAGTTGACTCTGTAGTTCTTGTGGAGACCTTGACCCCTCCTGCTTGCTCACTTCTGTTCTCCACTCTTCCACAAGACTTCCCAAGCTCCACCTGATATTTGGCTGTGGGTCTCTGCATCTGTTTCCATCCATTCCTGGATGAAGCCTTTGAGGAGACAGTCATGTTAGGTTCCTTTACAAGCATAGCAGAGTATCATTAATAGTGTCAGGGGTTGGCTATCACACATTGGATGGGTCTCAACTTGGAGCAGTCATTGGTTGGCTGTTTCCTCAGCATCTGCTTTATCCATCTTTATCTCTGCAAGCAAGACAAGTTTTAGGTTGAAGGTTTTGCAGTTGGCAGATTTATTCAGAATATCCAGGAACTGAAAACAACTTAAATGTCTCTCAACTGAAGAATGGATAAAGAAAATGTGGTACATCTACACAATACAATACTAATCAGCTATTGAAAAACCAAGACATCATGAACTTTGCAAGTAAATTGGATGGAACTTCAGAATGTCATCATGAGTGAGGTAACCTCAAACCAGAAAGACACATATGGCATGTATTCACTTATAAGTGGACATTAGACATAAAGCTCAGGACACCCATGGTACAATCCACAGACCCAAAGAAACTGGGTAATACAGAGGTCCCAAGGGAGGACGCTTGAATCTCACTCAGAAGGGGAAACTAAAGAGTCATTGGAGGTGGATAGAGAAGGATCTCGAGTGGAGAGGGGGAGAAGAGGAGATTGTGGATGGAGATCAGGTGTAGAAGAGCTGGAAACGGGTTGGGAGCAAGAATGGAAATAGGCAGGGAATGCCTCTGATGGCTAGTTGGAGACCTGGGACTGGGAAGGATATGGGGAGTTCTCTTAGTTAGGGTTTCACTGCTGACCAATGCAAGTTTTATAAAGGACAACATTTAATCGGGGCTGGCTTACAGGCTCAGAGGTCCAGTCCATTGTCATCAATGCAGAAACATGGCAGCATCCAGGCAGATATGGTGCAGGAGGAGCTGAGAGTTCTACATCTTCATCTGAAGGCTGCTAGTTGAAGACTGACGTCCAGGCAACTAGGTTGAGGGTCTTAAGCCCACGCCCACAGTGACACACCTACTACAATAAGGCCACACCTCCTAATAGGGTCACTTCCTGGGCCAATCATATACAAACCATCACAGGAGTCTATGGGGATGACTTTAACTGAGATTCCTATCAGAGGAGGATAGAGACTGAAGTGGCCACCTTCTGTAGTCAGGGGAAACTTCCAGACGAGGATGGGTAACATCAGTCCACCCACAAAACCTTCAACTAGATGCCTTTTAAAGTTGAGTGAAGGTATTTGAACTCGGCAGTATGGAATCTGTTGGTTCCATCCTTTCATGAGGACTGGATTTGCTCAAGTCATCCAATTCAATTTTGATAACTTAAAACTAGGGCCCAGGAAGTGACCCTATTAGGAGGTGTGGCCTTATTGTAGTAGGTGTGTCACTGTGGGCGTGGGCTTAAGACCCTCAACCTAGTTGCCTGGAAGTCAGTCTTCAACTAGCAGCACTTGGGAGGCTGAGGCAGGGAGATCATGGATTTGAGGCCAGCTTGAGCTACATACTAAGTTCTTGGCCAGTTAAGGTGTATGTATATGTTTTAATTAGAATTCTCATAGTCATCTTCAAAAGAGTATCTACAGTTAAATCATTCCTGAGAGGTTGAGTGTCCAGTAGTTGGACCAGTCCCACACTAGATGTCTGTCACTGGGAGGAGACAATTAATAGTTGCTTGGCCCACAAAGTGGGCCTCAGTAGTCACAATCTGAAATCCTGAAATGTTCCTGTAGAACTAACTGCTGGGCCCTAGTCTACCTTGAAAGATTGGAATCGGCAACCACAGGACCAGGAGAAATTAATTCAGTTTCAAGAGTAAGGCCAATGGAGCAAAAGCCAAATGATCTTCTGTCTCAAATACCCTTTTTATCTTAGCTGCTACCAGATGGCAAGGCCCACAATCAGAGTGGCCTTCTTACATCCATCAAGGTCATCAGGGTAGTTGTTCAGGTAAGGCTCCTACCCAGGTGGTCCTAATTTGCACAGGTTGATATGAAAGCCAACTGTCATTGGAACTATATCCTGCCTCAAAAATAAAACTAAAGGGAAACAAAAGCTGGCAATTGAGAATTGCCGAAAAGTTCTCCTTTTACATTATTTTATGATTTATGTGTGTATAAATGCTATTATTTTTACTTCTACTTGTTTCTTTTCTAGTTTTTACTTATAAATACTGGGCTCCTAAACAATTTTTTAAATTAAGTTTTTGTTTTAACATTATTATTTTCTTTCTGCTTATTAGTAGTTTCTTTGGGCTTAATTTGTCCATACTTTGCAGAAACTTATTGAAAAAGCATTAGAGAAAAACTATATCCTTGAGATTCTTTCTTATTCTTTATAAATCAGAATATTTATATATAAAATGCATCTGGATTACAACCCAATGGATTGGACACAATGATTTTGTCATTATTTAAAAAATTCGTAGTTTCCGTTTGGGTTTCTCTGCCTACCAATGATTATTTAGCAGTGCTTCAAGATTTCTAAGTAGCACAGAGGTAATTTATTCAACTTTTGATACTATTGTTTTAATTTTTATTGTGTGTGATTCTGTATTTAGAGTTATTTTTGTTTTTAAAGTCTAATGAAATATATTTCATGGTTAATTTTTTAGATTAAGTACAAGTGAGTGTTTGACAAACATACTTTTCTTTCTTTGTGGTGTGCAAAATACTATGGTCCTCTCTAAGACTCTTTGACTGACCTGTTGATCATAGAATTCCTGCAGGATTTTTTCCCATTTGCTATAGTGTCTATTTTCTACTCAAAACTATTATAAACATGGATATTCACATCCTATAAGGACTCATTGTCTTCTAACTCTACATACCTTTTAAAAAGTAGATTGTTACATTGATAAAAATTCAAAATAAAAACGTTATTTGCTCATTTTTCTCATTTTGAATTGTACTTTGAATACTTTATTTTAAGTTTTGTTTGTTACCTCTTTCTTCATATAAATTTTCAGTTTCTGTTTTTAACTTTTCCTTGTTACTTGGTTTTGGTGTGTATCTTGTGAAGTAACCTGTAGCTTAATTTAGGGATGAAAATATTTTGTGATTATAGACCATTAGGATTAAAACCTACACAAGCTAATATTATATATCATAAACCAACATAAAATGTGCAAGGGATATGAGCACATAATGAAATGCAATTCATTAACATTTAGGGAGTATAAATTAAAATAACAGTGAAGCTATCTTTAATAAGAAGAATGGTAACTGTTTTCTCCAGGAGAATGCTGACAGTTTTCAGGTGACACAATGTGGCCTTCTCAAATACCAAGGATAAACATGAATTTTTACCTCATAACTTTTTTTGACAGACAGAAAAATGTGCCTTCAGTTTTTCAAGTGATCCTGAAGTACTGGTCCAAGACTGGTCCAAGACCCATCCCAAGCTAATTTGCTTTGGTGACACTGATAATTAGGCAGGAAGCAGGTCTGATTGGTTCAGCCTAGGTGGCTCTGGATCCACCCAGTGTGGCTAGAGGTCAGGGTCAAGTGAGACTGTGTGGGAGAGGAGAGACGAGTTAGGAGTTAGATCTCCAGAGAATGCAGATGGAACTGCTGGGCAGACGGTCTCATAGATGTTTAGCCGATTGTACTTACCACATATAAAGTGAAGAAAATAACACATGACTGTACATACAGAAACCTGTGAGTTAATTTTATGACTGGTCTGTGTAAATGTTCTCCATTGACTATCGTAGATAGTCAAATCTACCTGGAAAGCTTTCTTGATTCTAAAGGGAAGGAAAGCCAGCTAAGTGAGCCAGTGTGTCCTATATATGTCTTACAGTTCTTAGACTATTAGGGCAATGTGGCATTGATTACATCTGAGACCAGTAGAGAAAACACAAGCACACATAGAAGCTCTCATAATAAAATGCTAAATTCTCCCAAAGAGAAGTTTAATTAACAAGATTGCCCCAGCGTCTGAGGGACTTCAGCAGTACTGAACTGAAGGGGTATTTCAGACTGTTCATTCAGCAGACTCCTCACTCAAAACCTGTGTGGTGGATTTTGCAATTTGGCTGAGAGGCTCATGCTTCCTTAATAAGCACTCACACACAGCAAACGTTTACTCATGTGGCACAAAAGGCAGAGAAGAATCTGAGAACCATGTAATTTAAGCTCAGAAGAAAGAGAGGAAAGAAGAGAGTTCTTTTTCACTTAACAGCCCTGAAGATATTTAAGTGCATGTAATTTTATAAATCTTAAGTATATGTTGTGAGCTGAGATACAAATAGACTTCAGTAAAAGAAACAAAGCCAAGAAGAATTACAATTTACCTGGAGTCCACATCACAAAGCAACATGGCCTAGTATAATGAGAGATGCCAGGACACTCAAGAATCTTAACTAGCCATGTGTACTGGCTTGGGAAATATGTGCTTTAGCATTTAAATACATCACATTATAATTATTTGGTTTCATGTATCTCGGCTATTAGCACGCCATTACTTTGAGGGAAGGTATGTGCCACTCATTTTTTATAATTGCTCTTCTTGGAGCTCAAACTGTACCTGATGCTCAACGAAAGTTTGCTGCAGGAACAAGACAGCAATCAGATGGAGAACATTTACACAGACCAGTCATAATCCTGCATGTCTCTGTTCCCAAATATTCAAACCCACTGGAAAATGAAGTAATCTAACTAGACGTAAAATCATCTGAAGTGGCTGCACTTATCACAAATCGGGTTCAATTTATTAAGAGCTTCCCATGATTACTCATCAGCAAGGGATTTTATGGGGGCAGAATTGTTGCACATTCCCTTAACTTCAGGTTTCCTTTGCATTTTTTTGTGTAATTTTATGTCCCATGTGCCTAAGCACCTCTGGTTCATGTGTGGTCTGAGTCTAACCATTACCCTTATCTCATCTCAAAGTGTCTCTATTTGGAAAATAAATGTTATGGTCACCTTATTTTTCTATATAACATCTTTTTTGCATATTCTTTATTTACACTTCAAATGTTGTCCCATTTCCTGGTTCCCCCTCCCCCGGAAAATCCCATAAGCCATCTCCCCTTACCTAATCAGCCCACTCCCACTCCCCTCTCCTGATATTCCTCTACACTATGGTATCAAGTCTTTCCAGGACCAAAGGCCTCTCCCCCATTTGGTGCCCAGCAAGATCATCCTCTGCTGCTGATGTGTCTGGGGCCCTGGGTTAACTCCAAGTGTACCCTTTGGTTGATGGTTTTGTCACTGGGAACTTGGTGACTCATATTGTTGTTTCTCCTATGGTGCTGCAAACCTTTTCAGCTCCTTTGGTCCTTTCTCTATCTCATCCATTGGGGACCCTGTGCTCAGTTCAATGTCTGGCTGAGAGTTTCCCACTCTGTATTTATCATACACTAGCAGAGCCTCCCAGGTGACAGCTATATCCAGCTCCTGTCAGCAAGCACTTGTAAGCACCCCACAATAGTGTCTGGATTTTGCAATTGTATGTGAGATGAATTCCTAGGTGGGGTAGTATCTGGATGGTCTTTCCTTCAGACTCTGTTCCACACTTTGTCGCTGTATCTCCTTCTGTGGGTATTTTGCTCCTATTTCTAAGAAGGTCCAGAGTAGCCATACTTTGTTCTTCTTCCTTCTTAGGCATCATATGATGTGTGAATTGTGTCCTAAGCTCAAGTCCAAGTGGATTAAGGACCGCCACATAAAACCAGACACACTTCAACAAATAGGAAAAAAACTGGGAAAGATCCTTGAACACATAGGCACAGGGGAAAATTCCTGAACAGAACCCCAATAACCTATGCCATAAGATCAAGAATGACAAATAGGACCTCATAAAATTACAAAGTTTCTGTATAAGCAAGGATACTGTCAATAGGACAAAATGACAACCAACAAATTGGGAAAAAATCTTTACCAACACTACATCCGACAGAGGGCTAATATTCAATATATACAAAGAACTCAAGTTAGACTCCAGAGAACCAAATAACCCTATTAAAAACAAAAGGTCTTCTGGGGGAATCAATATCCCCGACCTCAAGCAGTACTACAGAACAATTGTGTTAAAAACTGCATGGTATTGGTACAGCAACAGGCAAGTAGATCAATGGAATAGGATTGAAGATCCAGAAATGAACCCACAGACTTATGGTCACTTGATCTTTGACAAAGGAGCTACAACCATCCAGTGGGAAAAAAAGATAGCCTTTTCAACAAATGGTGCTGGTTCAACTGGAGGTCAACATGCAGAAGAGTGCGAATTGACCCACTCTTATCTCCTTGCACTAAGATCACCTCCAAGTGGATCAAGGACCTCCACATGAAACCAGACACACTGAAACTAATAGAAAAGAAACTGGGGAAGACCCTGGAGGACATGGGCACAGGGGGAAATTTTCTGAACAGAACACCAATAGCTTATGCTCTAAGATCAAGAATTGACAAATGGGACCTCTTAAAATTACAAAGTTTCTGTAAGGCAAAAGACACTGTCAGAAGGACAAAACAGCAACCAACAAATTGGGAAAAGATCTTCACCAACCCCACATCTGACAGATGGCTAATATTCAATATATACAAAGAACTCAAGAAGTTAGACCCCCAAAGAACCAAATAACCCTATTAAAAATGGGGTACAGAGATAAAGAAGGAATTTTCACCAGAAGAAATTCGGATGGCTGAGAAGCACCTTAAGAGATGTTCAACATCATTAGTCATCAGGGAAATACAAATCAAAACAACCCTGAGATTCCACTTCACACCAGTTAGAATGGCTAAGATTAAAAACTCAAGAGACAACAGATACTGGCAAGGATGTGGAGAAAGAGGATCACTGCTCCATTGTTGATGGGATTGCAAGATGGTACAACTGCTCTGGAAATCAGTATGGCGGTTCCTCAGAAAATTGGGCATGACACTTCCAGAGGACCCTGTCATACCACTCCTGGGCATATACCCAGAGGATTCCCCTGCATGAAATAAAGACACATGTTCCACTATGTTCATAGCAGCCTTATTTATAATAGCCAGAAGCTGGAAAGAACCCAGATGTCCCTCAACGGGGGAATGGATACAGAAAATGTGGTATATTTATACAATGGAATACTACTCAGCAATTAAAAATAATGAATTCATGCAATTTATAGGCAAATGGTTGGATCTGGAAAATATAATCCTAAGTGAGTCAATCCAATCACAAAAGAATACACATGAATTGCAATCACTGATAAGTGGATATTAATGAGTCTAGAAGCTCTGAATACTCAAGACACAATTATCTAAGCAAAAGATTCCCAAGAAAAAGGATGGAGAGGACCTTGGTCCGAAAAAGACTAAATCCAGTTTTTTAGGAGAGTACCAGAACAGAGAAATGGTGTGTGGGGGGGTGATTGGGGAATGGGGGGGAGATGACTTATGGGACATATGGTGAGGGGGGAACTGGAAAGGGAAAGCCTTTGGAATGTAAACAAAGAATATAGAAAATAATAAAAAAGGGAAAAAAGGAAAAAATGGGGTACAAAGCTAAATAAAGAATTCTCAGCTGAGGAATACTGAAAAAAAATGAGGTACAGAGCTAAACAAAGAATTTTCACCTGAGGAAGTCTGAGAAGCACCTAAAGTAATGTTCAACATCCTTAGTCATCAGGGAAATACAAATCAAAACAACCCTGAGATTTCACCTCAAACCAGTCAAAATGACTAAGATAAAAAACTCAGGAGAAAACAGATGCTGGAGAGGATGTGGAGAAAGAGGAATATTCCTCCACTGCTGGTGGGGTTGCAAGCTGGTAAGAACCACTCTATACAAAATCTTTTGTAATCCTGCGTTCCTAAAGCTACCTCCCCTTTTGAATTGTGGGAGCTTGGACTATACTTAAACGCTACTTTATTCCTCCAGGAAAACCTCATTTCTTGGACAGATCTACAGAAACAACTTCAAGCTGTGGAAGATGACAGGCTCAGTTTCCCCAGTGTGCTGGGTTATCTTATATTTCTTGAGACTTGAATATGAGCCACACTCCGTGATTGGCATCTGACCCATTTGAAAAGGAAAATGTATTACCTTTCTCTGAGGCTTTGAACATAAAATTCTCTTACTCTGACTGTACCTACCACTGAAGCCATCATAAAAGTGGAGAAGGCACTGACAACACTTCAGAGCATAACAGGATTTCAATCCCAACATCAGGGTTGTGGAGAAGGTAGATTACAGACCTACAAGGATGTTTAACCTGCTGACCAGCTATTTCAATTTATTTTCCCTTCCTCCCCACATCTGGTCGGCTGGTCTGCTCCCATTCTGTCTGCTTGATCATTGGTGTGAGCTACAAAAGTAGCTACTAAATCAGACCATGTTTCTCCACCACTCATAATGTGCTAAAGTTCATGTTTTAGAGAATGTATCAGATACATGTAGTGCACTCAGTATAATAGCAGTCAATTATCCAAGTGTTATGGAAATGCGGAGTCAAGAGGGCTCCTTTAGTAGTCAAATTTGAGAGCTACTGTCAGGTGCTAACTGCAGGTGCTTAATAGGTGGTAAAAACAAATAAGGACCCAGGACTAAAAAGAGGCTGGGGATAGAGCTAGAGGATTTTAAGTCACTAACATAGTGGTGGAAACTGGAGATTTCCAGACGGACACGGTGGATAGCACAGAGTTTTAAAATGCAGACTCATAGTTCAGTTAAACTATGTGGAGGTCAAAGCCTGTGCTGGCAAAGTACCCTCTCAAAAGAGCTAGTTTATTTTTTCTTTTTGAATGGTCTGATTATAGTTATGTTAAATTATTTCTCTTCAATATGTAGACCAGGTCATATGTTAATGAATACATATAACACTTCTCATTTTTTTTTTATTAAGCAGAAGAAATTGGTTTCCTATAGGCAAAACGGGATTTACTTTATACATAATACTAATACTCCTCTAATTAGAGTCTGTCATCTAGTCATCTATGTGACTATTGACCTATTTGTTATCTGGAAAAAATAAACAAAAAAAAAATCATGGGGAGAAAAGTGGTGTCAAGGAAGGGGAAATTTTTCCAGGCAAACACACACATGGAAGTAACATAGAATTTCTATTGTTTTTAAGGTATTCCTTCTTAACTCAAGGTGTGTGGAATAAAATAATCTAGATTTTTATCTTGGAAATGACTTGGGAACCTAATCCTGATTGGAGACATCTGGACAAAGAGTGCACAACTCTCTTTTTTTTTTAATTTTCTATATTCTATGTTTACATTCCAAGGCTTTCCCCTTTCCCAGTTCCCACCCACCATAGTTCCCATAGTTCCTCTCCCCCCCCAACTGTTCCCCAATAATTCCCCCTCCCCCCTCGGTTTCTTTACTAAACTGGATGCAATCTTTACAGGCCCAGGGTCCTCTCTTTCTTTTTGGGAATCATTGACTTGCTATTTGTGTCTTGAGTATTTAGGGCTTCTGGGATCATTAATATCCACTTATCAGTGATTGCATTTCATGTGCGTTCTTTTGTGATTGGGTTAATTCACTCAGGATGATATTTTCCAGGTCTAACCATTTACCTACAAATTGCATGAATTCATTATTTTTAATTGCTGAGTAGTATTCCATTGTATAAATATACCACATTTTCTGTATCCATTCCTCCTTTGAGGGATATTTGGGCTCCTTCCAATTTCTGGCTATTATAAACAAGGCTGCTATAAACATAGTGGAGCATGTGTCCTTATTGCATGCAGGGGAATCCTCTGGGTATATGCCCAGGAGTGGTATGACAGGGTCCTCTGGAAGTGTCATGCCCAATTTTCTGAGGAACCGCCAAACTGATTTCCAGAGCGGTTTTACCATTTTGCAATCCCACCAACAGTGGAGGAGTGTTCCTCTTTCTCCACATCCTCGCCAGCACTTGTTGTCTCTTGAGTTTTTAATCTTAGCCATTCTGACTGGTGTGAGGTGGAATCTCAGGGTTGTTTTGATTTGCATTTCCCTGATGACTAATGATGTTGAACATCTTTTAAGGTGTTTCTCGGCCATCCGAATTTCTTCTGGTGAAAATTCTTTGTTTAGCTCTGTGCCCCATTTTTTGATAGGGTTATTTGTTTCTTTGCGGTCTAACTTCTTGAGTTCTTTGTATATATTGGATATTAGCCCTCTGTCGGATGTGGGGTTGGTGAAGATATTTTCCCACTTTGTTGGTTGCCGTTTTGTCCTTCTGACAGTGTCCTTTGCTTTGCAGAAACTTTGTAATTTTATGAGGTCCCATTTGTCGATTCTTGATCTTAGAGCATAAGCTATTGGTGTTCTGTTCAGGAACTTTTCCCCTGTGCCCAAGTCCACCAGGGTCTTCCCAAGTTTCTTTTCTAATAGTTTCAGTGTGTCTGGTTTTATGTGGAGGTCCTTGATCCACTTGGAGTTGATCTTAGTGCAAAGAGATAAGAGTGGGTCAATTCGCATTCTTCTGCATGTTGACCTCCAGTTGAACCAGCACCATTTGTTGAAAAGGCTATCTTTATTCCACCGGATGGTTGTGGCTCCTTTATCAAAGATCAAGTGACCATAAGTCTGTGGGTTAATTTCTGGGACTTCAATCCTGTTCCATTGATCTGCTTGCCTGTTGCTATACCAATACCATGCAGTTTTTAACACAATTGCTCTGTAGTACTGCTTGAGGTCAGGGATATTGATTCCCCCAGAAGTCCTTTTATTGTTGAGGATAGTTTTAACTATCCTGGGTTTTTTGTTGCTCCAGATGAATTTGAGAATTGCTCTTTCTAGATCTATGAAGAATTGAGTTGGGATTTTGATGGGGATCGCATTGAATCTGTATATTGCTTTTGGCAAGGTGGCCATTTTTACTATATTGATCCTGCCAATCCAGGAGCAAGAAATATTTTTCCATCTTCTGAGGTCTTCTTCGATTTCTTTCTTCAAGGACTTGAAGTTCCTGTCATACAGATCTTTCTCTTGTTTGGTTAGAGTTACGCCAAGATACTTTATGTTGTTTGTGGCTATTGTGAAGGGTGTTATTTCCCTAATTTCTTTCTCTGCCTGCTTGTCCTTTGAGTACAAGAAGGCCACTGACTTGCTTGAGTTAATTTTATAACCTGCCACCTTGCTGAAGTTGTTTATCAGCTGTAGAAGTTCTCTGGTGGAGTTTTTTGGGTCGCTTAGGTAAACTATCATATCGTCTGCAAATAATGATAGTTTCACTTCTTCCTTTCCAATTTGTATCCCATTGACTTCCTTATGTTGTCTAATTGCTCTCGCTAGAACTTCAAGTACTATATTGAAAAGATATGGAGAGAGAGGGCAGCCTTGTCTAGTCCCTGATTTTAGTGGGAATGCTTCAAGTTTCTCTCCATTTATTTTGATGTTGGCTACTGGTTTGCTGTAGATTGCTTTTACTATGTTTAGGTATGGGCCTTGAATTCCTGCTCTTTCCAAGACTTTTAGCATGAAAGGATGCTGAATTTTGTCGAATGCTTTTTCAGCATCTAATGAGATGACCATGTGGTTTTTTTCTTTCAGTTTGTTTATGTAGTGGATTACATTGATGGATTTCCATATATTGAACCATCCCTGCATCCCTGGGATGAAGCCTACTTGATCATGGTGGATGATCGTTTTGATGTGTTCTTGGATTCGGTTAGCAAGAATTTTATTTAGTATTTTTGCATCGATATTCATAAGGGAAATTGGCCTGTAGTTCTCTTTCTTTGTTGGATCTTTTTGTGGTTTAGGTATTAGCATAATTGTGGCTTCGAAGAATGAGTTGGGCAGTGTCCCTTCTGTCTCTATTTTGTGGAATAGTTTGAAAAGTATTGGTGTTAAGTCTTCTTTGAAGGTCTGGTAGAATTCTGCACTAAAACCATCTGGTCCCGTACTTTTTTTGGTTGGGAGGCTTTCTATAACCCCTTCTATTTCTTTAGGGGTTATGGGACTATTTAGCTGATCTACTTGATGCTGATTTAATTTTGGTATTTGATATCTGTCTAGGAAATTGTCCGTTTCCTCCAGATTCTCCAGTTGTTTTGAGTATAGACCTTTGTAGTAGGATCTGATGATCTTTTGAATTTCCTCAGTTTCTGTTGTTATGTCTCCCTTTTCATTTCTAATTTTGTTAATTTGTATACTGTCTCTGTGTCCTTTGGTTAGTCTGGCTAAGGGTTTATCTATCTTGTTGATTTTCTCAAAGAACCAGCTCCTGGTCTTGTTGATTCTTTGTATGGTTCTCTTTGTTTCTATTTGATTGATTTCAGCCCTGAGTTTGATGATTTCTTGTCTTCTACTCCTCCTGGGTGAATTAACTTGTTTTTCTTCCAGGGCTTTAAGGTGTGCCATTAAGCTGCTCGTGTATGCTCTCTCCAGTTCCTTTTTGGATGCACTTAGAGCTATGAGTTTTCCTCTTAGCACTGGTTTCATTGTGTCCCATAGATTTGGGTAGGTTGTACCTTCATTTTCATTGAATTCTAAAAAGTCTTTGATTTCTTTTTTTATTTCTTCCTTGACCAAGGTGTCATTGAGTAGAGTATTGTTCAGTTTCCATGTGTATGTGGGCTTTCTGTTGTTTTTGTTGTTATTGAAGACCACTCTTACTCCATGGTGATCTGATAGGAGCCATGGGATTAGCTCAATCTTCTTGTATTTGTTGACATCTGTTTTGTGACCAATTATATGGTCTATTTTGGAGAAGGTACCATGTGGAGCTGAGAAAAAGGTATATTCTTTAGCTTTAGGATGAAATGTTCTATATATATCTGTTAAATCCAATTGGTCCAGAGTTTCAATTAGTTTCACTGTGTCCCTGTTTAGTTTCTGCTTTCCTGATTGGTCCATTGAGGAGAGTGGAGTGTTGAAGTCACCTACAATTATTGTGTTAGGTGTAATGTGTGCTTTAAGCTTTAGTAAGGTTTCTTTTACGAATGAGGGTGCCCTTGCATTTGGAGCATAGATGTTCAGTATTGAGAGCTCTTCTTGGTGGATTTTCCCTTTGGCCAGCAAGAAGTGACCTTCTGAGTCTCTTTTGATGATTTTAGGTTGGAAGTCAATTTTATCTGATATTAGAATGGCTACTCCAGCTTGTTTCCTGAGACCATTTGCTTGTAAAATTGTCTTCCAGCCTTTTACTCTAAGGCAGTGTTTGTCTTTGACACTGAGATGTGTTTCCTGTATGCAGCAAAATGTAGGGTCCTGTTTCCGTATCCAGTCTGTTAATCTTTGTCTTTTTATTGGGGAATTGAGTCCATTGATGTTAAGAGATATTAAGGAATAATAATTATTTCCTCCAGACATTTTTGAAATTATATTTATTTATTTTATTTATTTTTTTATATTCGAGAGGTTACCTTCTTTTGGGTTTGATGAGAGGAGGTTTCTATCTTGCTTCTTCCCGGGTGTAGTTTCCGTCCTTGTCTTGGTGTTTTCCCCCTATTATCCTTTGTAGGGCTGGATTTGTGGAAAGATATCGTGCAAGTTTGGTTTTGTCATGGAATACCTTGATGTCTCCATCTATGGCGATTGAGAGCTTTGCTGGGTAAATTAGTTTTGGCTGAAGTTTGTGTTCTCTTAGAGTTTGCATTATATATGCCCAGGATCTTCTAGCTTTCATGGTCTCATGTGAGAAGTCTGGTGTTATTCTGATAGGTCTTCCTTTATAAGTTACTTGGCCTTTTTCTCTTGCTGCCTTTAATATTCTTTCTTTGTTTAGTACATTTGGAGTTTTGATTATTATGTGATGGGATGTATTTCTGTTCTGGTCTAGTCTGTTTGGGGTTCTGTATGCTTCTTGTATATTCATGGGCATCTCTCTCTTTAGGTTGGGGAAGTTTTCTTCCATAATTTTGTAGAAGATATTTGCTGGCCCTTTAACTTGTACATCTTCATTCTCGTCTATACCTATAATCCTTAGGTTTGGTCTTCTCATTGTGTCCTGGATTTCTTGGATGTTTTGGGTTACAGCCTTTTTGCATTTAGTATTTTCTTTGACTGTTGAATCAATGGTTCCTATGGTATCTTCGGATTCTGATATTCTGTCTTCTATCTCTTGTATTCTATTGTTGATATTTGCATCTATGGCTCCTGATTTCTTCCCAAGGTTTTCTATCTCCAATGTTGTCTCCCTCTGCGATTTCTTAGTTGTTTCTACTTCTGTTTTTAGTACCTGGATGGATGTGCTCAGATCTTTCGCTTGCTTGATTGTGTTTTCATGTATTTCTTTAATAGATTTTTGTGTTTCCTCTTTCATAGCTTCTACTTGTTGGCCCACGTTCTTCTGTATTTCTTTAAGTGATTTTTGCCTTTCCTCCTTATTGTCTTCTTCTTTTTGATCCATCTTCTCCTACATTTCTTGAAGTGATTTTTGTATTTGCCCTGTAAAGGCTTCTAACTTTTGATCCATTTTTTTCTTCTATTTCTTTAAGAGATTTTTCTATGTGTTCAGCTACCAGCATCCTGACCAGTGATTTTATATCCGAGTCTTGTTTTTCTGGTGTTTTGGGGTATCCAGGGCTTCCTGTTGTTGGCAAACTGGGTTCAGATGCTGTCATGTTGCCTCGATTTCTGTTAGTGACATTCCTTCGTTTACCTTTTGCCATCTGGTTATTTCTGGTGTTAGTTGACCTTGTTGTCACTGGCTGGTGTTTGAATCTCCTGTGAGGCTGGGCTTACCTGTTGTTTCTCTACTGGTGGTTATGCGTGATTGCTGCTCAACGGGATCACGAGCTGGCTGCCACCCGCTGACTTTGTGCACGGCCTGAGGTCTCCGGGAAGTGTGGGGGAGTGCAGCAGAGCCTCGGCAGGTGCTGCTGGGCCTGCCTAGTAGCGAGAGCCTAGCAGATCCCCCCCCACGTGGTAGCCCCTGATGGAATCTGTCTACCTGTGCCTTTCCAGCTGTGTTCTGGTTGCAATATGGAGGCCTGCAGCTATCGCTGGTCCGGGGTCCTGGGGAGCTGGGTGGTTCTGGCTGCCTCGGTGCACGGCTTAAGCTCGCAGGGACGTGCTGCAGAGCGTAGGCGCCTGGGCCCGCCTGTGTGCGAGAGCTTAGCAGCTCTCCCTGCTCTAGCCCCAGACGGAGTCTCTACCTGCACCTTTCCAGCTGTGTCCTGGTTGCAATGTGGAGGCCTGCCGCTATTGCTGGTCCTCACTCTTCTTAATAAACAAGAATTGTTGCTTATCCTGGTTCCGCCAGCAGGGTCTGAGCACCTGGCAAGCTGGCTAGGTCTGGCTGACCTGCTACTGGCTGGATGGGAAGCTGTAGGCAAGATGGCGCTGCCTGCAGGGGGTTCGGGGTCTGGCCTGAGAGAGCAGAGCGCAGGCATGGCTGCTGTACTCCAAACCTCTATTCTGTGCGCAGCTCCTGCTCCAGACCTGAGTCCCTGGAGGTCTTAAACTCGGGCTGTCTCGGGTACCTGGTTCCGCCGGCAGGGTCTGAGCACCTGGCAAGCTGGCTAGGTCTGGCTTCCCTGCTACCTGCTGGATGGGAAGCTGCAGGCAAGATGGCGCTGCCTGCAGGGGGTTCGGGGTCTGGCCTGCGAGCGCAGAGCGCAGGCACGGCCGCTGTACTCCAAACCCCTACTCTGTGCGCAGTTCCTGCTCCAGACCTGAGTCCCTGGAGGTCTTAAACTCGGGCTGTCTCGGGTACCTGGTTCCGCCGGCAGAGTCTGATCCCACAACTCTCTTATTCTTTTCTAGCCTCAGGGTCCAGAGTAAGAATAATACCAATTTTCCTACCCAGTACCTCTCAAACAAAGGCCTAAATAAGGTGATAGTTCTTGGGTCCTGTAATCACCATCCACTTCCCACTCTATTGCCAGGGATCATAAAATTTTTTGGCAGCCGGAGATTAGAGACATTACTTGAGCAAATGACAAAGCAAGGCAATGTACAAACATGTGGGACTCTCTCCAAGAGTGTGCTTAAGTAGTGTTTTTGTTTGGGGTTGATTTGCCTTCAATAGTCTTAGAGAAGACAATGAGATAGAGAAAGTGAGCCCTCTAAGTAGGTCTCATGTACAGAAAGTAAACTTGTAAATTTTCAGATACATATGGAATTATAAGAAAAGATACAGAAAACTCAGAACCCCAAATACCAACACCCATAATAATAGTCAGGAGTGATGTAGACATTACTGCCACTCTTCAATCCACTTATTTGATCTTAAGTCTTTCTTACAAGAACAACCATATGCATCAGGAGTCTGGGGACCCCCAGTAAGTCACAAGCAACAACTCCAAGGATGCTCTTGAAGCAGAAATGGGATTTGAGTTTAATTACAATAATCTAACTTGGGGTTAGCTTTTCTTTTAGAAGCATGAGAAGAGACAGTTAAGAATTCTTGGAAGAATGTGATACTGATTTTTAAAATTATAATAGTTCAATGTATTCTTTCTAAATTCACATTTGAAATTACCTAATTTTAGTTGACTCAAGAAATAAGTAATAGCTTTACTTAGCTGTGAGCCGACATTGGGGTCATTTGGGTTTGATCTTAGCCAACCTCTTCTTTCTCACCTGTAGCCATGGGCAGTCTAGAAATGGAAGACAAGTGAGTCCTCAGAGAATGGCTAGGGGTAAATCAACTAAGAGACCCAAGAATGCTATGTGATATTTGGATAACAGATTTATCTTAAAGTCCTCGGAGATTTTGAAACTTTCTCATGTATAAAATCAAGTCCATTTGATTTAAATAAGTTAAGTGCCAGAGAATGACAGAGTGTGGCTCACATGTAGAAAAGAACCCGGATGTCCTTCAACGGAGGAATGGATGCAAAAAAATGTGGTATATACACAATGGAGTACTATTCAGCCATTAGAAACAATGAATTCATGAAATTCTTAGAGAAATGGATGGAGCTGGAGAACATCATACTAAGTGAGGTAACCCAGTCTCAAAAAGAATCCCCATGGTATGCACTCACTGATAAGTGGATATTAGCTTAGAATCTTGGAACACCAAAGACACAATCCACATACCAAATGATGTCCGAGAAGAAAGGAAGGAAGGAGTAGACCCTGGTTCTGGAAAGGCTCGATGCATCAGTGTAGGGGAATACCAGAACAGGGAAGTGGGAAGGGGTGGATGGGGAAACAGGGGGAGGGAAAAGGGCATGCGATACGTTTTGGGGGGCAGGGAACCAGGAAAAGGGAAACGAAATGTAAATAAAGAATATATCCAATAAAAAAAAAGAAAACTGCACAGAGATGGTTTGATCTTTGGAGTCTCATTGAAGTAGAAAACATCCAAGCACAGTTGAGAAAACCAAGGCTGTCATCTACCAGAACTGTAAGTTTCAGCCTCCTTTGGATCAAAGTTCTTTCTTCTTGAAAGGACAGAGAAAAGCTACCTGATGCATTCTCCTTCCCATTTTAGAGTGATGGGCAACATGGTCACTACTCAGGCATTCTCGGGCATGGTGCTCCCAGGAAGCCACTCATTGAGGAGGTGGGAGATATATGTCTCGGGACACCAGCATGCACCAAGCTCCATGAAGACTCTCAAATATCTGTAGTCAATGTGTATGGGAGAAATAACATGACAGCAGCAATCAGGAGTCCAGTGCTCTGAAACAATCAGAAGGTGGTAGTGAGCAGAACACCTGAAGGCTTGGTGCCTGTGGGTTTAATTATGAAGCAGAAACAATATATAGTTTCTTGTTAGCCATAGGAGTATATATTCAAAAGATCACCAGATCCTACTACAAAGGTCTATACTCAACACAACTGGAGAATCTGGAGGAAATGGACAATTTCCTAGACAGATACCAAATACCAAAATTAAATCAGCCTTAAGTAGATAAGCTAAATAGTCCCATAACCCCTAAAGAAATAGAAGGGGTTATAGAAAGTCTCCCAACCAAAAAAAGCACGGGACCAGATGGTTTTAGTGCAGAATTCTACCAGACCTTCAAAGAAGACTTAACACCAATACTCTTCAAACTATTCCACAAAATAGAGACAGAAGGGACACTGCCCAACTCATTCTTCGAAGCCACAATTACGCTGATACCTAAACCACACAAAGATCCAACTAAGAAAGAGAACTACAGGCCAATTTCCCTTATGAATATCGATGCAAAAATACTAAATAAAATTCTTGCCAACCGAATCCAAGAACACATCAAAACGATCATTCACCATGATCAAGTAGGCTTCATCCCAGGGATGCAGGGATGGTTCAATATACAGAAATCCATCAATGTAATCCACTACACAAACAAACTAAAAGAAAAAAAAAACCACATGGTCATCTCATTAGATGCTGAAAAAGCATTCGACAAAATTCAGCATCCTTTTATGCTAAAAGTCTTAGAAAGAGCAGGAATTCAAGGCCCATACCTAAACACAGTAAAAGCAATCTACAGCAAACCAGTAGCCAACATCAAAATAAATGGAGAGAAACTTGAAGCAATCCCACTAAAATCAGGGACTAGACAAGGCTGCCCTCTCTCTCCATATCTTTTCAATATAGTACTTGATGTTCTAGCAAGAGCAATTAGACAACATAAGGAAGTCACAGGGATACAAATTGGAAAGGAAGAAGTCAAACTATCATTATTTGCAGATGATATGATAGTTTACTTAAGCGACCCAAAAAACTCCACCTGAGAACTTCTACAGCTGATAAACAACTTCAGCAAAGTGGCTGGTTATAAAATTAACTCAAGCAAATCAGTAGCCTTCTTGTACTCAAAGGACATTCAGGCTGAGAAAGAAGTTGGGGAAATAACACCCTTCACAATAGCCATAAACAACATAAAGTACCTTGGCGTAACTCTAACCAAACAAGTGAAAGATCTGTATGACAGGAACTTCAAGTCCTTGAAGAAAGAAATTGAGGAAGACTTCAGAAGATGGAAAAATATTTCTTGCTCCTGGATTGGCAGGATCAATATAGTAAAAATGGCCATCTTGCCAAAAGCAATCTACAGATTCAATGTGATCCCCATCAAAATCCCAACTCAATTCTTCATAGATCTAGAAAGAGCAATTCTCAAATTCATCTGGAGCAACAAAAAACCCAGGATAGCTAAAACTATTCTCAACAATAAAAGGACTTCTGGGGGAATCAATATCCCTGACCTCAAGCAGTACTACAGAGCAATTGTGTTAAAAACTGCATGGTATTGGTACAGCAACAGGCAAGTAGATCATTGGAATAGGATTGAAGACCCAGAAATGAACCCACAGACTTATGGTCACTTGATCTTTGATAAAGGAACCACAACCATTCAGTGGAAAAAAGATAGCCTTTTCACCTAATGGTGCTGGTTCAACTGGAGGTCAGCATGCAGAAGAATGCGAATTGACCCACTCTTATCTCCTTGCACTAAGATCAACTCCAAGTGGATCAAAGACCTCTACATAAAACCAGACACACTGAAACTATTAGAAAAGAAACTGGGGAAGACCCTGGAGGACCTGGGCACAGGGAGAAAGTTCCTGAACAGAACACCAATAGCTTATGCTCTAAGATCAAGAATTGACAAATGGGACCTCTTAAAATTACAAAGTTTCTGTAAGGCAAAAAACACTGTCAGAAGGACAAAACAGCAACCAACAAATTGGGAAAATATCTTCACCAACCCCACATCTGACAGAGGGCTAATATCCAATATATACAAAGAACTCAAGAAGTTAGACCCCGAAGAACCAAATAACCCTATTAAAAATGGAGTACAGAGCTAAACAAAGAATTTTCACCAGAAGAAATTCGGATGGCTGAGAAGCACCTTAAGAGATGTTCAACATTATTAGTCATCAGGGAAATGCAAATCAAAACAACCCTGAGATTCCACCTCACACCAGTCAGAATGGCTAAGAACTCAAGAGACAACAAGTGCTGGCGAGGATGTGGAGAAAGAGGAACACTCCTTCACTGTTGGTGGGATTGCAAAATGGTAAAACCGCTCTGGAAATCAGTTTGGCGGTTCCTCAGAAAATTGGGCATGTCACTTCCAGAGGACCCTGGCATACCACTCCTGGGCATATACCCAGAGGATTCCCCTGCATACAATAAAGACACATGCTCCACTATGTTTATAACAGCCTTGTTTATAATAGCCAGAAATTGGAAGGAGCCCAAATATCCCTCAAAGGAAGAATGGATACAGAAAATGTGGTATATTTATACAATGGAATACTACTCAGCAATTAAAAATAATGAATTCATGCAATTTGTAGGTAAACGGTTAGATCTGGAAAATATCATCCTAAGTGAGTTAACCCAATCACAAAAGAGTACACATGAAATACAATCACTGATAAGTGGATATTAATGAGCCCAGAAGCCCTAAATACTCAAGGCACAATTAGCAAGTCAAATGATTCCCAAGAAGAAGAAAGGAGAGGACCCTGGGCCTGTAAAGATTGGATCCAATTTTGTAGACCCAGAACAGAGAAATCATGGGCGGGGGATGGAATGATTGGGGAATAGTTGGGGGGAGAGGAATTATGGGACGTATGATGGGGGAGAACTGGGAAAGGGGAAAGCCTTTGGAATGTAAACATAGAATATAGAAAATAAAAATTAAAAAAAAGAAAAAATATTTATCTATTTTATGTGAGTACACTGTAGCTATCTTCAGACACACCAGAAGAGGGCATCAGATCCCATTGCAGATGGTTGTGAGCCCCTGTGGTTGCTGGGAATTGAACTCAGGACCTCCAGAAGAGCAGTCAGAGCTCATCACTGCTGAGCCATCTCCAGCCCCTGTGTGCAACTCTTAATACAAGAGAGAAAGTAATAGCCAAAGGGGGAAAGGGAGAAATCTTCCAATATTCAGTCAAACTGAATATCGGAAAAAGATAATTTAAAATGTAAAATTTCTTGTTTCGTCTCCTCCATCCACCAACAGCAAAACTGGTTTTTTGAAACTTTGAAAAACCAAAGGTAAATTTACTTTTAAGTTTTAAAACATGTCTGTAGCTTAAATTCCTGTAAATTCTTAAAACGACAGGAAAACTTAAAAGTCGATTGGGCAGTCTTCTTTAGGATGTGATAGCTTTCCGTTTGCTCGCTTTGTAATTTTTTCCCTAGCAGGCTGAGTTATTCATTCTGACTCATGCCTGGATGGGAGATCTTGAGAAATGACTCTGGCGGGGTGTGGAATAATATCTTTTATACAACATCAAGGTCTCGTGAGGCTCCACAGCGAAGATGTAGGAAGCAGCTACAGGAAGCAGTGGGTACCTATGTTTGACAACAGACCCATGCTTAAGGTAAAAAGATGAGGTGGGTTTACATGGACTGGGTGCTTAGCGGTCCTGCCGTGCGGGCACCGTCTCTCCTCTTCGGTACCGATGCTGGTCATTGAATCTTCAGGGCTTATTTAATGACCTGCTTTTATTCCCCCCCTCCATCCCATCTCTTCAGCTCTCCTCTCTGCTCTCTACCCCATTTCTTCTTTCTCTCATTCTGTCTTTGATGCATGTTCCTGGCACTCACAAGAGGAACGGAGTGACAGTGTTGACGGCTGAAGTCATCTATTTATACCCAGAATAAGCACAAAATAGGCAAGAGATTGTGCAAATTAACATGAACTCTTCATCCAAAAATACTTTGGCCTTAACAGAGGAGGAGAGAGGCTGTCTTGATCCTGGACCTTCCCTTGGCCAGCCCAGAGTTTTTCCTTGGTCAGCAGGCAGGGTACTGTCTTCTACTGGAGAGTAAGCATGGTGTCAGGCACTTGTTTTCTTATTTAATCAGCTAATGTTTTGAGAGATAAGTATTATTATGCTTGTTTTATTGTTGAGAAAAATGTTGCTTGGCCTGGTGCTACACACACACACACACACACACACACACACACACACACGCATGAACACACCTGTAATGTAATCCCAGTACTCAGTTGTTGAACAAGGAGGAACCAGCAGGTCAAAGCCAGCCTGGATTACCTAGAGAATTACAGGCCAATTTGAGACACAGTGAGACCCTGACTTAGAGAAGACACACACAAAAGCAGGAGGCAGAGGGGCGGGGGAGTAGGATGATTGTAACATATATTATGTAACTCTGCTGAATAACATCTCTTAATGTTTATACATGTTATCTTTCTCTCTCTCTCTTTTTGTGAAGAATGTAAGGTGGTGCCAGGCAATGTCGAAAGACTATCTTCGTTAAAACTGTCACATCAAAAGGCAGTATGGTCTATAACTTTCAAACAGCCGTGCATTGGCGATCCAAGCCTATTAGCTTGGCAGTAAGTTGTAAGGTCAAAGAATGTTGTTGAACATTGAGCAGAAGAGTGCTTTAGGTTGAGGTCTTCTTTCAATGCTTCTGGATTCTAATTTCTTCAGCTAATATCCTCCTCCATTGTAGAGACTCACAGATCTTTCCATCTTTTAAAATCTGACCTCACAGAAAAAAGTCAGGTAAACTCATTCTCAGAGGGGTGGTAATCTCACAACTCGGGGGTGGTTGGAAGCCTCTTCCAGGGGTATTTTCCTCTTACGACATGGAAGAGACAGACTTCAACAAACTAGACGCTAGGAAGGAAGAGTGTCATTACTGGGCAACTGGATTCAGCTTCTCCCAGCAAATGCTGTGTTGCAACTGGTGAGTCTTCAACATAGTTAAGGATTATAGGTAGCCTTAGTTGGGGAGGAACCATCCCAGGAGTGACAGGATACACCAACTGAAGGCTGTTGCCCTCCATTTATCTTTGGCTTATATTCTAAGACCTTTGGTTCACATCACACATCGCTGATAACCCAGAAAGTGATCTGGATAATTGAACCATTGCTTTGAAGGCAAGCTGAAAGAAGACAAATTTAACTATATAGTTTTTAGCTTCTTGCACTCGGGATTATGCACTGTTATGAAGAAATAGTTGTATCAAGATTCTCCTGCCAGGAAAGATATGTCCACTGATGCAGTAATAGTGGCATGACTTTATGATTGGATTGGAGGCCTGATCAACAAGAAGAAATTAAGGCCTAGTAATGCTAACCTGGGAGGACATAGGTACTAGTGGGGAACCTATTATTGCTGTTGTTTTGCTAAATAAGCATGTCGAAATGCCTCCTAAATGTTTGTGTTATGTTTATACTTATGGGTTAGTGCTGTCCTCAGCCTTGTCCAGGGGACTTTCCTTTTCAGTGGGCAGCAATCAATGCAGAGACTCATCACAGGTCCACGTGCTGAGAATAAGTGACAGCTGAGTGCTCATCCCTAAATTGGATGTCTATGTTAATTCCTGCAAGGTTAGGGAGCATTGTGGACGAGAGGGCAAAAAGAACATAAGAGCTAAATGATGGGGAGGTGCATTCTGAAATGGTCTCTTCTGGATATATCACAGCTGCTGCACTTAGGAACTTATGGCAGCTGTGCTTTCGTACACATGAACTGCATGGGATCAACAGTCCAACAACATTTATGGAAGGGCTCAGGAGACCTAACTCATAGCTGAGGATATATTGGTACTTAATGGCTGCTGGAAGAGGAGCGCTCACAGCTCTAGCTCCTGCTAAGTTGCCCATCATCCAGTAAATAACCCCACACTCACGTGCACATAGGCAGCACAACTGGATTCAATGAGTTATTAAAGTAAAAGCACAAAAATAAGGTGTAGATGTTTTGGGATGAAGAGTTACAGAGCTCTGGAGATTCGTAAGAGAGGGAAATAAAGATGGCTCTGCAGTTAAAAGCGTTTTCTCTCTCTCAGAGGAACTGAGTATGTTTTCTAGCACCTAAGTTGTGGAGCTCAAAATTACTGCAGCTCCTAATGTCCAATATCTTTAGCCCCTATAGGCACCTGTTTGCTCATGAACATCCATGCACTCATGTACATGGATGTATATAAAATAAATAATAAATTTAACAAATCAAGTTACGTGTGGGTAACTATGATCAAAATACATTATAAACCTGCTTGAAGTTGTCAAAGTATAAATTAAAACTTACTTAAAAACATTGTCAGTTCACTTTTTAATGTGAAGATTTATTAGTTTCAAAACCATCACTAATCCACTGATGTAAGGTATTGTATACAGTAGCATAAGAGACAAAGCGCTTACTCCTTCTTCCTCTTCTCTTGCATTCTTGGGAGATACCAGTATATATGCACCCTTCTCTATGTCTCCTTTATGTTGTAAAACTTTGTGTATAAAATGGCTGTTTTAAGGACATGTATATCTATCTATATCTATATATATCATACCTATACCTATACCTATACCTATACCTATACCTATACCTATACCTATACCTATATATATGGTTTACTTTCTAGTTTCTGTGAACAAAAAATAGAATTCAGTGAAATAGAATGCCTAGAATTTGCTTTTGTTCACTGAAAACAGTCCTCAAAAATTCCTCCAGCTAACCCAAACAAGTCTTTGTTTTCCTTTTATTTATCTTAATAATTTGGATTTTTGAGACAGTGTCTCATGATACCTACCCCAGAGGTACCCCATTGGATGACTCCAATTATTTTCTCAAATTGTATATATTTGCACTCATCTCTGACTTTGTCCATAAAATGAAATGCAAGCCTGTAATTGTTTCCTGGCCTTCCTGCTTTTCTGAAACTACTTATTCTCTGATCAAGTTTCAGAACAGTACTATTCCACTATCATCTGCTGAGGGTCAGGGCAAATCATGCAGAGTCCCTGTCACCCTGAAATTGCAGCCTGCGAGGTTACTGTGTCCTGAGAAATTCAGACAAGGCTGAAATGATGCAACCCTGGCCTTTGGAGCATTTGGCTGCTCTGTGTGTTGGGTGTAGATGAAAAGAGGATTCAAAGCTGATTAGAATATAACACATTTAGTGTTACAGAACTGTGTGAATCTTCCAAAGAGGAAGTGATATTGGGGCCGTATCGAGTGGGTGGATTTTTTTGATTGTTGTTTTTGTTTTGTTTTTATTGGTGGTGACAGGGTCTACTAAACATGGGCCTGGATAAGGTAGGGTGTGAAGAAGAGCTATGATTTTGGAATGAGTGATTGAATGCACAACGAGAAAGAAAACAGCATTACCTTACGCTGGATAACTCGAGGCCGTGCTCAACAGTTCAACATCCAATAAGACATAGCCCATGGGGCTCTAAGTGAGGGAAAGGATCCTGGTTACATTTCTGTGAAGCAAATTCCAGAGAATTTCTTGAGACTGGCTACAGAGCTGGTGACAGAGAAACCAACAAGGCCCCTGCCATGATTATATTGGAGGGACATCATGATGTTCTGATTAAGATCACAGCTACAGCCAGGGTTTTAAGGCTCAGATTCCATCAGTTAATTGTGATGTGATCTTGAGCTTTTTGTTTATTACCTCATCAATGAGTGATGGTAAAAGATCCATCTCATATTGTTGCTGAAGAGTTAATATTTGCAAAGTATTAAGTATAATGTCTAAAGCACCATGAGTGTATTCCAGGGTATTCTGAAGCAACAAATAAAGAAATATTAGTAACAAATACTGAAAGCCAGAGATAAACAATTGGCAGTAGTAATAGAAAGAAATGGCTGGGTAGAATTGAGAAATTCTTATTTTGAGGAATAACTTGAGTAGTTTTGGTGGCAAAGTGGATAAGGAGAATCAAACAGAAAGAGGCTACCAGCATAACAAGGTTCTGGTCACAGAGCCCCAGGATTCATGAACAAGTCACCATCACTCTAAAGCTCCAATTTTTTCTTCATGAAATTACTGATGTATCTTAATCTCATATGGTAGTTTTAGTGACTCAGCTAGAAAATGCAGTTCCAGGCAACTAGTAAGTCTTCAAAAAATGCTACTTCCTTATATCATGATGACTCTAAGTTTATAGAGAATAGTTTAAAGTAGCATTCACTGAAAGACTGACTGTGTGTGGTATTAAAGGAGTTGAGGAAGTCAACAAGTTCATTTAAAAATGTATTATTACTCTCTCTGTCTCTGTGTATGTATGTATGTCTACACAACAGGTGTATGGGTGTGTGTGTGTGTGTGTGTGTGTGTGTGTGTGTGTGAGAGAGAGAGAGAGAGAGAGAGAGAGAGAGAGAGACAGAGAGACAGAGAGAGAGAGAGACAGAGAGACAGAGAGACAGAGAGACAGAGAGAGAGAGAGCGCCTTGGTGTATGTGTGGATATCAGAAGAAACTTTGTGGAGTCTGTTCTTTCTTTTTACCTTTACATGGGTTCTAGGGATCAAACTCAGATAATCAGGTTTGCTACACAGGTGCTTTACCTGATGAGTCATCACCAACTCAAGTTCCATTTTTGAACAGAGTTTGGGATGTCTGCAGCATATTAAGTGAGCCACATAGCTGGGAAATGACTCTGCAATACCAGAGGGATGGCAACTTTTATTCACCTTTAAGAAGTCAGTTCTTGAGCAGTAGCTTTTTGTGCATATAACTAAATGCTAGAGAGGGTAAATTTATAAAGAAAAATGGCTTGAAATTTTAGAGGTTCCACTCTATGATTGTTTGATCCCTTGACCTCAGGCTCTTGGTGAGGTAGCACAGTATATTGTTATGATATACTGGAATAAAATTATTGACCTCATCATAAGCTAGATAGCAGAAGGAGAAGGACTTTCAAGTTTATGCCCACAATGACCTAAAGACATCTTCTTAGGAAGCTCAATGTTCTAAGGGTTCCAGCATCTCCCAGTACTTTAACCCTGTCAGCCAAGCCTTGAGTATATGGGCCACTTTTCACCAATACTATGGCAACTACAGCAAGATTGAATTGCTAGGCCAAAATCACTTCGCCTCTAGCTAGATTTTTTTTTATTTTATTTTCTATATTCTATGTTTACATTCCAAAGGCTTTCCCCTTTCTCAGTTCCCACCCACCATAGTTCCCATAGTTCCTCTCCCCCCATCTGTTCCCCAATAATTCCCCCTCCCCCCTCGGTTTCTTTACTAAACTGGATGCAATCTTTACAGGCCCAGGGTCCTCTCCTTTCTTCTTCTTGGGAATCATTTGACTTGCTATTTGTGTCTTGAGTATTTAGGGCTTCTGGGCTCATTAATATCCACTTATCAGTGATTGCATTTCATGTGCATTCTTTTGTGATTGGGTTAATTCACTCAGGATGATATTTTCCAGGTCTAACCATTTACCTACAAATTGCATGAATTCATTATTTTTAATTGCTGAGTAGTATTCCATTGTATAAATATACCACATTTTCTGTATCCATTCCTCCTTTGAGGGATATTTGGGCTCCTTCCAATTTCTGGCGATTATAAACAAGGCTGCTATAAACATAGTGGAGCATGTGTCCTTATTGCATGCAGGGGAATCCTCTGGGTATATGCCCAGGAGTGGTATGCCAGGGTCCTCTGGAAGTGACATGCCCAATTTTCTGAGGAACCGCCAAACTGATTTCCAGAGCGGTTTTACCATTTTGCAATCCCACCAACAGTGGAGGAGTGTTCCTCTTTCTCCACATCCTCGCCAGCACTTGTTGTCTCTTGAGTTTTTAATCTTAGCCATTCTGACTGGTGTGAGGTGGAATCTCAGGGTTGTTTTGATTTGCATTTCCCTGATGACTAATGATGTTGAACATCTTTTAAGGTGTTTCTCGGCCATCCGAATTTCTTCTGGTGAAAATTCTTTGTTTAGCTCTGTGCCCCATTTTTTGATAGGGTTATTTGTTTCTTTGCAGTCTAACTTCTTGAGTTCTTTGTATATATTGGATATTAGCCCTCTGTCGGATGTGGAGTTGGTGAAGATCTTTTCCCACTTTGTTGGTTGTCGTTTTGTCCTTCTGACAGTGTCTTTTGCTTTGCAGAAACTTTGTAATTTTATGAGGTCCCATTTGTCGATTCTTGATCTTAGAGCATAAGCTATTGGTGTTCTGTTCAGGAACTTTTCCCCTGTGCCCAAGTCCTCCAGGGTCTTCCCAAGTTTCTTTTCTAATAGTTTCAGTGTGTCTGGTTTTATGTGGAGGTCCTTGATCCACTTGGAGTTGATCTTAGTGCAAAGAGATAAGATTGGATCAATTCGCATTCTTCTGCATGTTGACTTCCAGTTGAACCAGCACCATTTGTTGAAAAGGCTATCTTTATTCCACCGGAAGGTTGTGGCTCCTTTATCAAAGATCAAGTGACCATAAGTCTGTGGGTTAACCTCTGGGTCTTCAATCCTGTTCCATTAATCTGCTTGCCTGTTGCTATACCAATACCATGCAGTTTTTAACACAATTGCTCTGTAGTACTGCTTGAGGTCAGGGATATTGATTCCCCCAGAAGTCCTTTTATTGTTGAGAATAGTTTTAGCTATCCTGGGTTTTTTGTTGCTCCAGATGAATTTGAGAATTGCTCTTTCTAGATCTATGAAGAATTGAGTTGGGATTTTGATTGGGATCGCATTGAATCTGTATATTGCTTTTGGCAAGATGGCCATTTTTACTATATTGATCCTGCCAATCCAGGAGCAAGAAATATTTTTCCATCTTCTGAGGTCTTCTTCGATTTCTTTCTTCAAGGACTTGAAGTTCCTGTTGTACAGATCTTTCACTTGTTTGGTTAGAGTTATGCCAAGATATTTTATGTTGTTTGTGGCTATTGTGAAGGGTGTTATTTCCCTAATTTCTTTCTCTGCCTGCTTGTCCTTTGAGTACAAGAAGGCCACTGACTTGCTTGAGTTAATTTTATAACCTGCCACTTTGCTGAAGTTGTTTATCAGCTGTAGAAGTTCTCTGGTGGAGTTTTTTGGGTCGCTTAGGTAAACTATCATATCGTCTGCAAATAATGATAGTTTCACTTCTTCCTTTCCAATTTGTATCCCTTTGACTTCCTTATGTTGTCTAATTGCTCTCGCTAGAACTTCAAGTACTATATTGAAAAGATATGGAGAGAGAGGGCAGCCTTGTCTAGTCCCTGATTTTAGTGGGAATGCTTCAAGTTTCTCTCCATTTATTTTGATGTTGGCTACTGGTTTGCTGTAGATTGCTTTTACTATGTTTAGGTATGGGCCTTGAATTCCTGCTCTTTCCAAGACTTTTAGCATGAAAGGATGCTGAATTTTGTCGAATGCTTTTTCAGCATCTAATGAGATGACCATGTGGTTTTTTTTCTTTCAGTTTGTTTATGTAGTGGATTACATTGATGGATTTCCGTATATTGAACCATCCCTGCATCCCTGGGATGAAGCCTACTTGATCATGGTGGATGATCGTTTTGATGTGCTCTTGGATTCGGTTAGCAAGAATTTTATTTAGTATTTTTGCATCTATATTCATAAGAGAAATTGGCCTGTAGTTCTCTTTCTTTGTTGGATCTTTTTGTGGTTTAGGTATTAGCGTAATTGTGGCTTCAAAGAATGAGTTGGGCAGTGTCCCTTCTGTCTCTATTTTGTGGAATAGTTTGGAGAGTATTGGTGTTAAGTCTTCTTTGAAGGTCTGGTAGAATTCTGCACTAAAACCATCTGGTCCCGTACTTTTTTTGGTTGGGAGGCTTTCTATAACCCCTTCTATTTCTTTAGGGGTTATGGGACTATTTAGCTTATCTACTTGATGCTGATTTAATTTTGGTATTTGATATCTGTCTAGGAAATTGTCCATTTCCTCCAGATTCTCCAGTTGTTTTGAGTATAGACCTTTGTAGTAGGATCTGATGATGTTTTGAATTTCCTCAGTTTCTGTTGTTATGTCTCCCTTTTCATTTCTAATTTTGTTAATTTGTATACTGTCTCTGTGTCCTTTGGTTAGTCTGGCTAAGGGTTTATCTATCTTGTTGATTTTCTCAAAGAACCAGCTCCTGGTCTTGTTGATAATTTGTATGGTTCTCTTTGTTTCTATTTGATTGATTTCAGCCCTGAGTTTGATGATTTCTTGTCTTCTACTCCTCCTGGGTGAATTAACTTGTTTTTCTTCCAGGGCTTTAAGGTGTGCCATTAAGCTGCTAGTATATGCTCTCTCCAGTTTCTTTTTGGATGCACTTAGAGCTATGAGTTTTCCTCTTAGCACTGCTTTCATTGTGTCCCATAGATTTGGGTAGGTTATACCTTCATTTTCATTGAATTCTAAAAAGTCTTTGATTTCTTTTTTTATTTCTTCCTTGACCAAGGTGTCATTGAGTAGAGTATTGTTCAGTTTCCATGTGTATGTGGGCTTTCTGTTGTTTTTGTTGTTATTGAAGACCACTCTTACTCCATGGTGATCTGATAGAAGGCATGGGATTAGCTCAATCTTCTTGTATTTGTTGACATCTGTCTTGTGACCAATTATATGGTCTGTTTTGGAGAAGGTCCCATGTGGAGCTGAGAAAAAGGTATATTCTTTAGCTTTAGGATGAAATGTTCTATATATATCTGTTAAATCCAATTGGTCCAAAGTTTCAATTAGTTTCACTGTGTCCCTGTTTAGTTTCTGCTTTCCTGATCGGTCCATTGAGGAGAGTGGAGTGTTAAAGTCACCCACAATTATTGTGTTAGGTGTAATGTGTGCTTTAAGCTTTAGTAAGGTTTCTTTTACGAATGAGGCTGCCCTTGCATTTGGAGCATAGATGTTCAGTATTGAGAGCTCTTCTTGGTGGATTTTCCCTTTGGCCAGCAAGAAGTGACCTTCTGAGTCTCTTTTGATGATTTTAGGTTGGAAGTCAATTTTATCTGATATTAGAATGGCTACTCCAGCTTGTTTCCTGAGACCATTTGCTTGTAAAATTGTCTTCCAGCCTTTTACTCTAAGGCAGTGTTTGTCTTTGACACTGAGATGTGTTTCCTGTATGCAGCAAAATGTAGGGTCCTGTTTCCGTATCCAGTCTGTTAATCTATGTCTTTTTATTGGGGAATTGAGTCCATTGATGTTAAGAGATATTAAGGAATAGTAATTATTTCCTCCAGACATTTTTGAAATTATATTTATTTATTTTATTTATTTTTTATATTCGAGAGGTTACCTTCTTTTGGGTTTGATGAGAGGAGGTTTCTATCTTGCTTCTTCCCGGGTGTAGTTTCCATCCTTGTCTTGGTGTTTTCCCCCTATTATCCTTTGTAGGGATGGATTTGTGGAAAGATATCGTGCAAATTTGGTTTTGTCATGGAATACCTTGATGTCTCCATCTATGGTGATTGAGAGCTTTGCTGGGTAAAGTAGTTTTGGCTGAAGTTTGTGTTCTCTTAGAGTTTGCATGATATCTGCCCAGGATCTTCTAGCTTTCATGGTCTCAGGTGAGAAGTCTGGTGTTATTCTGATAGGTCTTCCTTTATAAGTTACTTGGCCTTTTTCTCTTGCTGCCTTTAATATTCTTTCTTTGTTTAGTACATTTGGAGTTTTGATTATTATGTGACAGGATGTATTTCCGTTCTGATCCAGTCTGTTTGGGGTTCTGTATGCTTCTTGTATATTCATGGGCATCTCTCTCTTTAGGTTGGGGAAGTTTTCTTCCATAATTTTGTAGAAGATATTTGCTGGCCCTTTAACTTGTACATCTTCATTCTCGTCTATACCTATAATCCTTAGGTTTGGTCTTCTCATTGTGTCCTGGATTTCCTGGATGTTTTGGGTTACAGCCTTTTTGCATTTAGTATTTTCTTTGACTGTTGAATCAATGGTTCCTATGGTATCTTCGGCTTCTGATATTCTGTCTTCTATCTCTTGTATTCTATTGTTGATATTTGCATCTATGGCTCCTGATTTCTTCCCAAGGTTTTCTATCTCCAATGTTGTCTCCCTCTGTGATTTCTTAGTTGTTTCTACTTCTGTTTTTAGTGCCTGGATGGATGTGCTCAGATCTTTCGCTTGCTTGATTGTGTTTTCATGTATTTCTTTAATAGATTTTTGTGTTTCCTCTTTCATAGCTTCTACTTGTTGGCCCACGTTCTTCTGTATTTCTTTAAGTGATTTTTGTCTTTCCTCCTTATTGTCTTCTTCTTTTTGATCCATCTTCTCCTGCATTTCTTGAAGTGATTTTTGTATTTGCCTTGTAAAGGCTTCTAACTTTTGATCCATTTTCTCTTCTATTTCTTTACGAGATTTTTCTATGTGTTCAGCTACCAGCATCCTGACCAGTGATTTTATATCCAAGTCTTGTTTTTCTGGTGTTTTGGGGTATCCAGGGCTTCCTGTTGTTGGCGAACTGGGTTCAGATGCTGTCATGTTGTCTTGATTTCTGTTAGTGACATTCCTTCATTTACCTTTTGCCATCTGGTTATTTCTGGTGTTAGTTGACCTTGTTGTCACTGGCTGGTGTTTGAATCTCCTATGAGGCTGGGCTTACCTGTTGTTTCTCTACTGGTGGTTATGCGTGATTGCTGCTCAACGGGATCACGAGCTGGCTGCCACCCGCTGACTTTGTGCACGGCCTGAGGTCTCCGGGAAGTGTGGGGGAGTGCAGCAGAGCCTTGGCAGGTGCTGCTAGGCCTGCCTAGTAGCGAGAACCTAGCAGATCCCCCCACGTGGTAGCCCCTGATGGAATCTGTCTACCTGTTCCTTTCCAGCTGTGTTCTGGTTGCAGTATGGAGGCCTGCCGCTATCGCTGGTCTGGGCTCCTCGGGAGCTGGGTGGTTCCGGCTGCCTTGGTGCACGGCCTAAGCTCGCAGGGACGTGCTGCAGAGCCTAGGCGCCTGGGCCCGCCTGTGGGCGAGAGCTTAGCAGCTCTCCCTGCTCTAGCCCCAGACGGAGTCTCTATCTGCACCTTTCCAGCTGTGTCCTGGTTGCAATATGGAGGCCTGCCGCTATAGCTGGTCCTCACTCTTCTTAATAACCAAGAATTGTTGCTTATCCTGGTTCCGTGGGCAGGGTCTGAGCACCTGGCAAGCTGGCTAGGTCTGGCTGACCTACTACCGGCTGGATGGGAAGCTGCAGGCAAGATGGCGCTGCCTGCAGGGGGTTTGGGGTCTGGCCTGCGAGCGCAGAGCGCAGGCACGGCCGCTGTACTCCAAACCACTAGGCTGTGCGTAGTTCCTGCCCCAGACCTGAGTCCCCGGAGGTCTTAAACTCGGGCTGTCTCTGGTACCTGGTTCCGCCAGCAGGGTCTCAGCACCTGGCAGGTTGGCTAGGTATGGCTGACCTGCTACCGGCTGGATGGGAAGCTGCAGACAAGATGGCGCTGCCTGCAGGGGGTTCGGGGGTCTGGCCTGCGAGCGCAGAGCTCAGGCACGGCCGCTGTACTCCAAACCGCTAGGCTGTGCACAGTTCCTGCCCCAGACCTGAGTCCCCGGAGGTCTTAAACTCGGGCTGTCTCTGGTACCTGGTTCCGCCGGCAGGGTCGCTAGATTTTTTTTTAACTTGGTATATCACACACACCAACAGCTTTTACATATTGTGATATTGGGGGTGAAGCATAGAAACTGAGACAAAGGTTGCGTTCCATGTTGAAACTGATGCAAGGTAGAGCAGGTGAAGAACGTATGGAGTGGAACATGATCCATAAGCAGGAAGAATCCATCACGACCAGAGCTCTGAGCTGTGAATGATCCAGGAAGTAAATCTCCCTGGAAGATTTTCAGGGAGGGTTTGACTGCATCCAGTGTAGGCAACCTCTCTGTTCAAGTCAGCAGGACAACCTGCTCAGGATAACCCCAGGCCTTATCACCAAGAGATGAAAAAGGCATCACCATGGAAATTCTACCAGATAGCAGATGTCTCTGATGTCAAAAGTTAATTACCAGAGAGGACAGGTCACAGGAAACGGTAGGACTCAGCACCCAAGACTAAGCATTATTCCTTAGGCTATAGGATGACACCATTAGAGCTGTTAGGATTGTTGAGCTAGTTGATGTCATGAGTGTTTGAAGCCTTTCAGAAACAGGATGAAAGAATTAAACAGATTCCTATTCAGGTTAATGCAAATAATGGCTCCAAGAAACATCCCTTGCATCTTAGTGCCTTAATCTCACAAAGATTTGTTTCTAGTTCACAGCCCAGAGTGATGTCGATCACTTGAAATTATTGGAGTTGGTACTGAGTTCTACAATGTCACTTTGATGCCCAGACTTATTCTTTGTAGTGGCTCTGCTGTTACCTCAGGACATTAAGGGGAAGATCATGTATTTATATCAATTTAAAGAACAAACCTAGGGTTAGATACTGTGAGTATAATATAATATCTCTTATTTTTTCTTATTATTTTCCTGACTAGGGAAATAATTTTAAATATCATACAAATAAGAGATGTTGCACAGGATAAAAACTAGCGTGGTAAGACAATCCTTGTTCTCTTCAAGCAAAATTTCAGAGAGCCTTCTACTCTTACTCACTGGGGATATTTATTCTTGTGAATGTCTGAAGCTTTGAAAACTATCAAACTCTGTCGATGTTTGCCCATGTATATACCTCTACAGTAAAGCTTTATTTACAATGTGGGTGTACAAAGGGAATGATGCAAAGGATAATGACAATGTGGAATGGCTGTGGTGGTGCCACACAAGAAGGGTTATCAAGCATGTTCTCTTGAATTTTGGACAAAGGCACCTCAGCTGCAGGTAGCTGAGTTCTGTACTGGGCTCTGGAATGGCATCTGTCAATTGTTGTGCATGAGTAAGGATAGCTATGAGGCAGCATAAGCAAGCACTGTGTATTCGTGAGCAGGAGAGGAATTTGAACTCATACACGCAGTTTTCAAGAGCACACTGACCTCTTGGGGTAGATGTTTTAGTTCTTATGTGTCCTAGCCCATTACTCAACACTGCCTCACCAACCCAGCCCTTGAAACACGAGATTCTTTTTAATTAACATCCTCATGAACCTTATCACCAGGTTCAATGTGATGTTTTTCCTGATACACTCACTCTTTTGCCTGGGGCTGCCTACAGGAGGCCATGCCCCAACTTTCCCATAAAAACAGCTTCCACATTCCACACCCCAATTACTCTGAAGGGCCTGCCCAAGATGCCTATAAAACCCTACTACAGTCTACACCACCTTCTGACTAATATTTGACATGTGTTTTTGATCATTGAATCAGATTTTCAAAAGTCAAGATACTTTTCCTCATGCAGTTTGAACAAACATGTAAACTTCTGTTATTTATATATCTTGTTCAAAAAAAACCCAAACCAAACCAAAACCAAATCAAACCACGTAAGGCCAAAGTTGCACAAAATTTGGGCTTGTACTCCAGCAAGCTAAGCCTACAGTTCACCCACTTATTCTCAGGGTGACATTCAGAAGTTTTGACAATCTTTTGGTCTCAATCTCTTGATTTATACTTACCCCCACGACTCTTGTGGAACCTACGGAACCCACAGGCCAATGGCTTACCTATGGAGGTGCAAGTGATTAGGAGATAACCTTGACCTTGTTTTTATTAGGTGCTTTTAGGGACCACAGGGGGGAAAAACACGTGCAGGTCAAAGTGTGTATTGGGAATGGTTTTGGTTACAAGTGACAGAATCTTAATACTTAAATTGATTTAAACATTATAAGAAGTATATTTGGCTTACTTAACTAAAAATTCCAGATGTGCAACATTAGGCCTGATTTGATCCAAAGGTTCAGAATATGGCCAGGGTTACTGATTCCAATCATCCATATTCTCTTGGTTCTGCCCTTCTTCATCTTTGGGTTGGCTACTTTAGGTCACATGACAGTCAACTGCCCTAAGGCGGCAATAACTGCATTCATGTATAGTGGGTAGAGGGATAGATTTTCCTCTCCAAAACATCAAACAAGATGCGTTTGGACTGCTATTTGGTCAGACTGCTTTAGAACATGACCTCATCCCTAAACCCATTATTAGAGTTAAGACAGTCTGATCCTTGCATTGGGTGACAACCATCAAGGATGACTTCCAGAGGTGAGGAGTGGAGTTAAATGGTCTCAAACCACAAATCTGTGGAATTTCTTGTTCTTTTAGGGATGAGAGAAAGAATGAAGACAATTCATCGGCAACCAGATTCCTTAGTTTCTTACCACACCACATACGCTCTCCTTCCCATACACATTTATTTAAAAGTCCGTGCCTACTTAAACAAAGTGTGTCTCTTCTTCAAAGGGAGGTATCCCAAGTCTCATTTGTGTTCCACATTCAGGAAGTGCGAGTGATATTTTCCTTCTTCCTCTGAGATTGATTCCAGCTGGAGCTCTTCAGACTCCAGTCTTCAGACTCTCCAGTGATTTACAGCTAGATGATATTATCTGTTCTTGGGAAGAACACCCCCTCATTATCCAACCTCCCAGTGTTCCCTGTCATAACAGAACTTCTGAGTTTTAACAGATAGGCAGTCTGTACCTGAGCCTTAGTTGCAATTATTCCTTGAATAAGGGTAGCCATAAGTCTGAAGTTCCAACAAGGGCCATGCCAGTAAAAGCCATGTGAAACTTCCCTTAGACACACGCAGCATTATCTTTGCCCCCCTACTTCCTTTCTCTTTCCTGCCTGGGAGCAAGGCACACCATGTGGTGTGGCCTATCAAGCAGTAGATCCCAACAGCCAGGACAGTTGGATGTAAGTCCAGGGTAGTTATCAACCATGTCGTTTTTAAGTTCCCACTCCATGTCTGCTGATTTAAAAGGCATGGCAATGAGTCCTCAAAACTTCCCATTGTTTTTGGAAGAAACACTTTCACTCTGTTCCCCAGGAGGCCTTGAACTTATGCCATTCCTCCTGCTTCAGCTTCCTGAGTACTGAGATGACAGGTATGAGCCATTCTCAAGTATTCCTAAGTATTTGTAAGTTTGAGAGTCACTCCTGGGGTCTTTGTTGCTTCGTGTCTCCCAACACTTAGCAGTGATTTTGATGGTCACTATGTTGGGAGGAGGGCATGGGGTAAGTGTATGCTAACAGTCCGAGCTCCCTCTGGACAGGTACCTCACAGGAAGGATTTCTGTGCCTTCTGAAGTTGATAGTGCCCAAGTTGAGAAAGCCTGCTCTAATAGATACTGAGATAATGAATCCAAGACTGACCTGTATAGACTTACCTACATGACTAACTACTCAACACTGCAGTGTACTCTACCCTGCCCAACCAGTACCAACCAGCCACACTTGGTCACTGAGTATATGGCTAGTTTAAATTGAGAGCAGGTATAAGTTGCAAAAGTAAACTATCTCAATTATGCTTTATTCTGATTACATCTTGAAATGACATTTAGGGAGCATAATAAGGTAAGTGAAACACTAAAATTAATTTCTGCTGTTCATAAGGCTACTATAGAATTTTCAATTCTAAATGTGGCTTGCATTATATTTCTTTGAGAAATGGCAGGAAAGAAGTGAAAAAAATCTACTTCTGTTTTTTTTTGTGTGTGTGGCACTGAATTTTGAGTCTTTTGTTGTAACAATGAGACCTGTACATTTTCCTATTATAAACCAATGAATATGGAATTGCAGAGGGTAAGTTCTAGGGAACCTATATTTGGTATATTACATTATTTACATCCAACTTAACCATGTCAGTGATATGTCCCTGGCAGTTCAATGACCTCCTGGACCAGGCAAACTGAAAAATTTGTAATTTTTTTTCTGAAAGGATCTCTCTTTTCTGTTGTCCTTGGTTCACCTGAGATGTGTGTGTGTGTGTGTGTGTGTGTGTGTGTGTGTTTGTGTGTGTGTGTGTGTGTGTGTGTGTGTAATCTTTCAGAGAATCACATGTCCTGGATGTCCTTTTTTGAGGCTAGAAATTAGGGGCAAGGGCTGAAAATTACCTCAGGGTTCTGAAACACAGTTTATGTCAGTCAGGCTTGGGTTTCTTGGGCTGAACCAAATTCTTTAAAAATTCAGAAGGCTCTTGTCTCCTCCCACCAATTTCATGAGCTGGTAATCAAAGCCAGAGTTCTTGTCTAGCCACCAACGAGTCTGGGAATTCCTCTTTCTTAGTGAGAGGCTTCTGAGCTCCGGCCTGCCAAGATAGCCATGGACAGACCCTTGGCTAAAATTCAACAATCCATTGGCTGTTTTGCAGATGGAAGAAGAGCCAACCTGGGGAGTTCTGCCTTGTGGGGAAACTGGGCACTTGGCGTTGAAGGAGTAGATTGCCTGATCAGTGCAGCAACCAGCCCAAATGTAGAAGCAGCTATAGAAGCAGGGGCAGAGGGAGTTGACTCATGGTGGGGTCAGTGGGTTGGCCAGCACTTTCACAAAAGTAGTGGTTACCTGCTGCCAAAGGGCCATGGGGTCAACTGGCATAAGAGTGCATTTCTCCTTTGAATTTGGATCTAGTTTCCAAATATGGCTCCAGGCTACATTAGACCTGGATATGTAGCAGAGCAGGATTTGATGATGAGAGCAGGGTGACAGACCCACGTAAGAAACCCACTCAAGAGCCCTTTTCTTAGATTACATACATAGTGCCTATCATCTATATTCAGTGTACTCCATTCTTTGGCTACTTTTTTTTCAGGATCTCTACATCCCTGGCTCTGTGATGCAGAAAAAAATATCCCCCCCCCAGATTTGCATGTAGAATTTCTGGCAGAATAATGAGCCCCATCTTGCTATTAATCTTAATAGGCTTTGGGGCTAACAAAATGAATTTTCCCAAGCTTGGAATTATTCTTAAGTGGACTTTGGGAAACAGTTTTAACCTTTTTGTCACTCAGGCTGAAGAATTAAAACACATTTCTGGAATTTTTTCTGAGGTTACTAGGAAGCCAGATCGAGGCGTGGTGGCTTTTGTATATTTTGCTTTATAAAAACTTTGATGTCAGGGGACTCTGGCTTCTCCTCTGCAGTTCTGGTTTGTGTTTGTGCTTCCATGTATCAGCCATGTGGATATTTCTAGGAAAAAAGAAGTAGCATAGTGATGGACCAAAGGATGTTTTCTATGATGCAAACTGATCCAAACTGAGAAACACAGGGTGACGTTGACACAGGGGTGCCTCCCTTTTTTTATGGTTTGGACAAATGAGCCACCAGTGCTGTATTAGGATCTTAGATAGAATTCTAATGGGAAGCAACACATGTCAGCTGAAATCCCCATCATCACCCAGGTACAGTGACATGCGAGGAGATGTCACTTCAAATTCTCTCAAATGAGAAAGAAAGATGACAGATTCAGCATCTGCAAAGATGCAGAAAATGGATACTGCTCATGACGTCATTTAGATTTCACAGAATGGCATCCGAGTGTCCAGAGTTACAATAAATACACCAAGTTTAAGGCACAGTTTAAGTGGCTGGTAACATGATTCATTTCAGAATTTCTGCTTTATTTGTCTGTGTGATCAGGTCCTGATGAACATTTCAGGACCCAAGTTTAGACAACATCTTTGGAAGGTCTGAAGATGGGATATGGTTTTAGGTGGCCTGACCCTTGAGTATAGCTGGTGACATGCACTGCATACTGTATTTTGGAAGGAGAGGGGGTCAGTGTTAGATAGTTAGAAGTCCTTACCTTGTCTTTCTTTGCTGCTAGCAGAATGGTAATTATTTCTCAGTCTAAAGATTCTCTATGAAGATCACATAAGAAAAATCCTTCTCCCAGGTGGGAAACTATTAACCATTACAGCTAAAACCCATACTCCCTTTTTCCACTTCATTTCCATGTCTGAACAAGACTAGAAATTCCCAGCTGCCCCACAAACACAGCTGCCCTGACAAATCCACATTGCACATACTTTCCTCCTCCAACATGGATCCAAGCTACATACATCTTTGATGTCCTCTATAATGGACAGCTGGTAGCTCTTTTCTTTTTCTTTTGTAGCACAACAAATTGACTCAGGACCACATGCGTGCTAGTCAAGCTCTTTGTGACTGAGATACAATGCCAGCCCTTACCTGGTAGGTTTTCGTTAAATTCCAGCTTAGGAAATATGTATGCTAAAACAATTTTTAAAAGTTATTTATTTCTTTACATTCTAAATATTGCCCTCGCTGGTCTCCCCTTGCAGAGTTCCTTACCCCCATCCCCTTCACCTTTGCTTCTGAAAAGGCAGATCCCCCCCCAACACACCATATTCTCCCACCCTTGTGCATCATGTTTCTGCAAGATTAGGGTCATCCTCTCCCACTGAGGCCAGACAAAGCAGCTCTCTTCAACATATGTGTCTGGGGCCTCAGACCAGCCTGTGTGTGGTTGGTGGCTCAGTCTCTGGGAGGTCTTAGGAATCCAGGTTGGTTGATATTATTGATCTTCCCGTGGGGCTGCCATCTCCTTGTGGGCCTTCAATCCTTCCCCTAACTCTTCAATAGGGGTCTCGGACCTCAGTCCACATTTTGTCTGTGGGTATCTGTATCTGTCTCAGTTAGTGGCAGGGCAAAGCCTCTCAGAGGGGCGCAGTTCCTGTCTGTAAGCACAACATAGCATCATTAATAGTGTGTACCTACCTATGGGATGGGTCTCAACATAGGTCAGTCACTGCTCGACCATTTCTTTAGTCCCTGCTCCATCTTTGTCTTTGTATTTCTTTTAGACAGGACTAATTTTATTTGAGTTATATATTTTTTGAAGTCTAACATCTTGAGTTCTTTATATACTTTGGATATTAGCCCTCTGTCAGATGAAGGGTTAGTGAAGATCTTTTCCAAATCTGTAGGCTGTCATTTTGTTCTATTGACAGAATCCTTTGCCTTACAGAAGCTTTTCAGTTTAGTGGGGTCTCACTAATCAATTTTTGATCTTAGAGTCCTAGCCATTGGTGTTCTGTTCAGGAAAATTTCTCCTGTGCCAAAGTGTTCAAGGCTGTTTCTCACTTTCTCTACTATTAGATTTAATATGTCTGGTTTTATGTTGAGGACTTTGATTCATTTGGAGTTGAGTTTTGTGTGGGGTGATAAATATGGATCTATGTGCAGACTTTTACATGCAGACATCCAGTTAGATAAGCACCATTTTGTGGAGATGCTCTCTCCCTTTTCCATTGTATAGTTTTGGCTTTTTTTTTTTTTTGGTCAAAATTTGGGTGTCTATAGGTTTATTTCTGGGTCCTCGATTTTATTCCATTGATCCATCTGTGTGTTTCTATACCAATCCATGCAGTTTTTTAATTTACTATTGGTCAACATTAGGTCCTGGATGGTGATACCCCCAGAAGTTCTTTTTCTGTTCAGGATCAGTTCAGCTATCTTGGGCTTTTTATTTTTCCATATGAAGCCGAGAACTATTCGATCAAGATCTGTGAAGAATTTTGTTGAACTTTTGATGGGGATTGCATTGAATTTGTAGATTGCTTTTGGCAAGATGGCCATTGTCACTATGTTAATCATACTGATCCATGAGCAATGGAGATCTTCCCATCTTCTGATATCTTCCTCAATTTCTTTCTTCAGGAACTTGAAGTTGGTGTCATTCAGGTCTTTCACTTGCTTGGTTAGAGTTAGACCAAGGTATTTTATGTTATTTGTGGCTATTGTGAGTGGTACTGTTTCCCCAACTTGTTTCTCGCCCATTTATTGCTTGTTTAGAGAAGGTCTATTGATTTCTTTGAGTTTATTTTGTATCCAGCCACTTTGTTGAAGGTTTTTATCAGGTGTAGGAGCTCTCTGGTAGAACTTATGGAGTCATGTATGTATACCATTATATCATCTGTGAATAGTGATACTTTGACTTCTTTTGTCCGATTTGTATCTCCTTCATCTTCTTTAGCTGTCTTATTGCTCTTGCCAGAACTTCAAGTACTATATTGAAAAGATATGGGGACAGTGAACAGCCTTGTCTTGTAGCTGATTGTAGTGGAAATGGTTTAAGTTTTTCTATATTTAATTAGATGTATGCTAATGATTGCCATTATTGAGTTTAGGTATGCCCCTTGCATCCCTGCTATTTTCCAGTGAAGGAATTATGAAGGAATATTGGATTTTGTCAAGTGCTTTTTTGGCATCTAGTGAGATATTTATGTTATTTCTTTCTTTCAGTTTGCTTTTATGGTGAATTACAATGATGGATTTTGATATATTGAACCACTCCTGCATCTCTGGGATGAAGCCTACTTGATCATGGTGGATGATACCTTTGGTGTGTTCTTGGATTTGGTTTGCCAGTATTGAGTATTTTTTGCATCAATGTTCATAAAGGAAATTGATCTGAAAATCTCTTTCTTCGTTGAGTCTATGTTAAGTATCAGTATCAGGCTGACTGTGGCCTCATAGAATGAGTTTGATAGTGTTCCTTTTGTTTCTGTTTTATGGAATATGTTGAGAAGTATTGATGTTAGCTCTTCTTTGAAAGTCTGGTAGAATTCTATACTAAAACCACCAGGTTTAGGACTTTTTTTTTTTTTTTTTTGGTTGGGAGAATTTTAGTGACTGCTTCTATTTCTTTAGGGGTTATAGGACTACTTAGATGGTTTAGTTCTTCTTGATTTAGCTTTAGTGATTGGTATCTCTTGTGGTAAATATTAAAAAAAAAAACTGGCACGTTCCTGCACTAGTGTCGGCAACCGGAGGGCCACAGGGCTGCCACTGGGCTTTCTCACTCCGTGGTCCCTCTACTTGCCATCTCTCTGGTGGGGGAACCTGAGTTCCTCTTGCTACCATGCAATGTCCCATGCACCCCATGGTCAGGCATCACATAAGCCAGTTACACAGTACAATTAATACTCTTAAGCTTATAGTTAACCAATTAGGTTTATGTATCAATACAATCACAAGTTACAAGATGCCAATACAATAATTTCAGAGCCAATTGATAATGATAAAAGCTTATCCCAATTAATCTAACCTTACAATACCATAACTACTGTGGCTGGTAAACACCATGCAGGTTCATGTCTGCAGTCATCTTCCTTCTTCTCCTACCTTGAGACACTCCCTTTCTCCCTGCAACTCTTAGCTCCACCTCCCTTTTCCCTGTCCAATCACAGACCTCCTCTGTACTAATGTAATTGGACAGGGAAAATCCTGAGACAGGTATTTGTCTAGAAAAATCATCCATTTCATTTTGATTTTCCAATTTTGTGAAGTACAGGCTTTTGAAGTAAGACCTAATGGTCTTTGAATTTCCTCAGTATCTGTTGTTATGTCTCTCTTTTCATTTCTGATTTTGTTAATTTAGGTACTGTCTCTCTGCCTTTCAGTTACTTTGGCTAAGGATTTATGTATCTTGTTGATTTTCTCAAAGAACCAGACCTTGGTTTCATTAATTCTTTGTTTTGTTCTTGTTGTTTCTAATTGATTGATTTCAGCCCTGAGTTTATTTCCTGCCATCTACTCCTCCTGGGTGTGTTTGCTTCTCCTTTTTTTCCCCTAGAGTCTTCAGTTGAACTTTTAATTTATTAGTATGAGAACCCTCCAATTTCTTTATAAGGCCACTTAGTTCTATGAGCTTTCCTCTTAGAACTGCTTTCATAATGTCTTCTAAGTTTGAGTATATAGTTCCCTTATTTTTATTGAATTCTAGAAAGTCTATTTCTTCCATGACACAGTGATAATTGAGTAGAGAATTGTTCTGTTACCATGACTATGTAGGCTTTCTGTTGTTTCTGTTGTTGTTGAAGTCCAGCTTTAGTCCATGGTGATCTGATAAGATACATGGGATTATTTCAATCTTCTTTTATCTGTTGAGGTATGCTTTATGACCAATTATATGGTCAATTTGGAAAAGGTTCTGTGAAGTGCTGAGAAGAAGGTATATTCTTTTGTGTGTTTGGGTGAAATGTTTATATATATATATATATATATATATATATATATATATATATATATATCATATATATATATAGATAGATAGATAGATAGATAGATAGATAGATAGAGAGAGAGAGAGATACAGATACAGATACAGATACAGATATATATCATTTAGGTCCATTTGAATCATAACTTCTGCTAGTTTCCTTATTCCTTTATTTAGTTTCTCTCAATGATCTGTCCACTGGAAGTGTGGGCTGTTGCGGTCTCCTATTAATGTGTGGGGTTCAATGTGTGATTTAAGCTTTAGCAATATTTCTTTTATGAATATGAGTACCCTTGCATTTGAGGCATAGATAGTCAGAATTGAGATGTCCTCTTAGTGAATTTTCTTTTGATGAGTATCACGTCTTCCCCATCTTTTTAAATTACTTTTGATTGGAAGTCCATTTTATTAGATATTAGAATGGATACTACAGCTTTTTTCTTGGGTCCATTTGCTTGGAGAACTGCTTTCTAGCCCTTTATACTGAGATAGTGACTATCTTTGTTGCTGAGATGTGTTTCTTGTATACAACAGAATGATGGATTTTATTTTCATATCCATTCTGTTAGTCTGTGTCTTTTGACTGAGGAATTGAGTCCATTGATGTTGAATTATATTAATGGCCAATGATTGTTACTTCCTGTTATTCTGATGTTGGTAGTGGCTGAGTTTGTGTGTGTGTGTGTGTGTGTGTGTGTGTGTCTGTGTATTTTTCTTCTATTGGTTTTAATGGTGTGAAATTATTTATTTATTTTGTTTTGTTGACTATAGTTTGTCTCACTGGGTGGGATTTTTCCTCCTGGTAATCTCTGTAGGACTGGGTTAGTGGAACAGTATTGTTTGAATTTGGTTTTGTCATAGAATACCTTTGTATGTCTAAATATGGTGATTGAAAATTTTGCTGGGTATAGTAGTGGTCTCAGAGGTTCTGCAAGACCTCTGCCAAGGCCCTTCTAGTTTTTAGTGTCTCAGATGAGAAAATAGGCATAATTAGGATAGGTCTGCATGTATATGTTATTTAGACTCTTTCCCTTTTCTGTTTATACAATTTGTTCCTTACTCTATATATTTAGTGTTTTGATTATTATGTGAAGGAAGGATTTTATTTTCTTGTCCAATCTGCTTGGTGTTCTTAAGGTTCTTGTACTTTATAGTCTACTCTTTATTTAAGATAGGAAATTTTTCTTATATGATTTTCTTGACAATTTCTGGGCCTTTGAGCTGTGAATCTTCTTCTATTTTTATTATTTTTAGGTTTGCTCTTTTCATAGTCTTCCAAATTTCCTGGATATTTTGTCATGAACATTTTAGATTTTCAATTTTCTTTGACTTCTTCTATTGTATTGTCTACACCTGAGATTCTTTCTTCCATCTCCTGTGCTCTGTTGGTAATGTTTATATCTATAATTCCTGTTCTCTTTCCTAGGTTTTCCATCTCCAGGAATGCCTCAGTTTGTGTTTTCTTTAATGCTTCCATTTCCATTTCAGGTCTTGGAAAGTTTTATTTAAATCCTTCACCTATTTGATTATATTTTCCTGTATTTCTTTATATTTATTTGTTTCCATTTTTAATGCCTCTCCATGTTTGAATGTATTTTTTGATATTTCCTTTGGGGATTTATTCATGTTCTCTTCAAAGACTTCTGTCATTTTTTCCCAAAGGTTTTCTAAGTGCTCGTTAGTTCTTTTTATTTATTTATTTTTTATTTTCTATATTCTTTGTTTACATTCCAAGGGCTTTCCCCTTTCCCAGTTTCCCCTTCAACATATGTTCCATAAGTCCTCTTCACCCCCCCACCTCCAGCCTATTCCCCCATCACCCCCCTCCCTGCCTTTTTTCTGTTCTGGTACTCTCATAAAAAACTGGATCCAGTCTTTTCAGGACCAGGGTCCTCTCTTTCCTTCATTTTGGGAATCTTTTCATTTGCTAATTATGCCTTGAATATTCAGAGCTTCTGGGCTCATTAATATCCACTTATCAGTGATTTCATTTCATGTGTATTCTTTTGTGATTGGGTTAACTCACTTAGGATGATATTTTCCAGATCCAACCATTTGCCTACAAATTGAATGAATTCAATATTTTTATTTATTTTTTTTAAAAAAAATTTTTTCAAAGGCTTTCCCCTTTCCCAGTTACCCCCCACCATATGTCCCATAATTCCTCTCCCCCCCTGCTATTCCCCACACATTCCCCCCCCCACGATTTCTCTGTTCCGGGTCTACAATACTGGATCTAATCTTTACAGGCCCAGGGTCCTCTCCTTTCTTCTTCTTGGGAGTCATTTGACTTGCTAATTGTGCCTTGAGTATTTAGGGCTTCTGGGCTCATTAATATCCACTTATCAGTGATTGCATTTCATGTGTACTCTTTTTTGATTGGGTTAGCTCACTTAGGATGATAGTTTCCAGATCTAACCATTTACCTACAAATTGCATGTGTTCATTATTTTTAATGGCTGAGTAGTATTCCATTGCATAAATATACCACATTTTCTGTATCCATTCCTCTTTTGAGAGATATCTGGGCTCCTTGCAATTTCTGGCTATTATAAACAAGGCTGCTATAAACGTAGTGGAGCATGTGTCTTTATTGTATGCAGGGGAATCCTCTGGGTATATGCCCAGGAGTGGTATGCCAGGGTCCTCTGGAAGTGACATGCCCAATTTTCTGAGGAACCGCCACACTGATTTCCAGAGTGGTTTTACCATTTTCTATCCCACCAAGAGTGGAGGAGTGTTCCTCTTTCTCCACATCCTCGCCAGCACTTGTTGTCTCTCGAGTTTTTAATCTTAACCATTCTGACTGGAGTGAGGTGGAATCTCAGGGTTATTTTGATTTGCATTTCCCTGATGACTAATGATGTTGAACATCTCTTAAGTTGTTTCTCGGCCATGCGAATTTCTTCTGCTGAAAATTCTTTGTTTAGCTCTGTACCCCATTTTTTGATAGGGTTATTTGGTTCTTTGCAGTCTAACTTCTTGAGTTCTTTGTATATATTGGATATTAGCCCTCTGTCGGATGTGGGGTTGGTGAAGATCTTTTCCCACTTTGTTGGTTGCCGTTTTGTCCTTCTGACAGTGTCCTTTGCCTTACAGAAACTTTGTAATTTTATGAGGTCCCATTTGTCAATTCTTGATCTTAGAGCATAAGCTATAAGTTCTGTTCAGGAACTTTCCCCCTGTGCCTATGTCCTCCAGGGTCTTCCCAAGTTTCTTTTCTAATAGTTTCAGTGTGTCTGGTTTTATGTGGAGGTCCTTGATCTACTTGGAGTTGATCTTAGTACAAGGAGATAAGAGTGGGTCAATTCGCATTCTTCTGCATGTTGACCTCCAGTCGAAGCACCATTTGTTGAAAAGGCTATCTTTATTCCACCCAATGGTTGTGGCTCCTTTATCAAAGATCAAGTGACCATAAGTCTGTGGGTTCATTTCTGGGTCTTCAATCCTATTCCATTGATCTACCTGCCTGTTGCTGTACCAATACCATGCAGTTTTTAACACAATTGCTCTGTAGTACTGCTTGAGGTCAGGGATATTGATTCCCCCAGAAGTCCTTTTATTGTTGAGAATAGTTTTAGCTATCCTGGGTTTTTTGTTGCTCCAGATGAATTTGAGAATTGCTCTTTCTAGATCTATGAAGAATTGAGTTGGGATTTTGATGGGGATTGCATTGAATCTGTAGATTGCTTTTGGCAAGATAGCCATTTTTACTATATTGATCCTGCCAATGCAGGAGCAAGAAATATTTTTCCATCTTCTGAGGTCTTCTTCGATTTCTTTCTTCAAGGACTATTCCACAAAATAGAGACAGAAGGGACACTGCCCAACTCGTTCTTCGAAACCACAATTATGCTGATACCTAAACCACAAAAAGATCCAACAAAGAAAGAGAACTACAGGCCAATTTCTCTTATGAATATTGATGCAAAAATACTAAATAAAATTCTTGCCAACCGAATCCAAGAGCATATCAAAACGATCATTCACCATGATCAAGTAGGCTTCATCCCAGGGATGCAGGGATGGTTCAATATACGGAAATCCATTAATGTAATCCACTACATAAACAAACTAAAAGAAAAAAAAAACACATGGTTATCTCAGTAGATGCTGAAAAAGCATTCGACAAAATTCAGCATCCTTTCATGCTAAAAGTCTTGGAAAGAGCAGGAATTCAAGGCCCATACCTAAACATAGTAAAAGCAATCTACAGCAAACCAGTAGCCAACATCAAGATAAATGGAGAGAAACTTGAAGCAATCCCACTAAAATCAGGGACTAGACAAGGCTGCCCTCTCTCTCCATATCTTTTCAATATAGTACTTGAAGTTCTAGCGAGAGCAATTAGACAACATAAGGAAGTCAATGGGATACAAATTGGAAAGGAAGAAGTCAAACTATCATTATTTGCAGACGATATGATAGTCTACATAAGCGATCCAAAAAACTCCACCTGAGAACTTCTACAGCTGATAAACAACTTCAGCAAAGTGGCTGGTTATAAAATTAACTCAAGCAAATCAGTAGCCTTCTTGTACTCAAAGGACAAGCAGGCTGAGAAAGAAGTTAGGGAAATAACACCCTTCACAATAGCCACAAACAACATAAAGTACCTTGGCGTAACTCTAACCAAACAAGAGAAAGATCTGAATGACAGGAATTCAATATTTTTAATTGCTGAGTAGCATTCCATTATATAAATATACCACATTTTCTGTATCCATTCTTCCTTTGAGGGACATTTGGGCTCCTTCCAGCTTCTGGCTATTATAAATAAAGCTGCTATGAACATTGTGGAGCATGTGTCTTTATTGCATGCAGGAGAATCTTCTGGGTATATGCCCAGGAGTGGTATGACAGGTCCTCTGGAAGTGACAGGCCCAATTTTCTGAGGAACCGCCAGACTGATTTCCAGAGTGGTTGTACCAGCTTGCAATCCCACCAACAGTGGAGGAGTGTTCCTCTTTCTCTTCATCCTCGCCAGCACCTGTTGTCTCTTGAGTTTTTAGTCTTAGCCAGTCTGACTGGTGTGAGGTGGAATCTCAGGGTTGCTTTGATTTGCATTTCCCTGATGACAAATGATGTTCAACATCTCTTAAGGTGTTTCTCAGCCACCTGAATTTCTTCTAGTGACAATTCTTTGTTTAGCTCTGTACCCCATTTTTGATAGGGTTATTTGGTTCTTTGGGGGTCTAACTTCTTGAGTTCTTTGTATATATTGGATATTAGCCCTCTGTCAGATGTGGGGTTGGTGAAGATCTTTTCCAAATTTGTTGATGGCTGTTTTGTCCTTCTGACCGTGTCCTTTGCCTTACAGAAACTTCGTAATTTTATGAGGTCCCATTTGTCAATTCTTGATCTTAAAGCATAAGCTATTTGTGTTCTGTTCAGAAACTTTCCCCCTGTGCCCATATCCTCCAGGATCTTCTTCAGTTTCTTTTCTATTAGTTTCAGTGTGTCTGGTTTCATGTGGAGGTCCTTGATCCACTTGGAGTTGATCTTAGTACAAGGAGATAAGAGTGGGTCAATTCGCATTCTTCTGCATGTTGACCTCCAGTTGAAGCACCATTTGTTGAAAAGGCTATCTTTTTTCCACTGGATGGTTGTAGCTCCTTTATCAAAGATCAAGTGACCATAAGTCTGTGGGTTCATTTCTGGGTCTTCAATTCTATTCCACTGATCTACTTGCCTGTCGCTGTACCAATACCATGCAGTTTTTAACACAATTGCTCTGTAGTACTGCTTTCGGTCGGGGATATTAATTCCTCCAGACATCCTTTTATTGTTGAGAATAGTTTTAGCTATCCTGGGTTTTTTGTTATTCCAGATGAATTTGAGAATTGCTCTTTCTAGATCTATGAAGAATTGAGTTGGGATTTTGATGGGGATTGCATTGAATCTGTAGATTGCTTTTGGCAAGATAGCCATTTTTACTATCCTGCCAATGCAGGAGCAAGAAATATTTTTCCATCTTCTGAAGTCTTCTTCGATTTCTTTCTTCAAGGACTTGAAGTTCCTGTCATACAGATCTTTCACTTGTTTGGTCAGAGTCACGCCAAGATACTTTATATTGTTTTGTGACTATTGTGAAGGGTGTTATATCCCTAACTTCTTTCTCAGCCTGCTTGTCCTTTGAGTACAGGAAGGCTGCTGATTTGCTTGAGTTGATTGTATAACCAGCTACATTGCTGAAGTTGTTTATCAGTTGTAGGAGTTCTCTGGTGGAGTTTTTTGGGTTGCTTAAGTATACTATCATATCATCTGCAAATAGTGATATTTTGACTTCTTCCTTTCCAATTTGTCTTCCTTTGACTTCCTTATGTTGTCTAATTGCTCTTGCTAGATCTTCAAGTACTATATTGAAAAGATTTGGAAAGAGAGGGCCAACTTGTCTAGTCCCTAAGATTGGATTTAAGATCTTTGGTTTTTTTTTTTTTGTTGTTGTTGTTGTTTTGCTTCAGCTTTATTAGGATATGCAGGGTTTGTTGTAGGAGGGTAGCTAGCCTCTGTTCATATTATATTGCCCTGAGTCTTGTTGATTGTGTTCTTTTGCTGTTCTTTAGAGATCTGTTTTTTCCTGGTGTTAGCTGGATAATCCTGTTGGCAGAAGGACTTCTTTGGAAGGTCGAGTTAGTTGTGGGCCTGAAAATGGATATTAGGGTATCCTACTCTATGCCTCATGCAAGTCCCCACTCTTCAGGCTTTGTCCTGAGAGGCTTACTCTGCAGGTTGTGTCCTAGTCAGACCCATCCAGGGTGATGGGCAGATCCAACTAGGATAGGTGGTTGGGTGGTGGTGGGCAGATCCAACTAGGATAGGTGGTTGGGCGGGGGTTCCAAGCTGGTTAGTTTTGGGCCTCTGAAGGTTTCTGTGAGGGGCAGAGGAGGGCAGGATGTTTTTAGGGCCCCACAAGGCTTCTCTAGATGGGGCAGTAAGGCCAGAGCTAGGCAATAGTGCTCCAGGGATCATGTGTGCCACTTAACTCTGCTAGCTGTTGCAAGCCTTAATGCTGAGCAATTTGAAATAGAAACATCAAAAAGATTCAACCTCTTTTTCAAGAAGGGTCTGGCAGACTGGTTCATCTGAAATGGTGTTTCACTGACCCATGGTGATTAAATGGGGAACCTGGTCTGAGAAGAATTAAGTATTAACCAAGGTTAGGAATCTAGCAAGGCTAAAGAAAGAGATCTTTTGTGCAAACTAAAAGCCAGTATCTTTAAAATATAATAGAGATGCCTCCAGTCTCTAGAGTTATGGCAAGTCACTTAGCAAGAGTAAATAATAGCAGGTAGGATTCTAGAGCAGACAATTTTGTACCTCTATTGTAGCATTTCTAACTTTCTCTGAAACCTATTGCTACAGGACCAGGACATCCTACTCTTATTTCTTATAGATTTGAAAGGCTTCTCCCTGTAGGCTGGGAAGAACATACACAGACAGTTCAAGGCCCTTCCTGAGACTTTCCCTTGAACCAGGTTGCCTATGGTAAGTGTCTAATGTAAGGACTCATGAACCTTATGACTTCTGCTCTTGGGTCTGTGTTTAATGCTGTAGTATTTTGAATGAAAATGGCCCTTATAGGTTCATTGTGTGTGGTTCTGTTGGGAAGTGTGACCTTGTTGGAGTAGGTATAGCCTTGTTTGAAGAAAGTGTGTCACTGGGGTAGGCTTTGTAGTTTTAGAAGCCCAAGTTGGGCCCAATGTTGCCCTTTCTTTCTACTGCCTGCCAATCCAGATGTAGAACTCTCAGCTCCTCTCTGCCTGTATGTTCTATACTTTCCACCATAATGATAATAGTCTTATCCTCTGAACCTGTATGCAAGCTCGAATCAAATGGTTTCCTTTTTAAGAGTTGATGTCATCATGGTGTCTCTTTGTAGCAATAAAACTCTAACTCAAGCAGGTGTCATATAAAACTGGTTCACTTGCTTCTAACTTTGTAGATACAACCTCCTAAAGATAATATCTCCTGTTGATAGAGAAGCTAAAATATCTCATTACTTTTATCTCAGTATATATCTATATTCCCCAAATCTCTCATCTATACTGCTGAAGATAATCTTTACAGATTAAAAAACTTAACATCTGTTTTTCATTCTTAAACTCTTAAATAGCTTCATTTGTTCCTTGGATGAAACCTCAAACTCCTATGCTGGCCCATATGCCTTGAATGATTGAGCGTCTCCTTCCTTCTCAGTCTTTCTTTGACTCTTCAGACTGCAGTTTTTAGAAAAAAATGGAGCTGGGGAGATTTTGCTCACTGATGGGGCCCTATTTTTTGTGGTATTTAATTATAATTTTTACTTTCCTTTTTTAAATTTTTTATTGGATATATTCTATATTTACATTTCATTTCCCTTTTCCTGGTTCCCTGCCCCCCCCCCCCAAGATTCCCCATCTACCCTTTCCCACTTCCCTGTTCTGGTATTCCCCTACACTGATGCATTGAGCCTTTCCAGAACCAGGGTCCACTCCTTCCTTCTTCTCAGACATCATTTTGTATGTGGATTGTGTCTTTGGTGTTCCAAGATTCTAGGCTAATATCCACTTACCAGTGAGTGGATACCATGGGTATTCTTTTGAGACTGGGTTACCTCACTTAGTATGATGTTCTCCAGCTCCATCCATTTCTCTAAGAATTTCATGAATTCATTGTTTCTAATGGCTGAATAATACTCCATTGTGTATATATACCACATTTTCTGTATCCATTCCTCCATTGAGGGACATCTGGGTTCTTTCCAGATTCTGGCTATTATAAATAAGACTGCTATGAACATAGTGGAGCATGTTTCCAGAATAGGCCTCATAGGCTCATATGTTTGCATGCTTGTCACCATCATGGTCATGAACAAAAAAGGAATGTGTATTTCTTTCCCACTACAATGTGACTCCAGGTGTGACTGTGTTTTTAATTTTTTTTTAAAAAAAATATTCTTCTATTATGCAATATTGTAAAGGCTAGTTGACTACTGGTGTGTAAGATCTAGTTTATCAGCTTGTCAGAGTCAAGTGTGTATGTGTGTGTGTGTGTGTGTGTGTGTGTGTGTTCACACCTCTATGCTCAGGGATGGGACATTAGCTTTGGTGAGACTATTTACACCACAAAAATTGACAAGAATTGAAAATTCCTTATCACAGTTTTGTCCAGAGATGCTGCATGCTGATTGCTGGTTAAAATATCTTTCCTTTCTCCTCTGAACTATTTAGGAAGAGTCCAGGCCACAATTCCTATGGAGTTCAGATTTTTATGAGCCTAGGGCTTTCCTAGGCATTGTGTGATTTGAAATATTACAACAGTTTATGAAATTTATAGGGAAAATGTTATTATCCCTCTTATATAAGGGGTGGTCCATAACTTAGAGGTAAACGTAGTCAATGAAAAGTGAACTGGATACTGAATGACACACTTGGGTCTTCTTACTCCTACAAATGCCAGTGGGACTCCCTGAGTTTCCCTGAGTGCATAGAATGTGGAAAGATTCAGCAAATCAAGGAAGATGAGGAGCTTTTGATTTTCTGTAAGTTGTTTCTGAAGGGGGCCTACTTGGCAAGATCTCATTGGAGAGATCAGAGTAAGCTTAGAAAACAACACAGTCTCTAATGCCAGGCTGACTTTTTCCTGTTTCTCCTGAGTAAATCTCTACAGGTCACTTTACCTTCTTGCTGGCCAGCCATTCTTATGTAAAACAGGACCATAATGGTTGCTGTGAGGAGCAAAGGAGATTACTATTCAAAATAGGGAGCATAATTTTCATTGCCTGGTCTCTACTCAGGCAGGTCATGCATTCCCTGCTTTCAGATTTCAAATAACTGCTTATCATAAAATTAATTCCTAGCTATGATTCATACCTATACTTTTCTCAAAATAATCCAAAGTAGTTTAACTCCAAAGATGTGAGTGAGTGAGTGTGTGTGTGTGTGTGTGTGTGTGTGTGTGTGTGAAATATATATGTTCCAAATGTTCTGAAGATCTACTGGTGTCCCAGGCAGGACAAGCATTACAGGTTTAAGGGAAACATAGGTCTGTCTGAGAAGAGGTTTCTGAGAAAAGACCAGCAGTTTTTAATTCGGCTCTGTTTGTAGTACATTCCATGCTGCTTTTCAGACCAAAACTAAATCTGGCAGCAGCAGGCAATCATAGAGTTTTCATGTAATTCAATAATTTATCACAAAGAATATTCATTTATAAACAATGACTTGTTTTGGAATGATAGCAGCTGTCAGTTTGGAGGCCTTGTTTCTCCCCAGTGGGACAGAAGTCTGGCTTCCCACTCTGTTAAATCATGCAGGGTCGCTGGGTTGGGAATCTGAGACTGAATGCACTTTACAATGTGTTTATGTTTTGGTATGCACATTATTTCATTTTTACTTTGTGCTCATGAAATCCAATGTTGCCAGATGCCTAAAGTGCCTCTGTATACTGACAGGAAATAATCTAGTTCAGAGTCATAATTGCACCTGAAAACACTTGGACCAGAAGTTCAGACATTACCCTGTACCATGACAGACACATAAATGTCCTGGTACTCCTCTGTGTCATCACTTAGATTTGCTTCACCGAGAAAGAATCCTGGATCGTTTGCTTCTTGGAAAATCTATTGCCAGAATGATTTGTACGTCTGAATGTTGTGATTGTTTCTCTCCAGTGTCTTGGGAAATTCAGTGTTTTGCCTTCCAATGAAGATCAGACTGCTTACTGGGAACAGAGGACTTGCCGTCTTACAAAACTATGATACCTTGCACTTCTTCACAACGTCCATTCCACCAAAAACCACCGACTTCTCTTGGAGCTCTTCAAGCTTTCCTGAGAGCTTGGAAAACTATTGAGGAAATGAAAAGGAGAACTTTCCCAAGTGTCAAGGCCTTACGCTTTTACAGCCAGTTTTATTGCCATGGCAGCTGGCAGAATTTTCATTTTAATTTAGGTTTTGAAAGTTTTATCAAGCTGACCTCTCTGTAGTTACTTGCTATCTATGCCAATGATTGTATCTGTGTTAGGGTATGTTAGTGGCTGACTGAATTTATCCTGCCCCTCTTCCCAAATATACTGAAGTCCTACCAGAGCTTGTGAATATGTCTTTAGTTAGAAACACAATCTTTGAATATGTAAATGGATTAAAATGTAGTCATTTTGATGAGCCCTCATCCAATGTGATTGATGTCTTCATTAAAAAAAGGAAAAATTTGACATAGATACAAAGGAAAAAGAACATGTGATGTTATAGCAAAAGATAGCAGTAATGCAGCTACAAGACATGCCATTGTTTGGTACCCGCTGCGAAAATCTAGGGAGATGTAATGTAGGACATCTCTACAGGCGTCCTGGACATTTCTTATCCCTGATTATAAACATAATTATAAAAACTTGATTTTAAACATAGTGTTGAGAAATGTAAAATAATTTACATCTATTGCGTTACAATACCACACTTCTGTTACCAAATCCATATTAGTTTTCTAGGGCAACTATAACAAAGTACCATAAGATAGATGACAAAACATTTTCCAGGAGCCTTTTGGTGCATCTCTAGGATTAGAAAAGCTTGTTTTTTCATTTCCTTGAGTTATGCTCCTCTTCTACCCTTTTAATGCGTCTCCCTGTGTCTACTCCTCTTCCCTTAGCAGCTGCAGTGGTATGAATATGCTGGGCCCATGGGAAGTGGCACTATTAGAAGATGTGGCCTAGTTAGACCACGTGCTTCACAGTGGAGTTGGCTTTGAGGACCTATGCTCAAGCTCCAACCAGTGTGGAGAGAGTCTCTTCCTGGCTGCTTTCTAATCAAGATGTAGAACTCTCAGTTCATTCAACACCATGTCTGCCTGCATGCTGCCATGCTTTCTGCCATAATGATAATGGACTGAACTTTTGCAACTGTAAGCCAGCCCCAATTAAATGTTTGCTTTTATAAAAGTTGTTTTGGTCACGGTGTCTCTCAGTAGCAATGGAAACCCTAAGTCACACCATACAATGTCCTTCCCAAGGCTCCCTTGCTTTATGTCTTCTTTCGTGACACATTGGTCCTTTACTCATTAAATAGTTCAATTAGATACATTTCCAAAGGTCCTTTCTAAGGGTTATGCTTTTCCATAATCCAGGGATCTTTTTTAGACTTTTCTTAAAAACACAAATTCTTTCTAACACCATGCTGGACCAGTGGGTAGGATGGTATCGGGAAGCCCTCTGACAACATTTACAGGACACCAAAGTAGTAAAAGGTCTTCCTTCTACCTTACAATTGAGACAATACGTTAGGGAAGAAAGAACCATTTTCTTCAGTTATTTCTCTTATGTAGTAATGCTTCGATCTTTGCCATTTTTGCCCAACCAGATTTGATCTCAGAAGAAGGGCTTTGTCTTGTAGTTGAGAGGATATATATGATGTCTGGTAAGCAAGTCATCTTAAGAGCAAACATATAGACTTTACACTGGTCAATGTACACCCTTGCTCCAGGGAGTATCACACAAGTAGGGAAAATGTGACAATATTAAGCCTGTTCAACACAACCATTCATTTCCCCTAAGTTGGAGGGAATGAGCCACCTTCATTTGGTCTGCCTGTGTGTAATGTGGTCTGTGAGAACCTCATAGCACAAAAAGACATGTGGTAAGTTTCCACTCCTGTTTCTCCTTACATACAAACTTCCAGCTGTTTTTCTCCCTTGCTGAAGTTTTGACTTAATTTAAAATAGTTGTATTGAGATAAGCCATCTAGGGCACTCTAGAATAGAGATAAGAGAGTGGGTGGCAGAGAAATGGGGGAGGGGGAGGGAACCAGCCCACATGAGAGAATATGAATCTAGAATATGGAAGAACATGGAACATTTGAAACTTGATAAAATGCTGCTGATATTAGGAGACCTCGTTAATTACAGCCACACACCACTTATTAATGGCTAAAGGCATATATATTCTCTTATACACAGGCATAGCACATACATGTGGATGTGCACATATAACACACACACACACACACACACACACACACGCACACACACATCAGGTCATAGCACTCAGGGCTGGCTGAGCTCTCTGCCAGTATAAAGCACCATTTATACACTACCTGAATAAAGTAACCTGTGGATACACCATTAGGATAACACTACTAAGATACTCATTTTAAGTAGCTGCTCAATGTATTTCTTCAGGGTAACCAGGAAGGCATTTTGGAATGACTGCAGGAGAGGGGATTGTATTGTTTCTGGACTGAGATGGTTAAAAAGGGGCAGGGAGGAGCAGATGAATTGATGTTTTTTCAGTCATCATACTTGTTATGAATGCTCATTTCTGTCTTCTAGGCACCTAGGATATCTTGCATTATTTACTATTCACAACAGTCTTCTGAGATATATTTTATTCTTTGTTCTGTTTTCTGGAGGACAGAACTTAATCTTGAGCTTAGAACATTATCTGGCCCACAGCTTGCCCTTAACAAGTGTGCTAACTACGTGATGGAAAGTTAAAAATAAAAAATATGATCAAGATCACACGGTGATTGCCCCGAGGCCACATTTACTTTCACTCTGTGTGGTATTTTCAATTATGCAAACTCATGTTCTTTGACTAGAACTTTGACTAGAAATAGCAGAATTAGAACTGACCTGCCCACGTTAAGATTCAAGAATCTATGTATAGTAGCATTGAAAAGCAGTTTCTGGCAGAATAAAGGAAGGAGAGCTGAAGTTGACTGAGGTAAAAGATTAGGGCCACCAGAGTAGGGACACGAAGGCTCCCTGGGGCAGCTGGAGGGACAGCCTTAAGCTTGACTGGAAGCCCTTGAGTGTGGGTGAGGTAAGGAGTGAAGGAATCTGCAGCTTTGCTGGGTATGAGCATAAGGAATGGGTTAGCTCATAAGAGCAACCCTGGACCTGCCAATGTCAAGGGATCAGTGATAACAATCTTGGATCCTTTCTTCTTTTGCTTGGAGGAAATTGCTATGAGTACATGTTAATGGACAGTTCTTCAACCTCAGATCCTATTTTAGATTCACAGGGACTCTCAGGGCAAGAGAGGTCTGACTCCCAAGAGGTTATGTATACTGGCCCATCTGAAGATGACCACTTTTGAGATTGGAAACAGTTTGTGTAACAGCACATGCACACAGCCCTCCAAAAAGCAGCTGCTATTGGAGCCAGTGGAAAACTTCTCGTGAGCAGGAAAATGGGAGCCATGTGCCCATGCATCCTGCCCGGTTGCCTTCCTCATCTGAGGCATGGCCTGCCCTTTGAAATACAAGGAGCAAGGAGTTTGCACGCAGGACCTGAGTGCTGTGTGGCATGGGAATGTGGAGTTGGCCACTTTGCCAGGAAGCAACTAACACTTCAGACTTGTTTGTGAATTTCTTGTTCATCTACTGCCGGGTGGGGCGTGACCGCAGCCAGAGAATAGCATCAGCTTTCCAGTGTGATCCCTATAGTTGATGACGCTCCTTAGATCCTCCATGATTGAAGAGGCTGAGGAGAGGAATGTCATGGTTAATTATTTTTTATCCACTTATTACATCAGTGTAAAGGAAGCCAACCTGGTCTTGATACTAGATACTGGTGATTGCCTACCCATTAGCCATTATTTTCCATTTTTCCACCCAATTTTGTTCATATTACTTAAGGGCAGTTATCCCATTTTAATCTTCAATTATAAGACTTAATTGATAAAAACATCACCCTGGGGATCTAGTCTATTTGTCGTGAGTGCTTTAGGCATGAGCAGTTGGCCTAATGCTGACCAAAGACCAGTAAGACCAACTAGAGACCCCAGGACCAGTTC